>CM077166.1:13981715-14583181 GCA_039583875.1 Platanthera guangdongensis | reverse complement strand
AACCCATTCGGCCGACCACAGCATGGACCGGAGTACAACGGGAGGCATGGAGATATGCAACAACGCCCTACATGCCTCCGAAGAGAACTCGCATGAATTTTCCGAAATTCCGCGGCGGGGATGCCTTGGAATGGGTGCAAAAGGCGGAGTTATTTTTCACTTACCAGGAGATACCGAGTGATCAGTGGGTGCAGCTGGCTTCTTTCCATCTGGAGGAAGATGCATATCAGTGGGCTCAGTGGTTCATACGGGCCTACGGGTACGCAACATGGGCGAATTTTGTGGAAGGGTTGTGGCTCGTTTCAGACCGTTGGAGTACGAGGATGTGGAGGCTACGCTACAGAAACTCCGTCAGAAGGGCACAGTAATGGAGTACGAGCGGATTTCGAGAAGCTCGCAAACGGGTTAATTGGAGGAGAAAACGCTCCTCAGTTGTTTCATATCCGGACTGCGGGACCATTTGAGGGATGAGGTCCACGCGTATATGCCCCGCAGTTTAAGCCATGCTATTAGTCTGGCCCGCATCCAGGAGGAGCGCTTCAACCGCCCAAAGAACTCGAGCCCCACCAAGGGCTCCACCCGCCCCTGCAACGGGCCGACGGGAACAGGCACCGGCAGCGCGGCGGCCGACGGTGACACGACTTACGTGGCCTGAGCTGCAGGCCAGGAAGGAGAAAGGATTGTGCTTCAACTGCGATGAGAAATACGCACCGGGGCATCGATGCCAGAAGGTGCAGGTCTTCATGCTGCGGGAGGAGGACGAGGAGGAGGACCACCCGAGCCTCGAGGCAGAGGAGGAGTTGGATCTGGCTGAGTTTGTGTTTCGATTCAGGCTATGGAGGGGTGTGTGGCACCCACCACCATGCGGATCAAGGCAGGATTGGCAAGGAACGGTCACCATTCTCATTGATAGTGGGAGTACCCACAATGTCATCAACCCTGAGGTGGCACTGAGGACAGGACACCCAGTTGACAGGAACGCGGCGTTTCAGGTGATGGTCGCGGATGGCAGCAAACTGCGGTGCGAAGGGGCACTGAAGGGCATGGAGATACAACTTACAGGTTATGTGTGCCGCAACGACGTCTACCTCCTTCCGATTAAAGGGTCTGATATGGTGCTGGGGGTACAGTGGCTCCGCCAACTGAGGCGGGTAACTACGGACTGGGACCGCATGACACTGGAGTTCACGCAGCAGGGGACGGATTACTGTTTGCAGGGTATCCGATCCTCCCCTCTCAAGGAGATCTCCCTACGGAGCCTGCAGAGGTTGGAGGAGCAGGGTAGTATGATGGCTGTGATACTCGGGATGGCGGCGGAGGGGGGCCGACACGCAGAGGGCGCCGGACCCGATACAGTTTCTTTTAGCCCAGTATGAGGACGTCTTTCAGGAGCCGCACACTCTGCCTCCCTCACGCTTCCGGGATCATCAGATACAGTTAAAGACAGGGACGGACCCTACCAATATACGTCCCTACCGCTACCCGTACGTGCAAAAGGCAGAGATCGAACGTAGCGTCCGGGAGATGCTAGTGACGGGCATTATTCGGCCCAGCACCAGCGCGTTCTCTTCTCCGATCATCTTGGTCAAGAAGAAGGACGGCTCCTGGCGCTTCTGCGTCGATTACCGGGGGCTGAATAGCTCCACCATCAAGGACAAGTTTCCCATTCCTATGATTGAGGAGTTGCTGGATGAGCTGCATGGAGCGAGTTTGTTCACCAAACTGGATCTCCGGTCCGGTTATCATCAAATTCGGATGAAGGAGGAGGATGTCCACAAGACGGCGTTCCGGACCACGACGGTCACTACGAGTTCTTGGTGATGCCGTTTGGGTTGGCCAACGCTCCCTCCACCTTCCAGGCTGTTATGAACGAGATCTTTCGCCCACTTCTTCGCCGGTATGTCCTGGTATTTTTTGATGATATACTAATTTATAGCAGGACTTGGGACGACCATTTGGAGCACGTGCGACATGTCCTTACTATACTGCGGGAGAACAGTTATTCGCCAAAAAGTCCAAGTGCTCCTTCGGCCAGAGTCAGGTCGAGTACCTGGGGCACCTCGTGTCCGCCCGGGGGGTCCAGGCAGACCCACAAAAGATTGAGAGTATGGTGTCGTGGCCCCAACCCACGACGGTTCGAGCCTTGCGTGGCTTCCTCGGGCTGACGGGGTACTACCGCCGTTTTGTCAAAGACTACGGCAAGATTGCTCGACCTCTGACACAGTTGCTGCAGAAGGATGCGTTCCAGTGGAGTATTGAGGCGGACGAGGCTTCAGGGCCTTAAAACAGGCCATGACCACTACACCGGTGTTGGCGCTACCGGATTTTAGCAAGGACTTTGTGGTGGAGACTGACGCCTCCGGCGTCGGCCTTGGGGCAGTCTTGATGCAGGAGGGCCGCCCGCTCGCCTTATTTCAGCAAGGCTTTGGCCCCCGGACGTTGGGGCTTTCCACGTACGAGAAGGAGATGTTGGCTATTATACATGCAGTCGAGATGTGGCGACCCTATCTCTTGGGCCAGCACTTCCAGGTCCGTACGGATCACCAGAGTTTGAAGCACTTCCTCGAGCAGCGCTTGGCGTCTCCACTGCAGCAGAAGTGGTGACCAAGCTGATGGGGTACGATTACGAGATTGTGTACAAGCAGGGCAGAGAAAATGTGGTCGTCGATGCTCTCTCCGCCTCCCTGAGAGCTCTCTCTCTCACGTATCGGGACCAGGGTTACCACATTGGACGAGATGCAGGCAGCGGTACTCCAGGACCCCGAGTTACGCACCATTATCGAGACACTACAGCAGGGTCAAGCTACAGAGCCGGGTTACCATCTTCTGGGTCAGCGGCTGTACTTTCAAGGCAGAGTGGTCATCCCTTCCGCGTCGCCGTGGCGGACGGCGATGATGCAGGAGTTTCACGCTTCACCCACAGGAGGCCATGCAGGGATTCTACGAACGCTTCAGCGGCTCCGAGCAAATGTATTCTGGAAGGGATGCGACGAGATGTCCAACAATTTGTGCGGGAGTGTGACATTTGTCAGCGGCAGAAGTATGAGACTACATCACGGCGGGGTTCTTACACCGCTCGAGATTCCGAACCAGGTCTGGGACACCGTTTCCATGGATTTCATTGACGGATTGCCCAAGTCCCAAGGCAAATCCGTCATACTGGTGGTGGTAGACAAGCTTTCCAAGTATGGTCATTTCCTTCCGTTGAGCCATCCGTACACGGGGGAGACAGTCGCAGAGTTATTTGCGCGAGAGATTGTGCGCCTCCATGGTCTCCCACGCTCCATCATTTCCGACAGGGACCCGGTCTTTATCAGCAGTTTTTGGCGGGAGCTTTTTCGACTCCAGGGCACGACACTGCGCATGAGCACCGCCCACCATCCCCAGACGGACGGACAGACTGAGGTCCTCAACAGGGGGGTGCAGACCTATTTACGGTGTTTTGTGATGGACGAGCCGCGCACGTGGACGCGTTGGTTGCATTGGGCGGAGTACTGTTACAATACGTCCTTCCACACAGCCAGCAAGCTCACCCCCTTCGAGGTGGTCTACGGCCGCCCTCCTCCTACTTTGAGTTCGTATGAACCCTCCAGCACCGCTCTTCCAGCTGTAGAACGGACACTTCAGGACAGAGATCGCACTTTAGCTTTGCTCCGGGACAACCTGCGGGTCGCGCAGGACCGCATGAAAGCACAGGCCGACAAGCACCGGACAGAGCGCGAGTTTGCCGTGGGCGATGAAGTTTTCCTCAAGCTCCAACCTTACCGCCAGCTGTCAGTCTCTCGGCGGACGAATCAGAAACTAGCCCCACGTTACTACGGGCCATTCCGCATTCTTCGTCGCGTGGGCCCCGTGGCCTACACCTTGGATCTCCCCGCGGGGTCTCGCATCCACCCGACATTCCATGTATCTGTTTTGAAGAAGAAGCTTGGGGCTTCCGTTCAGGCCAGCCCTTCACTTCCCGAGGCGACCAGCATGGGTGAGTTGCGTCCGTCACGGAGGCCATTTTGCTCACCAAATGGAAGAAGTCCGGCACGGAATATCGGCGGCAGTGCTCGTCAAATGGAAGCAGATGGACACAGTGCATAACTCCTGGGTTGACTTGTTGGACTTCCGCGAGCGGTTTCCGGACTTCCACCTTGAGGACAAGCTGGTGCTTGATGGGGAGGGGAATGTTATGCCCCACATCCGCTTGGGTTCTCGGGGCATAAATACTCGCGGCGGGTCAAGGAGCGCGCGCGCAAGACAACGGGGCTGAACCAATAAATTTCCGGTTAAGCTCTCATCATTTATATCGGCCAGTAAGGGGGCTGAACATATTCCGGTTCAGCCCCATTGGGGGGGGGGGGGGGACAGTCGGGCCCCTCCTTTCCCCGGTATTTATAACCCGGGCTGCTTTGGTGAAGGATGATTTGAAGAAGTCTCTCAGGTTTTTCTCTTCTCTTCCCTAACCCTAATCCTAGTTCTCTCTTTCTCTCTAGAATCTCCATCTCTCCTCTATTTCTCTTGCTAGTTCATATCAGTGAGACTAATCTTGACATGCCTTTTTTGGTTCATGCTGGGCCGTCTAGCAGATATACCATCGGAATATATCGCACATATTTTGGTCGATAGCTGATATATCGGTCGATATATTCCAAAGTGATATTTTGCAAAAAAATATGTCAAAATGTCGTTTTATACATGAAACCTTATGCCGACTGATATTGTCTGTCAAGTCAGTTGTTATCTACAACACTGATTAAAAGACCAACACAACCAAAACTAAGGAAACATGGTAATAGAAATTGTTTCGTTCTTAAAACAATGGGGATAGTGATGCCTTGCTGCGATTGTCGAAGGCGAGAGCTCAACGGAAGCGTCAAACCCTAACTAAACTAAGGAGAAACTAAGAGAAGGTGATGAAGATAATTTCTTGTTTACATTCTTTGATGCTTCAGGGGATCTTTAATATTTATTTACAGAATGACATTTTTTAATTAAGTCCAAATGCTTCAAACTATTTAATCAATGACTACAAAGAGACCTAATACACAAAAAAAACATAAAATGACATGTAACGACACCTTAACTAAAAATACATAAATTATAAAGTAAAGACGAACTTAACTTTAAACTCTAAACCCATATCGTCTTATCTCGTTTCAGATTGAGCTTGCCCTAAATATCAAAAGGGGAATTAGATCTCTGGATCATCTAGTTCATTGATAACTTTCCATAACAACTTTCTACTAGTTGCTTTGTGTTGTGATGAAAGAAAGAGAAAGAGACATTCGATGAAAGTGAATGACTTCTTGTGGCGTCATTAAGTGTTCAATATTTTGAATTAGAAGGAAGTCGTTGATCGTGCATAATGAGGGTCTACATGACCAACAAGCGGAAGTGACTTGATTGAGAGTGTAATGTGGGTAGCTTGCATAATGAGGGTCTACATGACCAACAAGCGGAAGTGACTTGATTGAGAGTGTAATGTGGGTAGCTTGGAGCATGTGGTTGAAAATGGAACCTTTTGACTAAAAATGATCAATGGTTATATGACAATGCTCAAGAGGATTGATGTATCAAGAGTTAGAGGTAATCTTGTGATCATTCGCTGAAGAGATTCATGTTGGATGACAATAGTGGCCGCTAATAGTTGCTAATAGTCGATGGAGTATTTGTCCTTAGACTACCATATGGGGTGGGGGAGTAGGTGATTGGCGTAACCTCAATTGTGTTGGCTTCTTGTCAGTCATGGATTCCTTGGGCCCAAGGATTATTTGAATGTCATTGCCATCGTCAGTTCGTTCGGGCGTCAGGTTCATGTATGTTGTTGCCTGGCGTTGCACCTAGGAGGATTTTGGTTGTTTCTGTATTTTTCTAAAAGCTCAACTAATTGTACGCAATGCAATTGGGAGTCGTTGTATTTGCCCATGGTTGCTTGTTGTGGAACAACGACGAGACAGTTTCAAGGATGACATTCATCATGAGGCAGACTACAACTATCACATATTATGCGACATGATGGGTAATTTGCGGTGGAACAATTCCGAAGCTCCAATGCGAGATGGACACATCATCGAGGAATCTAGGACTAAATTAAGAATCGTCTACGGAGCTATCACTAGTTACAAAACAAGTGTCGTGGTTAAGATGGAAGGCACAATCGGCGTGAGATTGGAGGAGATTCGAGCGAAATGAAATCTATTGCGACAGCTCGACTAGGGTTCACTATTTACAGACTATTAGGAGAAGTATAAAACAACAGGTTTTGTGGTGGTGAGAGGAAATCATGAGATTGTGGCGTTGGATCTACCATTGGTGATAATGTTGGATTGTAATGCATGATGACAATGAAGTATTGACTGAAGCTTGTGGAATGTACCATCATTTCAACGGTTGGATTAGTTAATGACAAGTGTGGTGGATATTGGCCGACATGATTGACATGTCGGCGACATAAATGTTTCAGGGACAAAGTGATACGTTTTCGGTATTTTTGTAAAATATCCTTTTAGAAGGAGAAATGGAGCATTGGCACGTCGGTTGTGGTGTTGTCGTGTGACCTTAAGGTCACGGGTTCACGTTCTGGAAGCAGCCTCTTGTAAAAATGCATGGTAAGGTTTGCCTACATTTCACCCTTGTGGTGGGACCCTTCCCCAAACACTCACTGCGCGGAGATGCCTTTATGCACCGGGCTCCCCTTACCTTTTTGAAGGAGAGCCTTGGCGCACCAGTTGAGGTGTTGTCGTGCGACCTTGAGGTCACAGATTTGAGTCCTGGAAGCAGCCTCTTGCAAAAAAACAGGATAAGGTTTGCTTACATTTGACCCTTGTGGTGGGACCCTTCCCCGCGTGGGAGTGCTTTGTGCACCGGTCTGCCCTTTTTTCCGAATATATCAACCAATATATTAGTTATCGATAGATATATTGGCCGATAAATTATTTGATTTGTCCTGACGGTATATCACTTGACTTTTTTAAATTTATTTTATTTAGCGGTATATGGTTTAATAGACAACAAAATGAGATTGTTTCGTTGTCTAAGTCATTTTTGTTATATCACTTGACTTTTTTAAAATTTTTATTGTAGTTTGAGGAATTTATTTATATGAAAGCACATTTTTTTAAATAAAAAACACAGAATTTAAAAATTGGAATTTTTTTAATAAGAATAGATAAAATGGGAAAGTGAATGTTTCACCAAAGGGTGTTTTTCCCTTTTAATGTAGTATAAATGTATATAAATGATTAAATATTGAAACTCGATAAATAAAATATCCTCGATATATACTTTGACATATTAAAACCGATATGAAAATTCAAATCGGCATATCCCCGACATTAGCAACTTTGTTAACACTTATGCGGCCTGCTTCACGTGCAACTTTGATGAGAAGGGCTCTTTAACAAATACTCAACTGCGAAGTCTGTGAAGATATGTTGTTCGACGTGGATGAATTAGTGCCAACTGGGTGAAGAGAGTGCATTTGAGAATTAGTGGCTCTGATTTCAATTTTTATGATCCTAATAGGGATAATGGAGCCTTGTCGTGATTGCTAGAGGTTGGAGCTCAAGGGGAGCGTTGAACCCTAATTAAACTAAGAAGTAGCTATTGGTGGAGATGACTATAATTTCTTCTTGCCTTCATTAATGCCAAAAGGGGATTTTAAATAGACTAACAAGAATGATGTTTTGCAGCCAAGTCCAAAGACTTACGCTCTTTTGGCGGAGCTGTTTACGTGCAGTGTGCCACTGATTTTGGATAGCTTTGTCAAACGCAGTTTATTGCAGGTGCAGTTCAAATAGCCACCGTTGTCCTGCAATGATTTTAGGGCGTTTTGGAGTCATGAAAACTTTTCATGACTTCAAAATTGCACTGTGGCGCCACGCGACAGCTCCGCCTCCTCCCTTACGAATCGCGAGCATTCGGCGTTGGTCCCCTTTTGATCTAGATTTCTCGCTGGATCAGAAATTTTGCTCTTGATTTCTCCTTGAACGTGAGCCATCTCATAACCTCTTTCTCTTCAGATTTCTTTCAGATTTGTTTTCAACGACTACTTCTTTGGCTTCAGATTTCAACGCCGGCCCTCTTTCATCGTTGGTCATCATCGCAGTTCTTCATCCTTGTTCTTCATCTTTGTTTATCGACGACTACTCATCTCTATGAGAGATCCAGAATAGGGGGCAGATAAACCCTATAGCTGCTATAGGATTTTTTGAGAAATCAATTTTGAATTTAACTGGACTGGTTGTTCTGGAATTTTTTGTTGTTGGATTGGATTGAGAATTCAGTTTTGAATTTAAGGGAGCAAATTTTATTGTTGTTGGCCTCGATTGAACTGGATTGGTTGTTCTGGAATGATTTTTCTTTTTGGTGTTCTGGATTAAACTCATTGGTTTTTTCCATTTTCTTGATTACTTGTCGGTGAACAGTTGATTTCTCCATTTGTTATTTTGCCAAATAGTTTAAACAACTTCTCTATATGAAACAACACTGCAAACATTATTTCTTCAAATAGTTTCACTGCTTCTCCCACCATTCTGCAAAATACCTGATTTTCCCACCACTGCATCCTACCACTACTTCTCCAGTCGTTGTAGTTGAGCCAAACAAAGCCTAAACTAGTTTCTAAATTACTTTGAAAAGACTTAATAAACCCATACTAACACAAAATGATACCTTAACGAAAAATTCAAAAATTATAAAGTAAAGGTGAACTAGATTTTTGAACTGTAAGCCATAACCAAAACATCTCCCTGTATATATGACAAAACAAGAATAAGTAAGCCTCTATATAATGTAAATAAGAATATAACATTAAACAAGTCACGTCATTGGATATTTACCACTCAAAAACCACCATAAAAACAATCAAGTATCCAGACACAACATAAAACATCAGTATTAAAATTAATACAAAATGTCACTAAGTTCACACACAATTTGATTGAGGCTAAGAGAACTGTGAACGATCGATTACTTCGTGTCACGAATGGATAGGCGAGAGAGGATGTCACGGTCTCGGAGGTGTGTTCGCCCCACCTGCTCTCGCGACCTCAGAGGGGGTGTTCGCCCTGGCTTTAGTGAGCTCACCAGCTCTGCTTCCACTTTTACTCATTCTCTTTAGTCAAGATCTGGCCCATATTTATAGTAATTGGGGGCTTTTAGATGAGCAGGCTCAGGAAAGTCGAGGTGCCCTAAGAAGAGAGGTCGCACAAACACCAAAGAGTGACCGCACGGCCCACTTGGGCCCTCAGAAGGGAGGTCGCGCGGATACCCAAAAGTTACCGTGTGATCCTCGAGCTCTCAGTAGGGATATCGCGCGAACACCGAAGAGTGACCGCGTGACCCTCTCGGGCCCTCAGAAGGGATGTCATGCGGACACTGAAGAGTGACTGTATGACCCTCTCAAGCCCTCGGAAGGGAGGTTGCGCGGACACCGAAGAGTAACTGTGCCACCCTCTCGGGCCCTCAGAATGGAGGTCAAAGAGTTACTGTGCGATCCTCTCGGGCCCTCAGAAGGGAGGTTGCACGAACACCGTTGAGTGACCGCGCGACCCTCTTGAGCCCTCAGAAGGGAGATCGGGCGGACTTCAAAACAGTGTCTGTGTGATCCTCTTGGGTGTCACCAAGGGAAAATACCTAAGCTGATGATGGCACCTGGATCAACCATCTTGAAGGAGGTGATTGCGGACTTCTGAGTAAACAAATCCCCGCAATTTTCAATTTTCTAAAAAACTTTGAAAAATAAAACTACTCATGAATGTCGTGATCCATCTCCTCTGAAGTCCGAAATAACAAGCGTATGTGTAAAAAAGAGAATGCATATTCCTGTGAGAACTTGCTGGTACCTGTTTCATCATGCATAAAAAGAAGTAATAGGTGTTTTTGTGTGTGTGTGTGTAAAGAGGATGAAAGCAACCGAGGGAACTTGCTAGTACCCGTTTCATCGTGCATTTAGGGAACACAAGAAGTAACATGTGTATATGTCAAAAAAGAATGCAAGTACATGAGAGAACTTGTTGGTACCTATGTATTACTGTACTAGAAGGTACATAAGTAGTAGATGAAAAATGAAGAAAATATGCAAGTACATGTGGAAAACTCGTGGATACCTATTTTATTCCTGTGTAGAAAAAATATTAAAACAAATAGAATAAAGAAAATAAATCACGAGTACCTAAGAAGAACTCGTGGATACTTGGTTTATTCCTGCAGAGAAATGTTAAAACAGGTATAACATAAGCATAAATCATGAGTACCCGAGGAGAACTCGTGGACACCTGTTTTTATTCGTGCAGAGAAATGTTAAAACATGTATAATAGAAACATAAATCACGAGTATCTGAAGAGAACTCGTGGACACCTGCTTTATTCCTGCAGAGAAATGTTAAAATAGGTATAAGAGAAACATAAATCATGAGTAACTCAGGAGAAATCACAGACACATGTTATCATCATTTCAAGAACCTGAAAGAAGATGCATGGCCTCAATTAATTAGTGCTAATATAAAGAGTCATTCCAAACTCTATAAAATGTTTTGTGATTCTGAATGAATAAATGTTTGTGATAAGATGAAGTTTTCTGTGTTTTCTTTCTCCTTTTCTATTTTTGTTTTGCCTTTTGTGCACCTACATAGTATAAGAGGATGGATACAAAATCTGGAGTTAGATAAATATAACTGTTTGAGTATCTTTGCAATGATTAATGTTGACTGAAGTTGGCCGCTATTATAGCTATTTCAGGTATCTTACATTGGTTACAAAAAAAGAAAAGCACAAGGGATTCTAAATGTATGGGAATCTATTAAAAAACTATGAAAAGTAACGTTTCAAGTCATCTCTGCTCAAATTGTTGGAAATGTTGTCTCTGCTCAAATTGTTGGAAATGTTGTCTCTGCTCAAATTGTTGGAAATGTTGATGTAGATATAAGTTTGTAAATGATAGCTGCTGTTTTTTTAGAGCTTCTTTTATGATGAATGGTCCTATTAAGTTTCCCAATTGGGGCCACCCCTCTATGCATCATTCAGCTTCTTCATGACTAAGTTTTACCTGAATATATTTGTCGAAATACTTTGTCATTTTTTGCTTGACTTTCTCTTGCCTTGTGATCGACAAGTCTCTTAATTCTTCAATGAGATCAAGGTTGCACCTCACGTCTCCCTCATTCTTATTTGTCCATTTCCCCTTCCTTTTGATAAAAGAACCATCAAACTCATTACCCCAAATTCTATGAGGATAAGTACCTTGAATCCATGTGATAATTTGAAGGGTGTCTCTCCAGTAGCAGTTGTAGGGGTGGTTTTAAGGGCCTAAAGAACATAAGGAAGTTGTTTGATCCCGAACATTCTCCACATTCTTCTTTATGAGATTCAAAATCAATTTGTTGTCCGGTTCTACTTGAACATTACTTCATGTATGGTGAATTGAAGAAAAGCGGAGCTCAATTCCCACCTACTCACAAAAGCTCTTCAACTCTTCGTTGACAAATTAAGATTCGTCGTCGATGGCAATATCCATAGGAATTTCATTCCAACACAATCTCTCTCCAAATGAAGTTCTTTACGATTTGTTTTGTAGTTTTGGCTAGGGCCTTTGCATTGATCCACTATCAGAAGTAATCGATCATACTAGTATGTAGCGGCGTTGCCCATTATCCATGGGAAAAAGGTCCCAAAAGATCCATCTCCCGTATAGCGAATGACCAAGGCTTAACAATTGAGCATACCTGCTGAGCAGGTTTCAATTAGAGAGGTGCAAATCTCATTGAGGGCAATTCCTAGCATATTACTCCGCATCTTTTTGATTTGTGGCCAAAAGTATCCTTGCTGAAGGATCCTTTTCTCCAAGGTCCGAGCTCCAAAATATCTTCCACATTCTCTGGAATGAACTTTTCAGAGGATGATAGGAATGTCTTCTTCGGAGACACGTCTTGCCAGGGGAGAAAAAAGTGTTCTTCGGTACAAATTTTTATAGAAAAGGAAGTAATGAGCAACTTTGAATCTGAATCTCTGTTTTTTCGTCACCATGGATTGATATTCTCTAGTAGGTAAGAAGTTATGAAGGGATCCATGCATGAAGAATGATAATCGATCTCCACGATTTCTCTCCCTTCAATTGCAAGGTGAAACAGTTCAGTTATAGTTCCTCCTGACGAAAGTTCAAATTTGGCGATCTTGTCGGCTTCCATATTTTCAGTTTGAGGGATGTGTTGTACCTCAAAAATCCTGAAGCTCCTGATCTCTCTTTGAACCATTGTTGAATATTGTTTAAAAATAGGATCTCTTGTTTCAAAAGTTCTTTTGACTTGCAACACCATCACTAATGAATATGTTCATACTTTGTCATCGTCTACGCCCAATTCCCAAGCCAATCACATTCTGATGATTAATGCTTCATACTTTGCCTACTTGTTTGTAGTTGAAAAGTATAATTTGACAGCTTGCTTGATCTTAAAACCATTTGGATTTATCAGGATTACCCCAATTGTTGATGAGTTCTTGCCAGTAGCTCGTCTACGAACATTGTCCGCGACATGGGTGTTGTTATTTCCGACTTAGCAAAACCTTCTACTAAATCAGCAAGAACTTGAACTTTGATGGTTGTCCATGGAACATAAGGAATACTGGATTCTTCGAGTTTTATTGCGCATTTTGCTAATCTCTCATAATGCTCGGACTTTTCCAGAATAGTTCTCATGGGATGGTAGGTGACAACTTGAATCAAATGGCCTTAAAAATAGGGACAAAGCCTCCATGCTGATATGATCAGATCCAAGGCTAATTTTTCAAGTATGAGGTATTTTGTCTCCACATCCTTTAGTACCTTACTCACATAGTGAATTGGAAGATGTTTTTTTCCTTCCTCCTGAACCAATGCATCACTTGTGGCTTCGGGTCCAACTCCAATATATAGTAATAGGTCCTCACCCTTCCAAGGACTCCGCAAGAGTGGAGTGGAGATTAATTGTTCTTAAAACTCTTCGAAGTCCCTATCGCAATCTTCGGTCTATTCGAATATTGATGTTCCTCAGAGAGTTTTGAAAAATGAGGCACACTTGTCTCCCAATGGTGAGATCAAACGACTAAGTCACGCGATCCTCCCTGTTACCCGTTGCACTTCTTTTGGAGTTTGAGGAGACGACATATTCAGGATGACTTTTATGTTATTTGGATTAGGTTTGGGGCCATGGGTTGTTAATAAATGACCTAGAATTTTCTCTCACTAACACTAAAAATATTAAAGGCTTGAGTGTTGTTGTTGTAACGCTAAAAATACACTTCAACGGACCGAGTCTCATTTGATACTTCCCAAAGTCGAAAATGTTTCACTAAGATCACATATATGTTCTTCGAATTTTCGGCTCTTAATGAGATTGTTTACTTACACTTTCAAATTACGCTCTTTCTGCTTTTTAAAAACATGATCCATCATATGCTGATATGTAGCGCTGACGTTCTTGAGACCAAAGGGCATGACTTGATAACAGTAACACCCGTTGTTCATGATAAATGATGTGTGAGAGATGTTAGGGATATGCCTTCGAATTTAATGAAACTCTAAAAAAACATATAAAAAACTCATGATAAATAAACTTCACAACATAATCAACTAGAGAATCTATCAGAGACAAAGAATAACAATCTTTAGGCATACATTGTTAAGTTTGATGAAATTTACACAAATTCGCCACCTATTGCTGGATTTTTTTCACCTTTATAACGTTTTAAAGTCACTCAAGCTATTGGATCTTCTTAACAAAGATTGTATTATGGAGTTTTACAACTTCTTCCCAGATAGGTTCTTGTCGCCACCGTTGGCTTCTTTTGCTTGATGGGCTTTGAAGTAGAATTGATGTTGTGGCGATGGAATGCCACATAGGGTTCCACGCCAAGCATGTCGACCACGAACCACATGAAGATATCCAAGTTATTGAGTAGTATTTGATCAACAACACCTTATCTTCTACTCCCAACTCAAAGTTGATGGAGTTTCCTATCTCCAGTTCCTCCTACCAAAATTCTCTGGATGATCTGAGCAACCTACCTCAAAATGAGCTTCGTCTCTTTCAACTTCTCCCCTTATTCATCTCGGGCTCTCGCTCAGCTTGGAACCACTCTTCATCTCCACCTTTGTTTTTCTTGGGGGGGGGGATATGTCTCGATCACATTGACGGAGCTAACATAGCAATTGCGTGCAACTAGAGGGTCGCTGCAAACCCTGAACTACTTCCCCCATTTCAAACTTCAGAGTCTAATGGTTTGTGGAGACAACGGCTTGATACTCATTCAACAAAGGTCGTCTGAAGATTCCATTGTAGTTGTTGGATGCATCAACCATAAAAAAGTGTCTTGTTGGGTAACTCCGCACATAGTGATATAGAGGATGATGCTTCTCTCAATCTCCTTCCTCTACCTTGCGTACCCATAAAGAGTTTTTTTGCGGTCCTAGAGCTTCTTTCTGGTGTTCATGTTCTTGAATACATGCTTGAAGAGAATGTTGACAGAACTACCGATGTCGATGAAGATTCCAAACACCGAATTTTTATCTTTAACTGAAGATCTACCTCACTGAAGATGACATTAAAGGGGTTGACAATTTTGGTGAGGTCTACCTCACTGAAGATGACATCTCCCTCAGTGGAGCAGTCTAAGAGGTGTAAACAACCTCTCACCGATAGATCCTCCCCATGCTGGCCTTCTTAAAAGACTCGAGGACAGCTCCTTTGTGAATGCAATTAATTTGGCCTAGAAGGCCGACATCATCTTGCTCAACGCACTACGAAACATAATTGATGCTGCCAAGAGAGCCAACATCCTCTTGTTTAATGCACTCCCACTGTCGGGGAAGTTGTACTTTAGTTACTTCTGTCCTCGATGGAGATGGGCTTATCATCATATTTTTGGGCGAGCTATTTTTGTAGCTTATCCGCCTTCAACATTTTCTCGATCAGATCCCAGAGAGCTCGACAGCACTCTGTATCATGTCCAATATCCTTATGGAACTCGTAGAGGAGTTCCTTATTATGGTTTCATTATTTAGCTTTCAAAGGAGGAGATCACCTGAAGCCTGGCTATTTCTGGATGATCTTGATGACCTCTTCCTTGGAACTATCAAATCCATATACTCCTCCTGCGTATCTTCATATCTGAGTGCATGAGGAGCATATGATTGGATAGGGTTGGCCTACAGAGGTGCTTGTGGCAGAGATTGCTCATGCTTGTTCCGAGGAGGGGAATGATAAAGTTGTGGCGGCTTCATCTGCCGGAAATGGCGTGGTGAAGGTGGCATTGATGATGGAAGTTCTTGTTACATTGCAACATCGGTTAGATGAGCTCGGGGGGTGGTGCTTTAGAATACGGTTGGGATGATTAGCGGGAGGTTGGGTGAGAGAAGATTTCTCTCCTCACTGACGTTGTACTAGCTGGGTGGGGGAGGAGACGAACTCAATTTTAGTGTTCTCCCCTTTCGATGAAGTAGTTGGTCATGTTGATCAGCTCCTTGCAGGAGTTAGGTGACCTTCGACTAAGTTCGAACTTGAATAGCCCTTCTTGAAGTCCACATATCAGGGTAACCTGGTACATAGCCGAGTCAACATCATGAATTCTGAATATCTCATTCTTGAATCTAACGACATAATGGTTGAGGGTCTCAGATACCTCCTACTTTTTCTGAAAAAACATTTGACAAAACAAACCTCGAGGGAAGTTCTCTCTTGAGCTCTTAAAGAGCTGATGGACGGGAGGGTATGACGCAGGATGGGGCTATGCGAAAAATGAATGAATGTGCGTCGACACACTAATGCAACCCTACGTGGGTGTGCGGGACAAATGCAATCACGCTCAATCTAAATGATGTGTGCATGTTAATTATTCCAAAAAAATATAAAGCTTTAGCAAACACAAATTATATTAAATACCAGATAAATACCCATATCTGTAGGAAAACCGATCTCGTTGGCATTTGTCACAACTTTCTTTATAATCATATAAAGACTCATTCGCTTAAGTTGTAGTTTACTAGCGGCTCCTTTTGGAAGTCCCTCCTTGCAAAATCCGGCCATGACATACTTGCACATCAGAAAATCTTGCTCACTCTTGTGCATATCTGTTTATGTCTTATATAATTCAACTTTGCTAGCAGCTTTCTTCCGAATTAATTCATGCACTTCATGCAAATGATGCAAATAAACAACATGTGTGACTCACGCAACACAGATGAATCAGATACTAAATGTAAATGAACAGACAACAAATGCAAAATATGAACCGCTAACACAAATAACTCCACAAACCAGTGGTTTAGATACTAAAAGCAACTCCTGAGATAGGTACATGATCATGAGGCTCAGGCGGTGGATTATAGAAGAATTCATCGCGGGGGCGATGAATCAAATGAAAATCAGAGACATTAGTGATAAGATGTGTCAAAGTGGTGTGCAAACTGTCTCTACAAGTGCAGGTGGGAGGATATAAGATCACTGAGTCAGTGAGCACTCTCAAACTCGAATATCCTACTAAAATGTATATCTTCCAAATTAGACATGGATCAACACATGGCTCATCTGAAGGTTCTTCCGGAGGGGTATAATAAAATCTGTCACAAATGTGACGAGTACTCATGTATGCCCCCAAAATATCTAGATTGCTCTTATAGAAACACTGATCACCAAAGTAAAAATCGTAGGCATCGACACTACGATGCGACTTTATTGTGTCACTCACATGATTCTCATCCACACAAGGACGATGTAACTCATCTGGAGGCTCAATAGGGGGGTCGTCAAAGAACCCATCAATAGAGTGATGGTCCTCCGGAAGCAAACCATCAAAAGGGGTCGTGTTCCCGAAAGGGGAGAGGTGTCTACCTCGAGATCACTACTAGACTCTCGGTTCATGATCGTGATGTGACTCGGTGCGCCATCGGGTGAGGTGTGTGAAAATTCCATGTGCTCAATAGAGAGTTAATAGATACATAATCGAGGACAGACTCTCTAAGTGGAGCAGACTCTCGTGATGGTTGATTCCACACATCCTGTGATGGGAGAGGAGCCCGCTCTGCCTCAATTAAAATATCAGTTGGAGTGGGTGAAGTTTTCCTGCTTTGAGAAGTGGAGTACCTTGACCGATCCTCAATGGCGGCAACACGGGTGCGAAGGTCGTCAAATTGTGCATCCAATTGATCAAATATCCTAAGGACCCATTGTTGAAATTCGGCCTCTGATATGTACGTCTTCAAAACACTAGGAAGATCACTACGTGCGTTGTATTCTTGATGATAGTGACCTCTATAGGATTCTTGAGGGTCATCAAGACAGTCGTCCATAGCATAATCACGGCGTACTGGTGGATGGACGTAAGTCCTACGAACGTGTGGTGGTGGTTGTGCATATGTAGACTCAGTTTCCTCAAATAGAGGAGATGTGTAGCGTCGATGACTTGAGCGACGCTGAACTTTGTCATCATAAAGACGTGTCGAAGGATCAATAGGATCCACTCTAGTGTGGGGATAGTAACCACGATAATCATCATATTGATCGTATCTAACATAGTGGGATCGTATCGGTGGGTCAACACGATTTTTGAAAGTGGTGTACTGTGATCGAGGATAATCATCGAGGTTGTAAAGATCTTCCTGATGGGGCTCTATGGGAGTGGTTGTAAGTGGACTCGAGATCCTCAAATAGAGGATTAGTATAGTGACGACCACTATGATAAGACATTGAGTGACAAAACATGTAGTCCCGCGTATTTTAAAGTAAGCCCCGACCTAGGCTCTGATACCAAACTGATGCGGGACGGGGCTATACGAAAAATGAATGAATGTGCGCTAACACACTAATGCAACCCTACGTTGGTGTGCGGGACAAATGCAAACACGTTATCACGCTCAATCTAAATGTTGTGTGCATGTTAATTGTTCTATAAAGCTTTAGCAAACACAAATTATATTAGCTAGCAATTCAACACAACGTTTGACAACTCGTTCAAATTCACAAGCAATATCACGTTCTCTACACCCGAAGATTGTCGGCACAACTTGCACGAATAATTTTATAGGATTTAAAAAAATACTAACAACTACATAACGAATCCAATTCACAAATACATATAAGATGGAAACAGACGCTCCAGACGCGCTCGTGGCCTTGGATCGTCGATCCGATCAACGAATCAACGACAAATCTGCAAAAATGGGTCCCGCCACGTGGTGGATCGATTTCCTACGATCACGAACATGCGGTCGATCCCCATCAGGGTAGCTTATAGAACCATTTTTAGCTTTCCCATCAAAGGTCATATACAACAACTTGTAGAAGATAACCTTCAGATAGGTTCCTTAGAAAAATGACAGATTTGAAGGCCTGCAAGTGGTGGACAAGATCTTTTCTCCTGGTGACCTGAGAGAGATGATGCTCCCTGACTTCAACTGGAATAGGTACCCAACGGATAACATCCGAGAAGGGGGAAGACTCCTCCATAGGATTCGTGGCTCCCTCAAAATCGAGTGATCATGAAGGCCTAGGAATCGTCACCACCATGTAGAATTTTTTTACCCGGTGCAAGCAATTACTTGATCATCATGTTGCAGCCTAGGTGCGGTTTGTACCTCATGTGGGCGAGCATCAGTAGTCGCCGCACCTATTGTTATGGTCTTAACCTTCTCCGAAAGTCGAGTAATCGCAGAAAGCATTAGGTTGAATTTGCTCCTGTTGATGGTCGCCTTAGAGTTGTCGCGAGAACTCTCGGGAGACTTCCTAGCTCTGTGTTGCTCAGTCATTTTCGTCAATCACTTAGATTTGAAGGTTACATGTTCGTTCTGTTGAGAGTTGAGACAGAAAATTCCTCAACTCCATACCCAGGGGGTACTGTGGGTGGAAGAATACTCTGGGTCACGAATGAGTGGGCGAGAGAGGGGTGTCAAGAACGGTTAGGCCAAGTGTTGCGTAACATGAACCTTTAGTCGTGCATGTTTTTTTTTAATTTAATTTTTGGATTACACCAAGCTATAAATAGTGGAGGTTTCTATGGCGATGGGAATTTTGTGAGCCAAAATTTGATACCCCTTCGGTTACTGTTCACGCTATATTTAGAGGAAATAGTGGCCTACCCGCGCGCAGTTTACAAAAAATGGCTGTCCGCTTAAAAGGAGGCAAAATGAAAAAAATGCATTGAGTAAAAAATACAAAGAGAGGTCGCAAGCCAGCTAGTCTGAACCAGGACCTGCGAGTTTTGGAGAAGCATTGGCGAGATCCATCTGGAGTCTGCGAGTCCTGTGAATGCCAGTGAGTGCTTTCGAAGGCCCTAGCGGGTGCAGGCGAGAGCTGGTGAAAATGGTTGTTTATAGGTTCTGTGAGACTTGTTCTGGTTGGTGCGTTATGTTATACTCCCGAAGAGTTTGACTCCGGATAATAGAGGCCGCGGAACTTTGGGCGCACACAAACATTACCTGCATTTTTCACAACCACCACCACTCTCCCACCGTGCTTTCAAACAAAAGCCCAAGTTGTCTCCCAGTTTAACATGTCCGCTTCTTTACGATGAACTTCGTTTGAATTGTTTCAATGAAATACACTGTAAGCCTTAAATTTTTTATTCCATATAATTAAAGTAAAAAGTGCTTGCTTTTTGACACAGATTAATTAGGACACAGTTGAATCTTTCTTTGAAAATTGTGCTGAGTTAAATAGATCCACTGTCTTATTTCTTTTTTAAATTTGTGGCCAGTATTCTTACATATATTTTTCTGTTCTCTAGTTTGGCCGCTTACTGCATTAGGTATTGAACCTGAGTTTGCAATTCCACACTCTGTTAAAATGGATGAAGTTGTGCTTGCCAATGGATTTATAGGAAGCGTGCTCTCGGACTATTTCTGGTATCTTAGTAACCACTTATCATTTGGCCCTTCTCTATGATCTTGATTTCTCAACTGACAATTTCTGATACTTCATACACAGGGCTTTGTGTGTTGTATGGACCACTCCTCTTGTGGCCACCTTAGGCATGTCACTTACAATACCACTCGCCATGGTTGCTGATATGGTAATACATGGCCGCCATTATTCAGCTGTTTATATTCTTGGCTCATTTCAGGTAATTTTTGAGTAACCAAAGATGTCATGTGTGCAACCCCGTATTTGTCGAGTGGACTCGGCCAGCCCAAAGGCAAGGAGCGGGTGCCCAGCTTTATTAGGCACTCGCTACCTATCTAGTGAGAATTAGTGGGCGATTAGAGTTAGGGAGTTGTAATCGCCCATTGGCGAGAGGCAAGTGGCGAGTGCCCGGCTCCATCGGGCACTCGCTGCCCAGGCGAATGCCCAGCTTCACCGGGCACTCGCCACCCAGGCGAGTAGGCTGAGGCCCGCCGACTCGCTGATTGTGAAGTCCCCCCCCCTCATTTCTCAGTGTTCCGATTTTGACTGTCAATAGCCTTTCCAAACAGCGGAATTCCGTTGTTGGCAGACCACTTTGAGTTGCGTTTAACAATAACCAAAAGGTAGGATCTCGCTATTGGCAGACCATCCCCAGAAAACTATAAATAGCCCCCAGGGGCACCTTTGGAGAGGACCTCTCTTGGAGTTTTCCTCTCCCCTGGCTAGCTTTGGTTGACAGGAACTTCAGCTCACCATTCACCGTGGTTTTCGGGTGGGTGGTCGGAAGTTCCCTTGGCTCTCCAAAGGTGCTCGGTCCAACATTGGATTGGGAGGGGAAACAATCTAAGATCTTCCGGGTGTGTGGCGGGACATCCTCACTGCGGCTCGGGTCTATTTGAGGTTATTCTGGTGGGAAGGTTTATGAACTCTAAATTCTCGGCTAAGACGCTGGTTTGAGAGAGTAAAGGCGTGCTACACCCCAGTTCCGAACTTCTCGTTGAACTGTGGTTTCCGGGTTCAACATCATGCACAGTTATCTCCTTTAAGTTGTTTTCAAACTTGAAGCACAAAATTTAATTCTCTTTTTCCTTCCTATGAATTTAGCATGGCCGTGTGAGATGATACATTAACTATCTGCTTGATTCCATGTCCCTAGAAAGGAAGTTTAATGGTTCAATTCATTCATTTTGTTTCTTTTCTTGATTCATTTTTTCCCACGTTCTTAGAAACTGATTATGTTCGGGTAGTTTCAATATTACAGTCCACATGTCGGTAGTTTCGAGAATGAAGTATGACTATTACTTTTCAATTAACCTATATTTGCATTAATTAAAACGTCATTAATTTTACTTAGCAGTATACCTGTTTGTATTTGCTTTCTGGTGAGTGTTCAAGTGACATTTTTTGTCTTTTGTGGTACTATATTGTCAACTGAATTAGTTGGTCTGGTAGCTGTGCTGACCTCTCATCTTTTGGACTTCTTTGTTACTTATGTGATAAATATTATGAGGCACATCAAATTTCTATCCGTGTTCTTAACAAATCTCATCCTTATGAAAAGAAATTGCTAATTAAGAAGTTATATTAATTGGAATCCGACTTTACTATAGGCTTTCTACTTGGCCCTATGAGAATATGATCCAAATGCATGAATGACATATCATGTATGTCGTATACATGTGGACATATGCGCGCTACCAACAAAGTAAATGTGGATATGATAGTACTGTAGACTGGGAGCTGGAGAAAGGGGAGACAACACGCTAAGAAGACATGATACATTTACAACTACAAAGGCTTGTTCACCTCATATAACTTGAGGGCATTTCCCTTGCCAACTTACAATACAAGATGAGAAATCATTACACATGCCTCTCCTTAAATAGACTTTAGCATGGCTCCCATAGGAAAATTAATTAGTTATTTAATAAAATTATGAGCACCCATTAAACCTCCTAATTAATTCTCTATTAATCATGATACTTGGATTCCTCTTCCAAAATATCTTGTGATGTAGAGCAGGTTAATTCTCCCATAGGAAAATTAATTAGTTATTTAATAAAATTATGAGCACCCATTAAACCTCCTAATTAATTCTCTATTAATCATGATACTTGGATTCCTCTTCCAAAATATCTTGTGATGTAGGGCAGGTTATGAATGTGATTGCTCTAAGATGCAATCCTAAGTGGAATGTAATGCAACTACCAAAAGTTCTAATGTAAATGCAGATCCAATTGAGACAACCCAATTAAAATAACAATAAGTAATTGATTAAAATAAAATTTATTCGGTAGTACATTCATTTACCAAATATGAATTAAGTGGCATACGTTAATTCACAAGAAATTAAACCGTAATATTTCAAGCACACAACAAATAAATCATACAAATCAGACGATCTCATGGAAAGACAAAATATGATATCACATTCAATAAAATATAGTCCAAGCATACAAAATTAGAGAACATAAACATCAAACTGTGACTTACGCATGCAGGCGACGTCAGAACGTGGCACTATGAAAATATGAGGGTTGTTGGTCCCTACTAATGGTGGATTCTACTGAGTAGAGGGCTAAAGGATGATCGTGCGGAGTGGATGACTGAGACAGAGGCATCAGAGTGTGGTTGGAAGCAATCAGGGGCCTGCGGACTGTGGCGGGGAGTGTGGGTTGGGAGAAGTTGGTGGAGGGTGGTCAGGGGGTGAAGGAGGTGGCTCGGCGATGGCAAAGGGCTGCAGTAGGGGGAGGGGTAGTCGATTGGAGGAGTGGGGGATTGTGGGGAGGTAATCGGCGGCGGGATGGGGAGAATCAAGGATGTGGGAGTCGGTGTGTGACTGAAGGGGATTTTGAGGGTTGTAGTGTGAGTGTCGAGTGGCTGGGCGGCGGGGGATGCTCTGTCGGAAGGAGCGATGCGATGTCAGATGAAGGCCGTGTGATGCGGCTTCTAGTGAAATAGCGGGAGGCACTAAAATAGCGGGATGCGGCGATGGAGGAAACTGCAGGATGCGGTGATGGATGAAGTTGCAGGATGCAGCGATGTAGGAGAACGAGAACCCTAGGAGTCGCACCAAGGAGGGCCTCTCAAAGTCGTACCGGGAGGAGAGGGATAGACAATTTCAGGACTTAACCAAACTATCGATGCCCCAAAACCATTGCCTACTTGCGCATATAAAAACATAACTGATAGCACACCCAGATCGAACGACCCATAATGTCTGAATCGATCGGGTGTCAAGTACAACTCAAAAAATAAAAATAAATACATGAAACAGTCGCGGAACAACTAATCAGACACATCCATGGGCTCGGATCGTCCGAACAAGAGATCACCATCTCCTGCTCGAATAAACATGTATGGGTCGATTTTTATCATCTTGCTACCAAAATTTGCATTTCTTCAATATTTTTGTGGTCCTCCAGATTATTCTCTTGCCTTGGTGGGAATCTTCTTAGAGGGTATGCGTAACAATACATTCCCATCAAAAAGATATCTTTTCTCCAAGGTTGTAAGAGAGAATTCACAAGACATCCAACTCATAACTTTGATGGGAAACCAATTATCTGTATTTTAAACAAATTTTTCTGCTTTGATAGCTCAATCATCAGTGGATGTTGTTGGGGCTTGTTGCGGATCACTCGGTACTCTTGGTAGACCGAACTAATTGAACCGCTTTAGCCCGCAGAGCGGTCGACCACGCTAACAGTTATAGAAAAGTGAGAGCTGACAAGGTAAAATCTTTTTACGTAGAAAACCCCAGAAATGGGTGAAAAATCATTTGGCCAGAGTTCTGCCGACCAAATCTCTCCTATTTGTTGGTTGTTGTAAAGAGCTTTTAAAAGAATCGAGGGCGACAGACCGTTTCTCGTTACAATTATTGAGGAGAGAGAGAAAACAGATCTCGAAGGGTGACAGGTCCCCACTCACGGGCTAAATAATTCTTCTTATGCTACAGTGAGCGATGCGCCCGATGTACTCTGGAGTCCTCTGTTGGTGTTTGGAAGCAGGAGCGGCGTGCCTTGCACGTCCTAGTACTTGCGGGCTGGAAGCTCAGATGGCATGTTCTGCGTGCCTAAACCTCTGCGACTTGTCTCCTTTTGCTTTCAGAGGAGTCTGGGGTTGTTGACTTGGTGTTGACTGATGGGCCCGCTGCTGAGTTGAGGGTGCTGAGAGTGTTGCGTGCAGAATGCTCGTTGTGGTGTGCACAGAATGCGCCTTGCTGTTGGAGGAGTGTGTTGGAAGTAGTAAGGTGCGCGGAATACACTCTTGGAGAGGAGCGTGCGAGGGTGCACTCGAAGAGGTTTTGAGAGCGGAGCGCATGAAGGCGCGCTCGGAGCGGCGCGCGTGGGGCGCACAAGGAGGAGGAGCGCGCAAGAGCTCACAAGGAGGGAGCGGCGCGCGCGGGAGGCGCGAAGAGGCGGCACGCGCGGGAGAAGTGGAGGTGAGAGAAAATTGTGGGAGGAATTTCCGGGAGGAGAAGAGAATGCCAGATGAAGGAGGATTGGGTTCTATTTATAGATTCTAGCAGGGGCGACCCGATAATTTTACTCGATAACTACCAGACGGACGAATAGGATCGCCCAGATTGAAGCACATGGATCACCACTTTTATAAAAAAGACGACTGTGCCCCCGATCTGACCGGGTCCAACGGGAGGCCTAACCACCCGTCCGACAAGGGGAGGGGCGGCCCGGCGAAGCCAGCGGACGGACGAGGGCGGCCTCACCCTTTAGTGAACCCCCGTGAGGGGGCGGGTGGCCATAGGGCCGCCCGCCCCTGGTGGCAAGGAGGTCGTCGCCCTAAAAGTGGAGGAGGCCGCCCAGTCGCTCGATCTGGGCGGCCTTGCCCTCTTAGCAGGTTGACTGCAGGGGGGTGGGCGCCCAAGGGGGCAGCCCACCCCAGACAAGGAGACGGCCGCTCAGATCGGGCGGCCTAATCTAGGCGGCCTCGCCTCTTTTGGGGATCGACGGCAAGGGACGGTCCCCCAAGGGGCCGTCCGTCCTAGGTAGGGAAAAGGGTTGCGGGCCGCCCGTTCTGGGTGGCCCTCCTTTGCGAGGTGGCGGCGAGGGGACGGGCGGCCCTATTGCTGCCCGCCCTAAGCGAACAGGAGGCCGTCCGGATTGGGAGGCCAGTGGGCACGCTGGCGGTGGGCTGGGTGGCGAAGGTGTTGCTCGGTTTGGGCGGCCGGGGAGGGGCGTCCGTAGGGCCGCCGGCTTGGGCGGCTGCGTGGCCAAGGGGTCGCGGGGTGGTTGATATTCGCACCACACGCGCGGGATGCGCCTAGTGCATCTAAGGGGACCCCATCAGGGCTTAATGTTCACAGGTAGTGGATTGAGGGGGCCATTGCACGATTGTGTCTTGTGGGGCCGATGGGTCCGAAGCAGGACCAAGTGTGACGATGTAGTTTGGGTGGTGGTGCCAGCTGAGGGAGACTGTGAATTGATGTTGACTGTTGTGGTAGTAGGCTTGGCGGAGTGTGGTGGATGGATCGTTTGAGTGGTGGAGCACAGGGAGGGGATTGGTGGAGAAGGTGTGCTGATGGTGCACGACACAATAAAAAATTTAATCGCGAGGGAGGTCGAGATGTAGAGTTTAGTGTGAGTGGTGAAAGTGAAGTCATGGGCGGTGATCTGATGGAGATCTCGCACAAGCAAATGGTTGATATTCGGGATGATGCGTAGTTGGAGGTGATGGCAGAAGATGGCGTGGCGGGTGTTTTTGAGGGGCAATATATTGTCTTGGGGAAGGGGAAGTAGCAGGGAATGGCGGAGAGGTGTTTTGGTTGCTGTCTTGATTGAAGTTGGGCTAGCGTGATCCTGAATGTGTTGCGTACAAATGGGATTGGAGGGATGTTAATATTGGGAGGATTAGGTTAGCTTGGGAGCGACAGTCTGATTGGTGATAAGTGGATGTTTTCGTAGGGTAGATGAGTGCAGGGTGGGGGGGAGGGGGTGGGGTATTGTCGGCAGACTGAAGCCGGGCGCAAGAGCTGGGGATGTTATTGGTGCCTGTGGAAGGGCGGGAATGAGAAAGGGGTGGGGGGAAGCAATTGAATCGAAGGTGTCAACATGTAAAGCAAGACGAGATTATGATTTGGAGGTGAGACGTTGGAGGCATTTGCCTTGACAAAGGATGGCGGGGGGGTATTGCTGGCGGACTGAAGCTGGGCGCAAGTGCTGGGGATGTTATTGGTGCCTGTGGAAGGCCGGGAATGAGAAAGGGGTGGGGGGAAGCAATTGAATGGAATGTGCCAACATGTGCAGCAAGACGAGATTGTGATTTGGAGGTGAGACGTTGGAGGTGTTTGTCTTGACAAAGGATGGCGGAGTCTGGTACACTATAAGGAGTGGAGCTGGGATGAGAAACATCAGTGGAGGAAGGTGCAGTATGGGCACTGCATTGACAGGTTGGGATGCAGAATTAGTAAAAGCCAATCGGGTAGCTATCTCAACTTTGAGCGTAGCCATAAGGAGTTGGACATGCTGAATTGGGAGTTTTTTAAGGCTGTCGCGTGAATCTCACTCACAAGACGTGTAGATGTGTGTGATGTCCACACTGTCAAAATGCAAAAATAATGGAGTCCGGGCTTGTGTGCAGCTTATCCATGCCCTCAACAATCATGGTGAATGTGGCAAGCGGAGCATTTGAGTGCTCAAGTTATGGCCTCATTTGAGTTCTTTCGGTAGATCGAGTGGCAGGCCCGACCAATCGTTAGGGCTGTAAATTGTGATGGGGAGAAAGGGTAGACAAACCCTAAACCCTAAATAAGCTCTCGCCCATACAACTCAAGGGCTGGTTCCCTTACTCAGCCATGAGGCCATAACTCTAGACAAGATACAATGTGAGATGAGAAACCATTTACATATGCCTCTCCTAAATAGACTTAAACACGCATAAGCAAAAAATGTGGGTGTTCCCGTGCTGTTCAGAATTATGTGAGAATCTCCCAAACAGGTCTTTTTTTGAAAATCTATCCATATTTGGAGTATTATATAAACTCCACTTTGTTTAGGGTTAAGGTCATCCTAATGAATAAGCATCCTGAGCCGGTGCCTCTGTAATCCAGTTCTTCTCTTGCAAGAGGGCATAACTCAGTATTTTTTGGGAACCTGTTAAGGGCCTATTCAGAGAGGCCGGAGATGGAGATGACAGTGACGGTGATAATACAGAGTGACGGTGATAATACAGAGCCTTGACCGCAACTGTCTAAGCGGGGCGTGCTCGAGAGATTCCAAAAGATCTCTTTTAGGGTTTTGAAAAACAGAATTTATTTCTTGATACCAATACAATACCCCATCCTTTAAAAGACTTACAACAAACTTTTAATGGAAATACGAGACGGGCTTGGACATGCGATTAAAAAGGACACCTCATAAAAACGTGACAAATAATCACCCCGTATAAAGACGCGACTCTAATACATAATAAATGCATATTAAGAAATAATTAATAATGAATAATATCATAGAGGGACCCACAACAGAGAACCCCCATTACCATCTGTGTTTTCTTGCAAGAGGGCTTAGCTCAAAGTATTTTGAGTGAACCTCCGTAACCATCTGTGTTTTCTCTGCTTGCATTTATCATATTCTTCTTGTTTGATTTCTCTACAATAATCTTTTGCGTAGATCATTAAAAATGTCACTTTCCGCACAATCACATATTTGCATCCGGGCATAGACTTGTCTGTTACCATATTAAAATTTAAAATGTAAGCATCCAACCCAAAGTCAATATAGTCCCACATCTAGAAACTCATGTAGTCTTGTGCACGTAATGTCGATCCCGGACCTTCCGCCTATAACCGGATAGTCTCAAGTCATTAAAGGTAACACGAACTTGCGCCTTTTATTGTTCGTCTAAGAAACTGATCCGCCCTCTGATTTTCCTTGCACAGGTGTTTTCTGGTTTTGTAATAGCTAACCTTTCAGATAGAATATCCAAAATGTTGGGGTTGTAGCATGAAGCCGATTCCAAGTCTCTCCTTGCTGTAATTAGAACGTTTTGAAACGCCCAGATTGGCGTTGCGTTACTGCAGCTTATTAATTCATTCATTCCTCCAAAAAGGTTGTGGCTACTTTATTCTATCACCCAATATAATTGATATTTCTTAGCTTCTTTGTTTGTTCCTTCTGTGCTGTTAAATTTCATGTAAAATGTGTATAAATATATTTTCTTTCTGACTTTCAACCATAGGCATGGTCCTTATTCTCTTAGAAACCTATGATTTTGATATAGTTTGGAAAATTTATACAGATTCCATTGAGTGCATACTTTCAGTTTTGATAAGAAGAAATTGTTTTTTGATAATTTGAGATTAGTGAGTCATCTTTAATTTTTTTAATAATAATTTAATGGGACATGCCTTTTTTTTTTCAAAAGTAATGAGTTTAATGTTAGGATGGGTAACAGTGAATTTCATTGCAGCTTAAAAAATGGTGAAATTAGGTTCATATGTAGGTTTTGTATAACAACATATCATCACTGCTCATATTCTGTTTTTCTTAATTTTTGGAATTGATATCCAAAGAATTATAGAAACCAGTGAACTTTTTGTTTCCATTTATGTAAGAGTTATGTTTAAATTTTATTATTTTAAGTGAATATTTCTGAGATTTCTTGAACATATGAGCCTGAGCTAGGCTCCGTTTGGGGGCGGCGGCAGCGGTGGGTAAAAATTTATTCTCACCGTCACTGTTCTTTGGTTTGGCGGTGGCGGGTCGATCCAGCGGGTGGAAACGAAGAGTTCGAACCGGAGGAGGGAGGTGGCTGCTCCAAACGGAGCTTTTTGGGGGCGTTTCTCAAGGCGGGCGGGTGGAAACGTAGCAAACGCCGCAGAGGTTCATTTGTTTACTCTCCTTCCGGCAGCGTTTGCCCAAAACGAAATTGCGAAACGCCCAAACAAATAGTAAGTTGTTTGAGGGGGTGCTTTTTCAAAAAAAAAAAGGAATTTGGAAAATTTTTCGAGTAATGGGTCCAATGTGATTTTTAAAACCACTTTCCGTGCTTTCAGTTTTCTCTATTATTTTAGGGTTTATTAAAGTAATGCATCAACTATTCACCAACTGTCTTTTTCTCGCCACTGCAAAGGTTTACTTTGTTGTTAGCTATTATTGTTCATTCATTCACGAACTTTGTTTCTGGCCTTTGCTTATTTAATATTTATATTTTATGTACATATATGTGATAAATAAGTAGTATAAAACATATTTTTGATTATTAAAAATTAAATTATTCTTAAAAAAAAAGTTTCCAACAGAAAAAATGTAAAATATCTATTTTAAAAACAGGTAAATGGATGAATGTTTTTCAAAAAAATTTATAACTTTTTAAGATAATCGGCTCTAATGTCACCATTGATTTCCCATTATTGTTAAGGGATTGCCAGCTCCAAATAGAGACTTGAGATTGTCATTTTGACAAGTGATTATATAATGATCTCACTAATGTGATTTTGCTCTTGTGATTTAGGCTCTGTTTGAGAGGACTTATTTTCACTGGTTATTTAAGGTCCGGTTCATACGGTCGTAACTGCTTGATCGGTAAAAATAAGTCCTCTCAAACAGAGCCTTAAACATTAAATAATTAAATTAATAAAATTTTATGTTAATTAAATGTTTACCTCACGTAGTTGATATTCAGATAGATTTTGATAATCGATGACTTTGGCTTGGATCTAAAAAAATCCTAAATTCTAAAAAAATCCTCAATTTTTGTGCTCCCTCATCAATTTTTTGCAAAATGGAGTGTTTTTTTATTGGGCACGCATTTTTTGCCTTGGCCTATTCTATCGGGTGTGTTTTTTCTGAGTGTATTTTTTGCACAGACGCACATTGTAAATGCATATTTAACCATTAAAGTTATTTTTTAAAACAAATCAGAGGTTCTAAGTTTTTTAACAAATTTATGATAATTTGAACTATACCTTTTTAAAGTAAATTTTCATATTTAGTGATATAGCACCAATAAATTATATTGCAAATTTAAAATAAAATAATAAACTTGGAATTAAAATATAAATATACATATAATAAAAACAATTTTAATGCGAAGTGTAAACTTGGCTTTAAGTGTCATCGCTCTTGGTTTGTGCAATGATGAGATTGATGTGACTTATTAAGTTTATTTTCACCTTATGTATATTATTCACAAGAAAACATGTATAATTTAATTAGTACAATAAAAATAATAAATATTTAAATTTTAAAATATAAATCTGAAAATATATTGCAAAAAATTGGACAATGAAAATCAGCATGAGCAATATGAAAATGTCTGCAATCCGTAAAACAGACATACAAGTTTCGTATCGGAACAAACCTTTGTCGTCGTCAGATGACCATCGTCACCATCACCAAGAAGAGATCTTGGTCAGGATTTGACCTTGCCGTGATTGCGCAACCCGCCAACGTCACCAATTGTGCATAACCATAATCACATATGAACATGCAACTATCGAGAACTGTGCACCTTGCCGCAGCCCGCGAATCTGATGTCTTGCCGCTACTTGTATGCTTTCACTTTTTTTTGTTGATGCAGTCCACAATCGGATTGTAAAAATTTGTGATAAGCGGAAAACGAGAAACCTGACGCAGGTACACTCAACATATCCGAGCTCAAGTAATTCAGATGCAAACAGAAGAGCAAGAATCTTGTACTATAAAAAAAACTATACAAGGCGAGGCATACATAACGAGACATGATTTGTCAATGTACCCGATGACAGAAGAATTACAAGGCAAGAAAACAAGCCGCGCGAACTCGAAGAGTAACCGCCGGCTATGCTGCTAATCACTACAGAGTCCGCTGAAACTGCTAAGTCGCTAAATCGCAACCTAGCCGCACAGACTGCCCGTTATTCCAATGCGGAACTCTATCTGCCGATCTGTAAGCCGCCTAACCACACGGTTGCCTCGCCACCATATCGCGCGAACTGCTGCTGCCGAACAGAACCAAGCCGCCAGAAGCGGACAACTTATTGAACTGAGAAACAAGTTGCAGAAGAGAAGACCGTCTGGTCGCAAACCGTGACCTGCTGCTAACCGCAGAGTCTGCACTGTCCCTGACTAAAGTCAGAACCAACTCTATAGCTTTCCAGCGCTCTCGCACAACCTGCACATCACATACTGGTCAACACTCCAAACCGCGCGACTAGAAAAATCTATCCACAACAACAATTCGTGAGTTCACGTACTATTCAGTTGGTTGGTTAATTGATGTGACAGAGGGTCCTATTTATAGGCGCGGAGAGTAGTGTGATCACCGCCCTAGCTGATAGGATAACCGCTCTATCTCGCGGCGAGCACCAAGTATATCCGTCAAGCCGCGGATACACAACTAGACCGCTGCGACTAGGCAAGACAACCAGTCCGCCAAGATTCCACCACCAAGGCCGGATACCAAGCCAATCCGCCTTGTCGCCTAGGCCCAACCAAACTTGATCGCCATACAGGCAGACTCTGCGAATATTGCCCCAGTCCGCCTACCTGCGGACACAGCTCCATTCCGTACGCGCCTGCGGACACCACTCTAGTCTGCATAACCCGAGCTCGCAGCCAAAGCACACAAGGCTGACTGCTGCCAAACTCCGCAAATAGAAATATCAGTCCGCACAGACCGCGCGAGCTCCCGGACTAAGCCAATCTGCACAACCCGACGAACCCCGGCACCAGTCCGATCTAACCGGCGAACTCCGCGGTTACCACCAACCCCGCCACAAGAGCTAAATTAAGGCGCACGCCATGCCGATCTCACGAACTCTAGTCCAGCCCGCAACCCGGACTCCGCGAACTCCTCACGAGTCTACACCTCGTCGGTCTTGGCGAGCTCCGCGAATAGCCGCCCTATCCGCCCGGTTATATTTCGGGAATCAACTATCTACTAATCACAAGCCGGCCTGGCTAGCCGCCTCCTTTGTCCACACAAATCGCGTGAACGCCAGAGCACAAGCTGACAGCAGCACCTTTGCCGACCTGGCTAGCCGCCAGTCTAGGGTGCACGGGGCGCACGGACAGGTCGCCCAGATCGCCCAGTTCACCACTTTCACGTCATGATTTTCAACACTCCTTCTTGAAGTGAGAAGTGGTGACCAGCCCCAGCAGTCCCCGTAACCGTGAACGTGGTCTCTCCGATAGTGGCAGCGAGAAGATGTTAGCAATATAATCCTCGTTCCGCATATACCAGAGCATAAGGGATCCCTCCAGCACCTCCCGAAAAGATTCGTGCTTCCATCTGCCTTCTTCTCCAGCTTCAACACTCACTTGTACGTCACAGGAGTAACACCATCAACCTTGGGCACAAGGTCACAAGCCTTGTTACCCCTGAGGGCAGTCACCTCCTCATCCTTGGCATTTTCCACCTCCTTGACTCTGTGGTACCTTCACAGCTTGAAGGCTCTTGCTCGACCAGAGGGCCTGCGAAGAAACAAGAGACCGAGCTCAGCGCGTTTCCTTCGCAAAATCGAGCTGGTGGGTTGGTGATCCTCTTCGATCTCTGAAGAGCTTGATCACGGATAACCACCTTCGCTGCTTCTTATGAACCAGCTTCGTTCCCGGGCAAACCTGGAGCATCGCTCCCCTTGCTTCCTGAACAAGACGCCTTCGTCGTGGAACTAGAATCACTTGGAGCATTGCTCCCCTGCTTCCTGAACCAGAAGCCTTCACCCCGGAACTAGAACAACCTGGAGCTCCTGCTGACATAAGCAGCTCCAACAGAAGATCCTTATTAGCCTCCTCTTGCCTACCATCCAACCCGCTCTCCTACAGCTTCACAGAGGAGCCACCTTCATATGACGTCAGCTCGTCGAATACCATGTCTCTCGAAACCACGAACTTCTTCGTCACTGGATCCATACACTTCCACCCCTTCTTCCGCTCATCATAGCCCACAAAGACAAGTTTCCTTGTCTTTACATCCAGCTTTGTCCTGAGATCACCTGGGATGTGTACGTAGCAGGTAGATCCAAACACTCGAAGGTGTTCCATGCTGGGCTTCTCTTTGAACATCATCTCGTGAGGAGACTTCATATTGATCGGACTCAGAGGCATCCGATTGATGACATACGCCGCGCAGGCCATCCCTTCCGCACAAAAGGCCTTAGGAATACTTTTGTTATGAAGCCAACACTCGCAAGTCTCCGTCAGATGACGGATCTTCCGCTCTGCTACTCCTATTTATTTTAGATTATGCCCACAAGAAAGCTTTCTCCGGATTCCTGTGCTTCCTGTAGAAGTTAGAGAACTAAGTCCTCATGAAATACCGAATTCACCTCCGTTGTCCGTTCTCAACTTCTCTCTGAACTACGGCACCAGTCCGCTCTAACTGGCGAACTTCGTGGTTACCACCAACCACACCACCAGAGATAGACCAAGTCACACACCATGCCGATCTCACGAGCTCCAGTCCAGCCCGCAGCCCGGACTCCGTGAAATGCACATGAGTCTGCACCTCGCCGGTCTTGTCGAGCTCCGTGAATAGCCACCTTATCCGCCCGGTTACATTCTGAAAATCAACTGCCTGCTGACCACAAGCCGACCTGACTAGCCACCTCCTTTGTCCGCACAAACCGCGTAAACAGACCGTCCAGGCTGCCAGAGCACAAGCTAACAACATCACATTTGTCGACTTGGCCAGCCGTCAGTCCTGTCCGCACAGGATGCGTTGACAGGTCGCCCAGATCGCCCGGTTCACCACTCACTTCATGATTTTCAACACGAATATTGATGTCCATCGTTGCTGATGCGAGCGGAGACTGGGACCTGCAGTTGAGGGCGAGTTTTGGGATCGTTCGGGGCCGATTGTTGACTTTTCATATATGACGTGCCCAGATTGACGATTAGACTCCGCATATGTGTTCGGATTCGCATTGCGAATCGATTTGATATATTACTTCATTATTTTTGTTTTATTTTAGTGTATTTGAGTGACCCCACCTCTGACCAATCATAGTCATCGAAGGTGTGATGTCATAACCTTTGTTTTATTATAAATAGATCACTTGTAATGGACTGGTGTCGGTCATTGCAGATTTTAGTGAAATAATTCCCGGAATCCCGCGATCCCGCCGCGGTGCCGACTCCGTGGAATCCTAGGTTACGACTCTTAGGTTGGTATCTTCCTCCCAAAGCCTTCCCCTAAACTCAAGCCCTCTTTTCCCCCTCCAAAACTCCTTTGTCGTCGCCCAGCCACCCCCCAAGAGCCAGCCGCACTGCTGGCCCAGCAATCCCACCAGCCACCCCTCACTGCTCATTAATTGAATGCACTGTCTACTCCCTATATTTTCTATAGCCCACTTACCACCGCCTCCAGGGCAACCTCCCAGCAGGCGGTAGCAGCTGCCGCTCCTCCTCATCCATCTACAGCCCATCACCAGCCATCCTCCGCCCTCTAAAGCCACTGCCACCCCTCCCTCTTACAACTACAACAACCGCCCCCTGCCAGCCCTTGTTTCCCTTGCCGCCAACCCTTCCACACCTCGTGGAGCCACCTCGCAGCCCTCCCGTTCATATCTGGACTATTTCAGCCCCGATCCGTCATTCCCTTCGCCCGTACTTCAGCCCATAGCATGGATCTGCTACCAAACATTGGATCCATCCATACCTAACCCAGATCTACTCATTTGTGGTCGCATTTACTCATTTTTGATCTGATTCCACCATCCATCGCCGAGGACAGCCACCCACATCATTCTCCTCGCCTCTGGTTCCACCTCGAATCGTCGTACACATCTCTTTGGCTCCAGAATCTTCAGTGACTTGGTCAGCTCACTATTTGTTGAAATTTCGTTGTATTGGTTTATTATTTTCAGCATTACTATTATTGGTTTGGACCTCATACTTGTTTGAGACGCTTGCAATGTGGTTGTTTGTTTGAATATTTTTGTGATTTGCAAGGTTTATTCTTCGTGCGCTCCTGCTTTGGCCCTCTACGCGGAGGAAAGCCTAAGCTTGTTTGTCCTAATAAATTATTTGTGTCTTGCTATGAATTTATCTGCAAGAGATGTTTTAATTATTACAAGTGACAGGCACGGGCCTTCGGCCCTGGGGACATTCGGCAGGGGTGCGACAATCGGCGGAGTGCGACAATCGGCGGGATGCGACATTCGGCGGGGTGCGACATTCGGCGGGGTGCGACATTTGTCAGTGGTGCGACATTTGTCGTGGGAACGACATTTGTCGTGGACGGTGACAATTGTCATTGGAGCGACATTTGTCGTGGGCGGCGACATTTCTCGTGGGTCAGGCGCGACAGTACCCGGCCAGCGACGGCGGGTTTCGCCCGTCCCGGCTCAATGCTCTCGGGCGTCCTTCGGCCGCATCCAGGCGGGCTTCGCACTCCTCCGCACTGGCTTCGCCCGTGCTCAATGCGTCTGTGCGTTGCGCGCGCATCAAGCCGGGCCCGACACGCAACATATACATATGAGCACTCAACATGATCGTAAAAAATATACATCAATATTACGTAAAAAAAATTTTTGCAAAACATTTTGCGTTTAGCCGTAAATGTTTTTTTTCTCTCCCTCTCTCTAACCCCTCACAATCCCGCCTCCTCCTTTCTCTCTCTCCCTCATTTCCCTCTCTCCCTTACAGTACGGCCTCCTCCTCCTCTCTCTCTCCCTCTATTACTCTCTCTCTCTCTACAATTCCATGGGATGAATTGATTTAGGGTATCTAAAACCTTCAGAATTCTTGAAACAGTTTGAAAACCCTTAATTTGAACTATGAAATCTAAATCTAACTGTAAATAAAAAACGTAAACACAGATGGACTGAAAACGGGGAAATCAAACTCATAATGTAAATCGAAAAACTGACATAACAATGCCCCCTTTTTTTCTTCTGGATTTCTGCCCTAGGTAAGCGACTGGAAATGAAAAGGTTCGGAAGAAGAAGATCGCACATCTCAGGCGATGTAAGCATGAGGTCGCACCTATCCGTCAACCTTGCTTGAATGTTGGATGCAATTTCTGATCGAGGAAGAGTGTTGGGAAGTTTGTGAGAACTTGCAGTTGCACCTCTCTGCCAAGTTGCGTGAGACATTCTGGAGGAAGAGGATGAAGTGGCGGTCGCGAAAAATGGAAGACGCGGACGCGAAAACTGGGGCCGCCAAATTGCGTAAAAATAGAGATCTCTAAAATATTTGAGTGGTAAATTATAAATTACCGAAATATACATTTCATTTGAAATTTTTTGAATTTTGCTTCTATTAAATTTTAAAAAGTAAGGGTAAAATAGGGATAGGAAATGTTACACCAAAGAGATCTTTTCGTTTATAGAATAGTATAGGTGTAACTATAGCTTAACCGTTGAATTTGCATAACATGTAGGGTTAGGTCGCTGATTTTTCGCCGCTTATAAATTCGTCCTACATCGGTCGTCTATCGTTGCCTTCAATTGTGCAATACTGCTCTCCTCTTTAAAATTTTACCTCTCTTTGATTTGGCTTATATAGTCATTTCACATGTCTTGGATTTTTTCCAATAAACTTTCTTGCACGTGTTCATTCGAAACATATGAGCAACTTGAAGAAAAGTTCGCATTGGCGGTCGGTGGATGGGGAAGGTGAAATATGTGTGTTTGAAAATTCAAAACAAACTCAACAATCACCATCTTGATTTAAATTTCAAACGCCATATTCTGCACAGAGCATCCATCATCTGCACAAAAGCACTATCTACGCAAAACAATGTTTGCACGAAGCACCACCTCATGCCTGGGGCGTCTGCCAACTTGTCACGAGTCGAATCTTATCTTTGTTCTGATTCACCCGGGGATGTCAACACACACGAATCACAAAAACTGACTCGCCCAATCAAAGTCATAGAATGGCGGTCCACTACGCCATCTCAACCATTCACCATGTCACCCGCAAAAATCATGGGAGTACCACCTCGAATTGTGGTCGCCATCAGTCGGTACATACTACCCAACTACACAACCTTCATGAGCATGATACACATGTATGTCACCATCAAAACTTCTTTTCTTGCCGCAAAGCTGCGGCAACCCTATTCTAAATTGTCCAACGATATCAGATTCTTACGCAACTTGGACACCAGATGTACTATCTCAAGCTTGTGCACCACCACATCATGTATTTTTATGTCCATCATCCTTGTGCATGTAATCTCACAACCCGAGTCATCACCCAAATAGACCGACCTAATCGTCACCTCCAAAGAATTGAACATTGACACATCTGAGTATATGTGTTGTGATGCACCAGAATCTATTATCCATCTACTGTCAGAATTGTCATAACTCTTAGTGATGGTACAAAGACCATCAATTTCCACTTCAAGATCTAGCGTCACCGCACTCGCATCTTGGACGTCTCCAGAGCTCTGCTCAAGCTGCGGGTATTTCCTACTGATGTGACCGCTCTATCTACAATAAGAACAAATAACTCCCTTTTTTGAGGTTGACCGAGCCCGTGCACCCCTTAATCCCCTATTGAATGCTCTCCCTCATTCATCTACTATCAAAATATGTTCACCCCCAGAAGTTGGTTCCTTCAACATCTGACTGGATAATAATGCCGATGTGACTTCCTTCATCCCCAATGTATCCTTCCCATATAGAAGCGTAGTCACAATGTGTTTAAAGAACGACATAGCGAGGTAAGAAGTAACAAAATCTTATCTTCTTCCTCCACCTTTGCACCAACCACAAGCAATTGGTTTAAAAGGCCGTTGAACATATTAAAATGCTCTTGCAAGTTTCCACGCTCCCGCATATTCAACATATGTTGGAAATTTTTCGTTAGGTGGACTCGATTCATCGAGACGATCCGTTAAAGTCGTACGCGTATATTTGGTCTATTCGGACTCCTACGAGCATGAGTTGATTCAGTCGCGCGAACGGTCGAAGCCTGTGATAGGTGGGCCAGACCGTCTCGTAACTTCAGTTGCGAACCCGGTCTCACCCTTGGCATTAGAATAAGAATGATTATTAAATCCAAATTAATATTCTTGGATTTAATTAATGGGTTTCAATTTGGGAGTTATGAGATTAATTGATCTCATTTTTGGTAACCCCCTTTAGGGCTTCCTATTAAGCTAAAATGAAAACCCATTTTTGGATACATTCAACCGGTGAACAAGGTTGAAATTATCGGGCTTCCCTTTCTAAGCTTTGGAAACCGCCGCACTCCATCTTCATCGCTGAAAAACTGTCGGCCCTAGGGATTAATTTTCAGATCCAGATCTAGGGAGAAGCATCATCTCGTCGGCACGGTAAAGGTAGATCACCTCCGCTGGAGTAGGAACGTCATCACCCGTAGATCAACAAGAATTGGGCTTTACACGATCTACATCGCCAGCAACTCTGCGAGCTACTCCGCTTCAGCGTCAAGGGCAAGGGATGATCTAGACTTAGATCGTCGCGCCTGATTTTTGGCAACTTGAAAGAGAAGCATAAAGGTTCTCGGCTTTCAGATCTGGGAGGTACGAATTTCCTGCTGCAGTTTTATAGAATCGGTTTGTTGAATGAGGAAGTTCTAATTTTTCCTTCTCAGATCTAAGACCTAGATATTCACTAATTGTTTCCAATTACAGTTAGCCTGTGAATGATCTTTTCTGTTAACAGTGAAATTTGTTAATTGAAAATTTTGTTTTGCTAATGTTCAGATATGAATATTGTGAGATTCATTTATAAGAACACAGAACGTTGTTTTTTTTCTTGGTTGAGAGATTGCATTATAAGATATTCTCGATCCTTTTGTGCACACTGTGCTGCCCTAATTGCTTCCATTGTAGAGGTTAGTGCAGTCAGTTTATGCTAGCAGGATCTGCCAACGCCGCCAACTATATAAGTGAGAACACATCAAGGCTTTTGGGAATAGTTATAATGATGAAGAACGAACAAGAATCCAAAACTGGTATATATTAAGTTTCCGCACTTCAGTTACTGTTCATTTTAGCCCCCTTAACTTTGTGTTCTTAATCTAGAAAAACTAATTTGTGTTTACACTCCAAAAGAGAATATTAGTGTTTGGTAATATCGATCCATTAGGTCTATGTGTCACTATATTTATTGTTAACTTGGACAACATTGTTTTCCCCGTAGCGACACATATACCATAAATTTAATAACAGTTGGTATCAGAGGAGGTTAACCTAAACCTATTAGTCTCCTTCATAATTTGGAGCAAATTATTTTTCTAATTAATTCAATTAAAGAACACTATTTTCAAAACTCATTAAGTATTTAGAGAGAAACAAAATTAGGGATTGAAACTTAAAGTACTTTCATTAATCAATCTCTGACAAAGAACTTCGTGTTTTTTATAGACGATTAAGTTCCCACACGTCGTTAAGCTAGGAAACACGATATTAATTTAGGGCAATATTCAGATATCCCGGTGTGAAAGGGTCTCGTGAATTGATAAGAACTATAGCTGCCAAAGTGGTCTTTTCGAGTCGATTTGTGAGATTACGGTTTCACATATTTTAGTGAGTTCTCTGAGACTAGTGTGCAATCATTCACCCAAAGGTGGTGCTTGCGCAATAGGTTCAGAGGGTTACACAAGTATATTTGGACGGTAGTGCAGGGCTCTAGTAATCTATTCACCCAAAGGTGGTAGTTTTACAAAAAGCTCAAGCGTAACTGTTGCTCGTTCTTGTGTGGAGAATTACTAATTGCGTGACACGTAGTCTGCCCAAAGGTGTTGCTTGTTGACGCGCCAGGATTCTCTGTCTAGTGTGTTATTTAGGATTTTATAGCCACTGTTGCCCTATTTGTCACTGAACTTTCTTTTCTCTCTTTTCAGTCACCTTTACAGTCCACAACAACATGACGACCATTGAAAAACTCACTTGATCAAACTTTAAGAAGTGGAAGTCCGACATCATGTTTGTTCTCGAGATGACGGACATAGAAATGACCATGAATACCAACCAGCCTGCAGTCCTCACAGCGACTAGCACTCAAGCTGAGAAGGATCATTATGGTGCATGGAACAAGTCGAACAAAATCTGCTTGTTGATTATGAAGCGTTCCATTCCGAAGCAGCTGCTGAGTGGTCTTCCAGACACGACCGTCGCTAGGGATTTTCTGACTGCCGTTGGGCAGAAATATAAGGTGTCTTTTAATGCTGAGATTGGAACTCTGATTCGGGACCTCTTCTCCATGAGGTATTCGGCTGGAGGCGGAGTTCGTGATTATATACTGAAGATGTTCTATTACCAGACCAAACTGCAGGAGATGGAGATTACTCTCCCTGAAGCCTTGATAGCGCATCAGGCACTAAATACACTCACTGTAGAATTCAGCACTTTGAAGACCACCTACAGTTCCCAGGATGAGGCGTGGAAGATAAATGGTCTCATAACTCGCTGCGTTGCTGAGGAGGAGAAACTGAAGAAGGAAAAGACAAACACTGCTTTATTCATTGTCAAACCCTCATTTAAAAAGAAGAAGAAGTTCAAAGCTCCTTCCAAAGTTTAGGACGGACAAACTTCAGGGAGCAAGGACACTGGTGGAAAGAAGCCTCTTAGCTGCTTCTTTTGTAAGAAGAAGGGACACGTGAAGCACGAGTGCCTAAAATTTAAGGCTTGGATAGAAAAGCGTGGCTTTGCACCTAAAGGTAACTCTTTATGCTTTGTCATTTGTGAATCCAATTTAATTATAGCCCCATCAAGTTCTTGGTGGCTCGATAGTGGAGCAACTAATCATGTTGCTTACACACTGCAGGGGTTTATCAAAAAGAGGAGGCCAAGCAAGGGTGAGTGCAGACTCACGGTTGGCAACAATGCTGAGGTGGAGGTGGAGTTCATCGAGGATATTTGTTTAGTCCTCGATTCTGGATATGAAATTTTATTAAAAGACATATTTTATATTCTTTCGTTTAGAAGGAACTTGATTTCTGTTTCTGCATTAGATAGACTTTATTATGGTTTTAATATTTCTGGTGGTTTAATTAAATTATTTCATGAAACACAGTTTATTGGCCAATGTTCACTATCTAATAGTTTATATAGAATATGTCTTGCACCTGTTGATTTTTATGTCACCTCATATAATGTAGAGAATGTTGCTTGTAAAAAACCTCTCATTAAGGAGCAGTCATCCATGCTATGACATAAAAGGTTATGTCATATCTCTAGGAAAAGAATAGAAAGATTAATTAAGGAAAACATTCTCCCTACTCTAGACTTCAGTGATCTAGAGACATGCGTGGATTGCTGTAGAGGAAAGATGACCAAGATTAAGAAGAAGGGCTCAACTCGTAGTTCAAGTGTGTTAGAAGTTATTCATACGGACATCAGTGGTCCTTATTTCACTACCCTCTGTAGGAACACCTATTTTATTACATTTATTGATGACTACTCCCATATTGGCTATTTGTACTTAATTAAGGAGAAGTCTGAATCTCTTGAAAAATTCAAGATTTTCAAGACTGAAGTTGAGAAACAAATAGGGAAAGACATCAAAATTGTTAGGTCTGATAGATGTGACGAGTATTTTGGTAGACATGATGCCTCCGAGCAACATAAATGTCCGTTTGCCAGATACTTGGAGAGTTGTGGCATTGTTGCCTAGTACTCCATACCGGGTAGTCCTGAGCAAAATGGTGTGGACGAAAGGCGTAATCGCACCCTTAAGGAAATGATGAGGAGCATGATGAGTATGACAAATTTTCCTGAATTTTTATGGGGTGAGGCTCTCAAGACTGCAGTGTACATCCTTAATAGAGTTCCGTCTAAGTCAGTAGCTAAAACCCCCTTTGAGTTGTGGACTGGCAGACAACCCAGCTTTAATCATTTGCGTGTCTGGGGTTGTCCTACAGAAGTCCATTTGTACAACCCATCAGAAAGTAAGATTGCCCCTAGGTCTTGTCGTTGCTATTTCATTGGCTACTCAGATCACTCCAAGGGATTTAAGTTTTATTCCCCTTTAGGAGGACCCAGAATTGTGGAGTCACAAATAGCTAATTTTTTAGAATGGGATGTCACTGATGAACCTAGTTGCTCTCGTCCTATTAGTGAAGTCGAGGAATTTGTGCACATTAATTTATCTGTGCCCTTGATAAGAGATCCTATGGTGCATGAACCTGTGACAGGATAAGTGGAGGATGTGGAAGCGGTCTTACCACTAATTCCAATTGAGGTTCCTCCTCATACCCAGAAGGTTCATCCACCCGCTAGGAGATCCATTAGGCAGAGAAGGTCTGCGATTTTCTCAGACTATGAAGTCTATTTAGGAGAGAGTGATTATGACATTGGTCAAGTGATTGGCCCAGTGACATTTAATGAAGTTGTGTCTGGACCTCAAGTTGATCTGTGGTGGGATGCGATGAAAGACGAGATGGAGTCTATGAAGCTGAATAAGGTTTGGGAGTTGGTTGAGTTACTCAAAGGCTGTAAGCTCATTGGTTCTAAATGAGTGTTTAAGACCAAGAAGTACTCTAAAGGAAAGGTCGAGTGGTTTAAAGCCAGACTGGTAGCCAAGGGATTTACGAGAGGAAAGGAATCGATTATCACGAGACCTTTTCTCCTATTTCCTCTAAAGACTCTTTCAGAGTGATAATGACATTAGTAGCTCATTATGATTTGGAGCTACATTAGATGGATGTAAAGACCGCATTCCTGAATGACGATCTTGCCGATGAGGTCTATATGGTGCAGCCTGAGGGATTCAAGTCTGGTCATTCCGACCAACTTGTATGTAAACTTAACAAGTCCCTATATGGTCTGAAGCAAGCTTCTAGACAGTGGTGTTTGAAATTTGATGATGTAGTTACTTCTTTTGGTTTTGTAGAAAATAAGATAGACCGTTGCATATATCTCAAGATCAGTGGGAGCAGATTCATCTTCTTAATTCTGTATGTAGATGACATCTTGTTTGCGAGCAGTGATTTAGCATTATTGCATAAATCTAAGCAATTTTTGTCAAAACACTTTGATATGAAAGATCTTGGAGAAGCATCCTTTGTTCTAGGAATTGAGATCATTATGGACCGATCTCACCATACATTGGCACTCTCTCAGAAAGCCTACATCGAGCGTGTACTGGAGAGATTTAGCATGCTCGGTTGTAATCTTGGTGAAGTACCTGTGCTTAAAGATGATAAGCTCAGTTTATCACAATGCTCCAGGAACGACATAGAGAGAGAGTGCATGAAGGATATACCATATGCTAGTGCGGTAGGCAGTTTAATGTATGCCCAAGTCTGTACCAGACCGGACATTGCCTTCGCAGTAGGACTTTTAGGTAGGTATCAGTCGAACCCAGGACCTGATCATTTGGTAGCTGCCAAGAAAGTCCTAAGGTATTTAAAGGGAACTGAGGATTTTAAGTTGGTCTACCATAGAGTTCAAAACCTTGAGTTAGTGGGGTATACGGATTCTGATTTTGCCGGGTGTGAGGATGATAGGAAGTCTACTTCAGGCTATATTTTTGAGTTTGCTGGTGGGGCCGTTTCGTGGAAGAGTGTCAAGCAGACACTCATCAGTTCATCCACAATGCATGCGGAGTTCGTCACTCTCTTTGGAGCTTCGACTCACGCAGTGTGACTTAAGAATTTTATTACAGAGTTAAAGGTTGTCGATTCTATAGCTGGTAGAGATGTCACTTAAAACCGAAAACCGTAAATCGAACCGGAACCGAACCGGAACCGCAAAGAACCGAACCGAACCATTTGAAAATTATTCGGGTTCTGGTTTGAATTTTGGAACCGTGAACAACTTTTGTTTGGGTGTGGTTCTTACATTTTATTATCCGAACCGGAACCGGAACCGCAACATACAAGTCTCAAGCGGTTTCAAGATTTTTGGACCCGATTCGAACCGGACCGAAGTAGAACCGAACCGCAACCCGTTTATTATTATTATTAATTTTCTTATAATATTATTATAATTTTATAATCTATCTATAATATTTATAATTACTATCAGGGGTGAAACTGGTGTAATTTGGACCCAAACCGTTATCACACCAAAATGGGTCGGTTTTGAACTGAACAAAACCGCACCAAAACCGTGTGGTATGGTTTGACATTGATGCGGTTTGAAGTCGGTTTTTAAAGTACAGTTTTGATTTTTATACAGTTATATAATGTATTTTCAATTTTACTTACATATTTTTCTGAAATATTTTATTTTAAAAATATAGAAGGTATACAATTACTATTAAATAGTAATCATGAAAGACACAAATAATTGTTGTTGATTATTACAGTTGCGTAAGCTAGCGAGATGCGCACAAGCCGACTAGACGTTGTGACAAGTCTTTACACGTAGGAAAGCGATAGATACTAGCCCACGGATCGTGGAAGAGACTGGCGAGTAGTGCACAACTTAATTATTTTTATTTCATTATTTTTTGAGTTTTACTATTTGCAGTCCGCTTTTATTTCACTCCGTCAAATTTGGTTTTGTTTTAGTTGAAACTCATTTGAACCGGACCGAACCACATAAAAGCATGTTCACGAGACGTGCACATGCCAACTAGATGTCGTAGCAAGTCTACATGCGTAGAAAGGCGACATATTAGGCCCACCGGGCGTGGAAGAGACCGTCGAGGAGTGTGCAACTTAATTATTTCTATTATGAAGGTGTTTTGAGTTTTTTACAGACCACTTTTATTTTATTCTATCAAATTTGATTTTAGTTGGAACCGATTGGAACCAGACCGAACCGCATAGAACCGGACCGAACCGTTAGTGACTGGTTTGGTTTTGGTTCTTGTTAAACCGTAACCGGAACCGTTGACACGGCGGTTCCAAAAATTATGATGGAACCGGAACCAGAACCGGAACCGGTCAAACCAAATAAGGTTTTGGTTCTAACTTGAAGAACCGTTACTTTAGCGGTTTGGTTCATGGTTTTAGTAGAACCGGAACCGAACCGGAACCGTGACAGCTCTAATAGCTGGATCTATCCGGATGTACTATAATAACATCTCTGCAGTTATGTTATCGATGAACAAAAAAAAGTATCACATGGTCCAAACATATGAAAATTAAATTCTTGACCGTTAAGGAATTGGTCAAGAAGAGTGACATTTTAGTGGAGCATTTAGGTACAGGTGACATGTTGGCTGATCCACTTACTAAAGGACTTCGCTCTAACGTGTTTCAGAAACATGTTATTAATATGTGGCTTAAAGAGTCGATCAATGTGCTTGATTAGTGTGAGGCTTCATGAAGCTCCAATTCAGTTATCTGTCGTTTGGTTTGCACTTTATTTAATTCATTAATAATTGAAGTATATTGATTCAACAATATTATTAAGTTTCAATATTTGTTGAATTTATGTGACACGTCACACTTCATACAAAGTCTCATGACTTGTGTCAGTCGGAGCATAAGGCCTAGGGTACTTCATTTGAATTATGTCATGTAGTATGTCTTTTGACGCATGAATTTTGGAACCTTAAGGTTAGACATACTCGTTCTTTTGAACACTTAAGAACTTCTCGCAGCATGGTTTAGTGCATTCATTTGAGAAGTTTGGTTGACAACCAAATCAGAACAACATTCATGTGCACACTTTCAGTGTGTTGTTCTATGATTTATATAACCACGCTTTGTCCATGTCGATTAGATCCGTAAGCTGCTGTGACCATGGAAGGTCCCGTGTCGCTCAATGATGCGGTTGCCGCCATGATTCGAGTGAAAATTTGATTGGACCAGATTGACGTGAGAGTAGACTCAATATCGCGTTCGCTAACTGGTACCTTTAAGTTTACTGAAGATTTTATCGGAATGTCAACAGTTACGATGAACACAAGTCCAAGTGGGAGAATGCTGTAAATTTTTCGTTACGTGGACTCGATTCATCGAGGCGATCAGTTAAAGTCGTACGCGTATATTTAGTCTATTCGGACTCCTACGAGCGTGAGTTGATTCAATCGCGCGAACGGTCGAAGCCTGTGATAGGTGGGCCAGACCGTCTCGTAACTTCAGTCGCGAACCCGGTCTCACCCTTGGCATTAGAATAAGAATGATTATTAAATCCAAATTAATATTCTTGGATTTAATTAATGAGTTTCAATTTGGGAGTTATGAGATTAATTGATCTCATTTTTGGTAACCCCCTTTAGGGCTTCCTATTAAGCTAAAATGAAAACCCATTTTTGGATACATTCAACCGGTGAACAAGGGTGAAATTATCGGGCTTCCCTTTCTAAGCTTTGGAAACCGCTGCACTCCATCTTCATCGCTGAAAAACTGCAGGCCCTAGGGGTTAATTTTCAGATCCAGATCTAGGGAGAAGCATCATCCCGTCAGCAAGGTAAATGCCGATCACCTCCGCTGGAGTAGGAACGTCATTGCCCGTAGATCAACAAGAATTGGGCTTCACACGATCTACATCGTCAGCAACCCTGCGAGCTACTCTGCTTCAGCGTCAAGGGCAATGGTTGATCTAGACTTAGATCGCCGCGCCTGATTTTGGCAACTTGAAAGAGAAGCATAAAGGTTCTCGGCTTTCAGATCTGGGAGGTACGAATTTCCTGCTGCAGTTTTATAGAATCAGTTTGTTGAATGAGCAAGTTCTAATTTTTCCTTCTCAGATCTAAGACCTAGATATTCACTAATTGTTTCCAATTACAGTTAGCCTGTGAATGATCTTTTTTGTTAACAGTGAAATTTGTTAATTGAAAATTTTGTTTTGCTAATGTTCAGATCTGAATATTGTGAGATTCATTTATAAGAACACAGAACGTTGTTTTTTTTCTTGGTTGAGAGATTGCATTATAAGATATTCTCGATCCTTTTGTGCACACTGTGCTGCCCTAATTGCTTCCATTGTAGAGGTTAGTGCATTCAGTTTATGCTAGCAGGATCCGCCAACGCCGCCAACTATATAAGTGAGAACACATCAAGGCTTTTGGGAATAGCTATAATGATGAAGAACGAACAAGAATCCAAAACTGGTATACATTAAGTTTCCGCACTTTAGTTACTGTTCATTTTAGCCCTCTTAACTTTGTATTCTTAATCTAGAAAAACTAATTTGTGTTTACACTCCAAAAGATAATATTAGTGTTTGGTAATATCGATCCATTAGATCTATGTGTCACTGCATTTGTTGTTAACTTGGACAACATTGTTTTCCCCGTAGCGACACATATACCATAAATTTAATAACAACATATACAATCGTTGTTTCAACAACAACCTTGTTATCAACGACTTGATCAAATACAATCTCTCAAATTCTCCCAAAGTTTGATTGCAGACACTTCGACGCAACTGTTAAAAAGCACATTGCCATCAACACAAATTCCGATGGTGTTAGTGGCACGCTCATCCAAGTCAATCCACTTCTCATCCTTCACTTTAAAATCCAATTTTCTCGTCCCCGCAAAACCCGCATCAACCCTTGCTCAACAGCATATCTTTGACGCGAATTTGTCATAGATTAAACTTTTCGTTGCCATCGAACCTTTCCATTGAGTGCCGAGCAAAATTCGCATTCTTCCCCGTCATAATTGCCATCTAGTATGACTAGGAGACTTGGTTAGTTCAAGTTTGCGCGCGCTCGGTCACAGGCACGCGCGCGCCCGCACGGGCTCGCTGCCCGGGCGTGCTGCCCGGGCGCGGGTGTGCTTCCCGAGCACGCTCGCCTCCCTCTCGGGCGCGCTGCCCTGGTGCACGCGTGAGTCCGCGCTTTGCTTCGCTCTCCTTCAAAGTGCTTTTGGGAAAATAAACTTTATATTATGCAGCATGCACTTAAAAGGCTTGAAATTGCCACAAACTTCCCTAGTAGTTTTGCGCACATTGATGAAATTTTAAAACTAAAGCAAATATACCAAATTTTAGTTGTGCGCCAATTGCAAATTGACCTGTAAATATAAGAAACGACTCAAATGAGCTAAATTATGCTTTAGATACAAATCGCCATTTTTTATGTGCCTGCAAAATCATTCTGGTAATTGGTAAAGTACACCATTAAAATAGGATGTTGCTATCCGCATCGCAGTTTTGGCTATTCGCACCGTACTTTTTCCTAATTTTTTATCTCTTTTGAAAATACGATTTCTACTTATATTTTTAGGAAAAGTGTTCCCCACAAAAGCTGTAGATCTCGATGAGATCTACAATTTTCGTGCTGAACACTTTTCCTAAAAATGCATGTACAAGGCGTACTTGGAAAATACGTCCATGTTTCGCGCCTTTTGGAAGTACACTGTGTACATACATTTTTTAGGAAAAGTGTTCAACACTAAAGTTGTAGATATCATCGAGATCTACAACTTTCGTGTTGAACACTTTTCCTAAAAATGCATCGACAAAACGTATTTTCAAACGACACGAAAAATTAGGAGAAAGTGAGATGTTTTTGACAAAATATTAAAGTTTAAAATTGACAAAATGCATCCCTAAAATTTTTTTTTTTTGACAAATGCATTCTAAAATACATATTTTGGTCATTTCATTTTTTTGGTCATTTCATCCTAAAATGCACATTACCCAAAAAAACTAATTTAGAAGATATATGTTACTAATTTTAAACTTGTGAATATATTTTTGGCAAAAATTGATATTTTCAAGATCCACTTTCTCAATTAGCCTATATTATTCTCTGTTATTTGGGGATGCTGTTTAGGCGGATCGACGCTTGAGCTCACGGAGAATTCCACAATTCGCACGATGATGGAATTAATGGCGACCACTACACCTCTTCTCGTCGTCGTCTTCTTCTCATGTTTGCTGTGTTGCTCGTTCTCTATCCCGACGCGGTATGCCACCCCTCTTTTCCCTTACTCTCTCTTTTCGAAACCCTAAATTGCATTTAGTTTTTTTTTTTCCTTTTTGAATGTTATGGAGGATGCTCTTGTAATCTCGTAGGTCGGTCGATGGATACACCATCACGGGCCGCATCAAGATCGATGGTAAACGCTACTTCCTTTTCTAGTTTCAATTTCCTGATTTCGTTTATGTAGGGCCGTCGAGATCACCTCTCCGTTCTCTAATTCTGTTGACGTTTGAACTTCGAAATACTAAAGATTAAGGTAGCGATACGATGTTTACTGAAAAAATATTGGAACGCTGAGTTCGTTCACCGTCATTTCTAGCTGTTGTTGTAAACTAGGGATGTTTGCTGGTTTAAGATTTTCAGCTACATGTTTTTTGATAAGTGCAAACAATTTAAGTGTTAATCTCTTTCGTAGTGTGTAATCTCTCTCTCCCTCCATATATATGTAAACACAGGACCATCCAAATAATGTTTTTTCTTTGATTTTACACTCCACAATCCAATGAAACGCATGAGCTAGCATAAAAATAAAATATAAATGTAGAGGTTGTGCGCGGGTCCCCCTGTGGGATGTGTGATGCCAATAATACTCGATTGTCGCTCGAGTGATGGTGAGATACTGTTGTCATCGCGCATTGTATGTAGGGGGAGCTCGTGCACAGACGTTGATGTGTGTGTATCTTTCTCTATTAAATTGTATATATCAAAATGACAAGAAGTCATTGTTACTATGAATGGTTTGCAAAGGTAATGGTGTATACACGAGAAAATTGTGCTTAATTATTTTAGTTATCACGAATTATTTAGCAATTTAGTTTCCATGGACATGTTAAGCTAAATATAGCCTCTTAACTTTAATCTAAAGAAATCATCAATCTAAAGAAATCATGCATAAAAAATTCCTTAAGAAGATATATAAATTTTCCTATTTTCTAAAAAAAATTATATGGCATCAAATATATTTATATTTTAAACTTACATGATCACTTGGGAAGTTTTGGCACCTCAATGTCATGTCTTCTCCATATGGGTCTGTAATATATTTTAAGGGTTGGGTTGTTTGCACATTAAAGTGACATGCTAGCCGGGATCATAATGTCGTAAGACAATTCGGTCCATATTTGGTGTGGGCATTTGAGCATTGAGAGGATATTCCTAGTATGGGAGTTCCACGAAGCACTCATCTTTAGTATACTAGTTATTGTGCTCACTGTAAATACTATGTTGTCAAGTGCGAAGCGGAAAATTAGCAAGTTTCTTTTCTTGATTAAACTAACTTTACTATGCTAAGTCATATTAGTAGGACAGATTGTGTCACCATCAGATCAATAAATTGAAATACTCATCGTAAACTAGTATGAAAATGTTTAGGGAATGAAGGTATTTTATGACTTACATGTTTTTTTAATAAGATACTGAAGTCAAAGAGAATGTCAGATCGATGGAGAGAAAGTATCTTGGTACCTTTGTATAAGAATATAAGGAGATATACAAAATTGTGTTAATTATATAGAAATTAAATTAATGAGTCATATCATGAAACTATGAGAACGAGTAATAGAAAGAAGAATAAGACGGGAGACTAACATCTCGGAGAAACAATTTGGATTCATGCCAAGGCGGTCGACTGTGGAAGCTATACATCTCTTGAGGAGACTCATTGACAACTATCGAGAAAAAAAAATAAGATTTGCATATGTTGTTTATCGATCTTGAGAAGGCTTATGATAGAGTTCCAAGAAAAATCTTATGGGGAGTCTTAGAAAAGAAAGGTGTAAATGTATTATACATTGACATAATCAAAGATATGTATACAAATTCAGTGATAAGGGTGAGGAAATCTGGAGGATTAACACATGAATTTCCTATCACTGTTGGATATAAATAACCCAGTGTTCGTAAACTTATGATGCCAATATTTAATTTTAGAACATATTATTATACTTGGTATATATAAAAATATTTTTTATTTAGGAGATGAAAATCCGACTTTTTAATATATCTCCTATATGTCTCCGACTTTCTGATATTCGACATGTCGCCGGCATCCGATACTTATAACCTTCTAGACTTAACTATTTTTGTAATAGCAAACTGGCTAAACCAAGCATAACACATTTTAAGTACTTCCCCTTTTAATTAAGTCCTTATTTCGTCCTAAACTCATTAAACTTTAAACATAGTCTAGACACCAAAAACATCACTAGGCTCCTCCTATCTATTGTAATAATGTGAATCAAATTCTTAGCCGGCAGCATGACACATCTCTTAGAAATTTCCAACCATTTCCTTTGTCCATTGGCATGACTCATCATGTCTACCACATTAATAATAGTCAAAAGATCGACATAGCCAAGAGAATCCTACAAAACTACAAGTAAAAGCATACATAACTATTAACCCACACGACTACTAGTTCATGCCTACACATGTACAAGCATAAGCATTGTCTACAATCCTCACATGGCTGTTGTCACAAGCTTACATACCTACAAGTTCCTTATGGAGACATCAGTAACTTTTTCGAGAAAATGCATTGAGCCCCACTGAGGCTCTTGTCTTCCAAGGCAAAACCAACTCATCCTACAATTTTAGACGCAATGCTCACCTTGGCTATCACAGACATACACGTGGCATATAAAACATTGCCATGCGAGGCTATCACAGACATACACATGCGGCATATAAACCATAAACCATTTTATACACAATGTTCACCTTGGCTATCACAGACATACACATGTGGCATATAAACCATTGCCATGCCAACACTTCTAGGCTTCATTTGTAGCCTTTTAACCATGCATGCATTGCAAAGCAATTAGTAAGTTTACTGATTTAGATGGGAAAGTTGTAGGCATGGTAACTCTTCACCATCCAACTATATTCATTGTCTCGTGTTCCACCAATAATTCCCCCCACTTCCAACTAAAGAGCTAAGCTTTGGGGCAAAGACTCACCCGAACAACACCATGTAAGTGCTTTAACAGCCCTTGTGCGTGAAATATTGTCTTATGTACATGGACAGTAATTGAACCAAGACAACCATCAATTGGTCACCGAGTGTTTTGCTTGCCAATAAATTAAAATTGTGAGTCAATCTCCACTGGCTTGCAGCTTGCTACAACATTTTCCCATTTCGGTCCAAATTTGGGAAGACATCAATGAATTTTATCAAAAAACTCCCCAACTCTTGTGGAAAAATCTCATCTTTTACTTTACCTAGCTCTCCACATACATTTACTTTTTGTGTCTGTCATCTCATATTGTAGCCTCCATAGTCAACAACTTTGTTCATCAATTGTCAAATTAAATTGTATGCCAAAAAGCGTCTTCAGCCACCACGATCATATCTTTTATTTGCTCCTAACAAACATTGTTCAAACTCCAATGTGCCACACTAAAGACAAGCTCTGCCTACCACCTTCAAACCAATAGGAAAATTAAAGTCGTTAATTGCTGACTTGAACTAGACCTTAGCAGTTTTTGTGGATAAACATCGTCATTAGTGTTACTTTCTCCACTTCTATGAATACATGCATAGTACAACCTATCTGTCAACGGCCTGAATTATTCCGATTAAAGGTCTATATGATTGTGAACGCCTATCAGATTATGTATTTTCAATTACTTTAGATTCTCGCCTAGTCCAAGACCTCGCCGATTGTGACCATATTCTCACTCTCCTTAAAACATACCTAAAACGCTCCAAAATACCGAAAGCCGAACAAAAACTTAGGTCGAGTAATGATGCACATATTACATCTTTCATGGTAATGATGGGTTCTTTTTCAGCTTATAAGTCTACCATCAACAATTTGTATTTCATCGTCCCTCCACAAGACCATGTATTTTTGCCTGCATTGACTTCATCTTCTACAGATTCCAATTTTCGATAGCTTGTATTCACCTCGTTCTTTATGTCTCTCTCCTCGAACAGGACAATCATTATACCACACTAACCTCCAATGGAATTCCCTTCTATCTGTGGTATGACCTAACGCTTCAACCTGAAGGAAAGCCATTTGGAGTCTACTCTCAACACCCATGGTCGGTTCCAATAGGAGAAGACTACGTTGTCTTTACGGATGTATTTCATATTATGCATTATCTTTTGCTAAAACTTAAGACATCTTGGAAGTCATTTTCATTCTGGAATGAGAGAAAGGTGAACCCGCGATCAAAGTTAACTTCATCCTTAAACCCTCTCCACTCGTCCCGGTGATCGATAGTTGGTGCTATCAATTGATCCACTTGCCTTCTCGAACATTAATTTCAAGCAATCGAGCCAGCATCAAGATGCACGAAGCACTCTTTCACAACCCCTCCAACATCTTCTAGCTAATCAGTCCTCCTACGTGCCCATGCACAATCATCACCTATGACGTCGTTTCCACCCGTCTTCTGCAAGACGACACTGCTTACCACCCTCGTCTCTCCGCTATTTCCTTTCGGCTCTCCCAACCTTTCTCCCACATTCCGCGTCGACGGTCCCATGCAAGCTCCCAGACCCTTCTCGACCTCACCTCTTGAATGCCAATGACTAGCTCCATGGCTCTCCACCCCATCGTTGTCGCCTCTGCAACCACTACGGCCGATTCCAGTTGCCTTGATCGATTAGAAACCTTGATCTAGGACCTTATCCACAAATTTTCCACCAACTCTGCAAACCGCTAACAATCTCCACTTAAGGCTCACTAGACTCGGAGCTCTGCGGATTTTTTGCGTCTTTGGAGCATAAAAGATACGTCTGGGTAAGATTTATGTTATAAATTTTTTTCCCAAAATAACGATAGAAACAATGCAAAAATTCAATATTTTTTTCATGATTTAGTGTTTGTGAAACATAATTGAATGTTGAGACTATTTGATGTAATTGTCCTTATTAATTCTATTTTTTAAGTGATATATCTATCAATGAATGGTTAATGAGTAGAATGAATGAAAAATCTGATAAAGAAGATGAACTGATGTTCGATACTGATTATTTAAAATGGATGTGGTTGTACCTTGCTCTAGTCAGGTGCGCATCTGTGTCTTGAGGCTTGCACCTAGGCTCCAAGATCCTTTTGCGCCTTGAGCCTTCAATAACTATGGGCGGTTCCGTCTCCCCAGTTTGATCGTGCGGACGGATCAATTTTTCAATCTCCAATCCACTCCTGCAAAACATAAGGTTCTCTTGGCGACGATCTACATGAAAGGGTTTGTCTTCAGTGGGTGCGGTGGACACAAAAAAATACGTCGAATCTCACCTAGACCATGCTCAAGGAGGAACTATTCTCTAGTACAAAAATCGACAGGTGAACGATAATTATGAGCCCCTAGCCTCCATTCGTCAATCCAACTTCGTCGTTGTCTACATCACCAGCTTCATTGAAGTCTCCACTCACATGCCGAAACTTTTAGCAAAATATTACCCGAGCTACTTTCTTGTCGTGCCTTCCCGTGCTCAACTTCACCACCGTTGCCCGTGTTATGAAGCAAGCTTGTTTCCTTGACGATGATCTATATTCCACTTCATTGTCTCCACTTTCTTCCATCCATCGTAACCCCCATCAAAAAATCCACAACTTCCCGCCTAAATACCCACAATGACCCACCACTACCACCTCCACTAGCCATCACACGACCACCACCACGAGCCATCGCACGACCACCCACTCATAATCACCCGCCACAAAACTGCATACCACCTAAAAATCTAGCCCACTTTGCGTTTCTCGACCTCTGCAATAATGGTTTTTTTTTGTTTTCACTATAAGCAACCTTATTCTCCCACGCATGATTGCCCATTAATGGAATTCCACATGCTTCTGAGTGAAGAATGCAATGATCATATTGATGAGGATCTTCACATCCTGGAGTTGACAAAGGGGGGTAACTGTACAAAGCTTCCACTACAATTGACATACCTGGAGCTTTTGATATATGCAGTGGCCATTGGGCAATATCACCGCTCCCACGACGATGAAACTCAAAGCCAGGCTTATGGACAGAAGACATTGTTGTCATGATTGATAGTGGTGCTTGCTACAATTTTCTCTCTCTAGATTTTGCATGGATCTTTCAGGTCCACGTCCAATCGGCCTCGAGTTGTATGTGCTTTTGAGCGATGCCCAATGCAACTTCGACATCAGGGATGTTCGCGGTCCTTCCACTCTTCGTGGGACAGTACTCGTGCACAACTAATTTCTACATCTTCGAACAGGGAAGTGTAGATGCCATTCTTGGGGTGGTGTGGCTTCAGGCCTTTGTCAATGTAAGTACTACGACCTTTGCATGCCAAAGCGTCGCTATCCTATTACAAGGGGATCCGATTGTAGTTCACACACCTACAGTTCTCCACACATTGCTGAAGACGACAAACATAGACCTGTAAGTGTTTCTATGGCACGTCATCCAGAGATGCCTCTCACAGAGATATCTTCACACCAAGACATCTGGCGCCTACTGCACCAACACAACTCCATATTTGACGCACCTCCTGGACTCCCTCCTTCTCACCCTTCAGACCATCGGATCCTACTCCATCCCGACATCTTATCCATCTCGGTACAACCCTACCTTATGGACATGCTCAGAAGGATGTCATGGAAAAGTTGGTGACACATTCTTGAGGCTGGACTGATCTAGCTGAGTTCTAACCCTTGCTTTAGCCCTATCACATCAACAATTAACGTTTCTTTCCTGACTACCGTGAACTTAACAAGTACATTGTTTTGAAAAATTTCCCGTTCCGCTCATACAAAAGCTCCTCAATGAATTAAAGTTTGCATCTTATTACTACAAGCTAGATCTTCAGTCATGCTACCATTAGATTCAGATATGCAAGGAAGACGTGATGAAAACAACTTCCGAGCCCATGACGGGTACTATAAACCATGGTCATGTCGTTTGTTCTAACCAATGCACTAAATACCTTTCAAGCCACTATTAATGACATATTTGTGTCCTTACCTGCATAGATTCGTACTTGTTTTTTCATTGACATTCACATTTATTGTAATTCGTCGCAACACCACTCGAACCACTTCGCAAGTGTTCTACAACTCCTCTCTCGACATCTGTTGCAAGTCAAACAGAAGTGCCTATTTGGTCACCTCTAGATCAAACACCTTTGCCATACAATTTCAGTGACCGGTCTTTCAAGGACCTCGTCAAGGTGAAGGCAGTACTCAATGGCTGACCTGAACTTCAGTACACATAGTTTGAGGTTTTATTGGCCTCACAGGATACTACCACTACCAGTACTTTATTCGTGACTATGGAAAACTGGCACAACCCCTTGCTCAGCTACTAAAGGACATACTCTTCAGTTTTGAGTGGACCACCGAAAAACAGACTGCATTTACAACTCTCCAATAGGATTTGGTTTAGGCCCATGTTCTGAGCATGCCTGATATTCAAAAATGATTTGTCATCCAGAGCGACACCTCTGACATTGGCATGGTTACATTTCTTATGCAGAAGGGTAAACCCATTCCCTATTATAGTAAGGCTCCGACAAACCTCAACCAAGCCACCCCTCTACATATGACAAGTTGTGTGCCTTGGTCATAGCCTTGCTACACCAACATTCATACTCCTGGGGCAATATTTCATTGTTTGCACAGACCCACTAGTAATTGTCCATGCCCCTTCAATAACTCCGAATCACCAAGCTCCTGGGGTACAACTTCGTTGAGGACAAGTCTCGGACTTCCAACACGGCTATTAATGCACTATCACAAAAGGAGTATGTGGGCACCTTACTAACCTTTTCTCATCCTTGTTTGTTGGATGTGGATGCCATTCCGACCAAGGTACATTAGGATAATCATTTTTCGTCTGTCATACCCAATCTTTTTTGCAATCCAATGAGCCACCATTTATGCTTTTTCATTGGAGACTACCTACATTTTCATGATTGTTTGGTGGCGCCAATTTATCTCCATGGATTCCAGTTCTCAATGAGACCACGAATTTCCATTCCATGGCAGTTGATGGTCACTCAAAAGCTTTCCACACAATGTTTTTTGAGTGGTCCCTCTACTGGCATGGCATGATGTTTGTGGTTGTACAGTTCATGGCGAATTGCTTAATTTTTCAGGGTATCAATTACTAAACCCTCTCTCCAGCAAGACTACTACAATCGCTGCCCATTTTAAAGCATACCATTATGGATTTTATCAAGAGATTTGTGCGCTCATAAGGGTTCAATTGCCTATTTGTGATCGTCGATTGCCTGCCTAGGTATGCGACTTCGTTCCCTTCAAACATCCACACCTCCATCACACAAGCTTTCCTTGTGGAATTCTTCGGCAAAATGGATTTTTGTGCTCCTTTGTAAGGAATCACGACCCCATCTTTCCAATTTCCTTCTAGTAGGAGCTGTTTAGACTCTATACAACCAAACTACGCCTCAACACTGCATGTCACCCAATCCTCTCAATCGGTTGTGTGATCACTATTCCAGATTATTTATGAATGACCGCCGCCATAGATTCCTCACTACACCCCAGGCGAGTGTCACATGAAGGATCCATAGACAAAGTTGTAGGATCATCACGAGGCTGTCCGACATCTACAGAGGCATCTTATTAGCACCTAGGAGAGCATGATGAGCATGCAAGCCGCCATCGACACAATGTCTCCTTTACATCCGACGACTAAGGCTGTGTTTGGCGTGGCTTATCGCGGCTTATTTGCTCCTGTGAGATTGGACAAAAATGTCATTATCATGTCAAAATATTATGTCATAAAATAGTTTCTTTTTTGTAACATTTGTCATACCAAACATACATTCTATGACAATGACGTTTTTGTCCAACTTTACCAGAGCAAATAAGTTGTGAAAAGTTGTGCCAAACGCAGCCTAAGTGTTTGTTAAGTTGTTCTCACCCAAAGAAACTTACGTGGCTAGCCATGTGCACTACTGCACCCCATGATATTCACCATATACCTTGGTCCCTTCATTTTAGAAGATATCGACCGAGTGGCCTTTCACATCTAACTACCTCCACATGGCAAAATTTACCCAGCGTTCGATGTTCACAACTGAAAAAGGTGGAGGAAAACATCAAGGGGAGGATTCACTCCCTCAAGATTCAAAATTGACTCCATGCCAACATAAGCTCTCGTGTGGTTCCCTTAGCTCGCACCGCTACCATCGAGGGCGTGGTGGCCAGTTACTCATAGTTTTAAAGTTTCTCTTGGTGGAAGAAGCCACTTGGATTTTGGAGTGTGGTCAAAGACTAGTCCCCTGACTTCGACTTTAAGGACAAGGTCATTTTTGAACAATTGGGTATTGATATGACCTAACATGTCAACCTGGAGGAAAGGTCATTGACCATGATCTGTTCTAGTATGTGAGGACTAAGTTGACATTACTGATGATGTGTTTATATTTTGTATCATCTTTGTTGGATATATAGAGTCAATGCTGGTCTAGTAGTCATTTTTGTCGTGTTTGGGTTTTGTCCCACACCTTTAGTTTGAGTTAGTGAGTCCATGTATTTGCTATATAATGCCCCTATGAGGATGAATATAATTGCACTTCTATTTCTATTTTCCTCTTCCAACAATCTTTATTAAGCATCTATGTTGTTTTCAACCTCTCATATATAGGTTGTAAGTGGCGGCATCATGGAAGTAATTTTCATGTTGGAATGTGAGAAAAGCAAACGTATGCCTATGTCGAACCTGCGACCAAAATTATCTTTATCCTTAACCCCTCTCCATCCTTCCCGGCGATGCCATCAATATGTAATGAGCTTCTCTGTGACGTGCCACCACCTCCAACCTTGAGGACAATGTTATTTTTGAAGCAATGGGGATTATGAGCACTCCCTCTCAGACTATCTGATGCGTGATTCACCTTCATCATCACCTTTGATCACCTATTCAGATTATATTGCTGACAACTTTCTGTGGAGTAACCATGTAATTTTGTGTAGTGTGGAGTTCTTTCTGTTGACTATTTATCATCCATTTACAATTACATCAAATGTAGTATAGACTATCTTCGTGTGAGTTTGTCAGAAAGGCTATACAAACAAACTCCTTTGGTCATGAGGTACAAAATTTTTTTTCCTGTCCTCACCCTCTCACCTCACATTCTAGGAGTTGCCCTTTTACTCAAAAGGAGAACCTATCAATCTCCTCGCCATAGGATTCTTTGCATTTTGATCTCCCGATTGCTGTACATTGAACTGATAGCTGCTATATTCCCTGTGCGCCTTGGGTAAAAAAAGTGGCTTTTCAATTGGAATTTGTTTATGTATCTCAAAGATATTGCTCACTAAGATTTATTTTTCGATATAAGCCTCAATCAACAGAACAGTTATTAATTTATAAAATTGCGTAGTCAATTATTAAATTAATAATAGAGTGGGGTAAAATAAAACAATCATATTAGGGCAGATCTGATTTCATCTTATTAATAATGTCTGTTCCCAAAATCATATCGTACCCCCCCCCCCCCCCCCCCCCCACACACACACACACACCCCAATGGCTTTAGAGTTGATGGTAGATCTCTGTGACCTTGTTTGGAAAGATGAACTCGTTCTTTGAAACAATTATATTACTTTTCCCAATTCCAGCTTCATAAATTGGGGAGAAAAGCATTTTTTTAATCAAACCTGAGATACATCTGTATCATTAATTTTTTTTGCTTTTACTGAGAGTCCTGGCAACTTACCATATCAATATTTCGATATGCCTGCATTAGGTTCATTTGTCGAGGCATTTTTGATCCGGTGAGTTTGGACAAAATGCCCCCATGATAAAATGTTTTTGACATGATGACAACGGTTATGACTACCACCAAGGAAAAAAACTATTTGGAACATATAAGTGGATGGAGTTCCTTAGGTGGGGTCAAGCGTTCACGAACGACTTTTTGTCACCACCGTGTTCATGACCACCACCGCTATGCCCCATCATCGGACAACTTTATTTAGGAACATCCATATAATCTTGAGGTTACTGATAGTAGTGTATAATAATTGAGAAATCTATTATGATTAAGTGGCAACCTGTATCCAAGTTTTTCCTAATACAAAGTTTTGATGCCGTTATGTAGGTTCTAAGGGATTTGGTTATCCTACAAAGACATCTAATATCAAGGTGATACTTAATGGTGGTCAGACTACTAGTTTTGTTAGAGCAGATGGCTACTTCTCATTGTATCCTTCTCACAAATTTTTTTTAGTTATTCCTTTTCTGTTGAAACGGCCTTAATTCTCCATGAATTTTGCAATAGTAGATAAATCTTGATGATTTTGTGCAGCGCCCCAACATCTTTCTCTTTCAATTTAAAGTCTTTGAATAAGGGAGTCATTTCCCCCTGTTCCCACTCTTGCCATATCATTCCTGAATTTGGATATGGAAATTTGCTTATTACTTTACAGAATGACTGCTGATTTTTTAGCTGGTTCAATATATTGGTTTGCCAAAATGATTGCTTTTGATTCCGCCAATTCAGAAACTCAAATTACCTAACTCTATTTAAAAACTGAAATCGGACCCAACCAAACTTTATTCTGTCGATTTGATTTTAAATATAGAACTGATTTTTATAAATTTAGACTTTGGAGTGAGTTTACTTTAGTTTCGCCATCAATTAAGTAAAAAAAATTGGACAAATTTTTGCATGCAAAGTTGGATTTCTATATCTATTTAAAATCTTGAATGATTTTTTATTGCAGTTTAATAATTAAGGCCCGTGTGGGAAAGGTGAAGCCAGGAGCTTCCCTCTTCCCCTCTTACGGCTAACACAGCGTAAAATTGCTAATTTGCCGCAAAAATGCCTGCAGGGTTGGTGTGAATGCAAAATGCTGCCTCTGGAATTTTCCTCTGCCAAACGACCGCATTGAGTCTCTTGATAAGCCCGAACCTAATTACCTAACTGTAGTTCGCTTAAATCAGTGTGGCCAGATAACTGTAGTTTTTTGAGCTGCTTGCAAAATAATAGCCCCAATGGAAAGAACTCAATTGGAATATGAACATCAAATTTTCAGTCAGTTCAGCTTCAGTAATTGTAAAAATGTAAACCCAAAACCAATAAGATCAAAAAGACCAAAAGCAGAATAAATAATTGAACTGGTTATAATGAACCAGAACTGAACTACCCAATATTATTGATATGGCTTGCTCTTCTCCAAGTTATTTGAACACCCTTACTAATTTGGCATTCATGTCGTGCTCACCATGCTGGATTTATTCCAAGTGTGGAGGATGCTGCCTGCACTATGAAATACAAATTGTATTTCTAATCATATGATTGGTAGAACAAGATTTTTCCATTGGCGGATGCTTTGATTTTCTTCTCTTTAAATATTCGCGTCCTTTTGTTTTCCTCGACTGCCTTGCTTAAGCTACAACATCCCTGCTGGTACTCATTTAATTGAGGTCTCTGCGATGGGCTATTTATTTTCACCGGTGAGATCCTCATACTGCTATACATTTCGAATTCCATTAAAAAATTTTACGAGCTAATTGTCCATAAGGTCATCAGGTTCGTGTCGATATCAGTGCTAGAAATCCTGGCAAGATTCAGGCTGCGTTGACTGAGAACAGGAGAGCTCTGCAAGAGTTGGTTTTGGAACCTCTAAGAGAAGAACAGTATTATGACGTAAGTTCCAATATCTTTAGGTCAATTACTCACATTAAACTGATATATAATTTATTTGGCTATTTTGCTTGCAGAAGAGGGAGCCATTCTCCTTAATGTCTATAGTGAAAAGTCCAATGGGTTTGATGATTGGTTTCATGGTCCTGGTTGTGTTCCTCATGCCTAAGCTCATGGACAACATTGGTATGTATCATCTTATCTTTCCACTCAACTGAAAATTCATTTGCTTAATTTGGTCATTCAATAATGTCAATTGTCAATGATTTTTTCCAAAAGTTATAATGTTGTGATACTTCTTTAAATAATATTTCATCATAAACATCGTACCGACCCAAAATTACACTGACCCGATTGATATTTGAATTTCCATGGACAATCAATTTTTCTACCAATGAACCAATAAACATTTGGGCTCTTGCTCTTTAATGCTGTGTATGGCTGATAATTTTATTCCAAACCTCAAATTGTGTGTATGGTTTAACCCCTATCTATTCAAATGCATACACATCTATCTATTTATATGTGTGTGTATGGGTATACTTATTTTGAACAATTACTAGTGCAATGCACAATGTAATTAACATAGAAAAGTTAGATATGTTCTAAATCGTACATGTACAATGTAAGTATATATTTTACATTCACTAATATAAATTTATTAAAAAATACATATAATAGATATTAATGTTGTTGGTAGCCCGACTCTTACTAGCCTGGATCTCTCGATTATTTTGACTCGATTCAACCCAAATTTGGCTCGAGTTGGAATCAATATCCTCAATTTACAAGCGAGGCCGGACTTGCTTGTCAATTTTGTCTTGATATCACCCCTTAATGCCTTGTTAAAAAGTTAAATCAATGGTTGTTTATTCTTAATCCATTTACAAAGTACTGAGCCAAATATATATATTCACCATGATTATTATACCCTGTATTTTGCAATTATAATTGAAAATTTGTGCTGAAAATACTTGTGAGAACAAGTTTATAATGCATTCTGAGTAATTTTGTAAATTCAGATCCAGAAGAGATGAAGCGGGCTCAAGAAGAGATGAGGAACCAAGGGGTCCCATCTCTTACTAACTTGCTGTCCAGCAGGAGCAGTTGACCTAGAAATGGCGGACGCCGACGCCATCAGAATAGATCGAGACACGTGTCAAGAAATGGTGAGCTTGGGCTCAAATGTGCTGGAGCTATATTTTTATTTGCCTTTTGTTTCCAAGTCTTGTTGCAGCGCGTGCTGCTGGCATCTTTATTATTTTTGCTTAGAAATTTTTTTTGCAGCAGATTAATGAAGTTCTGCTTCTTTTTTTGCAGCAGATTAAATAAAATGGAATTATTATACGTTCATTTCTTTATCTATTGTTACATTTATGTGATACTTATGCACATTTGTTCTGATTTAGGTTCCGTTTGGAGGGTCTTATTTTCACCGGTCAAGCGGTTACGACCGCATGAACCGGACCGGAATTAAGGTCCGGTTCATGCGGTCGTCACCGTTTGACCAGGGAAAATAAGTCCCCCCCCAAACGGAGTCTTAGGCTCCGTCTCGTTTGGCAGAGGTGGTGGTCATAAAAGTTGTTGGTGAATGGTCATAAACATTTTTATGACTGGAGTTATCTAAAATAATTATGTTGAAAAATACTTTTTTTCTTGGAAAAATACTTTTTTTCTTGGAAAAATACCTTTTTATGTTGAAAAATTCATCCATTTTTTTGTTGAAAAATACTTTTTTTTTTTGGCGACGGTCAAACATTTTCTTGTCAAACAACATATTCTATGACTGGAGTTCTCTAAAATAATTATGTCCAACATTTTATTAGGAATCTCATTTGAATATTTCTAGTAATTGTGTTTGATTATTATAATATTTATAAGTTGACACTTTTATTTATTTAGATAAAAAATATTTGTATACATTTTTTTCAGCCCAACAAGCCATTGCTTTTCTGTGTTACCAAACAAAATAAACTGTGTTTGCGACAGCACAAAATGCATGGTTTCTCCAAACAGTGCTATGGCGTTCACGACTGCAGCCTCCACTTACTATATTCATGACCCTCACTATCGACCGCTGCATTGATGACCGCCACAGCAGTACCAAACAACAGCGGTTATCAAAAATAACCGCGTACCTATTGTTGATGGGATTTGCAACTTATTTTCGTCAATTGTTTATAGTTGTTTTGTCTATAATATATTGAAAGCAATTATGTGACGGTTATAGCCAGAGAAAATAGAGATCATTAAAAAACGTAATTACAAAAAATTTTACTTGTAGACGTTTTATCTTCACATTGAATATACTAGGTGTACAATCCATATTTGTCAAAGAAGGGCTAAACCCAATTATACACCCATAACAATAAGAAGTTGACAGTGGACCCAAAAATATAATGTCATCAGAGATACACGAAGAACAAGACCCAATGATGTGGGTCGCCCATTAGCGAGATCCTCCGGACCTTGCTCGGGCGAGGCCCACCTCCCGACCTTGCTCGGGCGAGGCCCATAAGAGAGGTCATCCCGACTTCGCTCGGGCGGGGCCCATAACTCCATAAGATAGGTCTTCCCCAGATTGCATCACCGAGGTTTTCAGGTGAGGTCCCTCAAAGCTCGCCAATTAGATTGCGCTAGCAGGGCCGAGCTTCCGAGATGGGTCCAATATTTTGCGGGGGCGAATATTCAGACTCACAATGATGAGCTGAAGACTAAACGTCAGCAAATATGTTTATGCTTTCCTTGAAATTAAGGAAAAAGGAAAGCAGAAACATATCAGTGGGCGTGAAATTGCTTGTGAAGGCATGCAAATATGCACGGCATGTGAAGGTCAAGAAATATGCTCTCTTAGGTGCTTAAATATGGTCGCTCATAATAAATATGCTTGCCCAAGTGAGCAAATTGGCGTACCTGAAAGAGCATATTTCCTGGCCTGTGCGAGCAAATATGTTTTACCAGATGATGAGCACATATGTTATGCCAGGGGAGCGTGAAAAAAAAAAGAATTTGGCCAAGTGGGGAAAAGCCCTACTGATGTCCGCAAAATGAAGAAGACTGATTCCGCAATTATGCTCAGCGAGCGCTCAAAGCTTAAAATGTTTGTGTAGACTTTACACGTGTCATAATCCGGACCTTTCCCCAAATATTTATTTAGTCATTGAACATAACAGAACTCTGAATCTACAAGCCATTGGAGCTTCGACAATATGGTTATACGATCGTGATTCGGATTGTATGATCGTACAAACCTACGATTCAGATTATGTAAATCAATCCAGATTTTACTCGGGATCTAAATCGGCACCTCTACGGCTGGGATCACGATCCGGATGTTCGGATCTTCGGCATCGCAATCCTGATCCAATTCTACCGGTCCAATCAAAAGGAACTAGAAACATGTTCAACCATATCCCGACCCCATTCAACTGGTCCAACACCCATACCTTATCACTTAACCATATTTCAATTTTGACCCTCATATTCCATCGTAGAATCATATCTTGTTGTTTTACCCTATCTCAAGCGTTGACTCCAAATGGAGGACAAGGGTGATGTCTTAAATCATTTCCAATCTAGACAACGCTTTTCTTTTCCATCCTTACCTAGTTCCATTTCAGGTGGTGACGGTGTCTTATTTTCCATTGTAGCGTATGAGTAATCCAGTGGTTAGCAATCCAGTGTCTTCCTGTGTTCAAGCCGACGCGTTCTCTTCCTTTCTAACACACAAGCAATCCGGCGGCGAAAAATCCAGCATACGAGCAATCCAGGCTTCTTGCTTCTAGTGTATGAGCAATCCAACTGATGTTATACAATTATTTTTTGATAGAATTATTCAGATTCAAATAATGCTCAATTTAATGATTTTTTGTTAAATGAACACTTAATTGGATGATACAAAGTTCAATTTTATATTTTTAGTCTTAAATTATGAATGTTGTAAAAACTTCCAATTTTCGACTCGATTTGATCCAACCTCGAAACGATCTCATCTAGGATCTTGATCGAGACAACCTTGTTGGACAGGAATAGTTTTGGAGTCAAGTTGAATATAGAGAAAATGATGTGCAATTATCATACCACCCATGATCTCCACTAACTTGGTGTGGATGATGGAGGTAGCGCCCGCACACGTGATCGGCGCTCCAGATCCCCCACACGAGATCCACGCACGGAATCCCACTATGCGCGCAAACCACCCGCGGTCGGCCAAAACGATCGGCCACCTCCACTCACCGGCGACCGATCCCCTTAGACCAAGGAGCCCCTGGCCGGCCGGCCGGGGCCGCGCCTCGCGGCAACTCCTGGTCGCTTAGGCGGCGCCTAGGAGTGCAGGCACCAGAATGTGTACAGGGCATTGGACGTCTTAATCATTTTTATAAGAAAAGGAGAATAAACTGCTATTTTTATTAAAAAAAACGTAGTTTATTCTATTTAGAAACTACAGTTTTTTAAAAATCGTTTTATATGCACAATTTTGAATGCAAATGTATGACCTAGATTGCGATTATTATATAAACAGCAGTCAATAAATAGAATAGACTGCGGTTTTTATAAAAACCGCAGTCTATTCTATCTATAAACTGTGATTTTCCAAAAACCACAGTTTAAAGATCAATATACTGCGGTTATTATAAAAATCGCGGTCTATTTTATTTTATTGTCGTAAATACCGAACTTTTTACAGCTGCTGCTTTGTGCAAAAACCTTCTAGCGATTTTCTTGCGAAAGTTTTTGCCTTCGTTTGCTTTGATCTAATTATTCTTCTTCAAAATTTGAAGGTACCTAACTATATTAGTATTAACAATGTCGTTTCTTTAATTCTTTTTATGTATTTTATTTAGGATTTTTGGATGTTTTAGAGTTTTTGGTTCAGACTTCAGAGTTTAGGACTTAAATTTTTCTTATTACAGGAAAATGACTAATAAAAGATTTTCGTCAAAGTCAAAAAGAGACACCATTAAAATGACTGAATTGAATATTTCTATGAGTGATGATGACCGCATTATTCCCGGATCTAACACAAATAAATTGATGAGTTTTATCAGGTACGCTACTGAAGTATAATAATGTGTCAATTAGATATGCTGGATGAAAGAAAGTTGATAAACACTTTAAAGATCAATTATGAGAAGAGATAAATGTACGTAATTTTGTTATTAAATAAATGTATTTTTAGTTAATTATTAATTAATATTATTTATTATTTTCATCTTTATTTTGATGGTATTGATGCCTTCGCAATACATTACTTAAAAATATGGGTGAAAGTTGAAGGACTTGGAAATCAAAACTTTTTATCACTTATGTAAATAATGTTGATTTGGACAATCAATACATTGTACATCTCAAGTATAACTTTATTACTCCTGAAGATTGAAGAGTTTTTGACAATCATCGCACCACTCCAGAATATATTTTATGTTCATATTAAATTCAATATTTTATATCATTTTTAAACTTTGCAAGCAATCTAAGCATTAACAATTTTTTTGCGCAGGAAAAAAGTCAGGTTAATACAGAGAGAGCAAAATCACAAAAGATTTTTTATACTACTTTCAAAATGAGTTATTCTGAATTAGAAAAACAGATGGTATAAGTTCTCTCTGATATATACATTATAAAAATTGATTTTATCAATAATTTAAATCATAATTTATTTTTATTTTTTTTCCAAGATTGAATAAAGTGCAACTATACCAATTCCACGTGAGGATTTATGGAAAGTTGATTACAAAAGAAAGACTGATGAATACATTAATAAAGATGCAACTAATTAACATTCGGGCAGAGTTGGAGTTTGTGGCAAGTTTTCCACCATTAAAAGTTTTTTTAAGGATGATAGGCGAAGTGAGAGGAGATCATTAGTTCTTTTTGAAGATGTAAAGGCTATGGTCCAAAAAAATTTGAGTCAACAACAAGAATATATGTGTCAGCAACAACAAGAATATATGAGTCAACAATAAAAAAATATTGAGCCAATAACAACAAGCGCATCAAGCAGAGATGAATAGTATGAAAAATCAAATGGAAGGACTTATGCGCATGTTCAGTGTTGGAGCTGGAATAGTTAAGTCCCCAAGGGCTGCACTTACATCTGAAATTTCTCAAGACATATCTCTGGTATTATTATGTGTTTTAAAATTGATTTTAATTTTTTGCAATTCTTGATTTTATGTGTAATTATTTATACATTTATGAAATGTCATGTTTTTTGTTGACTAGGTAATTAATAATTTTTTTTATTTTTGGCGTGTCAACCCGCACTTTTATATGTATTATTATCACAAAAAAGTGTTGAAAACATCACATGAGCGTTCATCTTCTCCGGTAAAATTAATATTTTTGACTTTTATGTAAGCAATACTAATGTTAAAAATACTATTTTTTATTTTCACAGAATATAAATAAATTCATTGGCATATTACTCAACTTCATTAATATGATGGAGAAAGAGAATAAAATAATACCTTTGATATTAAATCCAACAATATTTAAGATTGTTGAACCAACAACACTACAAGAAAACTGACATTTAGTGACGGAAACCTAGTGACGAAATATATTTTGTCACTAAAAACACCTCTTTAGTGACAAAATATAGTTCGTCACTAAAGACATGTTTTTAGTGACGAAATAAATATTTGGTCACTAAAAATAAATCTTTAGTGATAAAATATAAGTTCTGTCACTAAAGTTAATTTTCTAAAATATTTAGTGATCAAAAATAAGATAGTCACTAAATTATTTATTTAGTGAGCAAAAATATTTGTCACAAATCATCAAAATTCTATAAATGTAATATTTTATATTATGCAACTTATAAATTAGTTTTTTTTATAAAATCTTTATCACGGCAAAATGCTCCCTGCCCTAACTTCACTTCAGCATTCTGCCATTCTTCTTCCTCGAGACCTCGACAGTGCATGGGCCACAAAAAGGAGCATCCCGAGTTCCTTACTCCTCCTTTGAGGAGAAAGACGAAACCTCGACGAGTCGACGATGAGGATGAGCAGGCTACGACTCTACCTTCCAGGTCTTCTCGCCGTTTGTTCTTAGTCTTTTTTCATCAACATCCATTTCTATGTTTTCCAGTCGCAGATCCAGAGCCGACTGAATTCTCTCCCTGTAATCTCCACCATATATTTGCTCATCACTAATGTTCTACTAAACCTTTTTATTTTTCTATCATTTTTGTCATAGGAAAATCGTGAACTGCGTTACCTTCCTAGACCTGTTCGATGCAGGTAAATTGAGATTTTATTTACAACCAATCTCACAGAATCTAATTATATTTCTGATTATTATCTTGATATCTGATTTCGTGACCCCTTATTGAAGATGATTCATGTGCACTACTCATTCCTGAATCCTGCCCATTTCAATTTAATTCCTAGATATGCTGAACAGATAAGGGGTTGTGTAGAGAATTTATTTCATTGCTAATTTAGTAGCAGTAATTAGGATAAGTTTGATTTGCCACTAGAACTTATTTCACTCCTAAATATACTAGCTTCGAATTGATACTTCTTATCCCACTGCTCAGAACATCTGCTAGATGCAGTTGGAAATTAGTGTTACTTTAAACTCCATATACATCCTAATTTTGAAATTGGAAGAAATTTTAGTAGTTTAATTAGTATATCTATTATAAGATCTTCAGTTCTGTTTTAGTAGTTTTAGTTACAACAAGTCTACGAGTTACTGATTTGAATGGCTTCTGATTTCATTGGATGTATGTTTTATTTAATTTTGTAATTCCTGAATCTGTGATTTTATTATTGCTTTTATTATGGTATGTGAAGATCATTGTAGTTAACTTGTTCATTTTTTTTGTTTTTGTTATGATTTGTTTAGATCACACTATAATTGTTGAATTGTGAAAATCATTAGCAATGAGCCAATCTTTGCACACTTTCACAATAGTGTGTACGGATAGTAGTTTGGTAATTGGTATTTGATTATTAAAACTTTCCTAACTTTTTATTGCTCATATTATTTTTTTTAAAGTTTAAAATTATTAAAATCTTAGTTCCATTTTGTATTAATCAATAAGATATAAATTGATGTGGTTTTTCATTTTATTTTAGATTTTTTGGCATCGGAAAATTAGAATGGATACAAGTCATGTTTTTGTGTACCAGTGAGCTGGAGGTTCACTTCTAACCGATCTCTTTCTCTTTAGATTAAGATGGTGCTTTTATTGTATCGTTTTTTGTAATTTGGATGCTTGCCAATAAATTTCATGGAACCTATTTTTCTTTTTTTCCAGATTTTTCGTATTCATTTCATTATTTTACATTTTTACAATTTTAAGCCATGTTAATCATCGTTTTAAATGTTAGCAAAATTGAGTGCTAAACTAAAGTATGATCATCAATCTTTGTTGTAAATGAATATTAAATATATGAATCTTAAATATATTTGATGCATGTGTTCTAATTTCATGTGGAAGAATAGGATAAAAAAACCAACTTGAACCATCTTTTTTTCACACAACCAGGGTCGTCAATGGCGTTAGAGAAGGTGAGTTTTTTTAATAAATCAATTGCTTGTTATCCTGTTTTGGTCATCCTTTTATGGTTGTTTTTGAGGTTTCTTTGCATATTGTCAAGTATTCTATGAAATCTATGAATAAGGTGTTTCATGTAAGCTTTTTAGAATATTCGCAGCGATCGTTGTCGCAGCACTTTTGAGTTGTTTTTTAAAGCGCCGCGAAAGCTTCCACTGCGCTTGAAAAATGTCGCGAAAGACAAAAATGCCGCAATTTGTTGTTTTTGTACATAAATTACTCAAACAGATTTTAGTTGAGGTATTGGTTATGTTACAATGTCTTCAATCTCTGAAGCCAAATTCACAATAGTTGCTTTGATGGGACCATAAGTTCATACTTAATCTTAGAATTCACAATAGTTTAATCTGGTTATGTTATTAACTTATTCCATTTCCTTTGTCCTTCTTTTACTTTTGCTGATGTAGTAGCTTTGTGGATACATTATGGCAGTGAGGGACATTTTTGGTCAGGAGAAATGAATGAAGAGATGTTTTTTTGGAAATTTACAATAGAACAAGATTTTTCTTGTTTATTTTATGATTCAAGCCATATTCACTGGCGATGCACTGTAATATGTGCAAAAATCAGGTATCCTATTAAAAGTTTTTAATCCTTTTCTCATAGGTTTTATATTCATAAACTAAATTGTCAGTAATGGAGTGGAGGAAGATTTTTTACATGAGTTCTTACATCAAATTTATCTAGTACTAGAAATTAATAAACTGAAATTATAAAGAACATATAGCAAACAGTTATTTCAATCAAGAAATTCATTGAATTCATTCACTGAAATTTTCTAAGCATGCAAGTCCGCAATTTTTTCCTAAGCATGCAAATTCTTGGCATTGTTATATCCAAGCAGGTATTTGGGTCTTCTACAACACTTGAATGCTGAAGAAACCAAAAAAGGCATAAAAACACTGCTTTGTGGTTTTGTCCCAACCTGGAAAAGCTTACTCTCAAATGAATGTTTATAAAGTGATTTATTGTGTATGTTATTTCTCAAGTTGAGCTTAATGAAACAGCTTGCATATGATGTGCCTCCAAGGAGCGGCTATAGGCTGGATCAAACTGATCTACCCTCCTTGTAGAGATTGTCTGCCATTTTTTTAAGCTAGTAGAAGAATGTTAATATAATTTAATTTCTTGATAATTGTTTCCAACAGCTATAGCTTATGTTAGTTAAATTGTGGTGGGTCGACTTTAATAGCTAGCTACTCACAATTATTTGAAGACGGTTTACTGAATTTTCCTGTCAAGATCTCATCACCAAGTTAGTTTGATGGTTTTTTTGCTCATCACAGCAGCGAGATGCATGTTCCACTAATTTTTAGCCAAACAGATGCATGAGGTTTACAATTTGATGCTTTCAAGTTCATACTTGCAGACTGTGAGTGAATTGAAACAGTGGGGATGAAAAGAAAACACTAATCAAAATGGATATAATAATGGAATTAAACTTCGGTTTTCATTTATTAGTTTAGTATGAATTGATTTTATTCTTTTTTTCTTTTAATGAGGTAATGCAGTGTCTGCTGGATCGTTAAGCAATCTTAAACATGAGTGAATAAATATTGTGCAAATTTCTCATTTAGGCTTTCCTGTTGGTTCTATGAAGCATTATGGCACTGATGGTGATGTGAATGGTATCATAATGATTACTGACCTTGTTTTAATTTTTAGCCAAACAGATGCAGGAGGTTATAGAGTTATGCTTGTAAGTTGTATTCTTTATGATTCTTTATAGGTTATATAGTTATGCTTGTAAGTTATATACACATTTATAGTTATGAATGATTCTTTGGAGGTTCTTTATGATTCTTTTTGTGATTTTCTTGAAGGAAACAAAGACGGACACTGAGCAGTTATTGGACACACAGTTGTGGCACGCCCACTACAAGAAAAGGTGAAAGTTGGACTTGTGAAAGTTGAAAAAAGGAGGAAGTTTTGGCATACTGAACTTCTCTTTGTTGGACTGGCCGTGAAAGTTAAAAAAAGGAAGAGACCAAAAACGAGACGTCGAAGATGGAATAAGGCAAGAAAAACGAGCCTAAAAAGAAGAAAGAAAATAATTCTCACGAGCAAATTGTTTATTATAGAATTTTTGTCTTGTATTGGGTTTAATAGATTTAAAGTGTTATGTTGATTTGTATTGAGGGGTTTGGGCTATCTCCCACCTTTTTTTACTATTAATAAAGATATATTTTCATTGAGATTCTTTTACCAAATAAATATTCTATTTATTATGATGTCTTATCTTGTAATTTATTCATTTCTATTTAATAGCAAATAATTAAATTTATTTAAAAATGTACATTTAGCAACGAAAAAAATAATTGTCACTAAAAGCGTACATTTAGTGACGAAAATTAATGATCACTAAAAATATACTTTTAGTGAAGAAAATAGTTGTCACAAAAATGTACATTTAGTAACGAAAATTAATGGTCACTAAAAATATATATTTTGCGACGAAAATTGATTTGGTCACTAAATATATTTTGTGACGCCCATTTTGCAACCACCTTGTGACAGATCAAATTTGGTTGCTAAATGTCTATAGTGACCAAAACGCAATATTTTGTGACCAAGAATTTCGTCACTAAATGTCAATTTTCTTGTAGTGCAAGTACATACTTGAAAATTTTAGAGAAACGATTTTGCTAATATGAAAAAAGTTGGAGTTAACAGTATATAAAATAATACCTTTGGTATTAAATCCAACAATATTTAAAATTTACATGGTGTTTTTACAGGTATATAATATCAAAATTAAAGAAATTTATATACAAAAGAATTATTTCTTTTCATAATCCATCTTCCATTTTTGCTTTTGAAGATAAATATGTCAAGAAACATTCAAAATCATGATGGAAAGATCTAAAAATCATGCTTAGTCAACTACAATTGAATTCTTTATTATTTGTGTCCTATCATAGGTCGTAAGTATCAATGATTATTTATATTTTTTATTCTAAGTAAGTTATTAATTATTTCATTTGTTTCACAAAAAAATATTGGATGTTGACTATTATTGATTGCAGTATAAATATTATTTATTAGTTTGATCCCTTAAATATTGACATACGTGGTGATATTAAAAATATCATTACAAGGTAAGTTCATTTATTATTTTTTTTATTTGAAATTTGATTTTTATATAAACTAATTTTTTTATAAAGTGCATTAAAGGGTTTGACAAACGATCGACATATCAGTTTTCCGAAATCAAAAGTTTTAAAGTAAAAGCTGAAAAGTTATATGTATTGTAATTTTTAAAATATTTTAAAAATTGATATTAAAATATTTATCAATTGTTTATTTTTTTAGTGACCAAAACAATCAGATAGTATTCAATATGTGTATTATATCACGTGCTGCATGATTGATATAATTGATGCTATTAGGACTATGATAATGTCATTATTGATAAGTTAACTACATATAGATTGATAAATGATAATAATTATGGTGAATTGATTTTAACAATTTTTTTTGTAAATCTATTACGGAATGACTCTATTTACGCAAGAGAAATTGATAATATTCGAAATAAGATTTATAGTTATATGATCATTAAATACAAATAATAATATGAGATATAATCGAGCAAGCCCTCTAACTTGTTTATTGTGTGGAATAATGACTTTCTTTGGTCTCCTTAATTTTTATGCATAACTTCTTATTCAATATTTGTTTAATACTTTTATGTCTTAGGTGATGAAGATTGATTTCTTTAACTTATCATATATTCATCTTTCAATATTTGTTTTCTTTAACTTATCATATATTTATCTTGGAGTCTCTCCGGGACATCTAATCTAACTATGCATTTTATAGGTCTTATTCGTTAAAGATAAAAAATGAAAATAATAACAGTCTTGCTCTATCCATTAATAGCAATGATTTTCATCCAAAAATAGATCCTAAAGAAAAAACAAAGTCAAAGAATTTTGAATGAAAGTATGGACATTGGCCCGGCTTGAATGATAAAAATACTGTTAAATGTAATTTGTTTGATAGATTAATCAAAAGTGGAATCAAAAAGTTGAAACAACACTTATATGGTGGGTATAAGATGTATCAAAGTATTATAAGACAACTTCAAAAATATCAACTGAGATGTATTTAACATTAAATAATAAATAATGAAAAAATTGAATTTGACTACTGATGATGATAATGAGTGAACATAAAATAGAGCGAATAGATTCATAGAATGTACCGTCACCATTATTTACAACTAAATCTTCATTTATCACAAGTTTTGGGACAAATGTCAAAAGAGAAAAGTAATCTACTTACTATAAAAGGGGGTCCTATAGATGCTCATGTGAGAAATGCTTCTACAAATATAGTTGATGATAGACATGTTAAAGGTATTACACAAACTATTATTGAAAGATGTTTTAGATTTGCTGAAGAGAAAAAGAGAGTGGATAACTATGTAGTTGATTGGATCTACTATTGAAGTAATGTCCTATCTGGTTATAAAGGCTCTAGTTATCATGATTTACGAATTTCTTTATTATTGAACATAAAAGATAAAGTTACAGAGATGAAGACAAATTATCAAACGTATTGGAGATGAAATGGTTGTATTCTTATTTCACATGGTTGGACAGACAAAAGAGGGAGACATTTTATCAATTTCCTAATCAACTGTCCAAAAGGAACTTATTTTATGAGTTCTGTAGTTGCATCCGGTCATATTCGAGATGCTGCAATGTTATCAAAGTTACTTGGTAGTAAGATCAGAGAGATATGAATAGAGTATGTTGTTCAGGTAAATTGTTTGATAATATTAATTTTTATATTTCATATTTAATACTCTACAACTGTAGATATATAAAGAATTTTGTTTTAAGCAGGTGAGTACTGACAATACTTTTAATAATTATAAGACAACTGGTAAAATTTTAATGGAGAAAATGCTCGTATTATTCTGAACTCCTTGTACAACTCATTACATTGATTTCATGCTAGAAGATATAAACAAGATACAAAAAAACTATGATAAGAAAGACAAAAATGATTACAAATTTCATCTAAATATACACTTGTTTACTTGATGCAGTAAAGACTGTTATAAGAGGTGATCTAGTGAGACATTTAATGACTAGATTTGTCACATCATTTCTTACGCTACAAAGTATACTTAAGCATGAAGAGAAACTGAAATTATTTATTGTATCGGCTTGGTGGAATACTACTAATTTGACAAAAATTGAAGCCGTGAAACAAGTTGTTGAAACAATACTTTCAATTATTTTTTTAAATGAAATAAGAGATTACCTAAAACGATGAAAGTCACTAATTGTCATTTTACGATTAGTAGATAAAGATAAAAGGTCAGTCATGCAAGAAATATATGTGATAATAGAAGAAGCTAAATAAAAAATCAAAGAATATTTTGATAAAAAAGAAAAAATATTTAAGAAAATTATTGAGATTATTGAAAATAAGTGGACAAATCAAATTGAGCAAAAATTATATACGACGGCTTTATTTTTAAATCCAAGCAAATATTTTGAATATGAGGAGAAACATAATGATAATGTTTGGAAATTTCAAGATGCTTTCATTGATGTTATTGCAAGACTAGTGCTTGATCAATAATTGCAAGAAAGATTGCAGAGCAAAGTACTAGCTACACAACATCTCAAAATAGTTTTGGAAAGTTTATGACTATTAGAAACGAACCACCTTAAATACAAGTAAGTATTGATTAAATTTTTATTTTTTTAAAAATTATTTATATGTTAAATAATTTATATTTGTCTTAAATAAATAGTAGATTCGTGGGGTGAATGAAGGACTAAATGTTGACCTTACAAAGGTAGCATTGCGCATACTTGATTTATGTTGTTTTTCTTCTAGTTGGGAGTACAACTGAAGTACTTTTGAGTTTAAAAATATACTAATATTCAATATAAAATTTGATATTTTTATATATACTAACAAGTTTATAATTATCTTGCTTCAGATTCACACTAAAAAAAGAAATAGAATGGACATCAAAAACTTATTGATCTTATATACATCTAATATAATTGAGTGTACAAACACGATTCCAAGAAAGACGTGAAAAGAGAAGAAATTACAACCCTTTTGTGCTTGATGAACTAGATTGGAGTATCAAGTAGATGATGAATCAGCCAGAGGATGCTTTAGTTTAAGGTGATGATGATCTCACATGAGAAGATGTAAACAGAGCTATTGAGACCAAGACTCGAAATTTACGAAGTGAAGCTGAAGCTAATCTTCAACCTATACCTGAAAGGGATGAAAATTTAGATCATTTTGGATTTGCCAATGATGATGAAGATATTGATGATAATTATAAGCAAATGACAAATAGTTCAAACCAACCGAGCACAAGCAATGTCAATGATCACTTACTAGATGATGATTTTATTTGATCATTTTATGATTGTTTAAAGTTTTTGTTAAAAATATTATTCATTTTAGATTTGCTAATGCTTTTCATTCTGTTCCATTTGTTGGAAGTTGGAACAATATATTTTGTTGGGTACATGTATTTAAAAAAATGATGATTCACTTTTTGTGTTTCATGATAACATGTAGTTATTTTATGCACAACTTTTCATTTGGTATAGTATACGTAATGTGATTTAATGAGAGTATGGACTATGGAGAAGAGCTCATCATCTCTTTTATCTATCCAACTATCCATTAAAATTAAAATTGAACATTGGATAATGCAAATGTAATGATTTTTTCTAATACATGGTCATTAGCCTAGAAGAGTGTTCTCATGTAATAGCTCCTATTAAAGGTTCATCATTTTCTTTCAAAATAGCTTATCTTTGTGGATAACAATTTACAAAATTTTCCATAACCACTTCTGCTTTAAAGAAAATCTATCTTCATTTACTGTGCAAATTAAAGTTTCTAATTCTGCACTTGCTAGTGTTTGATACTCAAATGGTTTAGGTAATTAGTAATTAATGAAATTTTCCAACATCCAGTGTTAAGAATCCGTCCTCAAACATTGTCAAATCTAATATCTCAAAACAGACATTTAATATTGGGCACATAAATGCGTCGTAATATTTTAAAGGGACGTTTATTGTCACGGTAATATATATGTTCCATTAAAATTATTATCTTTTTGTACTTTAGACTACGATTATTATAAAATCACAGTCTAAAGTCTGTCTTAGAGAGCTTGAACCCCGGTTTTAATAAAAAACATAGTCTAAAGTCTGTCTTATAGACTTTAGATCGCGGTTTTTATAAAAACCGTAGTCTAAAGTTTGCCTTAGTTTATTTTTTAAATGTCTAGTTGTCGCCTTGCGACTTGCTTGTCTTATTATTGTCTTGACTTGTGCTTAATTGCCTAAGCGTCCAGTCACCCGACACTCGCCTTGATTCGCCTTATCGTCGTAACAATATTGCTCGTAATCGCCACCCCGCAGTAGCAAGCCGTGGTCGGCGCCGCCGGCCTCCCTGTCCGATAGGCGCGACCTCGCCTAAGGCTGCAAGGCCGCGACCGCACGAGGCAGCCGCGCGCCGCTATCACGCTCCTCGACCGCAGGCTGGTGGCAGAATGGGGTCAGCTTGCGTCGCGCGCCGCGACCGACCTCCGTGGTTGCGCCTCGTGGCTGCAAGTCGGCGGTCGCGTGGTGCGGCCAGCCGCGCTCGGCCCCCTGACCGGGGGTGTTTGGTCTGTCGCCCGCGCCGTCGCTACGTAGCGCGGCCAACGCCAAGGCCGACCGCCCGCGCGGCCGCCGAGAGGTGTGTCTGGTACAAGGGCCGACTGCCCTTCTTGCCCGCCCGCATCCGGCCGCTTCATCGTCCGCGGTTCCTCTTCCTGCCTCGGCGGTCGCCCGCCGCCAAGGAGTTGTTGGCCGCTGATGGCAATCCGTCTCCGCCGTCTAATCATCCTGTTATGATCGCCGTCGTCCGTTACGTGGGTAACCACCCACATAGCCACCTACGTAACCACCGTTGTTAGTGAATGTTTTATTTATTTAATTACGGTATGCACATAAGAAATATTATATAACTAATACGTATTTAAATTATACTAAATATGATCTGCACCTAGTAATTTAGGTGGTCACGATGTGCAGATAGCAACATAACTATTATAACCATCACTTGAAGTCTATAAAAAAACCCACATGCCCCACTCACTTCTAACATTTTCTCCTCCCAATTTTCTTCTTTTTCAAGTCGGAGCTCTGCCGAAATCTTCTTACGAGCCACCCAAAATTTGTCTAATTCCACAGCGCTCTGAGAGAGAAGACGTGTCACCGACCACGCCAAGAAGCCTCCTACGTGCGCGAAATCCAACAAATCCCTGCAAACGCACCGTAACCAACCTCACAACAAAGTTTCGTGTAAGGCGGTCTGTCGCCCACCAACTGCGTCTGTATACTTTTTCTCGATTCCACCAACACTCTGTAAACGGTTGATGATAGTGAAGTTTAACCGACACCGAATCGGTTACGTGATTTTTTACCCCGTTGATGAGCTTTTCACTTTAAAATCATCTCTGTGACTATGTGCACGCTCGACCGCTCCACGAATTAAAGCTGATAGTGTAATTCGATCTAACAAAAACATTGAGTTGCTCGCAACAAATAGCATGACCTCTTTGTACCAAAATTAATAAATTCGCTGGTAGTTTGATCGGTTTATATTTTAGAATCACTTTTTCGTGTCTTAATCCATTAATTTCGTGTCAGAATCGTGCTAACCCAACACGAACACATCAATCCGAAACGGTCGGGAAGACTCGAAACGGCAGCTTATTAACCCCATTCGAGGCTTCTCTCCTTCTTGAGTTACGGCTCCACCCACCTGCCTCATCGGAGATGGACACCGGTCACTACAAACACCACCTCCCAGATTCCCTGGCCAACGTCATGAACGCCGATAGGCGAAGAAAACCCTACTCCAACCCCTCCTCATCTTCCTCTCACTCAAGTAAGGCTTCACTCATCATGGCCTTCATCTCTTGCCTTGCCTGGCTTTATGTCGCCGGCAGGTAATCTCCGATCCACCATCCCTCCCCATTTAATTTGATCCCAACCTGAACCGAATTTTACTGTGACTTCTTTACCAGATTATGGCAGGACGCCGAGAGCCGAGCGTTACTCTCCAATCTCCTTCAGAAAAACTCTCGACACGTATCTAATTTCATCTCTTTCTGTTTTCCTACTGTTTTATTTTATGTACATGTGGAATTATGCCTGTTCCCGTGTATTAACTCCTTGCAGCTTCCTAGGGTTGTTTCGGTGGAGGAAAAATTGATGGATCTTGGATGCAAGTAATCAATATCGAACATTTCACGCATTTGTTGCCTTTAGAAAATTAAAGCACACAAAATTTAGCCATTGTGTTCGTCTCTCTTTTACTAGGGAGATTGGAAGAAAGATTGTGGACGCTGAGATGGAATTGACCCTGGCTAAGAGCCAGGGATACTTGAGGCATAATAGCTCTTCTCCAGATCGAAGGCTTCTTGCAGTCATTGGAGTATATACTGGATTTGGGAGTCTTCGCAACCGGAAAAAGTTCAGAGCCTCTTGGATGCCTACAGGTGAATTTTTAAATTTCCCCAAAATTCAAGTTCATTATTGCATTTATTCATGAATTCAACCTTTACTGAAGCCATTTGTAAACTAAGTGTAAACAGTGCTCCTTAATGGGCATATCATATAATTTGTTAGGGGTATTGATAAACATGGCTCAGCTAGCTAGGAAATGATTTAATGATGAATATGATTCTTGGGCTTGTTAAACTGATGTATGTTTTCTCAAGAGCCCTATCTGTGAAAGCTTTCATCCATGTTATATTCCCCATTTCTCTGTTCTTGTTCTCATTCATGTGGCAGTGGGACTAATGTTATTTTGCCCATTAAGTTCTAGTAGTCTAACACTGACTAGGATATGCTGTTTATTTAATATAATTTTTTTAACAATTTAGATTGCGTGGATATGGTCTTGATAGGTTAGTAACATATATCTCAGCATAAACTCTAGCTTTTTTATGTATGTTGCATTTGTATACATACACACATAAGTCAAAGAGATGCTTAAGTATAATGGGTGTAAGTACTCTTGATCTTGAAGAACAATGATATGTATGAGGATAGAAATTCAACAGTTTTGGTTGAAATGAAGTGGTGCCTTAAAAGTACTGCGCTATAAGATGATATCATTGCGACTTAAATGTAAATTTTATAAAATAACATTTAGGACAGTAGTATTTTATTGATTCAAGCGCTGATCGTTAAAAATAAAGACGTTGGTATCTAAGTTGAGTGTGATAGAAATGAGAATGCTAAGATGAATGTGTGACAAATCTAATAAAAAATAACAGTGTTAAGGGCAGATCACTTTTGAGTTTTGGTTAGATGCAAACCGTAGTAATGTGCAGTCTGCAGACCCATAAAAGTGCAGACCAAACAATTATGTGCAAAAAAAGAAAAGAGAGTTTTCCCATCTTTTCTGTTACCATGCTTTTAGTTTATTTTAATTTTTTGTTCTTCCAGCTCATCAATCTCTCAATTGTTCTCCATGTTGACCTCAAATTCAATTTCTTCACAAATCCAGATTACTCCAATTTTTTGGTTATGTCGGCGCTCCTCAATTTATCCCTAGGCCTTAACTATTTACAGCGGCGGATCCAGAAAATTAATAATGGGGGTGCACAATTTTTCTTAAAATAAAATAGCACAAATATTTATTATATCTTATTAAATTGAAGGAACACTTTTTTCAGAAAATCCTTGAAGTACCACTGTAGTGTGAAATATATCGAACCACGCGATCAATGACTTGGATTGCGCTCGATGCACTCAACTCATGTGCGTCAAGTGCACAATAGTTTTTTCCTATGTCCTCCCCTTACCATAGGAATGCAACACCGAGAAACATTAACTTCCTCCAACAAAAAAAATTGAACGCTTACATTTTATCGGAGCTGTTTCTCCCTCGGATGACCACTATTTTTTACCTATAAGTAGTCAAAATTTATTACCTTGACGAGAAGAATCCAAATCCACTAACCATTTTGAAAAATAACGGGGGAAGGGGTCAGTGTCCCTCGGGCTCCTCTCTGGATCCGCCCTTGACTATTTAGATCATAAACGAAATACTTGGCTTCCAATCTCCATGGTGAGCTTATTGTTTAAGCTAAATTTGAGCAACAATCTCCTCTCATACCTTTGTTCCTAACCAGATTAGCAACATAAACGAGCTCTAGTCTCTCAATATGTCATACAATATGTTTTAATGTAACCCACAAATCTTGATTTTGATATTAAATTAATTTTGCAATCTATTTTAAACTAAGAGGTTCTAAGTAGATTCATCGAATAATAAACAATTATAATCAACCAAGGGCACATAAAACTCTCGCAAGAACCTAGCATTTGAACGATGAATAAATATGAACTAGTGTTCCATAAGCTCGAAAATAAAGAATTGAATAACACAAAACTAAAAATTAACAAAAAACAAGCACGAAGATAATACCCAATGTGACGACATGAGTTTGTAAACAAAGTTGGAATTTTTGGATTTTACTGCGTGGGGATAAGGAAGGTTCCTAATAGGGATTATGGTCTTGGGAGAAGGTTGTGAGTCCATGGACAACGCGTAATAGAAAGGAAATGGTTGGATGGGACTCAGAGGTGACTAGCTAGCAACAAATGTGAGTTGGAAATAGGATTGGTGACTAGAATTGCAACATGTGAGATTGGAAATGAGGTTGGTTGCCGCCTGTCGGTCTGAGGCGGAGACGCCAAGTGGTGTCCGATTGGAGGAGGGAAGCCGGATGGAGGCCGAGTCGGGAGATGAACGTGTCAATGGTGGTTATTAGGCTCTTTGTGGTTGGAGGTGATAGAACCGATGAAGGGCTCGTCGAATCCACTGGGGTGACAGAGGAGAAATCGTTAGAGCTCCACAAGGTGGTTGGCGGCGGCGATGACGTGCAGAGAGGAGCTATTGTCGGCGATCTAGGTCGATGGCTTGAAGTCGAACGAAGGGATGCTCTGGATTTTGAAGAAACAAAGATATTTTTGTCTTCAACTTTTCCAGGCTGTCTTTATAGGATGTGAAGGGGGCACTTTTATTGGAAATTAAAAATAGGGTGTTTTTTTAAATGGGGTTTAATGTGGGAGTAAAATAAGGATTAATATTAGAAACTCAATACATTTTATCCCTTTGCATCCCTCAACATGATTTAATGCTAAAATAAAATTATTTACTTTTATTGTTTAATTTTAGCATTAATTAAAATCCTTCGTACTATTTTCAAATTCCAATTACTATTGTTTTCAATGCTTGTCGTAATTACCATGTTACCTAATTTGACAGATCATTCTATTCAGAATCTTTTTGGGCAATTACTCCAATAAATCATACAAGCATGTGTGAGTGTGATGCGCGATAAAAATACAAGAGCTAGAAAATTTAAGAAACGAGCGTGCATGGAAACATATGCTATGAAATGCAATAAAATATAAAGGTGTAAGCATAATCAAATTCCAAAGGATTTCAACAATCTCTACTTCCGAACTTATGCAACAACAATTTGTTAGGAGGAATACCTTACCAGCTTGACAATCTCGGTGCTTTGCAGATTTGTTTGGATCTCAGCCACAGCTCCCTCTCGGGAATATACCTTCCAATTTTGCTAGATCCTGCTCCGATAAAAGAGAAACGGAGAATGGTCGCAACCTTGCGACAATGGGAGGCCTAGACAACGATGGCGATGGAGATGCGAAAGAAAGAAACTGTCGAAGAAGAGGAGCCAGGTGTTTGTTTTAGGTTTGCAACTTTGCATATAGCCAAAAGTGGTATGTGGATAATACCCGTGAAGAATGGAATTTAATATTTTTAGGTTTGCACCTAGCCAAAAATGATATGCCCTGAACATCACTCTAAAATATGTTAAGGAATTATTATATTAGAGGAATAATGAGAGTACCATATTATTTTATATGTACAGCAAAGGGTAGGAATGCACCAATTAAATGAGTAGATAGAATTAGTATCAATAGATCAAGTAAGAGAAGTGTTAAACCCATAACATGGATGAAAATTATTTAATGTTTTGCATAACTTAGGTTTAACACCTCAAATAACACTTTGACAACAAACAAAAAAGAGGATTCATAAAACCGACCTTAAATAGTTGGGATAATCTTGTTGATTAGCGCTCAATATGAGATAATTGAAAATGAGGGTTCATAAAGTTGATCTCAAATAGTTGGGTTAATGTTATTGATGATGATTATGATAAAACTATTGATGATGATCATCATCATATGATTTGTGATTACGGTAGCTAACATTTATATTCTTGATATGAAAAGTGACATTTTTATAACTATAGTGGTAAGAAATTTGGAGAATGGGTTTTGATTATTTCATTAGAAAATAATGATCCTTTTTTTTTATGTTTCTAATTTTAAGATAGGATCCCAAACTCCTTTATTAAAGTATCATGACAGCTAGAACTGTCACGGTTCCGGTTCCGGTTCGGTTCCAATTCCATTAAAATCAAAAACCGAACCGCCAAGATAAAGATTCTTCAAATTAGAGCCAGAACTTTATTTGGTTTGACCAGTTCTGGTTACGATTTCAACATAATTTTTGTAACCATCGTGTCTACGATTCTGGTTCCAGTTCAACAAGAATCAAAATTAAATTCTTCACTACCAGTTTTATGGGTTTTTGGTTTGGTTCCTATCCCAAATGAATCAACATTACTAGAGGCATGGTTGAATCGCATTCCAACTTGTATCTTATACGATATATTCATTATTTTATGCATTAAACGTTAATAAATAGGCCTTACGTTACTAATTTTTTGAGAAAGTTGAATAGGCCTTACATTATTATTGAGGAGCCCCCTCTCTTGGGAACATAGCACTAATTAAATTTCTAAAGGAGTCTCTTAATTTACTACAAAAACCATTTCTAAAAGTAAAATACATCAAAAGGGTGGAGAAGGGGTATTGAGGCTAGCTTGGTATTTGGGAGGTGGTTGCAAGGCGGTAGAATGGTGAGTTGTGATATGGTCATAGAAGCCTAGGGTGAGCTTAAGCTTGGTAGGGGAAGGTGAAAGACAATGCGATGAGGTTTCCCGACAGTGTAAGAGACGACGACATTATCTCCCGAGGGTGTAGGAGGATGCGATGGTGTTGGCGGGGTGAGTCCTACAGTCGGCATTAGCGGTGAGCGCCGACACAAAGCAACCGACGGATCCTCTATGCGTGGGAAACCAAGCCATCTATCTTGAAAATTCTAGAAAGTATCGTTTTTATAACAGTCTAACCAAGGTTAAGTATGAAGGGCTAGCTTGGTGTTGCAGTTGGAAGGCGGTTGCAAGGGGGTAGAATTGTGAGAGTTGATAGGGTCGCAGTCTTGCAGAAGGCTAGTGCGAGCTTTATCTTGGTCGGGGTAGGCGGAGGGTGCGTAACATGGACTTCTAAGGGGGTGTAGTAGGTGGCGGTGCGGTCTCTAGAGGGATGTAGGAGGGGGTAATGGCGATTGGAGGGGTGATTCCTGGATTCGGCACCACGGGTGGCGTCGACACCTAAGCAACGTTTCCTCTTTGCGAGAGAAATCAAACCATCGATCTTGGAAACCTTGAAAGCATCATTTTTTACCCTAACTAAGGTTAAGTATGATGAACGGTTGTAATATACCTTTATTGTGTCGATCACATCCGATCGCATCTGAGGTCCCTGATCATTCAAACGAACACATAGTTGTCGATAGTGAAAAATACCGCTCTCAAGGGGTTACAATGTGTTCTCAATAAGCATGCAAGTTATCTTTAAATTCTTTTTTAGCAACGTCTCAGTGTACAGGATCATGTTTTTTTAACTAAACTTTCTTATTTTTATTTTGAGATTTGCGTTTTTATTATTTTTATTTGATTGTATTAATTTATTTGTTAAACAATCTTCTTTTCCCTCCTTGCAGGCGATGCCTTGAAAAAGCTTGAGGAGAAGGGTGTGGTGCTGCGTTTTGTTATTGGTCGAAGGTTTTGTAATAGTTGAACTCCCTTCTTTGCTATGATATTGCTGTGGCATGTCTTGATTATTGAATATTATTATTTTTGCACAATTGATTCTATTATCTCTAATTATTTCACTTTTTAACGAATAAATTTGCAGTCCTAACCGAGGTGATAGCCTGGATCGTAAAATTGACAATGAAAATGACGAAACGAAAGATTTCTTGATTCTTGTGAGTTACCTTTTGTATGATGATTAAAAAAAATGTCTTTGAAGCTACATGTTTAATTTATCATACTTTCACATTATTAGAATAAAATGTACATGTTATCCCACATCGTTAATTATCTATTAGCAGTTATATTATTATGAATTTTTAGGTAGTGGAGTCGAGCTATATGAGTGAGTCATAGTTAGGAGTCATTTGAGTCTTGATGTTTTAATGTGGCGTGCATCTCTTTATATTGGGTATTTACGTGCATTCCATCGCGGGTCCTATATATAGGGATCCTTGGGTCATGTCTGAGGCATGAAAAAATTAAATCAAGTTTCTCCATCTATCTAATTCTTCTCCTTTTCTCTCAAGTCTCCTCTCTCTTTCTCTCTAGTTCGCCTTCTCCTCTCCATCCCCCATTATAGGGCTAGTGTTGAGCAAGGATCCACTTCTATTTCCCCCTCCACCGCCACTTCCGACGAAATTCCGGAGTAGACCACAACTTTGGTATTAGATCCATCCTTCCTCCATTTCCTATGGTACTACGACAAACATCTCCCTCAACTCATCGTCTACAACAACAACGGGAACCGCAAGGGCATAATCCCACCTTCGTCGTTCTGCAATAGGAACCGCATGGGCACGCTCCCACCCTCATCGTTCTGCAACGAGAACCTCAATGGCGTGATCCGCCCCCTCTTCGTTCGGTTTCAGCCGTCGTCCAACTGTCACACTCGAGCCCTTGTGTTGTGATCTGCGTGAAACCAACGTGCATCCTGTGTTGCGATCTGCGTGAACCCAACACACGTCTTTCTGCGTGAGTCGTCTGTCCCCGGAGTCGACCTTCCGCGTCGTCTCTTCTAGCACCCACGGCCCTGCACGCCCACATATCGTTGACATTCCTCCGTCGATCTTGCATATTTCTCTTCTGCTGCTATCAACGAAGCTTTCTCGACACCCTCAATCAATCTCAATCCACGTCACTCTGCGATAACCACCCTCGTTCTCAGAGCTTCGAGCCCCACGCCTTCCTCCATCGAGTTGCCCACTCCTTTTTTCCCTTGGGCCTAGTACTTAATTAATTAATTCTTAATTCAATTAATTCAACATGGTGTTGAGCTCTGACGAACAAACGACCCTCTGTTCTGTTGAGTTTCTAAAGGCTCAACTCATTGCTTGAGGTTTACTCAAGTACTCAACAACATGACATTAATTATGAAGAGTCTTTCTCCCTTTGTAAAGCCTAAGAAAATTTGAGTTTTGATCTCTTATAGTTCATCGACTTTGGAAGTTGCATTAATTTGACATAAAAGTGTCCTTTTCAAGAACAAATTGACTAAGACTATGATGGGGGTCATTTTGTGTTGATTTTTCTGTCCTGAATTTTAGTTATTTTTTATAATTTTATTTAGATGTATTTTGGAGGCCGCCATGATCGGAGAATCATGACCGTCCGTGGCGGACCTTAGTTTATAAATAGAGTTAAAATGCTCATTTAGAAAGCATTAAACGTTAGAGAGAAAATTTCGCCTTTTAGTCTCCAATGCCGATGTCGGAGTCCGGATGTGAAGGTCGGGTAGTTCTTTCCCCTCCCCACCTTGACCTGCCAACTCCCCTCCACCTTCGCCCACCTCCACCATCACCTTCGCCCACCTCCACCATCACCTTCAACCACCTACACCACCTACGGTCACCACCACCCAAATCGCTGACCACCACTAGGCCGGACACAATTTTTCACCACCACCACTCATCCCCATAACTTCCACCAAAAATCATGTTACAGTTAAGATAATTTCCCAGGAGTAATCCGGTAAGAGATGGGGGGCCGGCGGTGGTGAGCGAAAAGAAAGGGAGGAAGAAAAGAGAAGAAACTTAGGGAGCAACCGTAATAACTTTCTTACAAGATAATCCCTAATCTCCTACCCCTCCCTCTTACATAGATGGGGGAGGGAACACAAAATAAGGCATTACATTAAATAATAATATCTAATTAATAGTAAATAAATACTATTTAATTAATATTAATTAAATAATTAACACACTTAATTACAAAAGGAATAATCACGGTGGCTTCCATGCGCGTGGCGGCTTCCATAAGCATGCGTCGGTGATCCCAATGCGGGGGGGGGGGGGGGGGGGGGGGGGGGTCCACTTGGGTGAAAGTGTATAAGCAACAAATCATCTCACTACTATGTACTACATAACCTGATAACCTCCATTAACTCCCCATAATATCCACATAATCTTATAAGGCTATAACTACCTTTGACCAGTCAAACACCACACTATCCTCTGGTTGCTGCTTTCCAGCAAGCAACCCCCCTGCATATCCCACGACAACTCCAGTTCAGTCCCTCTAGCCCACTACCAGCACTCATCCAGAACCCTGGTCCACTGCCAACACTAATCCAGAACCTCTACCAGTCGGCACACCATGACCTACTATCGAGTCCCCCCTACCCACTCAAAATTCCAACCACTAATTTCCCCACTCCCGAAACCTTCCCCTGCAGGTAGAGAGCACTCTCCCCTTCTCCTGTTTTACCGTACAGAGACTGTCCAGCCTTCTAGGAACACCACACAGTAGCCCCACTTCTGCTCCCAGCAGTTGGCTTTGGTTCCCATCTCTGGTAAACTCCACTTAACGACTTCCTCCAGTATCCAGGAACCAAATTCAGTCTTCCCTGACCCCCACCAGCCCGCTGTCTCATTCAGAACCAGCCTTGGAATTTAATTCCAGTCTCTGGAATTTCTTCCCGTGCAGCCCTGGCATCCTCTACAGCCAACTAGCCAGTACTCCTCCCGACCACCACCCTGAGTCCATCCAGTTCCCTTTTTAGCTGCCGCTGCCCCTCTCAAGTCCAGGACCATTAGACATGCAATCCCATCCCCAGAGATCTCCACACAGCAACCTAGAAGTCAAATTACTGGTTCTGGGACCTCTGTCCGACAACCAGTCAGCCCATCCTTGCCCCCAGCACTCCACTAGCCACGTCTGTCCCTTTGGATCCCCTCCAAAGGCAGATTCAGTCCACCGTTACTCCTCCGGTTCCCGGCCTCTCATCTTACATCCACCGAGCCTTCTATCACGTAATTATCATGAGTCCCTTGATTGGTTATAATTTCTCTTGTTGAATTGTGTCTAATTCACTGTTTTTACGAATATTGTTTGTAATCTTTGTTCCAATATTATTCCGCTCTTTGCCGGGTTTTGTTTGCTCGAGTTTTTGTGTCAGAGGGAGGTTTCAATCCTCTGACCTGTGGGCTACATAGAGCTCAAAGTGGAGTATACCAAGATGCATTTTTGTGATGTCCGGATGTCCTCGAAAATTCGATTGGGTCATAGTGTTTATGAAGGCGAGCAAAAATTACTATAATTATGATAACATGCAAAAATTTATTTGTTACCTGACGTAAAAAAGGTCGGGGTAGAGTTTTCGCATCTGATCCTTAGGTTACCAAGTAGATTCCTTGGCCCCTCAGTTTCCCCATTGTACTCGGACAAGTGGAGCTCTCTTTCTTCGGAAGACCCCCGTTTCAATATCCATGATTCGCACTGGCCTGAGATATACAAATCTATTGTATTCTACCGGTCCAGGAGTCTCCTGAATAACATGTTTTGGGTGTAGTAGTGCACGCCTCAATGAATAGACGTGAAATATGTCATGCAACTCCTGTAGCTCCGGGGGTAACTCCAACCTACACGCCATTTCATCGATCCGCTTCGTGATGGTATATGGCCCCATGTTTCTTGGGCTCAACTTTCGCTGACGACGAAGTCGAGATACTCCGTGGCGACGGTGGATCTTCAAGTAAACCTTATCACCCACTGCGAACTCAACGCGTCGATGACGGGCGTCGTAGTACTTGGCCCACCGACTCTGTGCTTCATTAACCTCTCCCGCACCGGCCGAACGATCTCTGCGACATTCTCCATAAAAACAGGCCCCGAGACTCTTGGATTCTCATTCCAAGCCCAAGAACGCGGAGTTCGACACTTTCGACCGTACAAGGCTTCACACAGAGCCACGCTAATACTCGTCTGTTATGTGTTTTTGTTGGAGAACACAACCAAGGGAAGGAGTTGTTCCCATGGATCCTTAACCACAGGGCATAATCGTAGGAGGTCCTCCTAAGTCTTATTTGTGTGATTTGTTTACCCATCCGTCTAGGGATGAAAAGCTGTGCTGAATACCAGTTTGATCTCCAAATATGCTTGAGCACTTCTCCACTGATTGGAGATGAATCGGCTGCTCCAATCAGAAACTCTGGTCTTCGGCACACCGTGGTATCGAACCACATTTTCAATGAAGAGATGCCACAATTTATTGACACCATCGTCTCGGCGGTTGGGGATGAATCTTGCTACCTTCGTCAATCGGTCGAACACCACCCAAATATAATTATTCCTGGTCCGGGAGCGGGGTAGGCCATGGATGAAATCCATGGATGTTCTCGAATTTTCACTCTGGGACGGGGAGGGATTGTAATAACCTGGCAGGGCTCTTTCACCCTGCATTGATAAGTTGGCATGCCAGACAAAGCATCACAAAAGAGACCATATCTCGCTTCATCTCTGGCCACCAAAATGCCTTTTTGAGATTTGCATTCATCTTTGCGATGCTCGGATGGATCGAGTAGCGAGTGTGGTGACTCTCATATAAAATCTCATGTCGAAGCTGTCCACCAGAAGGAGCAAACATCCTATTACGGAAGTAAAGAATTTCGTCCCTTTTCTGAAAATTTGGGTGCTCTTTTCCGTCCTTCAAACAGGTAATCCAATCCTCAAATAGTGGATCATCTGGTTGGGCATCCCTAATCATGCCCCAAAGTTCACATTTGATCTCCATCCAATACAAATGATGTGTTGCCACAACTAAATCTCTCGGGGCGATCACTATGATTCTCATCTCCTCCAGAGCCTGCACAATGTTTCTCAGTGTGTCAATCATCTAACTAGCTGAGGCTATAGGGTTTCTACTCAGAGCATCCGCGATGGTGTTTACCTTGCCATGGTGATACTAGAGTTCAAAATCATAGTCACACAGGAACTCCAACCACCGTCTTTGTCACAGGTTCACCTCCTTCTGCATGAAGACGTACTTGGAGCTCTTGTGGTCTGAGAACACCTCACATCGGACATCATGCAAGTAGTGCCTCCATATCTTTTGAGCAAAGACCACCACACCCAACTCCAAGTTATGCTTGGTGTAGTTTCGCTCATGCACTTTTAGCTGCCTAGAGGCGTAGACAACCACCTTCCTATTTTGCATCAAGACCGCTCCTAGGCCTTGTTGAGAGGCATCTGTGTACACCAGGAAACCATCCTAGCCCGATGGTATGGTCAGTATAAGAGCCGAGATAAGCCTCTCCAACTTTTGGAATCTGCTGCAGAGTGAAATTTGTGGCCTATCTTTGACGTCCTGAATCTTTTCTGGGTCCACTGCTATGCTGTCGACACTGACAATGTGACCTAAGGAGCCAACCTCCGTAAGCCAAAACTCGCACTTCGAGAGATTCACGTACAGTTGGTGCTCTCGCAGCTTCTGGAGCACCTTATCCAAGTGTGTGATGTGCAACTCTTTAGAAGCGGTGTATACATGGATGTCATCGATGAATACAATGACAAAATGGTCGATGAGTGACACGAACATCCGATTTATCAGGGACATGAATGTTGTTGGGGCATTGGTGAGACCGAATAGCGTCACCGTGAACTCATATTTCCCGTGACGAAAGAAGGACGCAGTTTTCTCAATGTTACTATCCTCCATCCTGAGTTGATAATACCCCGATCGAAGGTCGAGTTTGGAGAAACCCCTGCAGCTGGTCAAACAAGTCTTCTATCCTTGGGAGAGGATACATGTTTTTCACAGTCAGCCGATTCAATTGCCGGTAGTTTATGTAGAGCCGGAGGGATCCATCTTTCTTCTTCACGAAGAACGCAGGTGCTTCCCAAGGAGAAGAACTGGGTCGGACGAACACTGAATCCACCAATTCCTGGAGTTGCACTTTGAATTGTGCTAACTCCTTTGGTGTCATCCTGTAGGGAGCTCTCGAGACTGGACGAGCTCCGGGAATGTGGTGAATTTGAAAGTCCACCTCTTGGTGTGGAGTACGAACACTGAATCCACTAATTCTTGGAGTTGCCTGAGAGCTTTTTCGGAAAGACATCCGAAAAGTCTTTCACCACTATAACTTCAACCAATTCCAAGGTCTAACCCATCATCTCGAAGTAGACAATGAACACTTCGTCACCTCTCGTGGCAGTCTTCAATGCTTGTGCGGTGTTTTGTACGAGACGAGAAACATATTGTATATCTTGATAGGTGATCGTTTCTCCCATCGGCACTTGAAGGGTCACCTTCTTGTTCTGGCTGTCTATCTCGGCCGAATGCTCCGCGGGGTAGTCCATTCCCAATATCAAGCCTATGCCTGAAAGCCGGAGTACCGTTGCTTCCACTTTCATCTCCTGGCCATCTAGCATGACTATAAATTTGTAGAGGTTTGAGGAGATCGTCTTCAAACCATCAGGGAGTCATATCCGCAGCGAGTTCGCTGTGTGGTAAACCACCTCGGGCTCCCGACTTATGAAGTCACGTCAAAGAGTGTTCGAGCTGCTCGGTCGTTGATCCATAGGATTCTTGTGGTTTCAATTGATTTTTTTTGAACAATTATATATACATGTATGTAATGAAGGTGCCACAATTAGGGTGTGTAAAAAAGGAAATCACATACCATTCACCTCATCCACAATGGTTTGTGCCCTCTCTAGGTCCAAATCATAGATCTGGAGGGGAGGTCGCTGTTGTCCTTTACCATGCTGGCCCTGAGGACGACCTCCACCCCGATGAATGTCCCGAGTTCCTTCACTGGGTGCTAATAGGGGGCACTGAGGTCGTAAATTCCCCAATTCATTGCAGTGGAAACGTCTTTCAAAAGGTTACTGCTCAGCTGCTAATATTGGTGTGAGAGCGGCTCGCTACCGTGCTCGGGGAGGCGGGGGGATTCTCCTTTGATGGTGGTCACGTCGTGGCTGATGGGGATCTCCTCTATCATGGCCCCTATCCTTTCATTGCCACATCCGCATTGATGCCTGTTACGGGCCTACTTCCGTAACAACGGTAACTTGCCGTAATAGTGATCAAAGATGGAGAAGATGGGGTAGTGGGGGATACCGTGGAGCCGGAACCGCGGCTGCCTAGGCGGGGTTGCTCGTTGGAGGAGAGAGCCACCAAGATCTCACAACAAGAGACAAGAATTAGATTTCATTTCTTCATAACTTCATACAAGACTGTAAGGGTCTATACATAATAGGACTCAGGGGCATAATTGTAAATACAAAGTGACATTAATAAAAAACGCAACGACTACGATTGGACTCGTACGACACTTAATATCACACTCGACTCGACGTAATATATATAATAATAGAGCCTTAACAATGCCTCCATTGTCCCCTCTGATCCCGTTCTTGGGGCGTCTTTGCTAACCTCTTCAGATTGTTCCTCTATTGGGTAGTTTTTATATCAACCTCCATCGTCTTGGCAAGGTGGACGATAATCTTGAATGAAGTATGAGCTGCTATCATCAATGGTTATCGAATGGAGTCGTTGAAGCCCTAAAAGAATCTCTTGCTCCGCTTCTTGTCCTCTATGACCACGATCCCATCGTACCGAGCGAGGTGGGAGAATTTCCGCCGGTACTTCGTAATTGTCTGTCCTGTCCCCTGGCGAAGGTGAATAAAATGCTCCTGCAGCTTTGTCTGGTCGGAGTCGAAAATGAATTGCTCCATCATCAGGATAGAGAAATCTCGCCAGGACATGTCAGTCAGGCGGCGGTTCCTATAGGTGGTCTGTAGGATGGACCTCCACCACTACCTAACATACCCCTCCAGAAGGGTGGTGGCTAGGGAAACCACATAGTCGGAAGGGCAGAGCATTCCACATTTTAATTCCTCAATCCTTTCTAGCCAATCCTCTGTCTGGATGGCTGATTCTGTCCCTCTGAAGTCCAGGGGGTGCAAGCTCCTGAACATCACTAGTCTCTCATCATCCGTAGAGCCCTATGCCCGCTATGGTTGTTGCTACTACATTGAGGTCCGAAAGGTGTCCAGTAATGCGGTGAGAGTCTGCCCTAATTCTGTTTAGCAAAACAGGGTCGGCTGAGCCGACACTGCAGGGGCAACGAGTGCAGCAGGAGGTGACGGGTCCTAGTCATCAACCGGGGTGCCAGGATGATACATGTCTTCGTCAGTGTCATCAGTGTCGTCCTCATCTCTCAACCTGAGGCTAGGTTCTCGAAATTCTTGTTTCAATTTATTAAAATATAGGTGACAGAACTCTATAATTATGCTAAAAAGTAGGTACTTGGTTGAAGATTTAGCCTTGTTGGGTTTTATTAGTGGAAATTTGCGTGGTATTTCATCATGATTATGTTGTGGTCAAAAGGGGGTCCTTATGCTTAGCACCAAAGTGAAAATGATCCAGATTTATAAAAAGCATCACAGACGGTCCACCGTAGTACGATAAGTAGTTCGTGGACAAACTATACAATAAAAACGTGGTGAACCGCAACATAATCATGATGAAATACCACACAAATTTTCGCTATTAAAACCCAACTGGGATAATTCTTCAACCAAGTACCTACTCTTTAGCATAATTACAGAGTTCTGACACGTATATTCTAATAAATTGAAACAGGAATTCAGATTGAGAGATGAGGGCAACACAAATGACACCGATGAGAACAACACAAATGACACTGATGAGAACATGTATCATCCCGACACCCAAGTTGATGATTGGTCCCCTCCACCTCCTGCTGTACCCACTGCCCCTGCAGTGTTGGCTCACCCGACCCCATTTCGCTAAACAGAGCTAGTGCAGACTCTCACCGCATTACTGAACACCTTTCAGGCCTCATTGCAGGGACAACAACCACAACAGGCACATGGATCCACAAATGTTGAGAAACTAGAGATGTTTAGGAGCTTTCGCCCCTCGACCTTCAGAGGGACAGAGTCAGCCATCCAGACAGAGGATTGGTTGGAAAGGATTGAGGAGTTATTATGGGGAATGCACTTCTCTTCTGACTTTGTGGTTTCCCTAGCCACCACCCTTCTAGAGGAGTATGTTAGGCAGTGGTGGATGTCCATTATACAGACCACCTACATGAACCGCCTCCTGACTGACATTTCCTGGAGAGATTTCTCTACTCCGATGATGGAGCATTTCATTTCCGTTTCTGTCCGGACAGAGCTGCATGAGCGTTTTCTTCAGGGGACTATGCCAGTTATGGAGTACCAGCGGGAAGTCTCCACGTTTCCATTCGACAATCATTGATGACTGTAGCTCATGCTCCCTTCAAGATTATCGTCCAACTTGCCAAGACGATGGAGGATGATATAAAAACCACCATAGAGAGAAACATGCTGAGAAGGTTAGCAGAGACACCCCAAAGACAGGATCAGATGGGAGATAAAGGAGGCATACACGCGGGCGTGGCAATGACAAGGGAGATCATTGGGGCCATGCTAGAGGAGATCCCCACCAGCCACCACGTGATCACCATCAGAGGAAGACACCTCTGCCTCCCCCAACACAACAATGAGCTGTACTCACACCAGCATATGCGGCTGAGCAGCGGTCTTTTGAAGGGCGTAGTTTCCACTGCAATGATTTAGGGCATTTACGACCTCAATGCCCCTTATTAGCACCCAGAGAAGGACATTGGGACATTCATTGGGGTGGAGGTCATGGTCGGGGCCAGGCTGGTAGAGGACATCAGCGACCTCCCCTACAGGTGTATGCTTTAGACCTGGAGAGTACACGAATCACCGCAAACGTGGTGAACGGTATGTGATTTCCTTTTTTACGCACCTTAATTGTTATACCTTCATTTCATACATGTGTATATGATAGTTAAAAAAACCAATTGAAACCTCAGGGATCCTATGGATCAACGACTGAATAGCTCGAGCACTCTTCAACACGGGTACCACCCACTCCTTTGTGTCCTATCCATGACTTCATATATCGAGAGCTAGGGGTGGTTTACTTCACAGGGAACCCGCTGCGGGTACAACTTTCTGATGGTTCATAAATGATCTCCTCAGACCTCTGGAAATTTAGAGTTAGGATAGATGACCAGGAGCTGGAGGTGGAAGCAGTGGTAGTCTGGCTTTCAGGCTTTAACCTAATATTGGGAATGGACTGGCTCGCGGAGCATGCGACCCAGATAGGCTGCTAGAACAAAAAGGCGACCCTTCAAGTGCCGATGAGAGGAACAACCACTTATCAAGGTATACCATATGTTTCGTCGTTTACTTCGAGATGATGGGGCAGACCTTGGAATTGGCCGAAGTCAGAGTGGTGAAAGACTTTCCGGATGTATTTCCGGAAAAGCTCCCATGCTTACCTCCACACCGAGAGGTGGACTTTCATGTTCACCGCGTGCCCGTAGCTCGTCCAGTCTAGAGAAGTCCCTACAGGATGCCACCAAAGGTGTCAGCAGAATTCAGAGTGCAACTCCCGGAATTGGAAGATTCGGGGTTCATCCAATCTAGTTCTTCCCCTTCGGGAGCACCTGTGCTCTTCGTGAAGAATAAGAACGGATCTCTTCGACTCTGCATAGACTATCCGGAGTTGAACCGTCTGGCTATGAAGAACATATATCCTCTTCCAAGGATAAAAGACTTGTTTGACTAGCTACATGGGCTCGAGGTTTCTCCAAACTCGACCTTCGATCAGGGTATTAACACCTCAGGATTGAGGATAGTGACATTGAGATGACTACGTTTTACTCCCATTATGGACAATACAAGTTCACGGTAATTCCTTTCGGTCTCAGCAATGCCCCAACAACATTCATGTCCTAGATGAATTGGGTGTTTGAGCCATTCCTCGACCATTTTATCACTGTATTCATTGATGACATTCTGGTATACTCCGCTTCTGAAGAATTGCACGCCAAACACTTGGAGAAGATGCTCCAGAAGCTGCAAGAGTACCAATTGTACGCAAAATTCTCGAAATGTGAGTTTTGACTCAAGGAGGTTGGCTTCTTAGGCCACATTGTCAGTGTCGACAAAATAACAATTGACCCGACAAAGATTCAAACCGTTAGGAATTTTCCACAGCTTCGCTCCGCAGTAGATGCGAGGAGGTTTCTCGGGCTTGCGGGATATCACCATAAGTTTGTGGAGGGATTCTCTAAGATAGCACTACCACTGACATTGTTGACAAAGAAGGATGTGGCGTTCATATGGACGTCGTAGTGTGAAGAGGCCTTCTAAGTGTTGAATAGGAGGCTTACCTCGGCTCCTATACTGACCATACCATCAGTCCAGGTATTCCAGTTGTATACATATGTCTCTCAACAAGGTCAGGATCATTCTTGATGCAAAATGGAAAGATGGTTGTCTGTGCCTTTAGATAGCTAAAAGTGCATGAGCTAAACTACCCCACGCTTGACCTGGAGTTAGGTGCGGTGGTCTTTGCTCTAAAGATATGGAGGCATTAATTGTATGACGTCCGATGTGAGGTGTTCTTGGACCACAAGAGCCTCAAATACGTCTTCACGCAAGAGCTGAATCTGTGACAAAGATGGTGATTGGAGTTCCTGTGTGTCTATGATTTTGAACTCCAGTATCACCCTAGCAAGGCAAAAACCATCGCGAATGCTGTGAGTAGGAACCCTACAACCTCAACCAGTTAGATGATTGACACACCGAGAGAAATTGTGCAGGCTCCCGAGGAGATGAGAATCATGGTGATCGCCCTGGGAGATTCAGTTGTGGCAGCACATCATTTATATTGGATGATTATTAAATGCAATCTTTGGGATAAGATTAGGGATGCCCAGCCAGATGATCCATTATTTGAGGGTGGAATTGCCCGTTTGAAGGACAAAAAAGAGCACCCTGATTTTCAAATAAAGGACAAAATTCTCTACTTCTGAAATAGGATGTTTGTTTCTTCTTGTGGACAGCTTTGACATGAGATTTTGTATGAGAGTCATCACACTCACTACTCGATCCATCCGGGCATCATAAAGATGTATCCAGATCTAAAGAAGATTTGAATGGTATATCTATGATCAAGAAGCACTTAACTACACATTTTCAGACCAAAGATTTGGGCCGCCTCCGATATTTCTTGGGTATCGAGGTAGACCGTTGACACGATGATCTTGTCTCGTCTCAACGGAAGTACTGTCTTGACCTTCTTCACGATGTATACTACTTCAGATGTAAGCCTGCTGACACGCCAATGGATGTCAACCACAAGCTCTGTGCTCATTTCATCCGACTGTGATCTGCTTTTCCTTAATCTGGAGCACTATCGTCGCCTTGCTGGCAAGCACATCTATCTGATTGTTACACAACCTAATATATCATTTTCTATTGGAGTGGTTAACCGCTTCATGCATTCTCCTCGGATGCCTCACCTCCAGGTTGTCGAGCAAATTCTTCGGTATTTGAAGAATGTCCCGGGACAAGGGCTTGTGTATAAGTCCTCTCTATCATTAATTGTCTACTCGGATGCATATTATGTCAGTTCTCTCGATAATAGTCGGTCTATGAGTGGCTATTGCACATATTTTAGAGGACATCTGGTCACTTAGCGAAGCAAGAAGCAAACGGTGGTGGCACGCTCTTCTGCGTAGGTTGAGTATCGTTCAATAGCATATGCTATTTTTGAACTCATGTGGTTCAAAAGTCTTCTTACTGATCTTGGTGTAACACTAATCTTCATCTATTTTTTACTATGATAGTCGAGCTGCCATTCATATTGCCAAGAATTCTATTTTTCATGAATGTACCAAGCATATAGAAGCTGACTATCATTTCATCCGGTAAAAAAATTCAACTCTGCAAACTTGATTTGAGTCATGTACCCGTTGCTGAGCAAATTTTTTGTCTCATATCAAGTTTGAGAAGTTGAACTTTTTCTGGATGAAATGATAGTTGACTTCGATATACTTGGTACATCATCAGTAGGGGAAACTACCTCAAAATAGCAGACTGAGGATGTCAACAAGTGTACACGCAGAGAGGAGGGTGGTGTTAGAAGTAATGGAGGTATTGTTTTTGTGATAGGTACGTTAGGGCACAGGATGACTGGTGGGAAGTTATTTGATGCGGAGCGGAGGCGTGGACCCGCAGAGGAGGACGAGCTTTGGGCCCGTTCGGGGTTGATTGACGACTTACCATATATGGCGTGCCTAGATTGATGATCCGACTCCGCGGATGCGTCCAGATTTGCGTTGCGAATCGATTTCATATATTACTTCATTATTTTTGCATTTTATTTGATGTATTTGAGTGACCCCACCTCTGACCAATCATAGCCGTCGATGGTGGGATGTCCTAATTCTCTTATTGTTATAAATAAATGTGTTAGTGGATGAATTAAGGCATTGCAAAAGTTGGAGATTACAATTCTCGGATTCCCGCGATCTCTCCACGGTGCCAATTCCGTGGAACCCTAGGTAGGGGTGGAAATAGGCAAGACGACCTATCAGGGGCCTACGGTCTGGCCTGGCCTGGCCTGACCTATTTTCTATTTACCATAAAAAATAGGCCTGTTTTTAAAACAGGCTCATGCCTCTATTATTAAAGCCTGACCTGTAAGCCTGCAGACCGACCTATATTATTTTTAAATAATAATTAATATAAATTTATTTTATAAACTTAAATATTAATCAAATATAAATTAATTATATATACCTAATTACTAATCGTATATTAAGAGAGAGTTTAAAAAAATGAATTATTAAATAGATCTAAGTAGGCCTACAGGCCAGGCTAGGCCTACCAGTTTTACAAAATTGGTCAGACCAGGCCTACCAGTTTTACAAAATAGGCCATACCAGACCTACATTTGGGCCTACATCAGGCTAATAGGCCAGACTCAGACCCAAAAATACTAATGTAGGCCGGGCCTGTTTTCCATAAAGCCTGGCCTGGCCTGGCTTGGCTTATTTCCACCCCTAACCCTAGGTGACGACTCATAGGCGTCCATCCTCCTCCCCAAGGTACTACCTAACCCTAGGCCCCCTCCACCTCCAAAAATCATCTCATGCAGCCCGGTTGAAGGATTCCTGCAACCACACTTTTTATTTCCACTGTTTTCCCAATCTTCTGGTCGCTGATCTACAACCCCCTTTTTGCCTCCTCATACATCAATCACTGCCAACCCTCCTCCTCCTAAAATCGCGGTCACCCTGTCTTCCTCCATACAGCAGCCCTGTTTTTCCCTCTAATAAACCAGCCGCCAGCCACCCCTCCCATCCAGCAACCCACTGCCACCCCCCAAATATCCCTTCCAGCAAGCCGCCGTCAGCCACCATCCTTCCCTCCACCGCCGCCAGTCTCTCCACCTCCTGGTGAGCCCCCTGATGTGTTACGTTCCCTGAGAGACATTCGGCTCTTTACGAGCTCCTACTTGAGTGTAGATGTCTCGCACAGTCACTTAAACACTCGTCACACACGAGATGAGTTTTTCTACACTCCAGCAAGAGAGTCTCCTGATAGGCCCCCACATTTTAGAGACATCCCGGTCATTATTAAATTCTCCCCTAGCGAGTGTATTGTGTCTGTCGTATTTTATTCACATCATTTGCATTATCTGCATGAGTTTGTCGAGTCATTCGTTCTTCATTTGCATTACACGAGTCCGTTGGTTTATATGTTCCTCATTTGCATGTGTTACATGATTCGGTCTGACGGAAAATCAATGTTGGTAATAAATTCTATAAATTGCATGTGGATGTTCTTTGGCATGGGCAGGTAATTCATGAAGGTGAGCAGGTGATGGTGAGAATCCATGCCATGAGGCTCCGTGCGAGGCTTGCTAAAAGATTGAGCGTTAGGCAAATGGATCCCTATATAATCATGAGACGGATCGAAACAAATATCTATAATCCTGATATCCCTGCAAGTATGGGTATCCAACCGGTATTTAATGTTGAATATCTGACACCATACTACGAGCCTCACCAGTATGTGAACTCAAGCAGTGGGGACTCCCAGCCGCCCACACCTCCACTTCCCTTGCCTTACCACCCTCATAGTCCAACCACATCTGGTACCACCACAGTTCACCCATTTCTGACACCCACCAACCTGGGGACTCATCTTCTTTGGTTCCACCTACGGCCCCGACGATCGCATCGGGATCCACCACTTGTGATTTGAGCGTTGAGAGCATTACGGAGACCAGATTCCACCAGTATGTTCCTACTACAGACGTTGATAACGTCCGGATACTTGCAGCAGAGTTTGATCGATTCACCCTTGGACTTCAACTTCAGTACGACCGTCTCCATCACCGAAGATGATACCTTTTCAGTCGGGGACTCGGGGGGAGTTGATTGACAAGGACACCTTCCCATCATGACACTTGGACAACCTTTGGTGGGCCTCGTTGAGTCTTACCTGGCTTACATCGAAAGAATTTTTATCTCTATTTATCAGGAGATGAATTCTTTCAAGCCAGGGAGAATGATGCGGAGCGGAAACGTGGACCCGCAACGGAGGACAAGATTTGGGCCCGTTCGGGGCTGATTGACGACTTACCATATATGGCGTGCCCGGATCAATGATCCGACTCCGCGGATGCATCCGGATCCGTGTTGCGAATCGATTTCATATATTACTTTGTTATTTTTGCATTTTATTTGATGTATTTGAGTGGCCCCACCTCCGGCGAATCATGACTGTCGATGGTGAGATTTCCTAATTCTCTTATTGTTATAAATAGATGTGTAGGGAATGATTTGAGGCATTGCAAAATTTGGAGATTACAATTCCTGGATTCCCGCGATCACTCCACGGTGCCGACTCCGTGGAACCCTAGATGACGACTCGTAGGCGCTCATCTTCCTCCCCAAGGTACTACCTAACTCTAGGCCCTTCCTCCACCTCCAAAAGTCATCTCCCGCAGCCCGGTTGAAAGATTCTTGCAACCACACTTTTTATTTCCACTGTTTTCCCAATCTTCTGGCCCGATTTACAACCCCCTCTTTGCCTCCTCTTACCTCAATCACTGCCAGCCCTCCTCCTCCTTCTAAAGCCGCCGCCACCCTGTCTTCCTCCATACAGCAACCCTGTTTTTCCCTCCAATAACCTGGCTGCCAGCCACCCCTCCCATCCAACAACCCATTAACACCCCTTCAATATTCCTTCCAGCAAGCTGCCACCAGCCACCATCCTTCCCTCCACCGCCGCCAGTCCCTCCACCTCTTGGAGCTACCGCCACCCTCCCATCTACGTCCAACAGTCACCCCCCTCCCAAGCTAAAGCCCCTCCTCTTGACGCCGCCCCTTCCTATCCTGTGGAGCCACCTCACAGCCCTCCCTTCCAAATCTGTCTAGATCTGGACTGTCCAGCCCCGATCCGCCATTTTCCCTCACCCGTCCCTCATTCCCTAGACCAGATCCACTCTCAAAACATCGAATCTATCCTCCCTCACCCGGATCCACCCCTACGTAGTTGGATCTACTCATTTGCGGCCCGTTTCCGCCTTCCACCGCCTAGGGCAGCCACCTACGTTGTTTTCCCACCTCCAATTCCACCTCAGATCGTCGTCCACGCATTTCCGGCTCCGGAATTTCCATTGCCTTGGACAACCAACTACTTGGTGAGTTGTATTGGACTATTATTTTCAGCTTTATTAATATCAGTTTGATTTTTATATTTGTTTGGATCACCTATATTGTGGTTTGCTTTTGATTATTATTGTGATTTGCAGGATCTATTCGCCGCGCGCTCTTTCTTTGGCCCTCCATGCGGAGGAAAGCCTAACCTGCTTGCTATAACGAATAATTTTTACTTCTGTCATAATCCTGCGCATGCGATTAAATTATTTAATGCTCAGTTTTAAATTTTCTGTTGGGCTTTGAATTGCATGTAGGGTTAGAGCAACGTTAATCCGCCACCTATAGATTCGTCCTGCATCATTATCATAGAGTCGAGTAGAAGGATTAATCTCTAAGGAAGGTGACATCAACGGATGTAATGGTTTTCCAATCAGTGGGAGAGTAACACATATCCTTTTTGTGTGTAAGAGTACCCAACAAACGTATACTTGGTAGTGTGGGGAGCCATTTTGTCTATGGCATGACCAAGATGATGGGAAAAGTAAGCCGAAGACACGAAGAGTCAAGGGGAAGAAGGGCACTGAAGGAAAGAGGGCGGAAAATGATGTCGACAAGTTGAGAATGGACGAGGGTACGCTATTAATTAAATAGCATGCGGTGGAGACTACAAAGTGCCAATTTATCTTGAGGACTTGCATTTGAAACATGAGTGTGCAACCTCAAGTAGGTGGCGAATCTTCCGCTCGGCCACACCATTTTGTTGTGGTGTATACACACGATGTTTCGTTGATAATACTCAATGTATTGCAAGTTTCCCTAAATTTATGACATATATATTCGCAGGCATTATCGATTCAAAGAATTTTAATTATGTGTGAGAATTGAGCAGGGTCTCGGTGATGGAGTGAAAAACACAGTAATTTAGAGTGATCATGCATCAAATGCAACCATGTCATGTGAGACAATGAGAGTGATCATCTATAAATATACCCATTGCTGAGAAAATTTCTGATGTAATCACCAACTATATTGCACCGACACCGACACTGGACACGCGATACGACACGACACGACACACGACTCTTCAATTCTCAAAAAATACCATATTCCGACACGCTGGGACACGTATATTAAATATTCATTTTTTATAATTATGAAAATCTTAAAACATTTAACAAAAATAAAAAAATTAACGATTAACAAATATTTAAATAAATTAAGTCATGTTTAAATATTACTAATCAAATATTCAAATGCAAAACTTAACAAATGATTAAAAAATGATAGAACGTTAACAAATTACCATTATATATCATTAGTAAAAATAATGAATTCTCATGCAAACTTTTTCCCCCACTTTCAATCTTCTTTTTTCTAGAGAAAATATCTACACCACTAGTAGATTCACTTTCACTACTTGAAATGCTAGAAGGAGGGTAAAGACACTTCCAAGACAAATTTCCAGCCGCCTCACCATGAGTAGCTAACTTAGGGACACGCATGTCCGATTGAGCGGGACACGCGAGTCCCGCGTGAGCCAGCGTGTCGGATTTTCGACTCGACTGTCAGAGAGTGTCGGAGAGTCGGACGAGTGTCAGACTCTCCGACACCGACACGCTCGGCATTTTGAAGTGTCGGTGCTTCATAGATCACAGATACCTTTCTGCACCCACTATACCGACAATTTGTTTTTAAGATAGGCACCTACAGGCTACAGTCTGTATGCTCCAACTTGCATGAGTGTGTTGAAGAACTATATAAGTCCATGCAAAAGTCCATATAACGACCCTCTTTTCTCATGTAAGATGGGCACCTACAATTTATTATGGGCTTGTTTCGTTGAGGTCGTTGGAGGTTGGCGATACAAGGGAAAACCCTAGACTGGTGGTAGATGAGGAGAACTTAGAAGAAGAAGCTTGGAGAAGGAGATGAGAGGGAAAACCCTAGAGGAGGAGAAGAGGGTTAGAGAGAGGAATTTTAGAGAGATAAAAAGTTCATATTTCATTGCTTAATTCTTCATACAAGGACTAAGGGCATTTATCAAGTCCCCGGGGTAATCTTGTAATTACAACAAGCTGCATAAAAACATAAAATATATGAGGATATTAAAAGACATAAAATACGCATATGATTCAACGACTCGACTAATACAATAAAGATGATACAATACGAGTTGATATAATAAGACTCATAGAACTAGATAACTACGACGTAAGGTTCATAACACTCCACCCGTCCTTCAAATCGAACTTGTTTCGTTGAGGTCGTTGGAGGTCGACGATACAAGGGCAGGCCCTAGAATGGTGGTAGAGGAGGAGAAGTTAAAAGAAGAAGAAGCTCGAAGGAGATGAGAGGGAAAGCCCTAGAGGAGGAGAAGGGGGTTAGAGAGAGGAATTTTAGAGAGATAAAAGGGAGTTCATCATTCTTGTCATGGCGTCGTCTAGGCGTCCAAGCGCCGAATTGTAAACAAGGCGTCAGACGTCTTATTTTTTTTAAAAATATGAGAATAGACAGCGGTTCTTATAAAAATCAATGTCCCTGAGAATAGACAGCGGTTTATATTTTAACCGCTGTCTATTCTAGGGTTCATGAAATAGACATCGGTTTATATATAAACTGTTGTCTATTATAAAATAGACAACAGTTTATATATCAACCGTTGTTTATTCTCTGATCAAGAATAGACGGCGGTTGATATATAAACCACTGTCTATTCTACAATAGACAACAATTTATATATTAACCGCTGTCTATTCTTAATATTTAGAATAGACAACGATTAATATATAAATCGCTGTCTATTCTTAGAATAGACAATGGTTTTTACAATAACTGCTGTCTATTCTTCCCTGAACCCTAGAATAGACAGCGGTTGTTGTAAAAACCGTTGTTTATACTATCTATTTTAAACCGTGATCCGTAAAATCTTGTTTTTACCCCGACTTTTTGGTTCTTACAGTCGCTGCTGCTCTGTGCAATAAACCCTAAAGACGTTTTTGTGAAAGTTTCTGGCTTTCGGCTCTCCTTTGCTTCGATTTGACGATTCTTTATCGACAAATTTCATATTATCACTTAGGTATATTAATTTTTAAGACTCTCTCAGTTTTGAGCTCTATGCTATAATGTCTTTATTATTAGTAGTAGTACCGTAGTGGTATTATAAACATTATGTTATTTATGTAGCAGTTGAGCAGATATCCACCGAATCTCCCTATCTCATGTATTGGCTATGCTAAATGTATATAAACAACACAATATGTATTTTTGTATTTGATAGCCTAAAAAATACACTAACTCTCTATATTAGCTTAATTATTGTATTTTAACCCTTATTGTACATGTCTAAACCACCTGACTCTATAGTTTCATATTACTATTTAGCACTAACATAGTAGATCAATATTATTGTGGTTTTTTATGAATTTTGTTTAGGATTTTTGGATGGTTTATGGTTTTCTTTAGGATTTTCTTATTACAAGAAAATGACTGATAAAAGATCTTCATCAAAGTCCACAAGAGGGTTCACTAAAATGAATGAATTGAATAAGGTTAGACTTGTTGAAATCGAAATCTCGGTCTCTTGTGGAGTTCCCCTTGGGGAAGGGGTGATCGCGCACCTACTTCGCTCCTGCAAACAGAACAACAAAAGAGACAAGGGAAGAACCGACCCATGGGCTCGGCGGGGAGGACCCACCACACACCCGGAAGACCTGAGAGTACTTCCCCTCCTTAGTCACAGACCGAGCTAAGGCTACCTCAGAAAGCACTAGAGGACCAAGACGCTAGGGAGTATGAGCACGTGCCTTCTGAGGTGCCCCTTGGGTTCTATTTATAGAATTCTGAAAATGGCCTGCAAATAGCCAACCTCCGCTGTTTTGAACAGCTATGTGCAGTCCAACTTGGTCTGCCAACAGCGTAGCTCCGCTGTTCCAACAAGCTATTCGCACCCATGGGGAGGGCATCCAGGTAATTTCACCTCGGGGCTTCTACTGGGCCCCATCCAGGGATAGGGAGGTCAGCTCGCCACTAATCTCTTCCCGCGAGAGGCGGGTGCGACCTGGCTCTAGCGGCTCGCCTACTCTTCTTGGGCGAGCGCGAGCCGGGCCACCGCGACCCGCCAATCCTCTACCGAGGCTGACAGGCGGCCCAGTCGCGTGTAGAGGAGCGGGCTGGCGGCCACTGTGACCATTAGAGCGGCTCACAGATCTGGGCTCGTCGAACCCATCCGCGAATACCGGTTCGATGATTGCCGACCAAAAAGCTCTGCTCGACGAATGGCGACCCAAACTCTGCTCGATGAATGGCGACCCAAACTCTGCTCGACGAATGGCGACCCAAACTCTGCTCGACGAATGACGACCCAAACTCTGCTCGACGAATGACGACCCTAACTCTGCTCGACGAATGGCGACCCAAACTCTGCTCGGCGAATGACGACCCAAACTCTGTTCGACGAATGACGACCCAAACTCTGCTCGACGAATGGCGACCCAAACTTTGCTCGACGAATGGCGACCCAAACTCTGCTCGACGAATGACGACCCAAACTCTGTTCGACGAATGACGACCCAAACTCTGTTTGACGAATGCTGAGCGAGCGAGAGGGGTGAAGGGGTCAACTCGCGTGGCTCGCCCGCCCGGCCTGGGCGAGAGCGAGCTGGCCTCCTGCCGCCTGTCCCTCGCATGTTGTTCCGGTGCGGGCCGGGCGACCTGGTTCGCTCGCCTGGCTTGGCGGGGCCCGCTCGACGAACACGGGGTTGTACACAATCCCCTCTCTTTTTGAGCTTGATCAAGCTCGGAAAGAATCATCCAACCCGCGTGTTCGGCGAGTGCTATGCTGAGCTGGCATGGAATCTTCCGGTGGGTCCCACTACCCGGCTATAAATATACCACTGAGCCCATGGATGAATCCCTACCTCATCTCGTCTTTTCAAGCGGACTGCAGCTGCTCTATGCCAGTCAGCGAGGAGGTGCGAGCCCGTCTGGCAGCCGCGGGCCAGAAGACTCGGGAGGAGGCCCTCGAGGCCGCCCCTTGGTTGGCGCGTGGGTCTCCCGGCCCTCTCTTTAGGCCGGTAAAAGGAAGGATTGTTAGGCGGTCCCCGACGAATAACTTCCAGGGCTCCAGCTCGGCGGCTGGCACCGAGGTCGCTCCTGATGTATGTGATCCTCCTTCCTGACCTGTTGCTTCATTTCTGACCTTTTATCTCATAGGTACTGCCGCGCGAAGATGAGGGTGATGGGGGGGGGGGGGGGAGGATCGCTCCCCTCCTTTGTCGACTGAGCGGATCGCTAGCCCCTCGGGTTTGGGTCGTCCACCCCAGAATACTCCTCGGTCGCCAGTTCCCCCCGGACTAGGGAAATCTCTTGCAGCCTTCGAGGGAGAACCCTTTCAGGGTCGGCCGGGTTCTTCCCGTCCGTCCGCCGGTATGGAGGGCGTGCCAACCCCTGGTACGCTCGCACTTGGCGCTTGTCTTGTTCTCGCCTGTCGCCTCTGAATCTCTTCTTTGCAGGTTACAACACGATCTCCTCTGAAACTGAGATGAGCGAAGGGTACTCGCCTCCTCCTGACGTGGAGGGTGTTTCGGATTATCTGGGCGACCCGGCTGACGCGATGGGGATGAAGAGGCAAGTCACGCGGCCGTTCCAGAAACACACTCTGTTGCTTCAGGAGATCGTCAAGAGAGTCGACCGGGACAGGGCCGAGACCGAGGCTCGGCTCGCGGCTTTGGAGGGGGCTCCGCGCGCAGCAGAAGGTGGTGAGGTCACCTCACCTGGCGTGCATATTACGCGGGCCGAGGAGCGTTTAAAGAGTGTCACAGACAAGTTGGCCTGACCCAACAGGAGTTGGTGGCGGTGCGCGATTACCACTATCTTCGCGTGCCGCCACGAACCGGAACGCAACGGCGGGGCAGGTGGAAGTGGATCCAGTACTGATCCACTCTCTCTTCCCCTTTTGTTCGCGGACTATCGCTGGGTCAGGTCGCGTCTGCGCTTCGAGTCGACTCGCTTCGGGGGGGGGGGGGTTACTATTACTTCAAAAACTTATTCAATGTCTGTAACTATTTGCGACTTTTCTCGCCCGTCCACGGGTCTGGTTTCTGATTTCTGGTGTATGTCGTTTTTATCGTGCTGCTGCTTGATACTCTCTGAGGTGGGCATGAATGCACCCGCGTCCTCCGCTCGCCGCTCTCTCCGGCGAGTGCGGGGCCATAGGATGGACTCGCCCAACCTGCCAACCTGATCTTAGCGGGAGTGGGCCAGGGGGCTCGCCGGCTGAGAGTCTCCCCGGCTCGATCAGAGTCCTGGGCGGCTGCGGGCCGCAGCTCGCCCGCCCGCTTTTCGTGCGGATGCGGGCGGGCGTGACCCGCTGCTGAACGGTCTCGGCGGTGCGGTTGCGTGCCGGGAAGTTGAACCGTCAGGCCTGATTTTTGCTATACGCACTTTTCCCATTGGCGGAAAATTTTCCGCTCTTTTTTCTCTCTATAAATAGGCCTTGCCGGTTCGTGCCCTTCCATCGCTTTTAAGCACTTTCTCCTCTCTTGCTCTTCGCGGAGCCCGACTCGCGTGCCCCTTCTGAGGTTTTCTCGCTTGCTCGACGATCGTTCCGCGGAATGGGTGGCGGCAGCGGCGACGCGGACGGGCGAAGTAAATGCGCTTGGACGTTCTCGGAGCATGACTTCCCCCACGTCGTTATCTCTGAGCGCGAGTACTTAGACGCTCTCGACGATCACGTCCCGCCTGGATTCTCGGCGAGACGGCCCGGGGAAGGGGAGAAGATCAACGATCTCTCCAAGGACGAGCTCGCCATCCCGCTGGCTCACTTCGAGGTGGGCCTTCGGCTTCCTCTGTGGCCAGAAGTTCGTCAAGTGTTGAAGTACTTTGGAGTCGTCATATGCCAGATGACCCCGAACTCTGTGGCGGTCATGGTAGGGTTCCCCTGCTTTTTGCGGGAGGAGCGGGTCGAGTTCAGTCTTGCGGTCTTCCGCAAATTGTTCTCTTTCCGCGCGAACCGGGACGGGACCGCCTACTTCTCCAGCGCCCACCTCAAGGTGCGGGAGACCGTCAATAAGAGCCACAACTGACTCAAGAAATTTTTGTTCGTCAAGGGGGACTTCGGCAACATCCCTTTCTCGCCGGTGCAGCTCAGCGAGGCGAGTTACCGCCCGCCCAGCCTGCGGGGCCACGAAGCAGACCTGTGGGGATTCTTTGCTGGGAAGAACTTCGAGGTCGCGTACTTGCGCCGCAACCTGGGTAACCTCGCCGCTGTCCCGCCTGGGGGAGGTTAGATACTCGCCAATACTCTGCTTCGCTACTTTCTACTCTCGCTTCATCCTTTCCCTCCTTGGCAGGCGAGCGGGGCGTTCCCCTTCACCCCCCTTATGAGAGTACCACGGTCGCCTCCAGCGTCCTCGCCCGTGCTCAGGTCGCTGACGCCGCTCAGCGCGACATCCCGGCAGTCCCTGCTAGGAAACGGCCGGGCCGCGAACAACCCACTCCCCCGCCCAAGAAGGCGAAGACTGCGGGGGAGCTATCCGTCGTGGACCAAAGAAAAGGCAAGGCCCCGGCTGATCAATCGGCCGAGGGCCCCGCCCTCTTGACCGCTTCGACCGGAGAAACCCCCGGCGAGGTGGCGGGCACTTCTGGGCCGCCGGACGGGGCGCATGCTGCCGCGAAGCCGGTGCCGAGAGGGCACCGTAATTTCGGCTATGGCGAGAAATACCTGGACGAGCTCGGCGTCCCGCTTCTGTTATGGGACAAAGAGTCAAATCGCGCGGTGGTTTCGACCCTGCTGCCGAGTTGGTTGGAGCAGGACACTATCGGCGGGGAGGCCTATAACTTCTCGTTCGGCCTTTACTCGCGAGAGGACGCCGCCATTTACGACAAGGAGGCGATGCGAGTGCTGATGCACGAAAGCGCGCGGGCCCAACTCCGTGGCCTGGAGCTAGCCCATATGGTTGGGCGGCGATGCACCCAGTTGGAGCGGAACGCCACTTCTCTTAAGAAGTTGGCGGACGAGAAGGAGGAGGCCCGCAAACTTGCTCAGGGGGAGGCAGATCTCCAGAGGAAGCGGGCCGACGCGGCTGAGGAGACCCTCGCTCAGTACTTGGGAGGGGTGGTATATCTTTCAGCCCACGCTTACTTCTAGTTGTCGGTTCCTTTCCCGAATCCATCCTCCGACCCTCTTCCTTTTCGCAGGATGCGGCGACGGCCAGCCGGATGGGTGCCGAGATCGCCACCGTCGGACAGGACAAGTTGGCGCTGGAGGCGCGGGTGCGCGAGCTGGAGGCTGCCGCAACCGCCCCTCCGCCAGCCAATAGCAGCTGCCCGCTTGAACATCACTCTGACTATGAGTTGGAGGTGTTGATGCAGAAGAACGCCGCCAGTGCCGCGAAGTATACAATGCAGATGCTGCGTCGCGCCGACCTCCTCAAGAGCGAGGGCGTGGGACTCTCGGCGAGCGAGGTGGTGCCGGCGTTGTTCCTTCCCGTGCCGGACCCCGGGGATAAGTCCTACCAGCATCTCTAGGACTTCTTGCCCAGGATCTCGCGTCGCCCTCGCCCCTGCGACTCGCCTGTTACATGCATATCTGTATATTTTTGGTTGTTTGAAATGTAAGCGCGAGCGGTGCCATGACTTTGCGATTTTTGTCTATTCCCGCTCTTATAAATGCTTCCTCGCTCGCGTTATATGTATGTTTGCTGTTATTGCGCGATGTAAACTCTCCCTTTTCGTACTCGCGGTCGTCCATCTCGTGTTATGCCGATGAGGTCGCACGCCTATGGATTTAGCTTAGGAGTCATCGGAGACTCAACCGGTCGCCCCGCTAGCAGCGACCTACCTCGGCAGTCCGGTCTCGCTGAGGTGACTACTCGCTCACCAGGAGAGGCGAGCCGGTTCGTCGCTTGCCTGTGCCGTCGGCTTCCTCGCGGGCTGACCCTCTTGCAATACGGCCCGGGTTCTTGCCCCCTTTTGGCCGTCATCTTGGGCGCTGGGCGACTACGTTAGGGCCCTCCCCCCCCCTCTTTGGTTAGCTTCGCGACTCCAATTTCTCGTCATCTGGACATCTGGTTCCCCGACTTCTGACACTGCTTTGCGTATCAAGACCCTCCCCGTTAGCTGGCGAGTAGTTGATGTCTTTCCCTGACGAGTGACATACATCCCTGCCAGCTAGGTGGGAGCCTGACAGCGGGGTCTGCTCGAGGTCTGAGGATGACGCCGAGTGACTTCCAGCCCTGCCAGCTAGGTGAGAGCCTGACAGCGGGATCTGCTCGGGGTCCACGGCTGATACTATCGAGTGACTTCCAGTCCTGCCAGCTAGGTGGGAGCCTGACAGCGGGATCTGCTCGAGGTCTAAGTATGACACCGAGTGACTTCCAGCCCTGCCAGCTAGGTGAGAGCCTGACAGCGGGATCTGCTCGGGGTCCATGGCTGATACCAATGAGTGACTTTCAGCCCTGCCAGCTAGGTGAGAGCCTGATAGTGGGATCTGCTCGAGGTCTAAGGATGACACCGAGTGACTTCCAGCCATGCCAGCTAGGTGAGAGCCTGACAGCGGGATCTGCTCGGGGTCCACGGCTGATACCATCGAGTGACTTCCAGCCCTGCCAGCTAGGTGAGAGCCTGACAGCGGGATCTGCTCGAGGTCTAAGGATGACACCGAGTGACTTCCAGCCCTGCCAGCTAGGTGAGAGCCTGACAGCGGGATCTGCTCGGGGTCCAAATACACTTCACTTCTTCATGCAAACTCATTGTGACTGCGTTGGCGTGTTAAAGAACTTTCATTAAGAAACAAAGCACCACTTACACGTTTCAAGGGAAAAAACGTTTTAAGTCATCACCACTCCAGGTGAGACTTAGGGTCTCGCCCTGCACATTTTGGAGTCGATACCCCCTGAATGGACCTTCCCAGTTGGGGTTGAGCTTCCCCACGGTTGCCGACCTCCCTGCTGCATCCGCCTTTTTCAGCACCAAGTCCCCTTCCACAAATTGCTTGATTCTGACGTGTTTGTCGAAGTATTTGGTCATCCTTCTCTTCACCTGGGGGAATGGTCCAGGAAGAAGCTCTGTGACTGGAGGGAGTGTTATAGTTGAGATAAGTAGGGACTATTGCTCATGGGGGTGGTAATAGTAGGGGAATTTGTGTCCATTAAAATGGGGGGATGACGAGACTAGAGAGAGGTCTATCAAGAAATCTAAACTCAGACTCCACCCTACGAGGCATACTAAAACTTCTTATAAATTGCAATAATTGTGCAACTCTAGTTGATCTCTAATGGAATATTGTAACCCGTGCAGATAACGAGATACGGTCATCATATCGCCTTCTTAAATATCTAACCCAGACTGAAGGACTAGATTTCACGAGTATATCCATCCACCAATAAACTCTTTTGTTGTACATTATGGAATCTACGATGTAAAGTTTGAAGGTAGTTGGGGGAGACATAGTGTTTGTGCAACTCCATTTTAAACTCAACTCAAGTACTTATGGAGGCAGCCATTAGTTGTTTCCACCAGTCTAATATGGGTCCCTTGAGTCTACGAGTCACATATTCGTAGACTCGGAGGATAGTGAAGTGGACTAAGAGTGTGACAATAAATCTCAGGATGCAAGCCTAGACTCAGAAGATAGTGAAGTTGACTAAGAGTGTAATCACCAAATTCAAAGTCAATACTTCGACAGGGGGCTGTAGAAATAATCGATCATTACTAGTAGGAACCTTCTCTGCCCACTGGCCTGGGGGAATGGTCTAACCAAATCCATTCCCCAAATGGCAAAGGGTCAGGGGGCTGTGATACTTTTGAGCCGCTGAGCCGGCTGTAGCTGGAGGGGGGCGAATAACTGGCATTTGTGGCATCTTTTTGTGAACTCCGTCGCATCGCGGCTCAGGGTGGGCCAAAAATACCCTTGCCTGACGATCCTTCCTTCCAGGGTCCGACTCCCGGAGTGACTCCCACACTCCCCAGAGTGAACTTCTTCCAAGATTCTCTGCACTTCTCCCTCGGCCACGCAACGAGCCAACATCCCCGAGAGAGTTTTCCTGTACAGCTGTCCATCCCGGAGGAGGTAGTACGCTGATTTGTACCTGAGCTTCTTCTTGTCTACCCCCTTCGGATACTCTCCCGTGGAAAGGAAGGTTGTGACCGAGTCCATCCACGAAGGCCGTTGGTCTATTTCCATAAGCTCTCCTTCTTCGATGGAGGGGCGGAATAGGTCGGTGATGGTACCCCCTATCCGAGGACCGTGCTTTGCGAGCTGATCAACCTGCTCGTTCTCCTCCCGGGGTACGTGCTGGATGGAGAAAGTTTGGAACGTGCCAATGACTCCCTTTACTTTGGCCAAGTATAGCCGCAGGGTAGGCTCTCTCGCCTCGAACTCCCCGTTGATCTGGGAAGTTACCACCATGGAGTCAGTAAGGACCTCCACATCCGACACCCCCAGCTCCCTGGCCAGGCGCAGCCCTGCTATCACGGCCTCATACTCGGCCTGATTGTTGGTGATGGGAAAGTGCACCACCACCGTCTGTTCAATTCTAGTTCCCTGGGGACTCTCCAAGATCACCCCCACTCCTAGGGAATGCCTCCCCGAGGCGCCATCCACCTTCACCTTCCAAGGAGTCGGACGAGTGAGCTCTTCCTCCGCCACCTCGACCACATAATCGGCCAAGAAGTCGGCCATCACTTGAGCTTTGATCGAGAGGCGGGGGACGAAGGAGACGTCGAATTCACTCAACTCCACCGACCACTTGGCCAGCCGGCCAGAATGCTCCCCCCCCTCAAAGATGTTGCGGAGGGGATGGTCAGTCACCACTCGGATTGAGTGCGTCTGGAAATAGGGTCGCAGCCTTCGGGCTGAGACGATCAAGACGAAGGCTAGTTTCTCCAAAATTGGATACCGGAGCTCTGCCTTTCTCAGGACCCGGCTCACGTAATAAATAGGGAGCTGCTTCTTCCCCTCTTCACGAACTAGGACGGAGCTCACGGCCTCCGCCCCGACCCCGAGATACAAAAACAGGTCCTCCCCCTCCTTTGGCCCTTGGAGCAGCGGGGCCTGGGTCAGCTGCATCTTGAGGGCCTGGAATGCCTCCTCGCACTCCTTGGTCCATTCGAACTTTTGACCACCCCTTAGTGTTTTGAAGTCCACGTTCCTCTGGATGCACTCCAGCATCCTGTCCTGAGCCTCCGGGGTTAGCCCTCCGCTGACGCGGACTTTCTCCACCCTGCCCTCTCGGGTGAGGACTTCCAGCTCCACCACCTCTTCCGCAGCCTCCAACCTGGACTGCTCTCCCCATCCTTCAACATCCCTCTCCTCTGGGATGAGGACTTCCGCCTCCAACCCTTCTTCCACGGCCATCGCCTCGGCCGACTCCTCTCGATCTCCTCCTACTGCCTTTACCCCAGCGCAGCTCTCCGCCTCCAGCCTCCCCCCGCCAGCTTCCTGCTCCGCCCTCTCCATCCTCCGCTCCATCTCCTCGGCTCCCTCCTGCCAAGAAATGGAGTTCACGGCAGTGACGTAGCATTCCCGCGCCACCTTGGGGTCCCCCCTGACCCTGAGCTGAATCCCCTCGGCATTGAACTTCAAGCACTGATGGAACAATGAGGGGACGCAGCGGAAGACGCTGATAAGGGGCCTCCCGAAGATGGCGCTGTAGCTGCTGGGGGCATCCACGATGACGAACCTGCAGTTCCTGGACTGCCCCCCCAGGGTGACATGGAGGCCCACCCCTCCTTCGACCTCCTTCCTTTCCCCTAAAATCCAAACAAGGGCCCATCCGAGGCCAGCACCCTCTTCGCATCCACCTTCATCGCGTCAAATGCCTTCTTAAAGACGACGTTGACGGAGCTTCCGTTGTCGACGAGGATCCTGGAGACGGTAAAATTTTCGATGGCTGTCTGGATGACCAGCGCATCGCAAAAAGGATCCTCATGATCCGCCATATCGCTCCTCGAGAAGGTGATCCTCTCCTCTGGGGGTGGGGTCTGGGATGTGGAGCCAACGCTCCGACGATACATGGTGTGGAGGCTTGCCTTCCGGGAAGCCTCAACCCCCACCCCCCCATGGATCACTCCGATCCCTCCTCGGGTCCCGACATCTACCCGGTCTTCGCAACGGTCCTCCTCCGCCCGAGGCAGGACCTCCTCGATCCTCACTTCTTGACGCCCCTGTTGCTGCTGCTGTTGTTCCCTATTCCCTCTCATTTCAAGGAACTCCGGGCACGTGGCTGTGGCGTGCCCCTCCTCCTGATGAAAGTCACAATAGGGCAACTCCACCCTAACTTCTTTCCTCCTCCTTGCTACTCTCCTCCTCTTCCCCATGGCTATGACCATAGCCTCTTCTTGATTGGGGAGTCGGGGCCTCTGGGCCTGCCTCCAGCCCGGGGGGTGGAATTGATATTGCCCCCCTTGATGGCGATCCCTTCCTTGGTACCCTCTCTGTGGCCCCTGCCCTTGCCACTCGGGCCTCCAGCCCAGCCGACGGTCGGGCTCCTGACGCCCCCACCTGGGCTGCTGCTGCCCTTGGAGCTGCCTCTGCTCCCTCTGCCTAGGCTCTCCTCTCCTCTCCTCCTGTCCTCTTCCTCCTCTCGACTCCTTCTCCTCCTCCGTGGCCCACCTGATCAGCTTCCGCACAAACTCCGGGTTTGACGCCTCCCCGTCAACCTCTCTCGCCGCCCTTTCCATCAGCTCCTCATAGGAGAGGGGGGATCTCTCTTCAACTCCATCCTGAAGAATCCCTGCTGCAGGCCCAGGGTAAAGGCCATCATCAAACTATGGCCCGACATCTCCTGGACCTGGGTGACCTCCTCCTGGAACCGATCCACGTAGCTCCCCAACGTCTCGTTCACTCCCTGCTTGATGTGGAACAGGGACTCTGACTCCTTCCTCCTCTTCGAGGTAGTGAACCTCAGCATGAACCCCTGACGTAGGTCCTCAAAGCAGTAGATTGAGCTGGCCGGCAGCTGATGGAACCACTCCCTCGCCTTCTCTTTGAGGGTGATGGCGAAGAGCCGACATTTGAACCCATCCGACATCTGCCGGATCGAGACCACGTCCTCGAACCATTGGACGTGTTGGACCGGGTCTCCCTTCCCGGTGTAGTAGGACATTTCGGGTTCCCTGAACCCATCTGGAACCGGGGCAGAGGAAACCAAATCACTGAAGGGGCTTCCTCCCCCTACTGGGCGAGCTGACCCATCTCGCGAGCCCAGCTCGCCGAACCGACCTCCGCCTGCTGATCCGGGGAAGAGCTCGCGCCCGGGGAGCTCGCACCCCCGGCCTTCCTCGGCAACCTCCTTACCGGCTCGCCTGCCGGGGGCGTCCTCGCCCAGAGAAGGGGCAGCTGCGATCTGAACTGCTGGAGTCGAGCACTCGGCCCGCGTGCCGAGTGCGAACTTGACAAGGTTCAACACCTCGTTCTTGAAATCCTCGAACATCCCTACCGTGGCAAGAGGCGGGGGGGGGGGGGGGGGGGGGGGGGGGGCGAGTCAGGCCTGTCAGATCCTTGTCCTCCCGTCATCGAGCTCGCTGAAGTTTTTCTGTGCTGACCACGCTCCACGCTCACCGCACCAAAATGTTGAAACCGAAATCTCGGTCTATTGTGGAGTTCACCCTTGGGGAAGGGGTGATCACACAACTACTTCGCTCCTGCAAACAGAACAACAAAAGAGACAAGGGAAGAACCGACCCAAGCGCTCGGCGGGGAGGACCCACCACACACCCAGAAGACCTGAGAGTACTTCCCCTCCTTAGCCACAGACCGAGCTAAGGCTACCTCAGAAAGCACTAGAGGACCAAGAAGCTAGGGAGTATGAGCACGTGCCTTCTGAGGTGCCCCCTTGGGTTCTATTTATAGAATTCTGAAAATGGCCTGCAAATAGCCCACCTCCGCTATTTTGAACAGCTATGTGCAGTCCAACTTGGTCTGCCAACAGCGTAGCTCCGCTGTTCCAACAAGCTATTCGCACCCATGGGGAGGGAATCCAGGTAATTTCACCTCGGGGCTTCTACTGGGCCCCATCCAGGGATAGGGAGGTCAGCTCGCCACTAATCTCTTCCCGCGAGAGGCGGGTGCGACCTGGCTCTAGCGGCTCGCCTACTCTTCTTGGGCGAGCGCGAGCCGGGCCACCGCAACCCGCCAATCCTCTACCGAGGCGGACAGGCGGCCCAGTCGCGTGTAGAGGAGCGGGCTGGCGGCCACTGTGAGCATTAGAGCGGCTCACAGATCTGGGCTCGTCGAACCCATCCGCGAATACCGGTTCGATGATTGCCGACCGAAAAGCTCTGCTCGACGAATGACGACCCAAACTCTGCTCGACGAATGGCGACCCAAACTCTGCTCGACGAATGGTGACCCAAACTCTGCTCGACGAATGACGATCCAAACTCTGCTCGACGAATGACGACCCAAACTCGGCTCGACGAATGACGACCCAAACTCTGTTCGACGAATGACGACCCAAACTCTGCTCGACGAATGGCGACCCAAACTCTGCTCGACGAATGACGACCCAAACTCTGCTCGATGAATGAAGACCCAAACTCTGTTCGACGAATGACGACCCAAACTCTGTTCGACGAATGCTGAGCGAGCGAGAGGGGTGAAGGGGTCAACTCGCGTGGCTCGCCCGCCCGGCCTGGGTGAGAGCGAGCTGGCCTCCTGCCGCCTGCCCCTCGCATGCTGTTCCGGTGCGGGCCGGGCGACCTAGTTCGCTCGCCTGGCTTGGCGGGGCCCGCTCGACGAACACGGGGTTGTACAAGGCTAGAGGGAAAGAAGCTTGTTATTTCTGTGAGTGATGATGACCGCATTATTCCCGGGCTTGGAACAAATAAATTAATGAGTTTTATGAGATCTCTTGTGAGGTCTTACGTGTCAATTACATATGTTGCATGAAAGAAAGTTGATAAACAAATTAAAGATTAAATATGTGCATAATTAAATGTAAGTAATTTTGTTATCAATGATTACATAACTGTGGTGTTTTAGTTAATTTTTAATTGATATTGTCTATTATTTTTAAATTTATTTTGATAATATAGATTGTCTTCGCAATGCATTAATGAAAAGCATGAGTGAATGTTGGAGGTCTTGAAAATCCAAGCCTTTTGTCACTTATGTAAAAGATGTTGATTTGGGGGCATCGATACAATGTTCCTGTCAAATATAACTTTATTACTGTCGAAGACTAGAGAGTTTTTGTCCACCATCGCACAACTTCTGAATGTATGGTTATGTGTTCTTAATTTTTATTAAATTCAATGTTTTATATCATTTTTTAACTTTATAACTTATAAACAATCTAAGTATTAACAAATATTTATTTGTGTATGAGAAAAGTAAGGTTAATACAGAGAAAGCAAAAACACAAAAGACCTTTCATACTACTTTCAGAATAAGTTATTCTGGATTAGAAAAAAGAATGTTGTTCAAGACTGAAAATTTCAAGATGCCTGGAAATACGAAAAAAAACATAATGATGATGCCTGAAAATTTCAAGATGCTTTCAATGATGTTATTACAAGACTAGTGTCTGATCAAGAATTGCAAGACAAGATTGCAGAGCAAGATACTAACTACAAAATATCTCAAAATAGTTTTGGAAAGGCTATGACTATTAGGCAACGAACCACCTTTTCAAGTATTGATTAAATTTTTATTTTTTCTTAAATTATTTATATGTCAAATAATTATTTGTCTTAAATGAACAGTGGATTGATGGGGTGCACATGGAAGACCGAGTGTTGACATTACAAAGATAGCATTGCACATACTTGACTTATGTTGTTCTTCTTCTAGTTGTGAGCGCAACTGTAGTACTTTTGAGTTTGTAAGTATATAAACATTCAATATAAAAATTAATATTTTTATATTAATTAATAAGTTTGCAATTATCTTGATTCAGATTCACATAAAGAAAAAAAATAGATTGTAGCATCAAATGCTTAATGATCTTGTATACATCCAATATAATCGTCGTCTACAAACACGATTCCAAGAAAGACGTGAAAGAGGAAGAAAAATTACAACCCTTTAGTGCTTGATGAACTAGATTGAAGTAGTGAGTGGATGATGAACAAACCAGAGGAGGCTCTAGTTTTTGATGATTATATTCTCACATAAGAAACTGTAGAGAGAGCTATTGGAACTGAGGCTCGAAATTTACGAAGCGGACCCGGAGCTAATCCTCATCTATTGGATGGAGAGAATGAAGAATTAGATCATTTTTTCTTTGTCAATGATGATAAAAATATTGACGATAATTATGGACAAAAAACAAGTACCTCAAACCAATCAAACACATGCAATGCCAATGACGATTTACTAGATGATGATTCTAGTTGATCTTTTATGAATTATGATTATTTAAAATTGATGTTAAAAATATTTTTCATTCTAATATGCTATTGTTTGTGCATTTGTGCAATGGATGAAAACATTTTGGATTTGACCACAATTCTATACTATGATATTTTTGTATTCAGTTTTCTGTTATTTCTTTCTCTGAAGTCTGTATTGATTGACATTATTTTTTCTTACTGCTTCATGATATTTGAGAATTGAGAGGTATGAATGTATTGAGAGCTGGAAATTTGAGATATCATGAATTCATGATATCAGAAATTTTGTGCTTGCTAGTTGCTACTTCTTGGTATGAATGTGTTGAGAATTGAGATGTGAAAATATCATGTATTCATGATATCAGAGGATTCAGAACCCGTGTCCTTAGTTGCTTTACTTGCTCACTGACTAATGGTATAAATATAGAGATTTGAGAATTTGAGATATCATGATATTAGAAGCTATGCTTAATTGTTTACTGATTACTGACAAATGGCTGTGTTTGTAAACATTTTGTGAAGTTAAAAAAATGGAGCTTTAGACAGCGGTTATTATAATAACCGCTGTCTATGGTCGACTATATGCAGCGGTTATTACAATAACCGCTGTCTATGATCGACTATAAGCAACGGTTATTACAATAACTGATGTCTATTGTCGACTATAGGCAGCGGTTATTACAATAACCGCTGTCTATGGTCGACTATAGGCAGCGGTTATTACAATAACCGCTGTCTATAGTCTGCAGGCTATATACAACGGTTATTGTAATAACCGCTGTCTATAGTCTGCAGTATATAGACAGCGGTTATTATAATAACCTCTGTCTATACTATAGACAACGGTTATTATAATAACCGCTGTCTATAGCCTTACTTAAAAAAAAATTGGCGCCTTGCCAGTTGGTCGCCTTATTGTCGCCTAGGCGTCCGCCTTGACGCCTTAGCGTCAAGACGCCCGACACTCGCCTTGGTTCGCCTTGTCGCCGTGACAAGAATGGAGTTCATATTTCATTACTTAATTCTTCATACAAGGACTATGAGCATATATATATCAAGCCTCGGGGGTAATCCCGTAATTACAGCAAGCTGCATAAAAACATAAAATACATGGGGATATTAAAAGACATAAAATACGCATATGACTCAACGACTCGACTAATACAATAAAGACGATACAATATGAGTTGATATAATATGACTCCTAATACTAGATAACCACGGTGTGGGGTCCATAACACTCCACCCATCCGTCAAATCGAGCTTGTTTCGTTGAGGTTGTTGGAGGTCAACGATAAGGGCATGCCCTAGAATGGCGGTAGAGAAGTTAGAAGAGGAAGAAGAAGCTTGAAGGAGATGAGAGGGAAAACCCTAGAGGAGAAGAGGGTTAGAGAAAGAGGAATTTTAGAGAGATAAATGGAAGTTTATATTTCATTGCTTAATTCTTCATACAAGGACTAAGGGCATATATATATCAAGCCCCCGAGGGTAATCCCGTAATTACAAGAAGCTGCATAAAAACATAAAATACATGGGGATATTAAAAGACAAAAATACACATATGATTCAACGACTCGACTAATACAATAAAGACAATACAATACAATACGAGTTGATATAATAAGACTCCTAATACTAGATAACCTCGATGTTTGGTCCATAACAGTCATGTGAGAGTGATCATCCATAAATGTACTTGTTGCTGATCAAATTTCTGATGTCGTCACCAATACCTTTCTGCACCCAATATACCGACAATTCGTTTTTAAGATGGGCACCTACAATCTGTATGCTCCAACTTGCATGAGTGTGTTGAAGAGCTATATAAGCCCATGCAAAAAGTCCATATAACGGCCCTCTTTTCTCATGTATAGTTTAGTCTTACATTTTGGTTTGGAGTCGAGTTTCACTCCATCCTATAAATATCTGTACAAATCCTTATATGAATATTGAATATGTGAAGTAATAGAGAATTATTCTGCTCCGTATTTCATTTTTTTATAAATATTAATGTTCACAACTTCTTGAGCTGTGAAAAGAGTACACATAATTGGATAATGCCTCTAGTGTGAAGGGAAATGGACGATAGACCCATTCTATGCAGCCAATCCTTTTGGGACGAAGAACTATCAAGTACTTCAATACATGTTTATATCTGTTAATTCATTTGAATCAGCTTTTGGTGCTTGCTGGAATCGATTAGCCATCTCTACTCTTCGGATTCTCTTTTGCAAAATTAAAATTAACACATTTTTGGCATAATTCCAACAACACTTTCATTTATTAACAAAGATTGGATCCATCGGATGGTTTTCTGCATTAGTAATTCTTCTTAATTTCTCATTACTTTTGTATTTTATTCCCTTATTTAGCACCAGTACCTTTACACTTATCTTGGTTCTCTCGTTGGTTTTTAGGATAGCCACGAGGAAGCTGGCGAGGAGTTGTCGAACAAAGTTAAATTTTTTTTCAGCACGGCTGTGGAAAAATGGGATGCAGATTTCTATGTTAAAGTTGACGATGGTATAAACATTGATATAGGTAATACTTTAATATTTCTTCTTTGTTATTAAGAATAATTTTGAGAAATAACTTTCACAATATTGTATACTGTCTCAAACTGTTCCTCTTTGTGGCTTAATAGATGGACTCATCGAGATCCTTAAAGGCCATCGTGATAGAGATGGTGCATATTTAGGATGCATGAAATCTGGTGCTGTAGTAAGTGAGGAGTAAATTCCCAACTCTTGAAGTATTACTCTTTTATTTGAAGTATTACTCTTTTTTTTTTGTTTTAGGCAGTTAATTCAGTTTCTGGGAGATCAGACAGTTGTTTGAAGTTCTCTATATAACATTATAACGGGTGGATTTTGTTCTTTCCTCCAACAAAGTATGCTATTTTGCTAAAACCATACTATTGTTTTTCTGATCTCAGCATGGTTTAGCAAGTTCATTAAGAAACTTGATAACAATTAATAGAACTCCGCAAACATACTTGGTTTAAAAGTACGTGTAAAATGCCAAGATCTCTTCGGTGTTTTTTTCCTCAAGCTGTTTGGGTGTTTGTTGAATCAAGATGTGTGACTATTATTATCTTTAATTTGAAAATGTGCATATTGATGAAAAAAACAACTTGAACTTTTTGTTGCATAGTTTTAATCTGTCACATTCTGATCGGAGAAAATTGCAGGGTCATTTCCTTTCGAGACAAACTTTCCCAAGAAAATATTAAAAAAACTGGAATTTGATCGGTTTGATTCTTTTACATATCGTAAGTAATTTTTTTGAAAGATCTCTTCCTTTCTTTGGGATCGAATTTCAATTGCAATGATTTGATAGATAGTTCATTGGGAGATATACTGTAGATTGATTTAATCTTGTTGAATTGGTGAGATGAAATTACACTAAGATATTATTCTATTCTGAAGTCAAATAATATCAATTAATTATTGATAACTAGTATGTCGGAGAATCAATTTGGATTCATGCCCGGGCGGTCGACCATGGACCCATACATCTCTTGAGGAGACTCATTGACAACTATCGAGAAAGAAAACAAGATTTGCATATGTTGTTTATCGATCTTGAGAAGGCTTATGATAGCTTTCCAAGAGAGATTTTATGGAAAGTCTTAGAAAAGAAAAGTGTAAGTGTCGACACCTTTGTCAAAGTTGTGTTGAGACAAGAAGTAGCTGTGTCGACACTCAGGACTAGTGTCGACACACTTAAACAAGAAGTGCTGTGTCAAGGAGAAAGTAGTGTCGACACCCAGGACTTGGGTCGACACCATGATACAAGAAAGAAACTGTGTCGACACTCAGGACTAGTGTCGACACACATTACACAAGTTGTGTCGAGACAAAGAACAACTGTGTCGACACTAAATACAAGTGTCGACACACTCTATACAAACAATGTCGCGACTGAAGACAACTGTGTCGACACTCAGGACTAGTGTCGACACACTTCACAAGCTGAGTCAAGACTGGAAGCAAGCATGTCGACACCCAGGACTTGGGTCGACACCATCAGTCAAGAAGTCAGCTGTGTCGACACTCAGGACTAGTGTCGACACATTCTACATCAGCTGTGTCGAGACAAGGTGAAGGTTGTGTCGACACATTCAGAAGAATGTCGACATCACTACTAGAGTAGTGTCGACACACAGGACTGGTGTCGACACATCCAACAGTAAAGTTCCAACACTTCAAGCAGAGATGTTTCCTAAGTGCAAAAATCAAGTCAGAGGATCTGACAACTGTCAGAACTGTCAGATGTCAGTAATTAACCTGATCAGCCGGTTACCTTTGACAGAGCCTATATAAAGGGATCAACTATATAGAAACAAAGTGTAAAAAAATTGGAGAAGCAATTGGAGTTGCAACACATAAAAAAAGATCAAGGAGCGCATCAATTCAATATCTCTTCCCAGATCTAAAAAGTAATCTGCTAGAACTCAGAAGGTGAAGAAAAGCCAGATCAAGAATCGACTTCAACATTCTCCAGCCTAGATCTACCCTAATTTCATCTTCAAGAAGCTTTGAAAAGCTAAGAAGTGTTGGATTCAATCCATTACAACAAGGATAAAGAGAAGCTGACTTATCAAGATCAGTTCAAGAAGCAGTCACCCGTTTCTCTTTTGCTGGGTGACTAATTCAGAATTTATTTCTTTTCACCATTATAAATCTTGTAAGATCTAATTGTAGATCTAAGTGTAGGAGAATCAATTTTTCTGAGTTGTAAGCCTGTGTTATAAAGGCTGAGGTTAAGGCCGAGTGTCTGAGGTAGGAGAAGTGGGTATTTCTCTGAGTTGTAAGTCTGTGTTATAAAGGCTGTGGTAAGACTGAGTGTCTGAGGTAGGAGAAGTGGGTATTTCTCTGAGTTGTAGGAACTGAATGTTCTAAGTTGTAGGACAGGAGTTTCCTGAGGAGTAGGAGTGTGGATACACTATGAGGTAGAGTTCTTGGAAAGAACTTAGGGTGTTGGATCTTGGTGATCTGAGTGGTAAGACTTGTAAAGTTTGAGTTGTAGGAGCCAGCTGGGCTCTGAGCTGTAAGATCTGAGGATCTGAGTAAAGAAAGAAGTTTAACCGAATTTAGTTCAATGCTAGATAGGCGAAGGGGAAAGTGGATCTACCCATAAATTGAGGAACCACTATAAATCTGTGTGTACTGTGATGTGATTGCTGTGCTGTGATTGTGTTAAATTGCTGAATAGTTTTTCTTGTTTTATCTGACTGGGTAATAAACATAGAAAAGTAAATCTCAGAATCCGAAAAAAGTATCCAAGATTTAAATTGGACCTATTCACCCCCCTCTAGGTCACTCTCAATCACAAAACAAACATTTACAATTGGTATCAGAGGGAAGGTTCACTGAGAAGGCATAACAACCTTGTGAGAATCCAAAGGATTACAGAGAAAGATAAATCATGGCTCAAAGGGAAAACAGTTCCATCAAGCTCCCAGTCCGCTCCAAAGAGAATTTTGGAATTTGGAATGAGCGAGTCAGATTATTCATGAAGACAGTAGATCCAAAAATATACATCACAGTGGTTGAAGGACCTTTCATTCCCATGAAAGTGTCAATTTTTGATGCAAACATCAAGACACCAAAGACCTACATGGAGATGGATAATGATGAAATCATTCTAGTCTCTATGGACAAGAGAGCTCAGAATATTATAGTCAGTGCAATAGATGATTCCACTTTTCAAAACCTGATTCATTGTAAAACATCTAAAGAAATGTGAGTCACTAATTGTCTATATGGAAGAAACTGATGAGGTCAGAGATGATAACAAATCTATGTTAAACCAACAGTATGAAGTCTTCAGACATGATAAGAAAGACTCGGTGGCTGAATATTTTGAAAAGTTCTTCAGAATTGTAAACAACTTGAGAACTTTTGGCAGAAGCTTCACCAACTATGAACTCAATGACAAATTCTTGAGATCCCTGAACAAGGAATGAGACATCAAGATCTGTGCAATAAGAGAAATGAGTAATTTAGCCAACATTTGTGCAATAAGAGAAATGAGTAATTTAGCCAACATAGACCCCCGAGCTCTATTTGGCAAGTTGCTGGCCCATGAGTTACAGCTCAATCTCAGGAAGTCTGAAGAAGATTTAGCTAGAGCACACATCAGAGAAAAGTCTTTGGCCCTAAATACTGAGACTTTCAGGAAGATCAGAGAAAAGTCAACACTCTCAGAGAGACAAGACACAGTCTTTGAGTGCACAAAATCATCCTCATCAGGAGGAGACCTGACTGTGGAGGAACTGTCTCTCTTCTCTAGACAGTTCAAGAAGATGTTGAGGAGAAGAAGGCAGGGCAACCAGAAGGGTCCAGCTGGAGACTCTTCTCTCAAGAAGACCAATCATCCAGAGAAACCCAGGAAGAAGAAATCTGGGGACATGTATGGATCTTCACAGAACAAATATGTTAAGACTAATATTGTGTGTTATTGTTGCAACAGTCAAAGACATGTCATAGCTGATTTCCCAACAAAAAGAAAGGAGAAAAAGTCAGAGAACTGAAAGACTGGACAGCACAAGAAGGCTTACAAAAAACTTTTGACAAAGAAACAGTCTACACTGTCTGATAGTGAGTCTGATTCATCAGAATCAGAAGAGGAGGCTCTCATAGGCCTGATGGCTATTGAGGAGATCCAATCAAGAGAAGGAGATCAGAACTGTTCAAGTTCTGCTAAGGTAAAACCAATCTCTCCTAGTTTTGCCTCAGATTTTTTTTCTGCATCAGAAAGTGAATCATGTTCATACTCCTCTAATAATAGAGAACATGATTCAGACTCTGAAGCTGATTTCAACACCCTTATCAACAAATATGAGAAGTTATTAAAGGCCTTGATTGCAAGCAAAGAGTTTGCTAAGGATCAGGTCAGAGAACTAGAATCTCTGAGGAGAGTATCTTTTCAGTTGCAGAGGACCAACATAAAGTTGGATCTACAAAAACTGAAGCATATAGATTTAACTAATAAGATAGATATCCAAACAGAGGTAATAACAGAACAGGTCAAGACTGTCAAGGATCTGGAAGCAAAGCTTACCCAGGAAAGACAGCTTCTGACTCAATTCTCAAAACCCAAGGTAGTGTCACCTATCATAGATACCTTTTCTGCACCATTTAGAATTGGTGTAGGGTATGAAAAAATCAAAAAATTATTAAGAAGTCTGAACCTAAGGGTAAAGCCCCAATGAGTCCAGTTAAGCTACCTCCCAAGCATCTGACTTCTAACAGATGCAATGGATCATGTGTTCCTGGACACATGAGTTCTGAGTGCACTACCAGCAAGGTCAATAAAGAGCCTTGCTGGAAGGGACAGATATCTAAAGGCAATAAAGACCAAAAATCACCACAAATGGTGATCAATCCAAGAAGCCAAGGAATCTTTGGATCTGGTCCCAATGCACCACAACAAAACTTGAAAGGTAAGAGTGTAAATTTTGCACCACTATCTTGGAAGCTGGATGTCAAGTCTAAGTTGCACAAAATAACAACTTCAAATGTGCAACCAAAGAAAAGATATAACCGATTTGAGTGTTGGTGCTGTGGGGAGGTTGAGCATTTTGTCCTAGATTGTTGGTATAATCCAACAACACCTTCATATAAGACTCAACCAGTTTTGTTTAGAAAGCATGCTGTGTTTCACACAACAAGACCTAACAAGAACCAAGACCCTTAAACTATTTGAGTGCCTAAGGTGAATTAATTCTGTGTTTGCAAGTGAAATCAAGTACCACATGAAGGCCAATATGGTACTTGGATAGTGACTATTCCAGGCACATGATTGGAACAAGGAGTCTGCTATGGGATTACACTCCAGTTAGGAATGAACCAAAAGTCATCTTTGGAGGGTCAGAGGAAGGACTCACCGAGGGATATGGTAACATTTCTAATGGCCTTGTTTCCATCACAAAAGTGGCTTATGTGGAAGGATTGAACTACAATCTGATAAGCATAAGTCAGCTTTGAGATATAGGTTATGAAATTGTTTTCCACAATGACAAGTGTCAGATAAGGAATCCAAGTGATCAAGAGATCATCTTGTCAGACAATAGGAGTAAGAACATTTATTTTCTAAATTTCTTAAGTATAAATGAGAAATCACATGTATGCCTAGTAGCTAGTGAGAAACACTCGTGTGTGCAATGACACAAGAGGCTGGCTCACTTAAACTATAAATCTATAAGCAAGCTATTCTCTATGGACTTAATTAGAAACAGTCCACAGCTCAAGTGCTCCAAAGAAGGCTTATGTCCAGCATGTCAAAAATGCAAACTGACAAAAGTCTCCTTTAAGAGCATTCTGTCCAAAGACACTTAGAGGTGTCTGTACTTACTTCATATGGATCTATTTGGTCTTATGCAAGTTCTTAGTTTGGGAAGGAAGTCTTATACCTATGTGATTATGGATGATCATTCTAGGTTTGCTTGGGTATTCTTCCTAAGGAGAAAGTCTGAAACACTAGACATCCTTGCTGATTTTGTCAGACAAGTTCAGAATGAGATGAGATGTTCTGTGGTCAAGCTTAGAAGTGACCATGTTACAGAATTTCAATCTGAAAAGATGACAAATTTCTGTAAGGAATAAAGGATCTTTCAGAAGTTCTCCTCTCCAAGAACACCACAGCAACATGGAGTTGCTGAGAAAAAAAATAGAACTTTCATTGAGGCAGCTAGAACAATGCTTGAGTGATACATCTCTCCCAGAATATTTCTGGGCTGAGGCTGTGAAAACAACATGCTATGTTCAGAATAAGACCTTGATCAACAAGAATCACAACGACACTCCCTATGAACTAGTGAAAGAGAGAAAATCAAATTTGTCCTACTTCAAATTTTTTTGGTAGTAAGTGTTATGTATTGGACAATGAGAAAACTTATCTAAGTTTTCAGAGAAATCATATGAAAGAATTTTTTTAGGGTATATTGTACATAACAAAGCATACAAGACCTACAACTTAAAACATATATAGAGGAATCAATTAATGTAGTTTTTTATGAAACTTCTGTACTATATAATGAGATTTCTAACAACTCTTGTCTAGGTGATGTAAACTCTAGCATGGAGAAGTTAAATATAGGTGATTCACCTGATCTAGAGTTACGCACTAGAGACAATGTAAAAATTTTTATAGAAGATACAGTAACTGCACAGGGGGAGGAAGAGAATCATCTGAATCCTCCTGCAGATCTAGGTGATGGTAGGCACCTGCCAGTAGCAGTTAGACACCTTAGAGATCATCTTATTGATCAAATAATAGGTGATGCCAGACTAGAAGTGACTACTAGGAGTAGATATCACAAGGAGGTTCTATACTCTAGCTTTCTCTCTCAGGTAGAATCTAAAAAATTTGAAGAAGCTAATTCAGACCCCAACTAGATTATTGTTATGCAAGAAGAGCTCAATCAATTTGAGAGATGTAAGGTCTGGAGTCTAGTTCCTAGACCTAGTGATCACAATGTCATTATGCACTAAGTGGATTTATAGGAATAAACTAGATGAGTATGAGGTTATAGTTAAGAACAAAGCTAGATTAATGGCTAAAGGATATAGACAAGAGTAAGTGATAGACTTTGACCAAACCTTTGCTCCTATAGCTAGGCTAGAATCCATAAGGTTGTTTTTAGCTCATGCAACATACAAAGGATACAAGGTCTACCAGATATAGGTAGATGACATAATTTTTGGGTCTACTAATGAGAAGCTGTGTAGAAAATTTGTCAGGCTTATGCAAGACAACTTTGAAATGAGCAGCATGGATGAGTTAAAGTTCTTCTTGTGATTCCAAGTTAGACAATCTGAGTATGGTATATCCATCTCTCAGTCTAAGTTCACTAAGGAGTTGATTAAGAGGTATGGTATGGAGAATTCTTCTATCGTGAGAATTTCAATGGGTTCTTCTGTGTCATTACACAAGGATGAATCTGGAAAACCAGCTGATGAAATCTTGTATAAAGGCATCATTGGATCACTCCTGTATTTGGCTGCCAGTAGGCCAGATATTATGTTCTCAACATGTGTCGGTGCTAGGTATCAAGCATGCTCCAAAGAGTCTCATTACACTGCTGTAAAGAGAATACTGAGATATCTTAAGGGCACACCCAATCTTGGGCTTTGGTATCCTAGGGATAGTGATTTTGAACTCAGAGGGTACACAGATGCAGATTTTGTAGGGTGTAAAGAAGACAGAAAAAGTACTTCTGGAACTTGCCAGTTTCTAGGGAAAAGACTCAAAAGTTAAAGCAGCAAGAAGCAAACAAGTGTTGCAATTTATACAGCAGAATCTAAGTACATATCTGCTGGAAGCTGCTGTGCGCAGTTGCTGTGGATTCAGCATAAACTACTGGACTACAGTGTACTGCTAAGTAAATCTGTTATGTTTTGTTATTCTACTAGTGCAATTTCTATTGCTAATAATACTGTTTCACACGGTAAAACTAAACATATAGAAATTAGATCTCTCTTTCTCAGAGAGAATGTTGAAAAAGAAAATATTAGCTTACAGTATACTCCAACAGAAAGACAAGTTGATGACATTTTTACAAAACCCCTAGATGAAAGCAATTTTAATTACTTTAAATTTGAACTAGCTATGTTGAAGATTGAGTAAACATTTTCAATTAGTAATAACAAAAGTTTTTACAACTTATAAAAGATGACTAACCAGGTCAACAAATCTAAATAACCAAAAAAGATTTCATATAAATCAAGAAATTATATTCAGAACACAAACTTTGTCTAAGTCAAACGATTGTGTCGAGACACCACAGTGTGTGTCGAGACAATTAGTAAAGTGTCGGGACACCGGATTGTGCGTCGACACAATAGGTAGTAGTGTGTCGAGACACCAGACAATGTGTCGACACTGATTAGATGCAGTGTGTCGAGACATAAAAATTTAGTGTTGAGACATAAGGGTGTCGAGACCCTGAGGTCTGTGTCGAGAGACATGAACCTTGTGTCGACTTAAGTCGACTGAAAGTAAGGGTTAGGTCTACAATACTCTAGAAGGGGGGGTGAATAGAGTATATTTAAAATTTGTTAGGTCCCTATAGTAGTGCTGTTACAGCTTTTGCTGTAAACTGAAAGGGTGCAGCAATTAGAAAACAAAGAATAGAAAACAATAAACTTAATCACAGCCACACAGCAAGAATAAAAAGAAAAAGGTAGGCAACCAGACGACACAAGAAATTTATAGTGGTTCACCAAATCTGGGTAGTCCACTCTTCTACCACCATTGGTAGGAATTCACTCAGGTTTTTGATCAGGTCCTGATACCAATGGGTTTTGATCAGGTCCCCAAAAACCATCTCAAGTATTTTGGTTAGGAGACTTGCAACCAGGAATCACTTTTGAAGGGAGATGACAACCCTTTATACAGGAGGGGGTGAGAGAGTGATTTTTGTCTTCTCTTTCTCAATAAACTGAGAAGACTTGTGGATTCAATGATGTTAGCAAATGCTCCCCCTGAAATGGAGAATGGTTCAGGTTTGCAGGAAGCTTTGCTGCAGGGTGATAGACCTTCACAGTGATGATGTCTCCAGCAAGCTTTTAGACTGATATTGATTAGTTGTCTCTTGAAAGCTTGGAGCCGATGAAGAACTCTGATGATGATTATCTGAATGATGCTACAGAGTTCTTCTTTTTCTCTAGAAAGCCTTTTTTGTCGTTCTATTCACTGTGTTCTTTTTCTAATTCACGATCTTCTTTTCTTCTATATCTTTTCAAAAATTTGAATCCTCTGTAATTAATGCTGACGGCCTGAGAATAATCGGCATTAATGTATTTCCCCAACTGTCTTGTGGAAAATCAGCAAGTAATATTCCTGAGGAAGACTGTAATTAATGCTCCCCCTAAACGGATACATTCAGAGAATGTTTGAGCATTAATCTGTCAGGAATTATTGCATTTGAGTGAGGATTGAATGCCGGAAATGGCTAAGTCTGGAATCGTCAAACAGTTGGCAGAATTCGTCGAACTGAATTACCAATTCGTCGAGCTGAGATATTGAATTCGTTGACCAGACAACTTCCTGTTCGTCGAGATGAGTTCCAAGATCGTCGAGCTGATAACAGAGCTGCATGCTTCAGAGCCTTTGCCTTTTCTGTCTGAAGTTCGTCGAGCTGCGTTTGTAACTTCGTCGACTGGAGTTCATCAACAATTATGGATTTAGTCAAGTATTTTGTGTTGACTGATATTCTGTGTGTCGACATGAATCTTCTGGTGTCAACACAGGTGGATGTCGACTGATTAGTCTTGGTGTCGACACAAGTCTTCTGGTATCGACATAAGTTTTCTGGTGTCGACATAAGTTGGTGTCGACACATGCCCTAAGTGTCGACACAAATCTTCTGGTTCCAGAATTCGTCGAGTAGAGTACTGAGTTCGTCGACCTGAGAAGTTGACTTCGTCGTCCTGAGAAGTTGACTTCGTCGTCCTGAGAAGTTGTGAACTTGAGGTCCAAGTTCGTCGAGCTCAGAATCTTGTTCGTCGACCAAAGTCTGAAGTTGGACTTAGAATAATCTGGAGTTTATCCTGACATTAGTTTGTTGAAGTATCCCAACTTTCGTCGATCAGAGAATGAAGATCGTCGAGCTCAGCTCAGAGAAATATCTAAAGTTCGTCGAGCTGAGAACGTCTTTCGTCGACCTGAGTTCGACGAACGTCGAACTCATTTTTACTTAGTCTTGAAATCTTCTAAGTCTTGAGTCTCTGATAGTCTTGTTGATAGCTGATCCATCTGATGTTGACTCTAAGGACTTGGCCTAGACTCTAGGACACAGCTTTGACCCTGGCTATACATGTTGGATCCACTTTGAGTGTGAGAGCGAGTGAAATTTAGGTTGTTTAGTTTGTGGCTCTTGAGTGATTTCGTGGAACCACTTTCGTGTGAGAGTGAGTGAAATCGTTCCTTGGTGCCCGCGAGCGATAGCTGCCGACCTCAGAGCGGGAGATCGAAGGTGACGAGGAGTTCCTCGCGTGATCGCCATCGACTTCATAATACGGAAGACGCCTCTTCCGTGGGTAATTGTTTCTTTCTCCTTCCTTTGTGTGTATCTAAGTTTTCTCATTAGGATAATTAGATTCTTGTTGGGTTTTCGCTCGAATTTTGTCAGCAAACGCTACGTCGAAAACTCTGAAGCGGAAACGTATTCGGAGTTCACGATTTCCGTTTTGCTACGACAAGGGGAATGAAACGAAAGTTGCAAACTTCTTCCCGGATTTAAAATCGAACTATTGCTTAAGAAACTCATTTTAAAATGAAGAAGTAATTCTGTGTTTTTCATAAGAAAATTTCAAGTTGCGTAATTTTCTTAAATGTCGCGCCCGCTCTAAATTTTGCAAAATTAATTTAATCATCGCATGCATTTAGGGTTTCATAGAAAAAAAGCCGACAGGCGCGCAAACCCTACGCGCCGTCCTGCATCACTAGCTCATTGCTAGATAGGCGAAGATGGAAAGTGAATGTACCCATAAATTGGAGAAGTACTATAAATCTGTGTGTATTATGCTGTGATTGTTGTGATGTGATTGTGTTAAATTGCTGAATAGTTTTTCTTGTTTTATCTGACTGGGGTAATAAACATAGAAAAGTAAATCTCAGAATCCGAAAAAAGTAGCCAAGATTTAAATTGGATCTATTCATCCCCCCTCTAGGTCACTCTCAATCCTAAAACAAACATTTACAAATGCGAAACTTGAATCTTGGCGAGACATTAGAAAATAAGAGTTTTAGGTTGAGCGGGGCAATACATAGTATATGGAGCTTAAATTTAGCAGTGCACGAAGGACCGATGACTTCATTATTAAGTTGGATGATCAAGATATTCCTTGCAGTGATTGCCTTAAATATCTTGGATCGATATTTCATAACGATGGAGGTGTTGATAAAGATGTGGTACATAGAATCAAGCAGATTGGTTGAAATGTAGAGGCACGTCAGAGATCATTATGTGATTGTAAAGTACCATTAAAACTTAAAGGCAAGTTTTATCGTACTGCAATTAGACCGTTTTTTTATTTTGTGTGTCGGGCAATGAATTGTGTATATAAGCAAAACATGGGAGTTGCGGAGATGAGAATGCTTAGGTGGGTGTGTGGACACACGAGACTGAATAAAATTAGGAATGAATGTATCAGGGATAAGACAGGAGTGACACCAATTGCAGAGAAGATGAAAGAAGCTCGACTAAGATGGTTTGGACATGTACAAAGGAGACCATTAGGGGCACCTGTTACGCGTTGCGAGAGTTTAGTCACTAGGTATGTCAAACCTAAATGATCAACAAGATGATCTTAATACACCCTAGCCTCCTCCTTATATAGGTAGGAGGCACAATTACAATTTACCCAAATGCTTTTCCTAAAAAAATTATATAGATGGCTAAAATCAAACATTCCAGGTTGTCGTCGTCATGCTTGTAAGTGTTTTGTTTAATGCAAAATTGACTTATTGTTCTTTGTGTTTCTGATCAGTTTTATGTTCTTTGCAGGGGAAAACAGTGGTTTGAACCTGAGTGGTGGAAATTTGGGGATGGCAAATCGTTAGTACCTCTCATGCATGCTATTATACTAAGCATTTTTTCTTCATTTATGTCGTTTCTCTCTGCCTTGCCCTGCTTTTAATTTTGTGACGATTCTCTCAAGTGAATGGGTTATATTTTTTATGCCTTCTTTAACACCTATCATACTCTGAAACCCTTAGATTCTTATTAGCTCGTGCCTGGTCAATAGTTATTGTAGCACATATAAAATACAATTACCTTTGTTCTTTTACCATTCTTAGATAATAATATCCTCTCATCCACTGTTAATTAATAATCGCGAATTCTATTTTTTTTAATCGCATTCCATTGTTCATATTTGTGGTAAACAATGATTATATTGATCCTCTATTTGTACAAATCTTTGAGAAAGACTTCATTCTTATCTCATTTTCACTTCGGTGAAAAATGGACCAAATAATGGGAAAGTTTCTTTATCGAATAAGGAGTTAGAGCCAGTATGCAATTTGATGTTGTTGGGCATGCTTCTCGGATCCTTCGAGAAGCAAATATTGAAAATCAAGTTACTCAAGTTAATTTGACATATATTTAGGCATTTAGGAGACCATCGAGGCAGAACTAGCGTATAGATTATATTAATCTAATAGATCCAACTTGAAATTCAGGTATTATAGATATTGTTGAAAAGTAAGAGAGAAATCAAGAGTGCATAATATTTCATTCACAAATGGTCTATTTATAGGATTACAAACAGACTCATAACTGCTGACACAAGATGTGAGACTAAACTCACTCACTCCTAAAGACTCTAATAGACCGGCATTGACTCGATAATTCCAACACTCCCCCTCAAGTTGATGGGGGACCCTTCAGCTTGGACACATCAAATAGCGGCAATGGAGGTAGGCGATGCGGGACAAAACATCAGACGTGCCACCGAGGAAAATTCCAAACCGGGGAATCAAGCCGGTTGACATAGCCATACACGACGCTGACTCACACACGACGCAGGACCCACACACGACGTGGACTTGCTGGAAACCGGTCAACCAACATCACCTACACACACAACATGCGAAAGAGAACGAAAGATGTGGAGCAAATCATCAAACGAGCGATCATAGATAATACGTCGGGGATAATCTGTCGAGGGTAATCCGCACAAAGGGAGGTCCCTCACGACACAGTCTCGCACGACACAGTCTCACGCGACACAACACGTTGAGGATAACACCAACATCAGCCAGCGTCCCAACGCACGACCAATCAAAAAGACAAATGAGGAGACACCGAGATACATACGACATAAGTCTGGAGGCCATGTGGAATAAAGGCAAAAAGGTCAGGAAAGAACATCCGAGTCGCCTAAATCCCAACACTCCCTCTCACGTGGATAATATGTGCATAAAGGCATAAAACACACAAATATTAAGACAACACTAACAACAACACTGCAGTAAACCAAATACACGCTTAAAACATCTAAAGAACGGCCAAACCGTCGTTGAACATCTTTATCGGCGAGAGGAAAACATCTTAGAAGGGTAGCCGTGACTGGAACTGATGGAGATCTGAAGGAAAGTCGTTGGAGTTGTCTGAAATCGTCATAGAATTGAGGGTAGCGGCTGGAAGTGTCGTGGGGGACGCTGGAGGCATCTTCACGTCTTACTTGAGAGGCAAACATGCTCGATCGGCGGGCATAACATCAGGTTCGATCGACGGAACCAACAGGAAGATGCGGGCAGACATGTCAGGGTTCAATGAGGCTGCAACGGAAAACGATGAGAAATGCATCGTCGACAGTGAGAAGCGTTGAGGTTCCCAACACGTCGTTGTCGATCAACTGTGGGAGTCGAGAGGTAGAGAAGACACAACCTTCATGAGAGTTGTAGTTGACGAGATCTGCTAAAGAAATACCTTAAGCCTCACGGGATCAAGAGCCGCTCCCACCGATGGTCTCAGAAGATGGGACTAGAAGATTGACGGGAGTCAGAGCAGTGGTTCGTCGCTGAAAACGAGGGAGAGGGAGGCCGCTTCCGAAGGCGACTGGATTGAGCACAGGCTGGAGGAGATGGCTCGACAGGAGAAGCTGCCAGCGATAACAACAACGGACGATGGGGTTCGACAAGAAGAGGGGCTCGACGGGTTGCATGGGGGGAAGAACCGCTCCCGTCGATGGAATCACTCAATCACTAGACGATCATGCCGACGGGAGCGGGTGTTGGGGGGGGGGGAGCACCCGTCCGGAGCCCAAGCAGAGGAGTCGACCGATCAGAAGAGAAACAAAACGAGAGGTTGCGGCTGAGAGAAACGGAGGGCGGAAATTAAATTAGAGTTTCATGGCTCTGATACTATGTTGAAAAGTAAGAGAAAAATCAAGAGTACATAATATTCATCCACAAATGGGCTATTTATATTATTACAACAAGACTCATAACTGCTGACACAAGATGTGGGACTAAACTCACTCACTCATAAAGACTCTAATAGACCGACATTGACTCAATAATTCCAACAGATATCATCATAATCATACCATCATTTTATTTTTAATACGGATATTGTTTCCCACTGGGGATTTCCTAAGGTTCTGTGCTAAGAAGCACCGGTACGGGTACCGATACCGGGTACGATACGTATCCGATACGGCGGTATGACAAATTTTTGAAACATGTATACGGGTACGGCGGGATACGTTGTATTAAATATAATAAATATATATGTATATATCACAAATACAATTATAAATTCTCAAAACAATAAAACATAAATCATAAATAATCAATTGAAGTGCAAGTACATAACTAATACAATATAACATGAAGTTCTTAGACATAAGAAGATCTTTCTCTGTATTGTTGGAGATCAAGACATCTTCAATTTCTGGCTCATCTAAAGACAAGTTGACATCCCCTCAGTTTATTCCTTGATTGTAGATTTTGTTTCTTCTCGATAATTGGCGTAGATTACTATGCGCATACACCAAATCATCAGCTCGTTGTGGTAGAATTTTATTTCTTCTCAATGAGTAAATGAATATGTTAAGGATCCGTCGTGAACCTAGAAAACTCATTGATTATTGTATTCCTCTCTACCACATCAGAAAAATATCTTTTAAAACATTTATTTCTCTTCAAAGAAATCTCCTCATCCATATTTGAAGCAACTCTATTTGGCCCTTTATCAAGTCATTCTCGACTTTAATACCCACAAATAAAAACATATAGTAAATAAATAAATCGTAGTAAATGTTAAATATCAAATATGCAAAAAAAATATCCTGAATTAAGAGAATGAGTCATGCAATGTAGTGGTTAGCAGCAAATATATATGAACTAATATAATTTGTATTTCTAGCTAGATGAAATGACAAACCACCAGAATAGAATATCTTTGCTATGTGGTTCCTCAACTTATCTCTATCTTTATTTTGGAAAGCCATATCAATTGGTTCACCTTTTCTCTTTTTTGTTTGCCCAATTAATTGAGAAGTTTGACTTGCATTCGGAAACGATAGTACCTTGGGAGCTGGTTTGCATTTTTATTCTAATGTAGAAACTACTATTTGAAGCTCTTTTAAATACTTTTGGGTCACCTTTGGACATACCCTACTACCAGTCCCGGATATTTTTAGCAAGTGACTATTTGACCTAGAATGCGAGCCGCTGAAATCAATCTCACAAAAATTGCATTTCCATTTCCTTTTTCCGCCACCAACTTCTCTACTATGGATAAGAGACATAGGCTCTATTTGGTTCGGCGTTTCGTTGCTCCGTTTGGGGCAAATGCTGCCGAAAGGCGGGTAAACAAATGAACCTCCGGCGGCGTTTGCTCCGTTTCCACCCGCCCGCCTTGAGAAACGCCCCAAAAAGTTCTGTTTGGAGCAGCCACCTCCCCCCTCCGTTTCAAACACTCCGTTTCCACCCGCCGGATCGACCCGCCACCGCCGAACCAAACGAAGCCATAAATTTACTTGTTGCTGAGGTAGAAATTGAACCAATGACAATGATAGGAGATTGTGATTGAGACATAACTGTTGTAATAAGAAAAAACAGAAAAAAAACAATATAATAAACATCCACCACTAATTTAGTGTCTTGGGAAGGTAATTATATGATGATTACTGCAGGAAATATAGTGAAAACAGTGGCTACAAAATATTAGGAGCTGTATTTGAAATAAAACACCAATAGAAATCTGAGAAATCTGTCCAGAAATGTGAACAATTTCTGTCCAGAAATTTGAACAATTTTTGTCCAGAAATTAGTTCAATTTCTGCCCAGAAATTTTTGTCCAGGAATGTGAACAGAAAAATTCTTCAAAACTGTGAGAAGAAAAAATTTCTGTCCAAAAACTGTCCAAAAATTGTCCCGAAATTGTCCAGAAATCTGAGAAGAGGAAGAAGAGCAGCGGAAACTTACGACTGCTTCTTACAGTGGGAACTTACCGCAGAGGACGGCCGCGGAAGTGCGGCAGCAGGAAAGGATCTGCCGAGTAAAACCTAAAACAGCAATAAAGCAGCGTATCCACGCGTACCATACGCGTATGGCGTACCTGTACCGGAAATGTACCCAGTAAGGGTACGGGCCAATTTTTGGCGTATCGGTGCTTCTTAGGTTCTAGGGAGGGAGATGAGGGAGGAGGGGTTGAGAAAAATCTAAGGAGAACAATCTTGGTTACCGCTGGACTCAATACTTCATTGATCCAAATGATATCAAGTGTTCATACATCTGTCCGTAAACAGGTTCCCCCACGGGCGAATTAGTATTTAGTGCAAAATGAAATGCAAGAATTAAAAGACATAATTAAATGATGTTGTTGCACAAGATATGAGATATCATTCAAACTGAGAATCCATGTATTCACGGTTATTGTCACTGCGCTTGATTTTAATATTGGTATGAAATTGAGTGAAGATCATTTTATGAAAAATTTGAAATATAGGGAACAAGATAGAGTACATGAAGCTTAAATTTAGCAGTACAAGAAGGACGGATCACTTCGTTATTAAGTTGGGTGATCAAGATGTTTCCCTTATTGTGTGTTTTAGATATCTTGGATCGATAGTTCAAAAAGACAGAGGTATTGATAAAGATGTGACACAGAATCCAAGCGGGTTGGTTGAAACGGAGAGGCGCTTCAGGGATCTTATGTGATCGTAAAGTACCACTAAAACTTAAGGGCAAGTTTTACCGTACTGCAATTAGACCCGCGATGCTCTATGGTTTCAGTGAATTGCGTACATGAGCAAAAAATGGGAGTTGCGAAGATGAGAATGCTTAGGTGGATTGTGGACACACGAGACTTGATAAAATTAGGAATGCATGTATCAGGGATAAGACAGGAGTAGCACCAATTGCATTGAAGATGCGAGAAGCTCGACTAAAATGGTTTGGACACGTACAAAGGAGACCATTAGAGGCACCTGTTAGGCGTTGTGAGAGTCTAGTCACTAGGCATGTTAAATGAGGGAGGGGTAGACCAATAAAGACTTGGAATGAAACTATAAGGAAAGACATGATGTACTTATGCATTAGTGAGATTATGACAAAGGATAAGGCACAATGGCGACAAGGGATCCATATAGTCGACCCCACTATAGTGGGATAAAGGCTTGAGTGTTGTTTGAAATATAGGGAACACATCACTTTTTTGTCTCAGCAAATGTAACCACGTTGTGCGAAAAAAACAATTAACAAATATAGCAAACCAAACACAACCAGAAATAGAATGTATAGGGCAAGGTTCACATACATCTACATGAATAACAACAAAAGGGGTAGAACTGGACAATGAAACACGATTAAAAATAGTACGTCGATGTTTGTTATGAGTACATACATCGCACACAAAGGAATCAAAAAAGTAGTAGACATAGCAGGAAACAACAATTTCATAATAGGAGTAAACAGGTGTCCTAAGCAACGATGCCAAGAGTACAAAGGATGAGAAGTGTTGGAATGAAGAGCCCGTGAAAGTGGCACTGGGCTGGACTCGAGCACATAAATACCATTGACCATGCTACCAAAGCTAATCACCTGCCTCGTCGCCAGGTCTTGAAAAACATAAGAGAAAGGAAGAAAAGTTATAAAGCATTTTATAAAATTAGTCAAGTTGCTAATAGAAAAGTAATTTACGGGTGATGTTGAGGACATGAAGAACCGATGATAAGGTGAAAGAAGAGCAGGAAATGGATCCCTTTCCAGAGGTAGAGGAAAGAGAGTCATTAGCAATGCTCATCTTATCACCTCTAGATAGAGGGATACATGATATGAAAGCTAAGGCGGAGCCGGTTATATGATCAGTGACCTCGAAGTCAATGATCCATTGGATGGAAGAATGGGATGTAGCAGAATAAGCACTTGGAGTCCTAATATGAGCATAAGAAGAGGATGATAAGGCAACAGACTCCGTAGAAAGTCCCTGCATCATGCAACGGAGAACAAGCAATTCGTAAGCCGAGAATGCACCAGAAAAGGCAGAGGAGTCGGTTCCAGTATGTCTAGGAGGGATGTCCGCAACGACATCAGTGAGATGAGCAAAATGAGTAGAGGCATGCCGACCCAGAGGTGTCCTAAATGCACGGCCATCGCGAGGTGTGGCACCTCCTCTCAGTGGAGCAAACTCATGGAGTCTGAAGCAAGTATCCCTGGTATGACAGCTCTTCCCACAATAATCACAAATCAGATGATCTTTATCTGATTCCTTTATCTTAGTATCACAGGTCTGACGAACCCCTCTAATATAAGAGGTAACAGCAAGGGCAAAACTCTCAGGAGAAGAGTCGAGGAGAAAGGTCTGTCGATGATTGAACTCCTGTTGCACAATACTGTAGACCTCAGGTAGTGGCAGTAGCAGCAGGCGCCCCAGAATCTAAACACTAATCTGATCAAAGTCTCGATGGATACCTTGAAGAAACTTAAAAGATTTGATTGCTGTCTTCCAAGGCACAAACCATCGCGTCATCAATATGACTAACAAATGTGAGGGGATCAAAGTGATTGTATTCCTGATACAACTTTGTAAACTCCAAATAATACATGGAAGGGGGGCGATCACCTTGTCGGAGTAAGGATATCTTTCGTCTCAACTGGAATATCTGAGCGGCATCTACTCGCCGAGAGTGAGTAAACTCCACTCTCCGCCAAATGTCTGCGGTAGTGTCGAGAAATAAATAGTTGCAAGCTATGAGCTCCTGCATATAATTTGTGAGCCAAGACATGACTAAGGAGTTCTCTGAATCTCACTGTATCCAGTTTGGTGAACCTTTTGCTGGTTCCCAATTTTAACCATTGTCACAGTCAAAGAGGAGACGGCTCTTGAACGCCAAGGTGATAGAGCAAGACCATGACATGTAATTGGAATCATTCAGGCGAATGGTAGTAATCTAAGGAGTATTGTGATCATGACTCCTGCGTAGAGAGTCCACTGGACGAACAATTGTTTACGGGGGAGTAAGAGAATCAATACTGATTGGCATAATGACTCAAGAATAGAAATCTGGAGACCACGCAAAATTGAGGGAGTTCTCGAAACCACGAAGAAAAGAACTCGGGGCATCCAAGAACGGTGGATTACGCAGAGCAAACACGGATCTAGAAAAGAGAGGAAGAGAAATTCACTTCATGCAATGGCCGGAAGATAAAATGGCACCGGAAAGGAGCAGGAACTTCACTTCATGGAGGAAACAGTGTCAGACAGTCGCTAGAGAAGAAGAGGGGTTGCGGAAGAGCCTCTGCTGGCGGCGACCTATTGGATGCGGAAGAGGCGGAGGCGGTCCGAGAACGCCGATCAATTAAAATTAAGTCATTTTGGTATAGGCGCGTTGTAGGCTACGTGCTAGAGTCGAGTAGATGACCGTTAAAATTATTTCTGCTGTTTTTCTTTGTAAAGGTGACTCATTGGTATGCCTTGAGCTTGTACAATATTATTCTGGGAATGAGGATTGAATGAGTGCAATGTAGCACCATTAGGCTGCTTATTTGTCACATTCGCCCTTTTCTTGATGTAACACTTTAATTTTTCTTATTTCAGATACTTTCGGCATGCAGCTGGTTCAATGATTATTTTATCAAAAAGTTTGGCTCGTTATGTCAACATAAACAGGTCAGCTCCAATGTTAATACTACACAGTAATTGAATCATGTTCGATTAAAATAGTATTACTAAATCCTGAGCTTCTTACTCCACAGAAATTTTTGTTTTTTTATGTCCGTGTTGTAAAAATGTTGCACTTTGACTTTTGAGTTCGTGGGGAACTGAGATAAGAAAACAAGTTTAAAAAAGACATCCCGGTGCACAAAGCATTCCCGCACAACTAGGGTCCGGGGAAGGTCCCATCACATGGGTGAAATGTAAACAAACCTTACCATGCATTTTTCCAAAAGGCTGCTTCCAGGATTGAAACCCGTAACCTCAAGGTCACACGGCAACACCTGAAGAGGTGGGCCAAGGCTTCCCTTCAAGATAAGAAAACAACTTAAATGAGAGAAAAATACCTCTCTATCTAGAAGATTTGTTTTCTATCAAAGAGCAGAAATAGATGTTATTAAGCATTTAGTAATTTCCATTGGTAATATTTAATATACAAAATTAAATGCCGAGTATTAATTGATGCAGTTGACTCTAAAAGGGTGTATACATAAAATTAAATTTAACATTTCTTTTTATTACTTTTCTTCTTTCAACTCAAACAAAATCGAGATATTTAATGGTTTCTTACAAATGCTTCTCACACTCATAAAGTTGGCTCATTTTTAGCCAATGCTTGCATGTCATAGAAGCTCAAATACAAGGAAACCATGTTGAAAATGTTTTTATTTTCGACTTAGTGAGTAAAAATACAAGGAAATGGTGTCAATAAATAACTAAGATATCACCATCTATGCCCCTTAAACAGCGCATCGCTGAAGACGTACGCTCACGACGACACCTCTGTGGGCTCGTGGATTATGGGTCTTGATGCGAGCTATGTCGATGATGACCGGCTTTGCTGCAGTGGCTCCAGGCTAGGTATCCATTTTAAGCCTTCACATTCTTTTTTGTTTCTTAATACCAAGCTATTTGTCTTTACCAAAATTTGAACAGCTTGTAATTTTTTTATCTGGAAATATTGCTGCATGTATTTATATTGACTGCATGATCAGTAAATCTGGTTCTGTTTTTTTTACTTTTCCAGAGAAAGTCTGCTCCAAGGCTTGACATATACCATGTATAAGTGAGATAAAATGATTCAGTTTTGATTGGAATGCTTTGGATCTCCATTAAAGGCTTTGTTTTGTGGACCTGGGAGTACTTTATAGAGTCTGTTTGTTACTCATCATTGTGTAAGTCTTGGTTCTATATTACACAGTAAATTTATCTTCTATCCAGCTGCAAGTTTTTTTTCCTGGAGACTTGTAATATTCATGCTTTAGAAATGATAGTTTTGTTTTTACTCTTGTTTTTTGTGTAACTAAAATGATGGTTGTTAGAACCACGATATCTAATCTAAAGTCAATTAGTTGTAGGCGGAGGGAGGAGGCCATCTAAAGAATGAGATTTAATATGCTTTTTGATCAAACGGTTGTGAGGAATTGTTTGGTGTGCTTGAAGATATGTATATTGATATATATGGTAAAGATATATATACATATATATATATATATATACATGTATATTTAATTGTTTTTTTTTTCATTCTAACCCCCAAAGTGAAAGACCTGGACCCTCAAGCCATTGTCCAAAAAATTATTGTCACAGAAATTAATATATACACCAATATTGATCCGGCCCCAAATAGAAATTAATATGTTCAATATTTGTCATTAATATTTCAACAAACCCGCCAACAACATAATTCCTGAACACAAGACTTAAACAAATTAACCATCAACAGATAATTAAAATAACATCAATGTTTGTCAAGACCATAAATGTTGCTTATTTTGCGTATATATATAAACATGAGTAACAACCATAAATGTTATCACAATATCAAACAAAATAATTCAACTTCAGCTACAACATTTTTGCCCCTTGAACATAACATCTTGGACATACCACATACAAAATTCAACATGTTCCAATAACATAAATGTTCTGACAATGCCAAGAAACAAAAAAATCATCTAGACATAGCTCCGGGTTGGTCTTTCTTCACAATGTCAGCCTGCTAAAACAAATCAATAGATGATAAAAATGATCTATATAGTAACCAAAAAAAGAGAATACAAAAACAGTTTTAGAACTTACTTTATCCTTTTGGGGACATGTTGAATAATGTCCTTTGCCACCACAAGTAGCACAAGTCCTCTTTCCTTGTGTTTGAGAGATCTCTATACCTGATTCAATTCCTGATGCAATTTTTGGTCTTTCTTTGGTTTTCACAATGGGAGGATCTCGAATTGAAATACCATACGAACCTGGATAAATTGGAGTAGAACCTACCTGGCTAGCAATACTTGCTGGTTCGGAGTGTAGAAGTCGGGAAAAATCTCAACATCAGAATTCAGATCAAAGCCGTCTAAGGTTACCGGTTCAGGGGTAAGACCAGACGGCTATGATGACTAGGATGAAAAACGGGGGCAAACAGGATCCCAGATGTTGTGGCAGGACGGTCCCACCACGTACCCGGATGCTCGAAAGGAGCAACCCCTTCTCAACCAAAAGTGGTCGAACTAGGTACGAGGGAGACTAGCTGATAACTAAGTCGGAAGACCGCGACCTGGTCTCTTAGGAAAAGGAATCCAATGACTCAGCTAGTATCCGTGAAGGAGAGCTCGCGAGTATCCTGCAAAGGAATTTCCAGTGTCTCACCTCATACCCCTGAGGTCCTATTTATAGGGAAATCTAAGGAGTGAGGTCATATTTATATCCCACCCCCTGGAGACTAGGCGACTTCTAAGGGGAACTCGCACGGGCTGGGCGAGTATCTTGCCTAGTCGCCTACCTGGCGAGTATGCGAGGGGAGCTCGCCGTACTCGCCCAGGCCTTCCGCAGTCTTGGTCGCTGACTCTGACTTCTATCTTGACTTGTTGACCTTGACTTCTGCTGACCTGGCTGTGGTAGGACTCATCCTCGACGAATACGGGTTGTACACGGAGTAATTGAATGAATTCCTTATATTCTCTAACAATCCATTTAATGTTGACATAGCAAGATCATATACTTGCATTTAAAATCCTTGCAATCTTAGTTGGACCCATTGCAGCACTATAAAGTTAATCCATCATTTTTTTAACTTCATTATCTTTGTGAAGTACATTATGTGAGCGATGTCTCTTAGCTTTTCTTGGAGTATCTAACTCATGGTTATGCTCCTTTATAAATCCAGTGACAATCCATCTATCATCCTTATTCTTGTGAATATCTATTTTGGCTTTGCAATTGACTATTGTCAATCGATGTGGTCTCGTTGAAGATCTTTTGCCCTCTTTTGAAGTTTTTAAACCAGACTTATTACATTCGAACCTTCTTCCAATAACATCTCCTGAGGTAAATGATTTAGAAGTAGATCCTTTCTTAATTTCAAATCCTAATTAAGTGCATAAATATTATAAAATCAATATGCTTCATCAACACTTTCAAACACCAAAGTAACATATGGTTTTTTAACACTGGCTCATTAGAATTTGTATTCATTTCAGCTACAACAACATCCATACTTTCAGAATTTGATGACCCCGACATCATTGCAAATGACGTGAAACTGTACATAACGAGTAGATATACATATGCTTCAAAAATAATGTTGTAGTTATATTCAAACTATAAATATAAACAAACACAAACACACACACAAATCCACACACACACACATAAATCCACATACACACACACATGAATCCACATACACACACACATACACACACACACACACACACACACATCCACACACACACACACACACTCAAATCCACAAACACACACACACACACACACATATGAATCCACATACACAGACACACAAATCCACATACACACACACATAATTCCACATACACGCACACACAAATCCACACACACGCGCGCACACACACACACACAAATCCACACACACACAAATCCACATACACACACACACACACATAAATCCAAATACACACACACAAATCAACAAATACACACACACAAATCTAAGTACACACACACAAATCCACACACACACACAAATCCAAGTACACACACACGTAAAACCACATACACACACAAACAAAACCACGTACACGCACAGAGAAATCCACACACAGAGAGAGAAAAATTAAGAAACAAAAATTGCAGAGATCGAAATATACCACAGGGACGGCGCATCGGTAAGGTTGAGCCAAAACTGGAGTAAGCCCGGTGTTGAATCTGGAAAAAATGTAGGGTTAAACCCTAAATCTGGGAGAGATCAAAAGCTTGAGTGTAAACCCTTGAGACATACCAGTTACTGTATATGGGATCAAATGCAGTGGAAATAATCGGGATTCACGATTGGCTCCGGCAGCGGTAAGGAGGAAAACATCGGCTTCACGATGGCGAGCTGCGACCGGGTTGGAATCGCCAGGATTCACACCGTTGCGCCGGCGATGGAGGAAATCGGGCACGCGGGGCTGCAGGAAATCGCCCTCCGGCGCTTCGATAGGGGGGAAAATGCGATCCAGGATTCACGATTGTCTCCGACAACGGTTAGGAGGAAAACACCGGCTTCACGATGGCGAGCTGCGACCGGGTTGGAATCGCCGGGATTCACGCCGTTGTGCCGTCGATGGAGGAAATCGGGCATGCGGGGCTGCAGGAAATCGCCCTCCGGCGCTGCGATAGGGGGGGGGGGAATGCTATCCGGCACTGCAATCGAGAGAATATAACCTAACCTATAATACGCGATAGTTTACGCCGCGCTCGAGCTTTTTTACCCCAAAAAAAGCTCGAGCGTATTATATATATTCCGTATGTATATATATATATATTGTGTGTGTGTGTTAGAATCCAAGTATCCAAGGTAAAATCAGTCAATTAACCCTCATAGTTTCATTGGCTGACATTGACCCCTGTTTGGGGTCATAACAACTATTGATAGTTTAGGGTTTATTTAGTACCGCTCACTGCCACTCCGAAATAGTGATTTACTCCTAGAGATCCGGCGCCTTGACAATTGATTACACTCAGAATTCCAGTAAGATTGTGTTCCGGGCCTTCAGAAGACTCCCTCATCCGTAACTGGATCACTGAACAAATAATCCTCATTTGAACAATTAGGCTCCGTTTGGCATGGTGGTGGCGATCGCAAACACATGGATTAAACCGTCATTCGTTAAGAATTACCTAACAAACATCATCCATTTGAACATAAAAGTGGATGCAGTTCCTTAGGTGGACATTAAGGAATGACAATTTAACCCTCATGTTCATGGACTGTCATCACCATGCCAAACGGAGCCTTAGATTATGTTTTTAATTGTGTTTGCAAAGAATATGCAGGTGTATAAAATTAGAGTATTATTTTGAGCACGTCTATTTAAGATATAAGCACATCAAATTATTAAATGGCATAATACATATTATCTTTAGAGAAATGCAATGATGGGGTTTGCGCAAACCTAGATTCGCAGAAGCCCTCGGAACCAGTTTCAAGTTACGGTTCTAACAAAGGAAAACCATTTCCGTATTCCTCATAGAAAGAAGGCAGTCCGACGATAGTTCATTCCCCGCAGTTTCCGGCAATGTCTCAGAGGGAGCAAGACCAGCTCCACCAGAAAAGAATGGGGGATCAAATGGCGCTACGAACAGCTTCTAGTCTCGGCTTTCAATCGCAATGGCAGTCATGGTTTCACAATCTGGTGTTGATAGTGAAGATGTTACTAAGGCTCCGTTTGGGAGGACTTATTTTCACCGGTCAAGCGGTTACGACCGCATTAACCGGACCTTAATTATGGTCCGGTTCATGCGATCGTAACTGCTTGACCGGTGAAAATAAGTCCTCCCAAATGAAACCTGAGAATTCGATGAAAAAAGTATCAAAATCTTCCATGGCTGCTCTGCTGATTGTTCAAATTGGAGCTCTGTGATGTTGGTAGTTTTTTATCGAGCCGCTCTTGTATTTATTTGTGTATTTATTTTTGTGAAGATGCCTTTCTTCCGGCCCTTGTATTTATTTATATTGTTCTACAATGCAGTGGCTTAGTTGAAAGGGCAATTGCTTTTTTTCTCAAGTCTTTAAAAATATTCAAATAGCATGCTCTTAAAAAAATAGGTAGCAAATAAAATTTCATAAGATGATTGTTATCTGCACATCATTTTTGGCTATCCACGCAAATATTTGATATCCGAAAAATAATTTTTGATAAATTTATATGTGCGAATCAAATTTTTTATATCTGCAAATCAAAACATTTAAAAAGTGTAATAAAAAATTTTATTCTCAAATATTTCAACAATCCACAATATCATCTAAAATTAATAAAATTGATTTTTTTTTGAAAAATATAAAATTAGAATAATAAAATTTAATAATGAAAAGATGCCAATATTGTTGTTTTTTAACCATCATCACTTCACTTTAAAAAAATTTAGACTTGCAAATTGAATAATTATATATTAATAAAAACATACAATTAAATACAAAAAAAACACCTAAAATAAAATGTGGATGGCGAAAACTACTTTTCTAAAAACAATCGTCTTTCATAATACACTCCTAGCACTCTAGCAGTGATGTGAAAAATTATATGTATAATTTTTGGGTTGTAAAATATAACAAACTCGCGATTCAACAACTACATAACTCTACGGATCGAAAATTCCTGCTTCTAATCCCCCAATTCGAAGATGGAGGTTGAGGTCAAGCTTCGCCTCCCGGACGCCGCTGCCCACGAACTTCTCGCCATCGCGCTCTCCCCCTTCCACCTCCGCACCCATATCCAAGAAAACCTTTTCTTCGACGGCGCCGACGGGGAGCTCTCTGCTCGCCAAGCTGTCCTTCGCATCCGCTTCTACGACGGCGATTCCCGCTGCGTCCTCTCCCTTAAATCCCGCGCCCGTCTCGTCGACGGCATCAGCCGCGTCGAGGAGGCCGAGGAGGACATCGATCCCTCGCTTGGCCGCGCCTGCGTCGTAGAGCCCTGCCGCCTCAACGCCATATCCGCAACATCCGAGATCTTGAGGACGGTGAAGGATGAATTTGGGATTGGTGGGGAAGGGAATGAGAGTAGAGGAAGCGCTTTTGTCTGTTTGGGAGGATTTCGGAATGTGAGGGCGGTGTTTGGGTGGAAGGAGGGGCTGACGCTGGAGCTCGATGAGACGAGGTACGATTTCGGCACTAGCTATGAGTTGGAATGCGAGACCGGCGAGCCGGAGAAGGCCAAGGAGATGCTTGAGAGGTTCTTGTCGGAGAAAGGGGTGGAGTACTCTTACTCGACGGCTTCTAAGTTTGCAGTTTTCAGGGCTGGGAAGCTGATCCCCTGAGTGAGTTCCATTTTTATCTTAATTTCTTTAAAATTGATGCTGGTGTTTCGTTCAGACCATTGTTTTTGGAGTATCATTTTCAGAGATTGAGACTTTAATTTCTCTACTGAATTGTTTGTAATGTTTGTTAGCCCAGTGAATAATGTAAGGTTTATTTAGGATTGATAAGGTAATCCCTAATTACAGGAAGTTCTTGAGGAAAAATTATGGAAGTGTAAGCTGCATATTAAGGCTTCGTTTGGTGCGGTAGTGGCGGTCGTGAACCCGGCGGCGGTCATGAACCGTCGTCGGTGAACGCCCGACCTCACCTAAAGAATTTCATGCATTTTATGCTCAAAACTAATTTATTTTCTTGATATCGGTCATAACCTTTGTCATGCCAAACATACGTTCAATGATAATGGCGTTTTTGTCCAAACTCACCGGAGCAAATAAGACGTGCCAAACGAAACCTAAATTGGCATGCATTTTCATTAACCGTCAACCACATTTTTTTTGAAAATTTTAATCCCAAACAAAATTGTTGACCGCAAACTAAAATAAGAAATGAAAAGATACAACATAACATATTCCGTTGTACACGCATTCGGCTAAATAATAACCGCTAAATTGCATCAAAATAAAATTATAACATATTCTGTTGTACACACATTCAGCTAAATAATAACCACTAAATTGCATCAAAATAAAATTATTTTAGCTAATATTGAAATCATGTTATGCCGAGTAGGTGACTGCCATCAAAACACATGGGCTCAAACCTCCATTTATCATAAGAAGACAAGAAATTTAAGAAAAGAGAGGGATTTAGAAAATACAAATAAGCCTATACAACAACACTCGAGCCTTTATCCCACTATAGCGGGGTCGGCTATATGGATCCTTTGTCGCCATTGTGTCCTATCTTTTGTCATAATCTCACTAATGCTTAAGTATATCATGTCTTTTCTTTTAGTTTTATTCCAAGTCTTTATTGGTCTACCCTTCACTCGTTTAACATGCCTAGTGACTAGACCCTCACAACGCCTAACAGGTGCCTCTAATAGTCTCCTTTGTACATGTCCAAATCATCTTAGTCGAGCTTCTCGCATCTTCTCTGCAATTGATGTTATTCCTATTTTATCTCTAATATATTCATTCCTAATTTTATTTAGTCTCGTGTGTCCATGCATGCACCTGAGCATTATCATCTCCGCAACTCTCATTTTTTGTTCATGTACACAATTCACTGCCCAATACTCGGCACCATAGAGCATTGTTGGTCTAATTGCAGTACGGTAAAATTTACCTTAAAGTTTTAATGGTACTTTATGATCACATAAGATCTCTGATGCGCCTCACCACTTCAACCAATCTGCTTGGATTCTATGTGGCACATCTTTATCAATACCTCCATCTTTTGAACTATAGATCCAAGATATTTAAAATGCTCACTATGAGAAATATCTTGATCACCCCACTTAATAATGAAGTCATTCGTCCTTCTTGCACTGCTTTTAAACATAATTAAATGTTCCTCTCTTTTTATGAAAAATGTATTTATCACAATTAGCTCATGTGCTGTGACAAAATCTAAAATGATTCGTCCTTCAATTCTTTCTCTGTATCCAAATCCTATATGAACGACTGTATAATCTACATTTTTCTTTCATATATGTTCATTTAAGTATTCCTCTTATGAAAATTTTCTCTTTTTGTGGGATTCCCTTACTAAATCATATAAGTTTTCTCAAAATTGCACTTTAATAGCTTCACTTAATCTTACTTGTGTCGCGTAAGTACTTGTCACATTAATAATTTTTTTTTCTATGACCAATTAAGATCTAAGATTCTATCACATTTTCTACTTACCCCAACAACTTTATCTCTTCAAAAAATATTCACAATAATACCTATTCCACTGTTTGTTTTATTTTTCCTTGTGCACCACTATTTAAAACCTAAATTGCAGGCATAAGATATTTATCATTCTCGTAATCATCGTATCCACTACTTTCGTTGCTTTTCTCGTTAGCGTGCCTATATTCCAACTTTCAAACCTAAGTCGATTACAAATCCTACGACATACTTCCCTAAGATGTTTAATATTAATATTATCTTTGAATATAGATTTAATTTCCAATGTAATCCTTAGGACCTTAACCCAATATATTAGTAGCCAAATCATTAGCCTATATTACAAATGAAGTAAAGAAATGTCAAAGAGTTGAGAAACATAAATAAAAAAACTGTAATTACAAATAAATGATTCCATGCTTTTATTTGATCAGATTTCTTCCAAACCAACAAACGTACTAGTAGCCACGTTAGTTTTTGGAACTGGAATCCACGGCATATATGGAGATGCCCATGTTTCTACAACATGTTCATGAATCCTTCTCCGAGACGAGAATATTGGTGGTGCAATCACGCAAGAGTAGTTGAATGAAGTACTTTACATTTATAAATCCAATGCAAGTTTCATCTCTGTCGGTGGCGGCGATGAATGCTGGGGAAGAAATGCCAAACACTTTACTTTTGACATCTCAACTAATGCAACATTGTAATTTGCAAGTCCCATATCGGGTGACATCCATTTGTTTACTGGGCCTGGAATTAATATGCAATCAAGAGAGTAACAATTATTTCCATCTGATGTTGCCATGCAACATGTAAATTCTTTTGATTTTCAAATTCAAAGGAGCTTTCCTTTCGTACTTCGTCCAAATCATCTCTCTTATGACTAATTACTTAAAACTGATGGTGTTCATCGCCAGGCAGTTGGCAATGAATTTGGTTAAAGTATTATTTGAAACATTCGAGTACCCACTTACAACTTATGTGTTTCTTCAGAAGTCAGCATGAAACAATAGAAGAAAGATTGGTAGGTGGAAGTGACTCCAACTATGATAGCAATGACATTGAATACGTATTTGTCTTGTACTTACAGTCAGTTGAAAAATAGTTTGAAGCATATTACTGAGTCTTATTGAGGCTGAAATAGTATTTTGCACTACTTTGTTGTAACGCACATAGCCCTTACCTTTCCTGAAATTTTTCTTAATATTTGCTAAGATATTTCTAGTATATGTATATCACAGAAATTATTTGTTGACTTACAAAATATTGCGTTAATTGCATTTATCAAAGTTAGCACTCTATTTTCCACCAATGTAGTTGGAAATGAATTTAGTTCAAGTATTACTTAGAAATATTCTAGTACCCACTTATAACTCATGTGTTTCTTCAACATTAGTGTGAAACAATAGAAGAAAGATTGGTAGGTGAAGGTGACTCCAATTATGATAATTGATAGCAACGACATTGGATGCATATGCCTTGTTCATGCAGTCAGTTGAAAAACAGCTTGAAACATATTACTGAGTCTGATTGAGACTAAATTAGCAAAAAAACAAATTATTCAACGGATTAGTATTTTGCACTACTTTGTTGCAACACACACAGCCTTTTATGTTGATACACTTATATAAGAATTGCATTTGTGTTCTTTCAGCTAACTCCTTTTGTAACTCCACCTTCTCATTGCAAATAAGTCCTTATATTTGTAGTATTTGCAGTACTACTTTTTAACGATGGGTAATGTTTTTTGTGATTTTGCTCTTGAACTGTACATCTCTTCCACTATTTTTTACTCTTACTTTCCTTCCTACATGTACATGCGTTTCCAAATGAACACTCTTATGATCATGTAAACATGAATCATGTTTCCCGCAAATCACACCCTAAGATCACAAAAGCTTTATGTCGCACGGTAAGCTTATAAGAACCACTTACAGTTACAAGAAAGCTCACACTTATATACTTTCAAATGACATTCAATTTAACCATGAACCACAGAAAAGATGCTTCAATAAATCTAGGCATTATATTGAACAAAAAATGAAATGAGCAATCAAGGGGATACCTTCCAAAACGGAAGAACAAAACAAGAGCATCAATGTTGTTGCCTGGGTCAAGATTTTAGAAAATGGACGGGACGCTTACCAGGTCATGATTAGGGTAGCGATCGGGGTCTGCGGCGGTGAAAACAGCGAAGATTGTGGCCCGGAACATACCCGTGGGGGGTGAGCTGTGGAGACTGGAATTGCGTTCGGGAGGGAAGAGCGCGACTGGGGTAGCGACTATGGGCGGGGACAAGACGGGGAACAGTCAACGGCGAGTAAAAGACCGCGGGGAACTATGATCAGGGTGGAAGAGCGTGATTTGGGTCTGCTTTGGCTAATTTGATTTGCAGTTAATTGTTCCCAAAATTATTAGGTAGGCTAATCCACCCAAAGAAAGAAAAATGATCATGTATGTGCATGCACTCTAAGCTTTCTACAGCCATGGTCTGTGATCCGCTGTTGAAATCTATAAATTTTGTTTGTGCCACTGCTCCGCCAAACGGTCATAGAGATTAGAGGCAGCTTGGATCCATGACGTGCAAAATGCACCCCACCAAAAGTACCCATAAAGTTATGTAAATAAGAAACATAAAAAGGTAGATAAGATGAGCTTCAAAAACTGGACACATTATTAATAGAAGACTGGAAAGTTTATATGCTTCGGTGGTACTCCTTATCATTGTCATTTAAAAATTGATCCTATTGAGAAGTTTGAAGTGCAAATATCAAATATCTTTTTCTTCCTTGTGACCAATTTTTAAATGATAGAGTACTAACCATTATGAAAGGGGAGCTTTGGCGCACTGGTTGAAGTGTTGCCGTGTGATCTTGAGGTCACGGATTCGAGTCTTGGAAGCAGCCTCTTGCAAAAATGTAGGGTAAGGTTTGCCTACATTTCACCTTTGTGGTGGGACCCTTCCCCGGACGCGGGATGCTTCGTGCACTGGACTGACCATTATCACCAGGTGGTTGTAATTTCTTTCAACCAGTCCTGAACTTTTTGCTGAGATTGCATTGTTAATTTATTTTTGTTTATTTAGATTTTTTTAACTATCTTGTGAGTTGCACCTCCGTTGGACAGTGGAATGCAACGGCCTACTTGAGCCCTTCTGGCCAACCTAGAATGATGCGTGGGCAATTTGCGCCAGCATCTGTTTTCGTCTGTGTTGTGTGGGCGAGTGAACGACTAACCAAAGATTTGAAGTTGTTTCTCTAGCAATTCATGACAAGTGATTCTTCTCTCCAGATCCACGGATTTGTTCTGATCTATTGCTTAATATTTCTGAAGTTTGAGTAATGTTAGTATCTGCATATTCCTGCTACTGTCTTTGACTCTTTGTTGATTCAATGAGCTAGTATGAAGACTTTTAAATGGCTTGAATTTAAATACATCAGTGTATCCTGCACGTATTGAATTTGTTTTATATGACTATCCAAGAGAGTGGAGGAAGGTAGTGCGAGTGGCGGGGATGTTGGGGATACAATGGGAAACTATATAAGGGAGACGTGCTCTACCGAAGGAGGGAGGGGGAGAATAACAGGGAGTGTTTTGCTCAACCCTAACCATACACTCTAATTTAGAGAAGGAGAGAGAAATTAAGAGAGATTAAATGAGATAAATTCATGCTTACTTCCTATGACCCAAGAAGATCTTCAAATAGAGGATACAAACGGTCGTTCTATGGAGAAACGGTCGTTGAAGTTGGTGATTTGTGCGGATAAAAACCATTCGGATATGCTGACAAAGGTGGTTCCATTGGATAAGCTTTGGTGAATTATTCTATAGGTTGGAGGGGAAGATTGTGGGGCTTAATTATTTAGATCCAGCTTGCAAATATACAAAAAAAGGTTGGGGGATTTTGTGTGAAAAGGCTTTAATATTTGAGGTCAGCTTTAATTACACGTCACAAGGTCATATTTGGATGTAAATCTTAAGGACTATATTTATATTAGTTGATGATCCTTAAAAGCATCTGGGCTATTTGAATTTTATATTAGAGGAGAAAGAGAGAGAGAGGAGGGAGTGGAAAAATCTTTATAAACTCTTTAAACTACTCAAATAGTTGGTGCCTATGAGCGGGCGGAATCAGGTGTTTTTAAAATTAGTGACACAGGATGCGGGCGAAGCCCGTCGGTCGGCTGTTATTTTGGGTGTGCGTGAAACTTTCACCCCTGCTTCGAGTACCTCACCACCAACAACAACGGTAGCTCCAGCCCGAAAGAAATATTTACGTGCATTACTCCCACAGTGATAAAAAAATCAGTCATGTAATCGTGAGCTAAACGGTGCAAGTTGTTTGCGGAAATATACAGTCGTATTTGTGTGTTGACAGTACGATTATATTTTAGACCAATCATGCGTGGAAATTCATGCTAGCGAAAATAGACGGCAGGATTGGACTTATGGGCACAGTGATGTTGGTGCGAATAACGCACCAACAATTTCCTCCCAGCCCGAATGGCGATTGCTGCACCACTTTCGCATCTCTGGTCAGCTGCAGCACAGTGCACGTACCTTATACTAACCGGGAATGTGCAGGACAGCTTCAAGTTGTTGGAAGATGGCGGAGCAGATCGGTGGCATGGGCGGCCGAAATGGCATAGCAGGCCGGCGACATGGGTGGGGAAATAGCGGAGCAGGACAACGGTGTGGGAGGCGGAAACTTCTTGCGCAGGGAAAGAGGCAGAATGAGAGAGGGAGAGGTATGCGGCTAAAGTGCAATTTGGAAAAATAAGAAGCGCGAAAAAGATAATTTTGAAGTACTCATAGCAAAAAGTGCAGTGCTATAACTTGAAGACGAGTGAAGCAAATGTTTCAGCTCTCTATATTTATCCTGCTTCCATCGAGCTTGAGCTCAGGTTCCAGCTCAGTTTGTCTCCAGCCTTGGAAAAGCTTTCCTAATGATGGAACTCCCTTGCGGAACACTGCCGTGCTGAAAATCCAATTGGGGCGGAGACTCTGCTATCTCGGTCGCGCCGGAACTGGACGGGAAAGCCTAACGGGCCTTAGAGTTCCGTATTGTGCCAAACGAAAGTTGTTCCAGCATGGTTCCACCTTTCACCCAACGTGCAGTGTTGGGTGATGGCAGTTTAAACTTTAAAGTGTCAAGCAGGGCCAACAGACCCCAAATAGTTCAACCAGCAATGGTAAAAGAGTAGTAGTCATCAATACTATATAATCCTCATATTTAAAGAGCATACAATATCAAGCTCATCACCATCATATAAATCATCCAATTATAAAAGATGAAATTTATCATATTTACTATTTTCCATTATATATATAGGGTTGCATAATTACTATTTTCCAGTATATTAAGGGGACCTCCTTTGAGAGTTTGCATAATTATAGGTTGCACCCCTCTATTTTTTAAAGTACATTTACCTGTCCCTATAAACTTCTCCAATTTACAAAAATATATGGGTGAAAATGATAAAATTTATGAAAGTATTTCGTGATATTTCAATTTTATCATTAATTGTAAATGGTAAAATTTAATGTACTCTTTTCAATGTCTGAGTTAAGAATATCATAAAATAATTTGGCATAATTGGACTTCGTTTGGATCAATGGTGGCGGTCATGAACGTGATAATCATGAATCATGTCCGGGCTTACCTAAAAAAATTCATGCATTTTATACTCAAAACTAATTTATTTTTTTGATAATGATCATAAATAATCTGCCATACATTCTATATTTCTATATAATGACATTTTTGAGCAAATCACCGAAGCAAATAAGTTAATGAAGTTTTGATCACTTTACATCTATATTTCTAAAGGTGATTTTATCATTTTGTCCATACTTTTAATGAAAGGAATATTTTTGTAAAATAGGAAAACTTGAGGGAAGATTAGTATAATTTTAAAAGATGGAGGGTTGCAACTTGTAATTATGCAAACTCCCAAGGGAGGTCCCAATAATTAACCCTGTATCTATATATATATATATCTGTGTGTGTGTGTGTAAATGTGCAGGGGCCAAGCACTCATGTAGCTTGTTCGTAAACACAACCAAATTGTCAGCACAATAAAATTAAGTGATCCTCAGAATAATGTTAACCTAAACCATACCCAAGGTTACAAATTCCTCCACGTCAAACAAAAACTTGGGCCCTACAGCTTAGTTTTTTATCCCCTCTTTGCCCCCATTTTTATAGCTTCAGCCTCCACTTATATAGAGCGTCAAATTCCAAATTTAAATATATATGAACAATTCTAAATAAAGTATTATACAAACTGCCATCCTTCATACTAATACCCTCTCTCAGCACATCAAAAGTTCATACCCCTCTTCTATCCTTTCCACATTCCTAGCAGCAAAAAAAATCTCTGATCGGGTGCTTGGTGGTGCTCGACTGCTCGCCGTACTTGTAATATGATAACCGCTACTAAATACAAATTGCTTACTCATAGTTACTGGCGAAAAAATGATACAATATTAAACGAATTTCCACAGATAACTACAATCCGATGAAATAAATAGTAGCTGACAACATCTCAAAGAAGAACACTTTAAAAATTTAACATCTCCAACCTATTTACTTTGACCCCACATAACATTAACTAGCTTATGAGGAAGCCTTGCTTACAGAGAGAGAGAGGAGAGGACCGAGACAGGGAGAAAGAGAGCTTCATGGTAATCAATCACCTTGTTCTGAAACACGCCAAAAAGAAATATAAACTTTAGCGAGAAGCAAAAGCGGGAGTGCGAAGTTTTCGGCATAGTCTTGGGCTCCGTTTGGGGGTACTTATTTTCACCGGTCAAGCAGTTACTTAAGGTCCGGTTCATGCGGTCGTAACTGCTTGACCGGTGAAAATAAGTACCCCCAAACGGAGCCTTAATAAATCTACAAAATTGTACCTGGGTCCACAAGTTCCTTGCAGCTGGAGATCAAAAAGAAAAATATGATCCACAGATTGCTTTCTTCAGATCATCTCTGTTCCGAAACAGAGGTTCCAGTTGCAGCTGACGGCATGGTGCTCGTTGACCCGTTCTCCGTGGGCGGAGCGACGCCCCATTTTTCATCGGATTCCAGTGGCTCGAGGACATGGACGGCGCCGTCTGTTAGCCCCAAGGCGAACTGGTTTGGCTCTGATGGGTGTGCGGCAACCACAAGAGGATAGACATTTGAGCTGAAATTAAGTATAGGTTTCAGTTCAAGTTGGTCTTACAATGTATCAGAACTGTTTAGGGTTGGCTTTGTGAATTCAAACAATTAAACATTTTTATAGGGGTTACCTTAGGTTTGTCATTTCTCCTATCTAGTATGATTTAATATCCTTATTAGTTGTGCCTCACTTCCATTTCAACAACTCACATTTAACATGAATATGCACCAGTATAGATAGAAATCAACAATGTAAAAGTGCTGAAAATTTCCATTGAATTAGGTTGAGACTTTGTTGAAGACTTTGTTGCGGATAATGCGAACGATAACTATGAAAATGAGGCGGAAATAGCCCAGTATCTCTAACTATTTTATTTCAGCATTTGTAATTCTCATATTTTCATTCAGTTGGAGTAATTATGATTTCAACCCCACTCTAAGGCTCATATGGTGTCTGAGGTAAGAACTCTTTCATGTTTTGGGTAATGAAAATTATAGCCTGGGGATTGTGAAGGCTTTTCACCTTGATTTTTCTTCTTCCCCCACTTCCTTCCTACCACCCGCTTCCCCCATGCGCCCTAGGGGTCATATACTCATATTAGTCTAACCTACTACCCCTTCCAGTAGCATCTTTCCCTTGTCACCATGATTCAATCATAAGTACCATGTCCCACCTGAAACTAAAGTGAAATTAGTATGATATTATCTTTTTGATTTAGTTATTTAAAAAAATTAATATAATTATTCAAATACTGCTCAATTTATTGATTTTTTGTTAATTGAGCATGTAATTGGATATACAAAATTCAATTTATATTTTTAGTCTTAATTTATAAATGTTGTAGGATCTTGCGATCTTCGATCCGATCCTACGATCTGATCCGATCCAATCTCGAAACGATCTCACATAGGATCTCGATCCTACGATCTGATCCGATCCAATCATAAGTACCATGTCCCACCTGAAACTAAAGCTGCCAACTGCAACTTGTGTTGCATGCTCCCTACCGATGATGCTCAACCGTGTATGTGTGTCATCTCTCGCCATTATTCCACAATGTGTGTCTCGCGTACGACTATACGAGCCATGACCGAAGCTTGTCTTGATGTCATCGAACATTGCCTTGAGGACCAATCTAGCATCATTGCCTCCATGCAAGCAGCATTGTAATGAACTGAAGCCCGTGAGGCTCATGCTGAGCAACATTCCGCCTCACAGTTGCCCCCGAGCACTCGTTCTCTCTTCGAGCAGCCAACTAGTCCGCCAATCGAGGCCACCGTCTACATGGATCAAAAGTTCATAATATCATCCTCTATTCAGGAGCTTCTCACCATAAACCATAAAACCCGAATAACCCTAACAAATCCTTAACCAGCAAGCAATATGTGAGGAGAGTCAACTTATCGTAGCTTGCCCATATAACTTGTACAAAGTAAGCAACTATTTTGGAGTGGAAGCATATAGGCAACACAATACAGACGGCATGGGAAGCACAGTGAACTAATTTTTTGAAGAGGTTGGAAGATCTGGCAAAAGAAGATGATAGCCTTGCTCATTCATTATCATGATATCTCAGTCAAATGCGGCGTGTTCGAATAATAACCGCTTTCGCGCTACAACTCTTTAAGCTTCAAATCTTCCTTAAAAATTGACTGTGCGCATGTACCATGAGGTAAAGATTAAAAGAACCCCAATGGGGAGTGCAGTGGAGAACCTATCACACTCCACATTTTCACCAAATGTCTAGTTGATAGTCAACCATAAATCTAAACAAATGAAATGAATACAAATTTAATGTTTGCTAGTGCAAGGCAACAATCGACAAGTATGAATGGAAATGAGGACTTGTAAAGCTGGGCAAATGGTTGTCATAAAACTATTGATGATAATGATCTCAATCTTAAGTTAAAAAACACATTATCTTTAGTGTTGGGCACTGTATAACCCGTAATTCGTCGAGATCAAATGCAACCGATGATGGCCTAGAGCTTCTCACCCACTTAGGAGGAGTGCAATAGAAGTCATCTCCCATGGGCGAGTGCAGCCCCCCAGGGGCGAGGTCCAGGTCCGGGACGAGTCCCAGCTTCATCTGGCACTCGCCCACCCCGGGATACCTCTTTAAGTCTACTAGTATCCCCCCCCCAAACTGCGGAGTTACGTTGTTGGAAGACCATTTTGGACTGCGTTTAGTAAAAACTAAAAGGCGGGATTCCATTATTTGCAGCAAAACTTGGAAAACTATAAATAGACCCCCATGGGCACCTTGGTGGGGGGACTGCTTCTTCTTGCTCTCCCCCCCCCCAAGGCTGACTCTGGTTGGCGAGTGCTCTCAAGGCCCACCAGGGTGCCCAGCTCAGCATTAGTTAGGGAGGGGAAGCTCTCTTTGATCTTCTGGGTGTGTGGCGGGACCTCCTCGCTGAAGATCGGGGTCTGTCTCTTAGTTCCAAGAAGCTGGTCAGGTGCTCTCGCTTGAGAGAAGTAGGTGCAAGCTACCCCCATGGGTCCGAACTCTCGTTCAGACCCAGTTTTGATTTCAACAGGCACCAGTATCTCTAAGCAACAAACATTACTGCATATTTTTTCCTAAAATTTGGATAATTAATAGTAGGATAGGAGCTTCCAAGTTACAACCACAAAATTTCTTCATCCCACATACAAAGATTGTAGTACATGAGGTATTTCATAAATGAGTAGCCACTTTAATATCCTCTTCATAATTCTAAAACGTTCCCCCATTCATTCAATTTAATTCTAACAGCTTATTTCCTCTCTTTTTCTACATGCGCACATATCTATGCTTTTGGCTTCAAGTAAAATTTTGGTTTACAAAGAATGGTAGGTTTTCAACCTTCTCTACCCAATAAAAACAATCATACGAATACAAATCTCATTTTATGAGGAAAATTATAAAGGTGAAAGAAACATTTTCACATTAAAACATACCTAATGTTGGCAGGAAGATACGCAGCTGAGTTTATCCGGCATTGAAGTCGGAAGTTTGCCGCATTAAAAATGCATACAGTAGCATCCAAAAAGCTAACATATATCAGTTGACTATCGCAAGAGAAGCTGGCGTGGGTTATTGCTGGAGAAGAAGCATCACGAGGTACCCACTGAAGATTAAAAAAAAAGAAATTTAAGGAAAAACTAAGAATATCTGACATGATCCAAGAAGTGATGTGAACGGCTATACAAAAATTACCTGTCTCATGCATTCCAGCTTATTTGCTTCATACATAGCAATCTGGGTCTCATGTACAACAAGGAAATGAATTTGATCCTGGTGGAATTGAACGCGGGTGTCTGAAATAGCAGTAGGTGTTCGTCCAGAAGGGATTTGTAAAAATCTACTCCTTAGCTTATCCCATCCATCACTACTCCATACGCAAAGCTTTAGAACAAGATACCAAATAGTTCATTCAATAAAAAATATACATATTACACATTCATTAAATAAAAAAAGAGATAAGAACTTCGGGGCGGAAGGACAACCTGACCATCAGCACCAGACGAGACCAAAACATTTAGAGGATGTGAAAAGGCGAGGCCAGTAATTCTCTTTGAGTGGCCTCTAAGTTTGCTTTTAACCTGCAAAAGGATGAAAATACACTTCCATTGAGTGTGATAAAAATGAAAATCTAAGATGAATGTGTAACAAAATGAGAAGAAAAAAATTATGAAACGGGTATATTAAAGAAACAATTGAAGTGCCATTTATCAAAGATAGGTAACTGAAAGTAGACTCGTGTGAGTTTAACATGTAAATGAAGGGAACGAGCTGATAAAATTAGTGCCCAAGGCTTATGAATGAGAGAAGTTGGCCAAGGAAACATGAATAAAATTTAATAAAATGATATGTAAATAATATGTTCAATACCTTGGGAAATACTCAACATGATGACAGAAAAATGAGAATATATTAAACCGACCTCAAATAGTTGGGATAAGACTAATGATGACAATGATGTATACTTGACAATAATGTATACTTCGCTAACACAGTTCCTAGCAAACTGTAGGTAAATAGTGTATTAAGGAGTATTTGCATCTCTAAATAGTGTATTAAGGGGGTACTTGTACCTCGTCAACTCGAACATTGTAAATTTGGATAGTGGAGTCATCCATTCCTATCGCAATTATGTTGTTATCTTGGGGGTGGAATGCGAGAAATGTCGCAGCAGGTGGTGGGGGCATAAAAGTAGTCATAACCTGCACAAGCATAGAAGAGAAGAAAAAACTCATTTTCTGCGAGGAGGCAAGCAGTAAATTGTTCTTTGAAAGCAACATGAGGCAATCTAAAAATTACTTTGAAGCTAAGAACTAACCTTAAATGTCATCATATTGAATAGAGAAATTTTTCCTCCTGATGCAGACATGACATAGGAGTCATTCTTTGATAGAGCGAAGCAAGGGACAGCTTCCTCTTGATTTGCATCATTTGTATCATTAGTCATCAATATACCACTTGGTGGTTGCCACAATTGTGGAGGATAACTTGTGGTTGCCTACAGAAAAGAACATGCATAAATGAACTACAACCATTGCAATAAAAGGTAATGATATGTTATCTTATATTTACCTTCCCACTAGAATTCTTCTCATTGCGGGGCCACTTCCATAGTAGATGGATAGCATTGGATGCTAAAGCTAAAAGTGCAACGCCAGAATTTGTATATATTAACCTGCGTATCTGTATCATACACTGGTATATGACTACCGGGGGAGTACAACAAAACACAGTTCAACTCAATAAATATGGCATCTCCAAAACGTTTTTCTACATTTTTAATACAATTAGCAAACATTAAGATAAGATATGGTTGTCTCAAAACTGTGGGTGATGGGATGCCTTTAATCCTAACTAGTTACATGGATCATGAGTTTCAAAAATCCAGCCTATACTTATGTGGGTCGGCTGCCGGGTCAGTGGGTACGAGATTAAAGCAGGGATTTGATACCACTCGGAATTGAAACCCTAGATATGAGAGAGTAGGAGGGGAAGAGAGGAGGGAGGAAGGAAAAGAACCCCTAGGGTTCCCACAATTTCATAATACTCCAAAGATGCCAAAATACAAGCTCTGTGAGGCTTATATAAAACCCCGGGTCGAAATGCAAAATATGGAAAGACATTCAATTCCAATTTCCAAAAGATACATGCGCCCGAATTATATTTCGCCGACATGTTGCTAGCGGGCCTTTCGCGGCGCTTGAATACCCGCCACACAGGAGGACGTCCCTCTCCTTCCACGTCCGTAACAATGCCGCCCTCAGGAAAAATTTTCTTATCCTCAAGGAAAAAATCCCAAAACTGCGCACGAAAAACAAATTGGTCCACCCATGTGGCCTCCGATGGTGAGCCTGAGAGCTAGCGTGGGCAAAGAAGTCTCGATCGGATGGCCTCCAATAACCTTTTTGAGCTGAGAGACGTGAAACATCGGGTGGATGTGGCTGTCGGGAGGAGGGTGGAGGCGATAAGCCTGAGGGCCACCCACGCAACAATTTAAAATGTGTCGTAAAACTTGGACGCTATCTTGGACTGGTTCCGTTGTGTGACCGAAATCTGGCGGTGCGGACGAAGCTTGACGAACACAGAATCACCTTCAGTGAATTGGACGTCGCGGAGATGGTGGTTAGCAAAAGTAGCCATCCAGTCCTGCGCACGCTGAAGGTGATGGTGCGGCTGGAGGAGTAAGGAATCCTGATTGCGAAGTAGATCAGATAGAGAGACTATGGCGCTTTCACCGGGAAGAGTACGTGTGAGGGATGGCGGGGGTCGTCCATAGAATGCCTCGAATGGAGTGGTGTCAGAATATGTGCGAAAAGAGGTGTTGTACGAGTACTCTGCCCAAGAAAGCCAATCCGCCCATGCTGGAGGATGATCGCACAAAAATCATCGTAGATAGGTCTCCAAGCAACGATTCATCTCCTCAGATTGTTCGTTCGTCTGGGGGTAGTAAGTTATACTCATACGGAGTTGCGTGTCATGCATCTTGAACGACTATCAAAAGAAACTCGGGAATAAAGGGTCACGATTACTCACAATGGAGCGAGGAAACTCATGCAAACGGACCACCCCATCAATGAAAACGACAGTAACCACTGGTACAGTAAACGGGTATCGCAGGGGAAGGAAGTGGTCATATTTGGATAGGTGATCCACGACCACTAAGTTGCAATCCCACGTCTTGGATTGAGGGAGCTTCGAGATAAAGTCCATAGAGATATCCTCCCACATCCGGATTGGGACAGCGAGGGGCTGAAGCAAACCCCTAGGAAAAGTGGCCTTGTACTTCGCACGTTGGCATGGCAAGCAGGCTGCCACAAATGTCTTGGCCCATTGGAACATGTTGGGCTAATACAAAGATGTCGCAAGGAGGTGGTACATCAGGAAGGCTCCGGGGTCGAGCAAACTCTACGAGTAAGCGCGGGATGAGTTGTGACGACGCTGAGAGCACAAGTCGACCTTGATGGTGGAGGCGATCCCCTGCGAGGTTGTAAGGTGGTCGGGCTGTGGCATCCGTCCGTAAGGCTGCAACAATCAGTCGGTGGAGTGGGTCAGCGTCAGTCTTGCACCGGACAATGGCGGCGTCCTCCCATACATGTCTCTAAATTGCTGCTAAATGAGCAATATGTGCATGTCACGTCAGATGCATGGTTGGAGAAGCCGGCGCGGAATTCGATCGAGAAATCATAGCCCAATAGTTCGGCAACGCAAACCAGTTGCATAGGTGTGTAAATCTTCTTATTCAGGAGGTGTCGGAGACTATGATGATCCGTCTGGACCGTGAATCATCGGTCAAGCAGGTAGGGGCGCTAGTGCTGCATAGCCAGGACCAACGCCATAAGCTTGATTCATAAGCGGAGCGAGGGCAGAATGGCAAACAGTGGACACAAACATACGACTGAAGTAGGATATGGTTTGTCCTGTTTACGTAAACACCACGCTGACACTTGTGCCTGAGTCGTCACAATCTATCACAAAGGGCTGAGAGAAATCTGAAAGGGTAAAAACTGGAGCGGTGTCGAGGGCTCGTTAGAGAGCTACTCTCAGATTTCTTCAGCATGCTGGAGAGGCGGTTGACAATCTTGTCATAATCCTGGATGAACCGTCGGTAGAATCCAGTGAGGCCCGGAAAGCCTCGGACATCGTGGAGAAAGCGGGGGTGGGCCACTGTAGGATGGCCCGGACTTTGTTCGGGTCCATGGCGGCTCTCTGTGCAGAGATCGTATGCCCCAAGTAGCTAATTTTGGTCAGACCTGAAAGAGCAACTAGATCTGATATACTCTAGAGGGGGGGTAAATAGAGTATATGGTGCTTTAAAAACTTTTGCAAACTTTTACAACAATTGTTGTAATATGTGTGAGCAGGGAAGCAGAAATAAATCTAATCACAGTACTAAGCTATGCAAAAACTAAGCACAGAAAAATCAAGGCCAGAAACAAAAGAAAGCAAGCCAAAACCAGATGACACAAGGGAATATAGTGGTTCCCCAAACTTGGGTACATCCACTCTTCTACCACCTTAGGTAGGAATCCACTGCAGGATGAGTTGATCAGGTGTCCTGGGCACCAATGAGCTTTTGATAAGGTGCTCAAAAATCAAAGCAGATTTTTTGATCAGGTGTCTTGCCACCAATGAGCTGACAAGGTGCTCAAAAACCAGATTCAAACTTTTGAAGGGAGTTTGAAAAACCCTTTACAGAGTGAGGGTGAGAGAGTGATGGCAGTCTTCTCTTTCTCAACCAACTGAGAAGACTATGTGGATTGATGTCAAAGCTCCCCTGAATCCTTGAGATCTTCAGGAAGAAGAGTTTGCTGAGGGTGATAGGCCTTCAAGGATAGAACTCCAGCAATAGATGGTTTCAGCAAGCTGAAATGTTGAGTGTCTGGAGTCTTGAAATGATGTTGGCCTTGAACACTTTGAGAGCTGAAAAGATCTGAAGATTGTTTAGAGAGCTTGATCTCTTTGAATGAATGTTCTTCAGAATTCTTTTTGACAGAAGATTTTTTTGAGTATATTTTTGTATTCTGTATATTGTGTATTCTTTCTCCTGGTTGGTATGGATTCAAAAAAACATTCTGTCTTTTATTCTCTGTTCCAGAATAGAATATCATTCTCTGTCAGGGATAGTCGTTGGTCTGCATTGATTGCATCCTTAATTGCATAAACTCTTCTGGAGGAAAGTCCACAGAATTATTCCTGGAAAGATCCCTTGAAACTTGGTCCAGAAATAAATGAAAACGGCTAGCAAATCTCTGAATTAATTGCAGAATAACTCCTGACTGATTTGAATTTGAATTCTGGAAGTTATCTGAAATCGTCGAACTGAGCTCTGCTATCGTCGAGCTGAGCTCAGCGAACTGGAAAACTTAAGCAGCAAAATAATGGTCGATCTGAGCTCAAAGACCGTCGAACTGAGCTCAGAGATAAAGATCTAATGCAGAGTCAAAATCGTCGGAGCTCACCGATCGTCGAATGGAGTTCGACGATATTATGAAGTTGAGCTCAGCGATCGTCGAGTGGAGCTCGACGATCTGTCGAAGTTGAGCTAGACGATCGTCGATCGGAGTTCGACGAATCGTCGTGCTGAGCTCGACGATCAGACTTGGTCTCCAGACAGAAAAACTTGGTCCTCAGGGCAGCTTCCAATCCTAGACTTCTAACCCTTAGACTCAATTCTAATTGACCTATTAAGCTATACAGAAGGTCAAGCAAAGGTTCCTAGAGACATAGTGATCCTGACCCAAATTAGTAATAGGGTGTTCCAACAAGACCAAAAGTGCACTTCTTAGGATTCACTAGGAAATGATGCTTCTATAGGGTGGCAAGTGTCGTCCACCAAGTGCAAATGCATGGAAGTCGGCCCGGAGGGGGCACGAGCCCACTGTGAGGGCCAAACCTGAGTAGAGACCGTCAATCGCCCATCAACGAACATCCCTCAAGACAGTGAAGCAGGGAACGAGGGTTAACGACATCACCAAATGATCCACCGGGCGTTGGGAAATGAAGTTGTGGCTTGCCCCACTATCAATCATGATGACCACTGGTATCCCTTGTAGTGTCCCTAGGATATTCAGTAGGCAATAATGGGTCGAAGAGTATGGTTGCTTGCAGCAGAAACATAAGTCCCACGTGTGAAGATCATGATAATCCTGATTGGAGAGTTGGGGGTGCTCTTAGAGTCTGGGAGGGTGCGGTGGTGTCTCTTGGCAAGTGGGAAGGTCGTGGGCCTCCATCTCTGGGGGACAGGGCACTACTGTAGGCCGTGGGGCCGAACAAGGAGGCATCGGGGGTGATTGACCAGTGTCTAATGGTCGAACTTGGAACTCAACTTCAACCAACCGGGCAAGGCACATGGCCTCAACAATAGAAGGTGGGTGGCGTGTGCACAAGCGGGCACAGATATGCAATAGTAAGCCATGCATGAAGAAGTTGAGGTAATAGTCGGGACTCGGGAGGAAGACCCAGCACATGCATGGCCAGTGAAATAAATTCGTCGATGTAGTCATCTAGGGACCCCTTCTGGAGGACGCCACAAAGACGCTACACGGCGAAACCCGAGTAACGGACATCGTAACGACAAATAAGGTCCCGTTGCAGGTCCGACCACGATAAAGTGGGCTTAGACTGATGTAGCCAACAAACACAATGGAGAGTGGAGCCCTCCATGTTGATGAGGGTCGTACAGACCTTGTGCGGCTCCAGGATATGATGAACACCGAAGAACTGTTTTGCACGGGCGATCCACCCCATCGAGTCGGTGTCGTTGAAGGGGCGTCAAACAAGCGGGGTGCAGGTGGATAGCTTATTGACGGTGGAAGAAGATCCCGGGGAAAGTCTGGGTGTGCCTTGAAAAGCGACTGGGACTCTGCATTGGAGGTCAATGAGATGCTTGGGTGTCGACCAAGGGGGCATCAAACTTAGCATCCATCTGCAACATGAGGGCATGGAGCGAGGCGATGGATTCCTCGTTAGCATCGAGGCGGCAGGAGATAGCTGGATCCACTGGAGGTTGAGGTGTGGGTGTGTTAGAGTGCGCCTTAGAGCGAAGTTGTGGGGGCATGCACGCGGGAGGGAGAGTTGTACGCAACCGGACGAGCAGTAGATACGTTGTCAGGTATGTGAGAGGCGGAAATAGCAATTTGGATGGGTCAGAGCTAGGAGCCGTTGCGAGGGCGCGCTCGGGTGTGGGAAATTCATTGAGATATGCGTGGAAAATGGTCGTTGGGGCGGCGCATGATGAACGCCGAGAATTGACCGCTATGGCGCGCTCAGACGCGGGAAATGGTCGTTGGAACGGGCGTGGAAATCGACATTGACGCTGGCTGCAGGGACGATGTGTTGGCTGCTGGAACGAATGCGACAGGACAATGCAGAGACGACGGGCAGGCTACTGCAACAAATGCTATGGGACCACGCGCGGGCTACTGGAACAAAAGCTTCGGGCAACGGAAACCGCGGCAGAAGCGAGACAGGTTGGACCAAATTGTTACCACTTGGAATTGAAACCCTAGATCTGAGTGAGGAGGGGTAGAGAGGAAGAAGAGAGGAAGGAAAAGAATTCATAAGGTTCCCACAATTTCATATTATTCCAAAGATGCCAAAACACATACCTTGTGGGGCTTATAACACCCCTGATTGAAATGCAAAATACGGAAAGACGCATTCAATTCCAAAAGATACATGTGTCTTAATTATATTTTGTCAACGTGTGACTAGCAGGCCTTTCGCAGTGCTCGTCTTGTATACCCGCCATATGGAACGTCCCTCTCCCTCCGCGTCCATGACAGAATTACCCCTCTAGTGGTTCTGGGATGAAACCTTTGGACCAAAAAATTGGGTTGAGATATATCTTTTGAATCAAAAGGGGATCAAAGTTTGGACAATACATCAGCAGACAATACTCGAATTTGACTACAACCTATGAAGCATCAATATTTTTGAGGTTTGCGTACCCAAATTGGGTACATTTTCAGTACCGGCACGTACCCGCAACTCAGCAAATATACCTGCTACTCTTGTTTGCGGATACGCTTGAACTATTCTAAAGTAAGCAAAATACATCTTCACTCTTCGTATCTTTTTAAAAAGAAAAAAATTGTGACACATAAATGTAACTAGTCGTATTTGTTTGTTATAGTAACAAAATGTTCTCAATATTTAAGTTTTTTATCGTTAGAACTTACGAAGAATTTGATGTAAATTTAATTTTTTTATTTAACATGTATTTGCGGGGTAGAAGTTTAAAATTGATAGTGTTTCTACCTGTTTAATTTATTTTTTTGCTTTTTATATTCTCGCTCTTTAAAAAAGATGGCATATATAAACATATACATTTATACACATGCACATATATATAATATATGCATATAAGTCAATTTTAATTACATTATATCCCGAATATACTTGAATTTGTATTTTTTTACTTTTTTTGTACCACCGAACCAGATATGTATCGTACCTGGTATCCGTACCCGATATTTCATAACTTACAACCCAAAAGCTTAAGTATATAAGTGAGGCTCAAGTACGTGTTATTTATATGTCAACATTGTTTTCACTTATTTGATGTGAAACTGAATCAATACTCGTCTTAACAATTTCAACCCCATGTAAGAGCTCTCCACATCTATCATCACTCACCATCAAATGGGATCTTTTCAACATCAAGTATATCCACCAAAAAATCACTCAAGCATTTGAAGGTGTCATACTAATGATGGTATTGTTGTTGTCGTCAATGTCGAGAACGATGATGATGTTGACGCTGAATGACATTGTTGTAGATGGCACTGAAGATGATGCTGACAATGGTACCGGTGTCGAAGGTGTCGGGAGTGTTGCAAGTGGTATTGTCAGAGGCTAAGTGGTAAGAGTTGGCAAATGGTAGAGATGGTAGGGTTTGTAAGGTTGAGGCTCTGAGATGGTGGCAGGTAATGGGCTCATGTAATTATGTGACAGATCAAATGGGGTCAAATCTTTAATGTTAAATACAGTTGAAATTCTCATATTTTAAGAAATATTAAATTCGTAAACATTTGTTCCAATTCTACTCAAGACTGTATAAGGTCTCATTCATCTGACATTTAATTTTCACGCAATTTCTCGTGGGAACCTCTCAACATGTATATAAACCAAACCGACCTTGGAAACTTTGTGATATCATGTGGCTATAAACATAAGATTTATAAATTTCATTAATACATGATCCTATGCTGGATAGACTCATGCATGTTATGCAATGACGATAAATGATGGTCGACAGACTCAACGGATCTCCTATGCAAAGGCTCTACAACCCTCCAGGTATCTTTTCGGAGGTATACATATTTAAGGGGTTCAGTGTGTGGAGCGTAGAAATTCGCAAGTGTGATAATCATTTAAGTAAACACGTGAGGTATTAGCACTAATGATGATGGAATCGATCCCTAGGCCATCAAGAATACTCTCACTCCCAACTGACTCATAGAAAGTGAACACGTCCCTAATGAGTGGTGGTTTATATGGAGACTCTTTAGGTAGTGTGTAGGAAAATTCGTCACAAATAGGACAATCATCCAAATAAATGCCCAAGATATTGACATTATAAGTCAGTATTCGGATGTGTCCAATGTCTTTAAGGATGTATTTGTGATGGGTAATAGGATAGATTCCCAATAAATCATGAATGCACTCCAGAATGCGAAAGATAGGCCCTTCGTGCACAATGCTAGATTTTGCATCCTGGAGATGAGTAAGCACTGAGGTATAACTGAAAGAAATTTTAATGATTCTATACTTACAGAAGAGTCTCTTAGTATAGTCTTATCTTCAATATGGCTAGGCGTAGGTACCAGACGCTCTATACTAATGTCACTCTTAGGAATATTGATGATGATCACACTGTTATATTCCTCAGTTTGCACTATTGGGTCAGGAGTAGACTCATTCTCACTACCCAAATGTGGATCCTTTGCAGTGCGCTGGATTGTGGGAGGACTCATACTGAGGAGGTCAGGGTACGAATTCACTTGACTAACCTAGCGGTTCTCAAAGACTGCTCGTAGTGGATGACGAGCTGAAATATCCACTAGACAGAATCCAACTGATGACCAATCAGTGTTACGTAAATAGAAGACCGAAGTCCTGAATGGAATCTAGCAACTACTCTAACTGGCTCATCATGAATGTCGCTCCTCACCATTAAACCATCAAAATAATTTTTATACTCAACAACAGACATGGATCCTTGATGGAGGGTAAATACTTGCTCGAAAAGACGACTCTTATATGACTTCAACAAATATTTGTGATATAATATCCGCTTCATCTCCGCTTAACTACTAATGGGAGAACACGATCTCGCACAAGTATCCTCTCAATGCTATCCCAGTATTTTCTCGCCTAACCTAGCAACCTAAGCTTCACAAATTCAACACGACGCTCACTGAATAACTCAAAGTGATATAGATAATACCTCATGTCCACGAGTCAATAGCTAAAGGCCTCGGGACTAGAGAACCCATCAAACGGTGGGGCGACTGTACAAAACCAATACTTAAGACTCTCCTCAAAATGATGATCGTCGTAATATGAGTAGTGTCATATATGAGTAGTGTCAAAAGGTGGTCAACAAGATCTCTATGAGCGATAGTCCGGGGATGAGAATAATCATCACAACAGTGTGACGATCTCTCTGAAGGAACTCTATGGGCTCGAACATAGGTGGACTCGGGTTCCTCAAATAGAGAATTAGAGTAGCAATGACTACTATGATATGACATGGTGTGACATGTAGACTCCAATTCTGGCATCCTAAACTAAGCCCAAAGCCGGACTCTGATACCAAACTGACGCGTGATGGATGTGCAAATAGTGTATATTGACTCTATGAATGCTTGAATGAATAAGGCACGAATCCTGCGACTATGCTTGCAACAATTGGAATTATAAATAATATGACACAACAATCACAATGAAGTAGAGTTTCTATTAAAAAAACCAAGTAATATAGTGCACATGCAAGAGTGCTAGAAAGCAGATAGTAGAACGAACAAAATCCGGTAAGTCGCAGGATAATATTGACACTACAAATTAATATTTTCAAAAAAACAATGAATTCACATCAGACTCAACACACAAGAAAAGACAACCAATCAATAATGCTTACGGGATAGAAGGCTGGGTTAATGTTTGATAAGATGTTAGTAGCCGGAGGGGCAATGGAATGCAGAATTTGGATAGTCGATGGATAATTGGAGAGCTGGGTGGGCTGTTGGCAGGCTGATTCGTGTTTTCTGTGGGCTGGATGACTGGGAACAGCAGCTGAGATAGATTGTAGGGCTGTTTGAGGCGCTGAGGGGCTGGCTGGAGGTGGTGGGGCACCGGAGGAGGCTTCCAGCAGTATGGATAACCCAAAATGGGTGTTGGACAGTGGCTAGATGTAGGAGAAAGGGCTGGATTTGGGGTGCAGGCCGGCTGTTGAAGTGCAGCCAAGAACTGGAAGGGGTGGTAACGGAGTTGGGGGGACTGGTCTTGAGGAGAAATGAGGTTGGACAAAGATTCGGGATTCCAGTTACTGCAGGGGTGGCGTGAGGTCCAAGGGGGGAGTAGGGAGTTGGAAGTTTCCGACCGAGTGTTAGAGAGGGGAGGATTTAGTGGAGACGTAGGAAAGGGGTTTGGAAAGAGTGGAGGGGATGGAATTGTGGAGAAGTTGGGAATGGAGGAATGAGAGTGATTTTAGGATTAGTGGCCTCGTGTTTTTAGGGGGTTAGTAGTGGAATAGTGGTGTAGTGGGGAGGTAGCTTGGAGTTCAGAGGGTGGTGGTTGGCCAAGGGTGGCCGAAGGTGATCGTGGTTGGAGGTGGTGTCGGCGATCACCATAAAATTAAAAACGGAGGGAATTAAGTTGGTTGAGGTAGTGGTGGAAATTTTAAGAGGTGGCGGCTATTGGGGTAGGTGGTCAATTGAGGAATATGGAGGGGGAGATGGAAGGTGGCCGGCTAGTGGAATTGGGTGGAAAGATTGTTGGTTGGAAGTATGGAGGAGGAATAGGGGTGGTCGGATGGGTGGTAAGGAGGGGGAATGAAGGTAGCTGGCTAGTACTAAGGAGGGGAGATCGAATGTGACTGGCTAGTGGAATTGTAGGGGAAGATGGTCGGTTGGAAGTATGGTGGAATAGAGGTGGTCAGATGGATGGTAAGGAGGGGGAATGAAGGTGGCAGGCTAGTAGTAAGGAGGGGGAATGAATGTGGCCGGCTAGTTGGGGGGATGGGGAGGAGGAAGATAACTCTCAAGCTTCGCACTGGTTCCAGTTTCGGCACCAGTGATGAGAAGGATGAATTTCTTCTCAAACTTTTAATGATCTCTACATAAGCCTTTTATCCTTATTTGTAAATTAGGGGCCATCATGGACGGTCATGATTCACCGATCATGACGGCCCTTAAAATACTTTAAAATAAAAATCAGAAACAGGTCATCGATCCGCACAAAATGAACAGCTCTAATCGTCGTGTAGGCCCATGTGTCGTGTAGGCCCATGTATCTCGTGATCCCCATCAACTTCAGTTCTAAATTTTTTAACCAATTGAGCCTCCTGAGTTTCCCATTCTAGATTGTAAGAAAAGTTATTTAGGTATTCTATCAACCTTGAATCCAAAGGCAAGCTGATCCTCATGAAAACACCCTCAATCTAAAATAAACCTTGATTCTCATGAAAAAGAGTTGCAATCATCTGGAAGTTTAAATTTGATAACGAAGGACAGTAACCTGCATATCCAGTATTGTCCATCAATTTTGAGAGGATGTGTATGCACTTCGTTGAAAGTTCTTGTTTCTATGCAATCACTTTCGGATTATTATATACACAAATACCCCACAGGGAACAAATCCTTCTACTATACAATAATATGATAAAATACTTTCTACCATTATAACTGATACGAAGTTGTTGTGCCGTATCAAGAATCACAAACATAAAACTAGCAAGATGACATTAAAAGAAAGGAAAATACAAAATATTGAGACAAGCTCAATCTGATCCTTTGATGGCTGGTTCCCTCTAAGGCCTTTAGGGTTTAGGGTCTCCAAGGAGAGACCAAGACTAAATAATGATCCAAGATTTAAAAAAAAAAGACTTTTCACACTAAGGCCTCCTTATATTGGAGGAGACCCCACTACAAAACAAGCACACTGAAAGACAAAACAATACATTATTAATACAATATTATTATAAAGGTAAACACATCATTGAGAATTGGTGAGGAGGAATGAAACCCGGGGAAAATTCGGTGCAAAGTGGAAAATCGACACCACGTAAGGGTGGAGGGTTCAAGATAAGTTCACTTGTGTGAAGGAACAATGTGGAAAATAGTGAGTGGAGACAATATGGGAAAAAGGTCGGTAGGGTTGGGTAATAATGTGAAGGGAGAGAAAACGCCATGTTCACCGTGCACGTGATGCGGAAGGTGCCATGAAGGGTGGAAGTGGGTGACGTAGGGTGAGGTGAGAGTGGCGGTGGCCTCAAGGAATTTTGGAAAAATAAAGTGGGGAGACAAGAAAGCTAAGCGGGCGGGCGCTCGAGGAAACGGCGGGGAGAAGAAAAAGTTCATGAGGCAGGGGGAAAGTCTGTGAACCACCTGTCGGAGATGCTTCCACGAATTTGGCTGGAGGTGGGCATTGGTTGCCGGTGTAGATCATAAGATGTGTGGGAACTAGGTGGCTCGGGTTGCCGCCGTCAGAGTTTTAACAAAGGCGCATTGGCGAAAGAAGAGGCCTCAGTGTTTCTCATGGATGATGCCAAGAGGCTGCAGAAGGACTCACGAGAAGGGTGCGGGACTTTGTGTGTTGGTCAGGTCATTGGATTTATGGGCGTCTGCGGTGATCTGAAGTTGGAAGGTGTTTGGGCGAGGGAGGGAGCGTCGATTGATTTCTGGAACTGTTCCCGGCGAGCATGATCGTGGTGAGTAGCAACCAAAGGGACAAATGTCTTGGTGTTGGCGGAGAGTAGAAGGCGCAAAGGGGGACCAGATTCAAACTCTAGTTTTAGGTGCTGTTTGGTTAGGCTTTTAAGTTGCTGAACGGCGGAAACGCACCGCAAATTTGCACATAAGCGGCGTTTGGCGCAGCTGATCATGCAAACCGCGGTTTGTAAAAACCACGATTTTTCCCTATAGGCTCACCGCGCGATATTTCTGCTTTCCGCCGCACAAAATCTGCTGATCGAAATCCCGATACAGGCGTCTTCTTCCCCGACCCTTCCCCGACGACAACATTCTTCCCCGGCGCAACCCCTGCTTCGCCCGCTCCTCTTCCCCGACGACACATCCGACGCCTCTCCTGGATCGACCGGCAAGCAGCTCTCCCGAGCATCGACGACGAGGGACTCCAAAATTCAGGAATCGAAGTTTTTAGCATCGACGACGACGACAACTCCAGCTATCGCGGTGGCCTTCTTCCCCGACGACGACGCCCGGCTCGTGGCCGCACGACTCCAGTAATTTCTCCTCCGACCCGAGCAGGTATACCCCTTCTCCTCCTTTTCAATTTTAGGGCTTTTCATTTTTTTTCCAGTACTTGATTTTCAGTTTTCCTCCATGTGTGTGCTTGTTGTGTTGTGATGTGTATGTGTTTGTGCTCTTTGTGTGTGTGTGTTGCATGTGTTTCCAGATTATGATTTTCAAGTCCTGCATATATGTGTGTGTGTATATGTTTGCATGTGTGTTTCTAGATTTTGATTGTTTCCAGATTTTGGGTTGTATGCTTATGTGTGTGTGTGTTGTGTGTGTGTGTGTGTGTTGTGTTGTATGTGTGTGTGTGTTGTGTTATGTTCTGTGTGTGTTGTGTTTGTTTTAAATGTTTTGTGTGTTTGATATATGTGTGTGTGTGTTGTATATATATTTGTGTGTGTGTGTGTTGTGTTGTATGTGTGATTGTTTGTTTTGTGTGTTTGCTATATGTGTGTGTGTGTGTTTGTTTGGAATAAATATATTTGTGTGTTATATGTGTGTGTGTGTATGCTTGTGTGTGTTGTATGTGTGTGTGTGTTGTGTTATGTTTTGTGTGTGTTGTGTTTGTGTTAAATGTTTTGTGTGTTTGATATATGTGTGTGTGTGTGTTGTATATATATTTGTGTGTGTGTGTGTGTTGTGTTGTATGTGTGATTGTTTGTTTTTTGTGTTGGTTATATGTGTTTGTGTGTGTGTTTGTTATATATATGTGTGTGTGTGTTGTATATATATTTGTGTGTGTGTATGTGTTGTATATATATTTGTGTGTGAGTATGTGTTGTATATATATTTGTGTGTGAGTATGTTATATGTTGTGAGTATGTTGTGAGTATATATATTTGTTGTATGTTATATGTTGTATGTTATATGTTGTGAGTATGTGTTGTTATTTGTGTGTGTGTGATTGTTTGCTTCATGAAATTGATTGCCACTATGTGTTTACATAATTTCATTCGTCGGCATCCATCGCGTGTGGACATTGATTTTAGTGAGTCTGAACAAAGGGTTCAAGACCATGGGATGTCCTCACAAGGTCCACAAGAGACATGTACTGACACTGCAGGTGGTGTAGAGATGATTGCGCTACGTAATAGTATTGCGAATCAGCTGTATGAATCAAGAGCGTAAAGTGTAAAAAATTGTATCAATGAACCTTAATTTTGTGTTATGAATGAATCTTTGTTTAGTATTGTGTTATGTCACTTTCATATTTGAAATTTTTTTGGTAAAAACTCCGTTTTGAATCCAAACAACTTTTCGGAAATTCCGTTTTGTAAACTCTGTTTCACCCAAACAGTTTTTTAACAAAACTCTGTTTTCCAGAATCAGCACTTTTTCAATCAGCAAGAGCTCATCAGCAGCTTTCCATCAGCAACAACTCAACCAAACAGAGCCTTAGTGCGTGGGTGGGAAGCCCGTCGAGACCAAAGTGGCTGGAAGGGCACTTGGGGAAGGAGTCGGCGACGAAGCTTGCTTGTCCGGGCAATGAGCTTATCCATGGTTGTGTCGATCCGATCGCAGGGCAAGGAGCTTATCCACGGTTGTGTCGATCCGATCGCAACGAGAATGCAACGAGTCCATAAAGAGGGCCATGGGGGCATAAAAGGAGAAAAACTAGATCCCGATAACCAAAAGCGTGATGGGCAGACGGCGGCAGGTGACTAGTTCATACGAAGTTGGTGCGCCATATCAAGAATCACGAACATAAAACTAGCAAGATAGCATTAAGAATGAAGGAAGATACAAAATATCAAGACACGCTCGATCCAATCCCTTCAGGGTTGCTTCCCTTCAAGTGTCTTCTCTCCAAAGAGAACCCAAGACTAAATCGCTACAGGACAAACACACTAAAGGACCTAACAACACACAATTAATATAATATTATTATAAAGGTAAACATGTTATTGAGAGACTCTCGCGAGGTGAGCTCGATCGTCCAAGCACATGTGTGTGACATGTTCGTAATGCAAATATGTATCAATAAAATTAAATCATGGCAATGAAATGTTTTTGAAGGAACTAGATTCATCTAGAGGAACAACCTTTTAAAATATACTACAATGAACTTTTCACCGCATGTAACTTGTGATTTTTTATGAAATTCCGTGTATTATATGCAAATGCCAGAGTACTGAAAAAGAGAACATACATTGAAATTTGCAAAACAGAATCATTAAATGCAGTCTGACCAATGCATGTAATAAGCATTACAGATGCAATTGCAGAGGATATTATTTAGCAATGAGAACTGCAGTCTGACCAATGCATGTATTAATCATCACAGATGCAACTGCAGAGGATATAATGTGTTGCGGATTAACTCGATGCCCCGGTCGGGCCGGATATGTTCGAACCGTCTTAGCTCACGAGGCGGTCGAACGCGCACACAGTCAATTAAAGTAGAGAGTTAACACATGATGTGATGACGTGGAAAAACCCCTTAAATGGATAAAAAATCACGTGACCGGGTCTGTGCCGATCAAATTCCACTAAATTCCGATGTTTACAGTGTGTTGGAGAATCGGGGCGACAGGCCGCTCCCGTTACAGCTTTGGGAGAGAGAGAGAGACTACGACTCCCGGCGGGCAACAGGCTGCGCCGCGGGAGTAGCTTGGACGTTGGAATGCGTGGGACGGTCTCGGTGCTCTGGCTCTTCTGGTTGCGTTCACTTGCTGGCTGCGGTCGCCTTCCTCCTTTGGCTCTTGCGGGGACTTGGGCGTTTTCCTGCTGGCTACGCAGTGGTGGAGCGTCGGTGGTCGTGGGCGGCCGCCGGTGGTTCACGGCGACTCGAGGCCGACGCGGGGGAGGAGGCAGGAGAGCTCTCACCTGAAGAAGAAGAAGAGAGCTCCGGGCATCCAAAATGTGAAGAATGAAGAGCCCCTGGGGTCCTTTTATATCCTCCAGGGGAGGGTCATGGCGGGCCCCACCACTAAAGTGGTGGGTTAGTGGATGGTTACCCTCTTGATCGGACGGCAAGGAGAGCCTCCCCTCGATCGGACGACGGGGAGATCGTCCACGGCGATGGGCCGCCACGGTGGCGGCGGTGGCCGGCCGGGCGGCAGGTGCCGGCGGCCCCCCGGGGTCCGGCCACGGCCGGGCCGGCGGCCTGCCGCGGCCGGACCGGCGGCGTGCCGCGGCGGCCTGCCGTGGCCGGGCCGCCGGCGGCCAGGCGGACGGCCGCGGCCGCCCTCTCGGCGAGGCCGGCGGGAGGGCGGTCGCCGGCGGCGGTTAGGCCGCCCGGTTGACGGTTTTCCTCCATGGGGTGAGTGGCGGGCCCCACCCTCCATGATTTCCTCCTCATGAGAGTTCATGGAGGGGGTGGGCCACCCATGACCCACTTTTGAAGGAGATCATGGGGGGGCCTTTCTCCTATAAATGAAGGTGGAACCCATCAATTGCCCCCCAAATCTTTGCTATCCGAGAGCGAAGTGAGCGAGAGAGGAGAGATTTCCTTTGGTTCTTGCTGTCATGACGGCTTCCGGTGAGAAGGCTGAGGCGGTGGCGGCGGCCAGTACTTCCAAGGTACTCGGAGGGAGGCCCGATGAATGATGACGACGTACTGACCCAAAGTCGGGGGCATCCACGCCGCTTACGCGCGTCGGCGGCGAGAGCGCGCCCGCGGAGGCCGGCCGCGCGCGCGCGCTGTGCGCGGCCCTGGCCGTGCGCGGTTGAGGCCGCACGTGCGAGAGGGCCGCGCGCGAGCAGGGTGCGCGCGCAGGCCGCGCGCGCAGGCCGCACGCGCGAGCCGGCCGCGCGCTGGCGAGTAGGGTGCGCGCGAAGGCCGCGCGCGCGAGCCGGCCGCGCGCGGGCGAGCAGGCTGCGCGCGCAGGCCGCGCGTGCGAGCAGGGCGCGCGCGCGAGCAGGCCGCGCGCGCAGGCCGCGCGCGTGCAGCCCGCGGGCGCGCAGGCAGCCCGCGCGGGCGCGGGCAGGCCGCCTGCGCAGGCCGCGCGCGCGGGGTTTTGCGCGCGTGCGGGCTGCGTGCGCGCGGTTTGCGTGTGCGGGTCGCGTGGCGTGCAATGCCCCTGCTATGTGCATGCTTGCGCGGGCGCCCTCTTTCGCGTGCCACTTGGGTCGTGTGCGCTTGTACATGCTGCTTCAAGCCTTTATTTTGGGCTGATCTTTTACTTTTTGTTGGGTGCAGGTTTAAAGTGCTCTTATGGCCCGATGCGTCTGCGCTCCTGTTTGACCGATGACTGTGTTGGTATCTGGAGGGCGAAGTACGGGCTTCCCGTTTGTTTGGAAGTGAGGATCCCGCGTCCCGAGGAGCAGGTTCAGAATCCTCTTCGTGGTTGGTTGACGATCTGCGAAGTCTCCCTGCGGTCCGGCTTCCATTTTCCGCTCTGCGAGGAGGTGATTGAGATCTTGAAATTTTGTGGAGTGCCTATCTCTCAATTTGTCTCTGCTGGAATTGCCCGAATTATGGGCTTAGCAGCATTCTTTTGCGAGCATGGAGGACGGCTTTCCTTGGACCAATCCCGAGATTGGAGCGACGTTCGCTCTGATGGTGGCGAGCGGGTGGAGGTTCGCAGCAACATGTGCCAGCTTGTGTTGAGTCTGTTGTAAGTTTGACTTGGGGCGATACTTTTGTGTGGGTTGTAGTCGCAGCTTAGTCTGCGTAAGGCTGGCTCATGGCTTGGTTTGCGCGGGTTGTAATCGCGGCTTTGCTGTGAGGGGGCAGGCCCTTACTGGAGTTTGCGCGAGTCGGGCTCGCGGCTTAGTTGGTTATGGACCAGTTGAAGAGAATGTAAATGTTCAATCCGGGTATGACAAGGAACGCCCTGCTCGGAGGTAGATGTGGTGAAGAGCGTGCTGTGGGGAGCGCGCTGTGGGGAGTGCGCTGCCCGGGGGCAGTTGCCGTGGGGAGCGCGCTGCCCAGAGACAGTTGCTGTGAGGAGCGTGCTGCCCGAGGGCGGTTGTTGTACTCTCGCCCGGAGGCAGTTGTTGGGTGGAGCGCGCTGCCCCGAGGCAGCTGCTGTGAGGAGCGCGCTGCACGGAGGCAATTGTTGTGAGGAGCGCGCTGCACGGAGGCAGTTGTTGTAAGGAACGCGCTGCCCGGAGGCAGTTGCTGTGAGGAGCGCTCTACACGGAGGCAGTTGCTGTAAGGAGCGCGCTGCCCTGAGGCAGTTGCTGTAAGGAGCGCGCTGCGGCAGTTGCTGTGAGAAGCGCGCTGCACGGAGGCAGTTGCTGTGAGGAGCGCGCTGCACGGAGGCAGTTGCTGTGAGGAGGGCGCTGCACGGAGGCAGTTGCTGTGAGGAGGGCGCTGCACGGAGGCAGTTGCTGTGAGGAGCGCGCTGCACGGAGGCAGTTGCTGTAAGGAGTGCGCTGCCCGGAGGCAGTTGCTGTGAGGAGCGCGCTGCACGGAGGCGGTTGCTGTGAGGAGCGCGCTGCACGGAGGCGGTTGCTGTGAGCAGCGCGCTGCCCGGAGGCAGTTGCTGTGAGGAGCGCGCTGCACGGAGGCAGTTGCTGTGAGGAGCGCGCTGCCCGGAGACGGTTGCTGTGAGGAGCGCGCTGCATGGAGGCAGTTGCTGTCAGGAGCGCACTGCCCGAAGGCAGTTACTGTAAGGAGCGTGTTGCCCGAAGGCAGTTGCTGTGAGGAGCGCGCTGCCCGGAGGCAGTTGCGGTGAGGAGCGCGCTGCCCGGAGGCAGTTGCGGTAAGAAGCGTATTGCCCGAAGGCAGTTGTTGTAAGGAGCGCGCTACACGAAGGTCGTTGCTGTGAGGAGCGCGCTGCCCGGAGGCAATTGCTGTAAGAAGCGCACTGCCCGAAGGCAGTTGCTGTAAGGAGCGCTCGGCCCGAAGGCCGTTGCTGTGAGGAGCGCGCTGCCCGGAGGCCGTTGCTGTGAGAAGCGCGCTGCCCGGAGGCAGTTGCTGTGAGAAGCGCGCTGCACGGAGGCAGTTGCTGTAAGAAGCGCGCTGCACGGAGGCAGTTGCTGTAAGAAGCGCGCTGCCCGAAGGCAGTTGCTGTATGGAGCGCGCTGCCCGAAGGCAGTTACTGTGAGTGTAAGTGGACGTCTTTGCATTTGGACAAAGTGAGTATGTCTTTCAAATTGCGCAGATGATGCTCGCCTCCTATAGGCCTAAAATAAGAAAGCTTTTAAAGTTGTTAGAGTTACAGTCGTAAGACTGTTCTTTTGGAAACTTGCATGAAGAATTCGTAAGAAAGTAAAACTGATGAATGTTACAATAGGCAGAGCCTTGCTGATAGGAATGAAGCCCTCTCTTGAGCTGCTTGACTTTGGGGTTGCCCCCCAGTCCGTTCTAGCAAGCAGTTGGCCGATTTCCTACCAGCGGATTTGGTGCTCAGCCCTGTAAGAATCTCCCCAGGTGGCCTTGCTTGATGAGATGCTCGATCTCCTCCTTAAGTTTTGAGCAGTCTTCTGTGTCGTGCCCTCGTCCATGGTGAAACACACAGTACTTTGTTTGGTCCCCCGTATTTTTAGCGAAGGGTCTGGGCTTGCGGAGGGCCTCGCTGCCTTGGATTGCGTGAAGCCCGTTTGTTCTGGAGGTATTGAGGGGCGTGTAATCCTGGGGCGGTTGATCTCTCTGTTGGTCGCGTCGGCGTTGCCCGTTCCGACGTTCTTCTCGGAATTTTCCTTCTTGGTATTGAGGAGTCGGTTCCTTCTCCCTCTTGCACTTCTGGTTCCCGTTGAACTGTTGACGATGAGCTTCAATAGCCTCGTCGGCTGCGATCTGTGCTTTTATACGGTGTACGAGATCGGGGTAGCTAGGGACAGTTTCCCTCATTAATGCAGAATAGAAACTGCCAGGACGGAGACCCCCAAGGAACACCGCTCTTAACAGCTCTGGGTCGACACCTGGGATTTGGCGGGCTTCTGCAAAAAACCTGCGGAAGAAGTCCTTCAAAAACTCTCCTTCATTCTGACGGATACCTGATAAGTGGGAAGGGTCGCGGACGACCCTCCGATTCCATATAAACTAATCCGCGAACTGTCTTGCTAGCTCTGTGAAGTTGGGAATGGTGCCCTCCCTCAAGGAGTGAAACCATGTGCGAGCCTGCCCCTTGAGAGTGGTTGGGAACACTTGGCAGAGTAACTGATCGGACGCGTTGTAGATCCTCATAATGGTAGTGAAGTGGCTGACATGTTCCGACGGGTCGTCAGTTCCATCGAATGTCTCGATGTTCGGTAGCTTAAAACCAAGAGGAACTGGATGAGCCAGGATTTGTGGTGCGAGGGGGGAGCCTTGGCAGAGTGGTCGGCGAATATGAATGTCCCGTTGGCCGGCTTGCCGGTATTCTTCAGCGATCACTTCTCGAATCTCTTCCCGGGTGAACCTCTCGAGTGGGGGAAGTTGGAACTCGTTTCCCCAGTTGTGGCGATGTTGCCCAGTTTCAGCTCCTCCACGGGCCTGGTGAGTGGAGTCGGCAGCGTCAGAGTATTCCTCGGGCGCCTCTTGTCTTGGAGCTTCTTGCGTCCTGCCATGACTTGGCGGTGGCGGGTTATCTGGTGCTAGAGGAGGAGCAGGAGGCGCTCTAAGAGTCCGGAGCAGAGCAAGCATCTCAGTCTGCTGCTCCTCCATTTGTTGAACTCGCCCCTCGAGCGCGGGGGCAGGAGCGGAAGCGACCTCTGCGGTCAATGGCCCGTCCACCAGAGAGTGGGAGCGTGCTGGTTCAGTATTTCTTTCTGGCACGGATCCTTCAGCTGTGCGGGCGCCTCTTTTTGCCATTGAAGCGGAGCTTGGATGTTGCAAAGAGGGAGGTCTTGACTTCTGAAGGATGTTGGGAATCGATCTTCCCACAGACGACGCCAAACTGTTGCGGACTAACTCGATGCCCGGTCGGGCCGGATTTGTTCGAACCGTCTTAGCTCACGAGGCGGTCGAGCGCGCACACAGTCAATGAAAGTAGAGAGTTAACACATGATGTGATGACGTGGAAAAACCCCTTAAATGGGTAAAAAACCACGTGACCGGGTCTGTGCCGATCAAATTCCACTAGATTCCGGTGTTTACAGTGTGTTGGAGAATCGGGGCGACAGGCCGCTCCCGTTACAGCTTGGGGAGAGAGAGAGAGACTACGACTCCCGGCGGGCAACAGGCTGCGCCGCGGGAGTAGCTTGGACGTTGGAATGCGTGGGACGGTCTCGGTGCTCTGGCTCTTCTGGTTGCGTTCACTTGCTGGCTGCGGTCGCCTTCCTCCTTTGGCTCTTGCGGGGACTTGGGCGTTTTCCTGCTGGCTACGCGGTGGTGGAGCGTTGGTGGCCGTGGGAGGCCGTCGGTGGTTCACGGCGACTCGAGGCCGACGCGGGGGAGGAGGCAGGAGAGCTCTCACCTGAAGAAGAAGAAGAAGAGAGCTTCGGGCATCCAAAAGGTGAAAAATGAAGAGCCCCTGGGGTCCTTTTATAGCCTCCAGGGGAGGGTCGTGGCGGGCCCCACCACTAAAGTGGTGGGTTAGTGGGTGGTTACCCTCTTGATCGGACGGCGAGGAGAGCCTCCCCCCAATCGGACGGCGGGGAGATCGTCCACGGCGATGGGCCGGCACGGTGGCGACGGTGGCCGGCCGGGTGGCTTGTGGCGGCGGCCGGCCGGGCGGCCGGCAGTGGGAGCGGCCGGCCTAGCGGCCGGCTGCGGCGGCCGGCCGGCGGCCTGCCGTGGCTAGGCCGGCGGCTTGGCCGGCGGCCTGCCGTTGCCGGGCCGGCCGCGGACGCCCTCCCGGCGAGGCCGACGGGAGGGCGGTCGCCGGCGGCGGTTAGGCCGCCCGGTTGGCGGTTTTCCTCCATGTGGTGAGTGGCGGGCCCCACCCCCATGATTTCCTCATGAGAGTTCATGGAGGGGGTGGGCCACCCATGACCCACTTTTGGAGGAGATCATGGGGGGGCCTTTCTCCTATAAATGAAGGTGGAACCCATCATAATGTAATATTCATTTTTGTTCTTCCGGTTTCTTCATTAATCATCACAGATGCAACATCTCATTGCTATATAATATATAATTTTATTCAATACTTGACATTCATCTTACGGGTAACTTTGCAGGTGCAATTAAGCACCAAAAATATAGAGGATTCAAACTGGATATACAGCTTCACGCAACACTTAATAAAAGCACATCAGTTATAAGCACATTTGTTATACTTCAAAAAGCATTCTAATCAAGAAACAAAGCAACTTTAAATGATACCATTTACGTAAAGCGTAAATAGGGAAATTAATAGATGGAAAATGTAAGAAAGCAGCATCTCACTTAAACAAGTAAACAACTACTAATAACATGGAACTAGATGACGCCTCTTGAATTATATACCTTGCTGGGTCTCAGGTTATCCATCAATCGCAGGGATCTGCATTGAGTTGGCTCCCCAATTTCTGTGAGCTTCCAGATCTTGGATTTATCCATCACCTCATCGGTTAATCTAGGTTTCACATCTACCAAGCCTCTGCCATCTCCATTCTGTCCAAATACATAAAAGAATGCATGAACAGTCAATAGAAGCTTGTAGAAATGAACCTCTGCAGCAAGTTCAGCAAAAACTATAATATCCCAACTAAGGCTCGGGTTAGGAGAGCGGTTCCTCCAGACGGGAACCGCACCGGAGCACCAAAATAGAACTTTACCAAACACAACAATTTTACTGGTGATGTTTTTATCCTACACGAATTGGAGTTAAAACTCCCATATAAACAGAACCTATGTCATCTATTTATGAATATGAAAAGGATAGAATGTAATAGAGACATAAGAAAAGGGCAAAAAAATCAAAGTTTCACTGACCATTCCAGCTGTAGCCACTGCAGAAGTTCTATCAGTTGTTGCAGCACTAGAAACTGAGGCAGCATTAGTTGCTGCTGCAGCAGTCAATGGATTTACTATAGGCTGCAAAAGTCAGAAAAATTCACGGGTAAATATTGTTGCATTATAAATAAAGGAATTCAAATGGATAAATCTGTGTACCTTCATCACAGTTTCGGTAACCGTCCTTGAAACATCAAAAGCGCGGTTTTCAAATGATCGAAGCAAACGCAATCCATCGGCATTAGCCAATATTTTAATACCATTGTCATGGGTAGAAACTGCCAACAAGGTACCCTCCTTATTGAAGCGTATCCTCGGGCTTGCCTAATGTCAGATTAATAAGCTAGAACTTAAGCACCAGATCTAATGATTTTATGGAAAAGGTAACTTTAAGATTTGAAATAATCAATCAGAACGACTAAGAAAAATTCACATGCAACTCACAGGGAGGCAACTCTCGACATCGACAGTTGTCAAGAGATTGGTGTTATCCATGTCCCAGAACTTTATCAAGAATTCATCACCAGCAGCTAAGAACCGATTCCTGGTGGTATCAAACTGTACAACACCCAAGGAACGTTTCCGAAACCCTTGATACGTTCTCTTTACAGCCCCTTCACTTTCATTCCATTCCACAATATGTGATTCCCCTTCTTTGCTTGTTCCACAAGAAAAGAGTCTTGAATATAAACCAACAAATGTAAGAACAAAAGGATAATCAAGACAATGGTTGAGCTATATAATATTGATTTGCTTGGTTCAATGTCATTTAGATGTAAACAGAATTGAAGGATGTGATGTGTTATTAGATGTTAGTGATGTCTCCAAATAGTATTGGTTTGATTTAGTGCTATTATTTAAAGCATGTAAACAGTTTAAGGAGGGCGTGTTCACAATTCATAAAATGTCATCACGTTTAGTGTCATGAATTTGGACAACACTAGATGTCATTTTTAACACATATAATTTGTAAAAAACTATTTAAAGCCGTCCGTAAATCAAATTATCAACATTGTTAACTAACATTTTATTACAGTAAACTGTATGTGAGTCAAGAAGTCATGTCTTCTTTAAAAGTTAAACCAACCTTGAACCATCAGCACTGTATGCCATGGTTGTGCACCAATGTCCTGGGGCATCATAATCCACTCTAGATCCCAAGTGGTCATATAGCCATGCTTTTATCTTCCCATCTAATGCAGTCGAAAAAATGAACTGCATCATTTGACAAAACAGAAAAGTACTTAAACCGATTGGAATTCTAGTAGAAGGGTACAAAACAATTTTTTTGCAACACAGATTAATAATAGCTCCACAAAGTAGAAAAATCTGACAAAAATATTAGATTGGTTTGACACCTGAATATTTTCCTTATGATGAGGGCAAATAGAGTATACTGGTGCATCATGGCCTTCAAATGCATATAGCTTTGCCCCAGTTGTTGCATCCCATACCTAAAGTAAAAGTTGACTGTAAAACTTGGGATTTCAAACGCATATGTCATTAATCTTTATTTACCAGCAGGAAAAAAATCAATTAATGTAGAATTCACCTTAATCATTTTGTCATCTCCACAAGTTACTATGCATGGTTGCTTATTTGGAGTTGAAAATGCAATATCATTGACACCTCCAACATGAGCATCAATCTGAGAATCCATTGGTGCTATTTAAGTGCATTTGAAATGATTATCTAAGCTAAAAGGTAGGTAAATTAATCAATATATTCTATGAATACTCTGCATACCTCCAAATGTTGCCTAATATCATTACCCCCATAGTAAGAATATACTTGTACGATATGCTTTGAGTAAGCAACACCTGAAGGATAAACATTACTATTTAACATAGTTTAAATTATCTCATATGACTTCTTTTTGTATAAGAATTGATATACATATGTTTTTTCATCAATTACTTACCAAACAAATTCCCATCTGGACTCCATATTATACGATTAACTGACACATCTGGATCTTTAACTAGAGCAGTCTAGGCACCATAAAAGAAAATTTCAGTTTACAGGACAAAAACAGGATATCTTAGCACTGGTAGAGAACAAGTAGAAGGAATAGAGTACAACCTGAAGAGGCATGGAGCATGCTCCAAGTTCCCAAACCTTAAAATTTTTGAGGATCAGTCTCTCCCTAGTTCCAACATCCCACAATCCAATATCACCAGCATTGGTGCCGACTGAACCATGTTTAAGACAAAAAGTCAAAGACAAAGTAGGCTGATAATTGTGAAGGAAGAAAACAGTTGATTTGATTTGACTCAACCCACCAAGAAGAATAGTTTGCTGAATTGGATGGAAATCCATGCTCATGGGAGTGGAGCCCTGATTTAGTGATCGTGCTACAGTTTTTGGCAAGTCATCTGGATTATACATATTCTGGCTATTGTTCTGACTGAAAGAAACTGGCAGTATGTTCACTGGCAGATTCGCCTGGCAAACAGAATTCAACAATTCAAGAAAAAACTAAAAACTGTCTCAAATAAATCCAAGGCACTACAACACACCTCATCCGAGACTCCCATAGGCCTACTTCTCTTGGCTATGTGATCTGAATCTCCCGATGTATAATCCATAGCAGGATTGTTTGATGGAGGTGTTCTAGGATGCTTTAACATTGCAGCTATGATAAAGAAAATAAAGTATTAAATCATCTTCAAAATTTGATTGGTGGCATTTATAAATTTATTTTAATCTAACACTTAAAGAATCATACCGGGATTTGCAGAAGATGTAAATCCCATGGGGCCAACGGAGACTGCTGGATGAGTAACAGCTGGCGGGTTTGACATCCAAGCAGCTAAAGGCATCGGAACAGATGCCGTTGTTGATTGAAAAGGCTTAAAATTGTTCAAGATAAACACACAAAATTAATCAATAGAATCATTTGACGAGATCAAAAGAGATTTCTGTGGTACGTACCCCATGCGCACCTAGTGGAGGAAAAGCTCCTGCTTGTTTTGGCATAGATCCTAGCAGTGGATTGTTAGCTGGGGATGGAGCACGTGCGCCATTTTGTTGTCCGCAAGAATGATCAACAAAAAGGGTTTTTATATCAGGATTTGGCCTTGGGTTTTTGCAAAGCTGGTGTTGCCAGTTCAAGCTGCCAGGTAATAGATAATTTCAGAACTGTATATCCTAGGTACTTCTTTAGCATATAAAAGTGAAACCTTTTTGTTTGGTGTTTTCTTTAATGAAAAAATAATAATTTAAAGCTTGTACAAAACAAATTAAGCTATTCTATGTTGAGAATAATAATAATTGATTTGTAACTTATTCAGGGTTGCTTAAATTAAGGTATCATTAAACTTCTTTTAATTATACATTTTACTTTATAAAATATTATGTTTCTTATAGCTAATTCTAATGGTAATAAAATAGTTTCCTAACAACCATAGCATAATAGTAGTGATGATAAGCATATCACAAATGAGCACTCCAAAGCATTTTCCAACAAAGTCAAGATGAGGAATCCAAAGGCCAATTTTGGGAAGAGAATAGAAATTATATAAGTTTACTTAGAAATTAGCAATCACTTAATGTAATATCCTCTAATTAGTATTAACCTTTTTTAGAACATGTAGATGTCTATTTAAAGAGAGTTTCATGCAAAAGTCATGATCGGTCTTTTATTTTAGTAAGTCTTTCGTCTTGTGCTAGGCAAGGCAGCTAGCCCTCAAGATATATCTGGTGAGACAATGTCATTTGAATATTTGTGTATTTTTTTTTCTTCGAGCTATCTTTCATGTAGGCTTGAATGTTGCTGTTGCTATCTTTCATGTGTCATTCATCTTGCTCCCTGGTATCTAACAAATGATTTGACATTCCCTTCCATCCGGTTGTCTCCTTCAATCATACGCGTGAACATCCAACTCAATGTGCTAAGAGCTTTGGGCAGCCCTGCGCACAAAGGCATCCACACCAGTCATTAATACCCTTCTCAACAAGATGTCGATGCCTCTGCTTCCTCTAGGTACATACCCCAACAGCTGGTTGCATCACTCCAACTATTGCATAATTTTGAGGTGGTGACATCTTAGTTGAATGGGAAAATTTCAATAATAATAATAAGAGGACTCCCCACACATATATGTATAGGGGAGAAAGGCACAAAAACAACACTACCCCTCATGGGTAAATACAATAGTAAAGAAACTAAGAATACTTGATTTCAACTCTCCCCCTCAAGTCGATCGGTAGATATCCGTCATTCCGAGCTTTTTAATATCATCAGTGAAGACATCGGATCCGAGACTCTTGGTGAAGATATCAGCCAGCTGATCTCTGGAGTGAACGAAGGGTGTGACTAAGCTTCCTTCTTCAAGGTGGTCTTTGATGAAATGGCGATCCACCTCAACGTGCTTAGTCTTGTCATGCTGAATTGGATTGTGTGCTATGCTGATGACAGCTTTGTTGTCACAGTACAGGGATATGGGAGCTTCCTCCTGAAGCCCCAGATCTTGCAATAGGGTACGCAACCAAAGGCCTTCACAGAGGCCTTGGAACATTGCCCGATACTCAGCCTCAGCACTAGATCTGGCCACCACATTTTGTTTCTTACTACGCCATGTGACCAGGTTTCCTCCAACGAAAGTGCAATAACCCGTTCTGGATTTCGGGTCATCGTGGCATCCAGCCCAGTCAACGTCAGTGAAGACATCGATCCGCAAATGATTGTTCTTAGAGAACATTAGCTCTCGTCCTGGGGACTTCTTCAAATACCGGAGGACACGGTAAGCCGCCTCCTGGTGCCTGACCCTTGGTGCATGCATGTACCTACTCAGGATCCCAATAGCATATGTAATATCGGGGCGAGTATGTGAGAGATATAAGAGCTTTCCCACCAATCTTTGATACTTGGAGGCATCTGTACAATCACCATTGTTATCCTCATCGATCTTATGGTTCTCCTCCATAGGGGCGTTCGCAGGGGCACAACCGAGCAGACCGGTCTCCGTTAGTAGGTCCAAAACATACTTGTGCTGGGAGATGAAAATACCTTTGTCAGAACGGGTCACTTCAATTCCTAGGAAGTAGCGTAGCCTTCCCAGGTCCTTTACTTCAAACTCAGCTGAGAGGCGGGCGTTCAACTTAGAGATTTCATCTGTGTCATTTCCTGTGATCACAATATCATCAACATAAACAATCAGAACAACAATTTTCCCTTCATTCCTCCTAACAAACAATGTATGATCAGAGTGTCCCTGCTTGTAGCCAAACTGGATCATGGCCTTGTGGAATCTACCGAACCATGCCCTCGGGGATTGCTTCAGCCCATACAAGGACTTCCATAAGCGACAGACAAGGCTCTCTTGTCCCTTCCTCACAAATCCTGGAGGAAAGACCATATACACCTCTTCCTCGAGGTCCCCGTGCAAGAATGCATTTTTGATGTCTAGTTGATGAAGTTCCCAATCTAAGATCACAGCACAAGATATGATCACACGTATAGAGACCATCTTTGCAACAGGTGGTCTCTTGGTAATCGATCCCCGGAGTCGGGGTATAACCACGAGCAACCAACCGAGCTTTATATCGCTCGACTTTCCCATCCGAATTCTGCTTGACTGAGAAGACCCATCTTGAACCAATGGGCTTCTTACCAGGAGGGAGAGGGGTGACAACCCATGTGTGATTCTTCTCCAAAGCGGACATTTCTTCCTTCATTGCTTGAGCCCATACTGGAATGTCAAGTGTCTCCTGCCATGTCTTAGGGATAGAGATCTCAGACAAGGAGGATATAAAAGACTGGTGAGGCTTAGAGAGATGATTATAAGCAACATGGTTAGAAATGGGGTGTTCAGTACACCGGGCCTTACCTCTTAGCTGAGCAATGGGAACATGTAAATCAGCATCAGGATCTGAGTCCAAAGGCAACATTGGCAGCGGCGGAGCAATGACGGGCTGTTCACCTGTTTTTCGACGATGATAAACATGAGGTAGTGGCGTGATGAGAGATGGATGATGAGAAATGAGTATATGAGAGATATCTGTATCTGTAGTGGATGGCATAGTGGGAGTAGGAGCGTCAGAGGGCATAGCGGTACCAATCACAGGTGGAATAAGAGGAAGAGGACCGGTACCAATCACAGGTGGAATAAGAGGAAGAGGACCGGTACCAATAACATCCTCCTCCCCCTGACGATGAGAAGGAGTCGAAGCTAAGTAATAAGATTCGTATTCGCGAAACGTCACGTCCATGGTACAGTAAGTACGTCTGGACGGGGGATGATAACATCTGTACCCCTTGGTGGTGGTAGAATAACCAAGGAAAACACAACGGATAGCTCGAGGATCGAGCTTGTCACGAAGTGGTTGATGAACATGAACAAAACAGACACACCCAAACACACGGGGTGGAAGAGAGGAGGTATGAACAACAGTCATAGAAGCAAGACGAGCTAGAGGTGTAGTATACGCTAGAACCCGTGAAGGGAGACGGTTGATAAGATGAGTGGCCGTCAGAATGGCATCACCCCAATAGGGTTTCGGAAGATGCATGGAGATGAGGAGACACCGAGCAACATCTAGGAGATGCCTGTTTTTGCGTTCGGCCACACCATTTTGGGTAGAAGTGTAAACACACGTAGTTTGGTGGATGATGCCATTTCTCGAGAGATAGGCCCCAAATTCACCACGATCATCATATTCCCCCCCCCCCATTGTCGCTCCGAAGAACACGAATTGTTCCACTGAACTATGTTTGTATCATCTTATGAAAGGTTTGAAAAACCGAAGCAACTTCTTCTTTCTTCTTCAAAAGATAAATCCACGCAGTACGAGAAAAACAATCAATAAAGGTAACAAACCATCTATAACCAGTTAAAGATACAGTCGGGGATGGTCCCCAGACATCAGAATGTATAACAGCAAAAGGTGTACTATAAGGAGAAGATAGATGAGATGTTGAATGACAAACATGTTTAGACATAACACATACATCACATTTTAAACTAGGAATAAACTGAGATAAAGCAGAGAAGAGTTTCTGAAGGTAAACGGAAGACGGATGACCAAGATGCAGGTGACAGCAGTGAGCGTCAGCAGCAGTAGCAGCTGAAGAAGAAAGAGCAAGGGATGATGGTGTAGTATCCAGGTAGTACAGACCACCACGATTCCTACCACTGTCAAGTATCCTCTTCGTACCCAGTTCCTGAAAAAACAAGAATCAGAGAAAAAGGTTACAGAATAATTAAGCGATTTAGTAAGGTTGCTAATAGAGAGCAAACTGTGAGGAAACGAAGGAACATGCAAGACGGAAGAGAGAGGAAGAGAAGGGGAACATGAAAAAATACCCTTGCCAGCAATGGGAGACAAGGTACCATTGGCAGAGACAACCTTGTCCTTACCAGACAAGGGAGTGTAGGAGGAAAAACCTGTAGAGGACCCAGTCATGTGGTCAGTGCCGCCGGAGTCAATGATCCACTCAGACGAAGGAGACATAGCGGCATGGGCACTGTGCATCACAGCGGTAGCAAACAAAGAGGAAGTAACACTCGGAGTAGGATCAGACTGAGTGTGAAGCAGGCGTCGTAGAGCATCCAATTCTGATGTGGTGAAGTGATCCGAGAGCTGACCCTGATGGCCCTCCTGCATCTCTGTGGAATAAGCAGCTTCATGAGAACGGGTACCGGTCTGGAGGGATCCACCACGTCCAGGGTCACGACCACGTCCACGGCCACGGGTATATCCAGGTGGAGCAAGGTGAGGATGAAGCTTGAAGCACACTTCGCGAGAATGGCCCCGACGACCACAATGAGCGCAAGTGGGAATCGTGTCGGTATGACTGTAGCCACCACGAGCAGTACTCGTAAAGGCAGATCGGTCAGGAGAAGGAACAGCTGTGCTGAGAGAACGTCGACGATCTTCATCGCCAAGAACCATACTGAAGGCCTCCCGGAGAGATGGGAGAGGAGACCGATGAAGAATATTGGTGCGAACCATATCCAGCTCCATGCCCAAACCCATCAAGAACACATGTAGGCGGAATCGTTCGTCTCTCTTCTGCAATAGGACTGCATCGGCAGTGCAGGCAGGTGTAAACTGGTCGAAGTAGTCCAACTCCTGAGAGATATGCTCGAACTCGGAGTAGTAGGTGGAAACTGTCATAGATCCCTGTCGTAGTTCCAACATACGGCGAGTAAGCTCATAGACCTGAGTGGAGTTCCCAATCTGAGAGTAGGTCTCCCGTGCTCGAGTCCAAATCTCGTAGGCTGAGTCCATCAGCATATAACTGCGGTACACCTTGGGTGACATAGAATGGAGAAGCCAGGATACCACCAGTGTTAACCCCGAAATCGGCGATCCTTCCCAAGGCAGCCAGCTCGCTAGTCGCGGCCTGCTCCAGGTTGCTCCTGGAGGTCGCTTCTTAGGATGGGCGGACAGGTTTTTCCTTGTCCGCTCAGGCGGCGCGGCTTGGGCGGTCTCAGCGGTCTGACCGCCCAGGCTGCGCGCCTTCCCTTGGTCGGTAGGGGCCGCGGACTGCTCCTGCAGTCCGCCCCTGCAGGCCGCGCCCTTTGTCAGCTTAACCGCAGGCTTGTCCCAACAGGTCTCCCTTTGCCGGACTCAAATATCTATCCGACCAGACCGCTCAAACCGCCAAACAAGAGTGGCGACCTGCCCCCAGGCCGCCGACCAGCTACCTCGGCTTTCATCTCGCCAGCACGCGCGGCCTGTCTCGACAGTCCGGCAGGTCGCTCAGCCCTTGTCACCCAGCAGCGTGGGCAGCCAGCTTCTTCAGTTCGCATGCGGAGTGCGGACACTCAAGCTCTCCGGCTACCCGCAAAGACCAGCAGCGACGTCCCAATCATCGCGAGCTGGGCGGACTCGAAGTGCAGCAGACTTCCAGTCCGCCTACGTTGGTGCACCCCTCCAGCTCCTCAGCAGTCCTCATCTTTGGCGGACTCAGCTTGTCAGCAGATGCGGACTCAGCGGACTTGCCGTGCAGCCCGCCGTTCCTCATCTCCAGCACCCTCTTCCCTTCAGCAGCAGGTCCAACCTTCCTCAGCCCGCACGGTTTGGCGCGGGCTCGACCAGTAGTGGCGGACTCCTCCCAATCCGCCAAGCAGTAGAACCTACTCAAGGCAGTCCCAGACCGCACGGCCTCGTGCGGACTCGGCGGACTCCGCGGGCACTCCTTAGCTCGCTCCCTTAGCGCATGCCCAGTTCAGCAGCGGCGGACTCCGCGGATTCCTTTCGCAGTCCGCCACTTAGCCTCCAGCATCCGCCTCCCCAGTAGCAGGCGGACAGTCTCTGCTCAGCAGTGGCGGACTCCGCAGACTCTCCTCGCAGTCCGCAACTCAGTCTCCCAGTTCGCCATCAGCAGCACCAGCTCCAGAAGCAAGCCCCAGTCTGCACGGCCTGTTGCGGACTCGACGGACTTCTTCCTCTTCTCGCTCAAGTTACCGTCTCACCGGGGGTAACGTCACCGCAAGCCGTTACCTCCTCGGGCCTATAAATAGAGCCTCATGCCTCTCATTTTGGGGGAGGACACAACATCGCCAAGGTGCTCACGCTCGAAGTTAGCCCACAGCAAGCCCAATCCCTGCAGACTCATTTTCCCAGTCCGCACCTTCTCTTCTCTTAGCCGCACGCGGCCTGCCGGCCTCAGTTCCCAGTCCGCGCGGTCTCTGTTTTTCCCTTAACCGCGCGGCCTGCCGACCTGGCTCCCCAATCCATGCGGCCTCTTCTGGCACTCCTTCCTTAGCCGCCAGCTTCCTCTTTGTACCCTTTTATTGCTTTCTTCTAAATGTGTGATAGCAAACTGTAACTCTCTAAATTAATCAAAGGAAAGCCCGTCGCAAGAGTGGCATTTAAGTCGCGGCGGGCGAAGTCTGCTGTTGTCGCTGCTAGCGGCCCCTCTTTCTTCTTCTTAGCTCAGCTCAGCTCTCTCAGCACCAACCTGCAACCGCAACTGTCAAATTAACCGTCTGCTCGACAGCTCCTGATCAACCTCCTCCGCTGCTCTCAGCAAACCTCTCCTCTATCTCCGCAACCCTCGAACAAGCGTTTGCTCCACTCTCGAGCACTCAGAATCTTCCTCTTTCCCTGCAACCTTCATCCTCTTTCTCTCCTAGCTTGTGAGATCGAACACCTCCCTCCGTGTTAACTAGGCGGTGTCGTTTTCGCGCATCAACAGTTAACACGCGATCTTCAGATCCGAACAGACGGTGAACAGCGACAGTTAACCATGTCAGATCATCATTCAGCCGAGAACCTTGCTCAACCTAGTCCTAGAGATGATCCTCTCTGGGAATCCTTTGAGCAATCGCGCCGTGAGAATGCTCAGTAATTCCAAGTCATCAACCAAATTCTTGCTACAATCACCCAGCAGTTGCAGGCTCAACCTGCAGCAGCTCTGGCTGCTCCAGCTGCTCCGATCAATCCAGCATCAACATTGGAGCATCAACAAGCTTATCCTCCAGCTTGCCCGTCGATCTATCCTCCTTATACAGCAACCTTCCCGCAAGGGCCTGCAGCCCTTTTGCGACCTCAAGATGAAGAGTTTGCTGCTCGCCAAAACTTCTTCCGGGAAGCAGCCCGGGGAAGTCCTGCTAGATTTCTCAATTTTCAGGGAAGTCATCCTTTCCCTTCAGCTTCTGCCTTTGCTCCTGCAGCAACTTTTCCCTTTTATCCTCTTGCTTCTTTTGCAACTGCAGCTTATGCTCCCTTTCATCCTTATGCTGTAGGAGAGCAGGAAGAGTCGTCACCGTTTGCAGAGAACGTTCGACATGAACCAACTCCAGCTAACTTCAGAGAGCCCCGGTTACCAATCTACACTGGAGAGACTGATCCAGTGAAGCATCTCCAAGCCTTTGAATCAGCCGTTGTTCTCAAAACTCTTTCAGATACAACTAAGTGCAAGCTCCTTGTCACAACCTTTGATGGGCAAGTGAGAGACTGGTTCTATGGTCTTCGCCCTCACTCCATCACTTCCTTTGTTGATCTGCGAAGGGAGTTCTTGCTCAGATTCTCTACCTCAACCAAGAGAAAGGGCGGTCATGAAGCCCTCTTTGAGATCAAGCAGCGTGGGAATGAAACTTGGTCTCAGTTTGTTTATTGATTCCAGAGAGAAATCTTGGACATCGAGATTGTTAGTCAAGAAATGTATCGAGTGGCTCTTATCCATGGTCTTCGCGAAGGGCCACTCAAGTTTGAAGCCAATGTCCGAGCACCAAAAACGTACCAAAAGTTGATTGTCTTAGCCAACTCATACATTCGAGGCGAAAAGAGCAACCCAGGCTTCGTCTCCAAGCTGATATCAGAGAAAGATCTTTCTCACAAGCAGCCTCCGAGGTCTCCTCACAATGATTTCCCAACTCATTCAAGGAAGGGAAGGAGGTTTCAGCGCCATCGATACCCTTTCCCGAGCCTTGATCGTGCTCAAGATCAATTGCTTCTACCACTAGCTCCATCTTCACAAACAGCTGCAGTTTATCAACAGCAAGACAATGACTTGCATGAGTTCGAACTAGATGAAGTCATGCTAGAAGTGAGCCAAATCATGAAAGATAAGGCTAACTACAAAAAGCCTTATCGACCGGCTGATCAAAGGTCTAGAGACTCAGAACCATATTGTGAATTCCACAAAGAGCCAGGTCACCTGACTGAGAACTGCCGAGCACTCCGCCAACTTGTGCAAAGGATGCTCCGACAAGGTAAGATGCGTGATCTGTTTCCCAAGGAAGATCGCCCTGATCCAGCAACCTCAAAGGGCAAAGAGGTTGCAGACATTCCTTGTAGCTCAAGAGGGGTGAGCCTAGTCGAAGAACCCCCCCTCCTCGTTGTTCGCAAAGTCATTGAAACCTTCGATGTCGATGACGAGGGCGCTCTTGGAAGGCTATTCTAAGCCAGCAAAGGACTTCATAGTTCTTCAAATTTTTTTCACAACCATGATGGGTTATCTCTACTCCTACCCTTTCAAACATTTTCATTTCAAAGCACTTCTAAGTGTTCATTCTTGCTTTTCAATAAAGCTTTTATCAGGGATCTCATACTGACACAGTTCCCTTCTTGTAATGCTTCTTCCTCCATTTTTCTCTTTGCCAAAGAGATCGCTACACCAATGAGATATCGCCGAGTCTCGCTATAGGCCCTCTCGAGATTGGATTCTGGCGTAAGGCCACAATGACCACACATCGCGAGGAGTTTTCGCATGTGTGTAGTGGGGGCTATCCAACTCTCATGCAGAGGAATACGGGACTTCGGATCCTAGCCGGCATCTGACACAGAGTGTGCGCCAGGGAGGCCCCATGTGTTAGCTCTGCTGTGCTCCGTTAAGGATACGTCACAGTTACGGTGATCTTTGCTTGACAAGCAATAGCGACCAAGCGTAGCCTTGTCTCTTCGATCATCTCACAACTGTGATGGTCGAACACTCTCTGGTACTCTCGATCCGTGCCTTCGCGGGATCCCACAACTCCACTGATCAATCCACAGACAAGCTATAGGCCTCTTGGCGCAACCAGTTTCATTGATCAGTGATGCTGTAACCCGAGATAAGAGAGCAGTGTATCTAGCAATCCTTCTCAGGATTTCCCGTGCTTTTCTCTTTTGTGTGACCTTCTAAAGGATGCGCGGTCATCCCGCTTTGAGTATGACTATACTCGAGATGACCTTTCTCAGGCAAGCGATGCATAAGGCCCACAGGTGATCTCCTGTGGCAGCATCCAGTCTCTCTTGGTCATCTCCGAGTATAGACCTCTCTTTTATCAACTGCCTTCTTTCACAGGTGAACAGGTTAATCCGACCTACCAAAAGGATTTCCAACATTCACTTTGCTTATGCTCATCTTTTATTCATTGCTTGCTTAAGCTCTATCAGATGATGATTCACAGAGATATTCATTACTCTTATCAAACGTTAATGACATCAAACATTGATTAAGGAATCTAACTCTCTTTGATCATCAAGCAATACTATTGGGATCTAGTCCAGATTGACAGAATGCATCAAGCTTCTTCTCTGCTAATCTGATCCTATCCATCTTATCATATCAACAGTCAACGCTCGACTTGTTGATCTGGACTTCATACTAAAAATGTCTCTAATATAGCAAGAAGATCACTACTCTGGTTTGATCTTCATTTAATTATCAGCAGTGTATCAGGCATTTCCTCTGCTATATGATCATATCCATTTTATCTCATCAACAGTTAGCATTTGCAAGTTCCGTCTAGGTACTTGCAGCTTAGTCCATTATAATGTCTGTTGCTCACTCTTCTCTTTGCAGTGATTAGCAGGCACCTGCAAGTCACGTCCAGGTACTTGCAGCGTAATTTTTTTTCATCTATGTATGCCTCTAACTCTTTTCATGCAGAGATCAGCAGACACTTGCAAGTTTCTTCACAGGTACTTGCAAGCTACTTTCATATATTGTCTGCTCCTAACTCTTTTCTTCCAGAGATCAGCAGACACTTGCAAGTCTCTTCACAGGTACTTGCAAGCTACTCTCACATGTTTTGTCTGCTCCTAACTCTTTTCTTGCAGAGATCAGCAGACACTTGCAAATTTCTTCACATGTACTTGCAAGCTACTCTCATATATCATGTCTGTTCCTAACTCTCATTTTGCAGAGATCAGTCAATACTTGCAAGTTTCTTCACAGGTACTTGCAAGTTATTTTCATACATTGTGTCCACTTCTAACTCTTCTTTTGCAGAGACCAGCAGATACCTGCAAGTTGCCTTCAGGTATTTGCGGCTTTTTCTTTACTCTCATATTTGCTTCTAACTACTCCTTTGCAGAAATCAGCAAAGACTTGCAAGTTCCTTTCAGGTACTTGCAACTCATTTTTCTTTCTTATATACTCCTCACTCTTCCTTTTGCAGAGGATAACGGATGCTTGCAAGCCTCCATCAGATACTTGCAAGTTATTATGTTCCTATGTTTTTCTCTCACCTTCATTTTGCAGAACTTAGCAGAAGACACATCTTCCTCATTTGCAAAGGCAAACCCAGGTACACACAAGGTGTACATCTCATTCATGCCTATACTAACTTTCCTCTTGCAGGAAAAAGACAGGCAGCACCAAACTCCTAAGTAGAGACATCAGGTTCTATTTCTCCTTGCCCCCTTCCTTTTCTTTGGGGTGGATCACGATTTTCGTGGGTCTCCAACTTTTTCGAAGTTCACTTCTGAACTTAAAAAAGTGCGGGGATTATGTTAACCCCGAAATCGGCGATCCTTCCCAAGGCAGCCAGCTCGCTAGTCGCGGCCTGCTCCAGGTTCCTCCTGGAGGTCGCTTCTTAGGATGGGCAGACAGGTTTTTCCCTGTTCGCTCAGGCCGCACGGCTTGGGCGGTCTCAGCGGTCTGACCGCCCAGGCCGCGCGCCTTCCCTTGGTCGGCGGGGGTCGCGGACTGCTCCTGCAGTTCGCCCCTGCAGGCCGCGCCCTTTGTCAGCTTAACCGCAGGCTTGTCCCAACAGGTCTCCCTTTGTCGGACTCAAATATCTATCCGCACCAGACCGCTCAAACCGCCAAACAAGAGTGGCGACCTGCCCCCAGGCCGCCGGCCAGCTACCTCGGCTTTCATCTCGCCAGCACGCGCGGCCTGTCTCGACAGTCCTGCAGGTCGCTCAGCCCTTGTCACCCAACAGCGTGGGCAACCAGCTTCTTCAGTCCGCCTGCGGAGTGCGGACACTCAAGCTCTCCGGCTACCCGCAAAGACCAGCAGCGACGTCCCGATCATCGCGAGTTGGGCGGACTCGAAGTGCAGCAGACTTCCAGTCCGCCTACGTTGGTGCACCCCTCCAGCTCCTCAGCAGTTCTCATCTTTGGCGGACTCAGCTTGTCAGCAGATGCGGACTCAGCGGACTTGCCGTGCAGCTCGCCGTTCCTCATCTCCAGCACCCGCTTCCCTTCAGCAGCATGGCCAACCTTCCTCAGCCCGCACGGTTTGGCGCGGGCTCGACCAGTAGTGGCGGACTCCTCCCAATCCGCCAAGCAGTAGAACCTCCTCAAGGCAGTCCCAGACCGCACAGCCTCGTGCAGACTCTGCGGACTCCGCGGGCACTCCTCAGCTCGCTCCCTTATCGCATGCCCAGTTCAGCAGCGGCGGACTCCGCGGATTCCTTTCGCAGTCCGCCACTTAGCCTCCAGCATCCGCCTCCCCAGTAGTAGGCGGACAGTCTCTGCTCAGTAGTGGCGGACTCCGCGGACTCTCCTCGCAGTCCGCAACTCAGTCTCCCAGTTCGCCATCAGCATCACCAGCTCCAGAAGCAAGCCCCAGTCCGCACGGCCTGTTGCGGACTCGGCGGACTTCTTCCTCTTCTCGCTCAAGTTACCGTCTCACCGGGGGTAACGTCACCGCAAGCCGTTACCTTCTCGGGCCTATAAATAGAGCCTCATGCCTCTCATTTTAGGGGAGGACACAACATCGCCAAGGTGCTCACGCTCGAATTCAGCCCACAGCAAGCCCAATCCCTGCGGACTCCTTTTCCCAGTCCGCACCTTCTCTTCTCTTAGCCGCACGCGGCCTGCCGGCCTCAGTTTCCAGTCCGCGCGGTCTCCGTTTTTCCCTTAACCGCGCGGCCTGCCGACCTGGCTCCCCAGTCCGCGCGGCCTCTTCTGGCACTCCTTTCTTAGCCGCCAACTTTCTCTTTGTACCCCTTTATTGCTTTCTTCTAAAGGTGTGATAGCAAGTTGTAACTCTCTATATTAATCAAAGGAAAGCTCGTCGCAAGAGTGACATTTAAGCCGCGGCGGGCGAAATCTGTTGTTGCCGCTGCTAGCGGCCCCTCTTTCTTCTTCTTAGCTCAGCTCATCTCTCTCGGCACCAACCTGCAACCGCAACTGTCAAAGTAACCGTCTGCTCGACAGCTCCTGATCAACCTCCTCCGCTGCTCTCAGCAAACCTCTCATCTATCCCCGCAACCCTCGAACAAGCGCTTGCTCCACTTTCGAGCACTCAGAAGCTTCCTCTTTCCCCGCAACCTTCATCCTCTTTCTCTCCTAGCTTGTGAGATCGAACATCTCCCTCCGTGTTAACTAGGCGGTTCCGTTTTCGCGCATCAACAACCAGTGAATTTTCTGAGTCTCATCGCGGCCAAGAAGAATCATCCCTAGGTGGTGCCACCTTAGTCCCGTCAATGTATCCAAACAACTGATGACTGCGGATAACATGTTGTGCTGCACGAGACCATTCGAGGTAGTTCGTTCCATACAATGGAACAGTGGTAATTTTCAAGGAACCAGCATGGCCAGAGGGCCACTGAGATTCACCCATCGGGGGAGCCATAGTCATCGGGGATGCAGAATCAACCGCAGCTGAGGAATCATCCATGACAAAAAAAGGTTGTCGGCAAGAACAGAGGGCTGGCTACAACAAACGATTAAGATCTGGATGCATTGGGAGTAGCATCTAGATGCAGCAGAAGCGAAACAGCAACAGGATCTGGATGCAGGAGGCCGATTTGATGCATTAGGATAAGACGGGATCTGGATCGGGATCGGCGTGCGACAGGCAGCAACAAGCGAAGTCGGCGAAGCAACGACAGGAGGGACTTCACGAGGAGACGACCGGCTCCCTCAGCATCCCCCGCTGCCGGCAAGAGAGCCGTGGGGCTCCATGCGTGGCGGTGGCGACAAAATAGCGAGGGAGGAAGAAGATCGGGCGAGCGGCGAGCGGCGAACGAAGAAGATCGGGGGTGCGAACGAGGAGGGCGAGCGACGAGCGGCGGGGAAGAAATATTAGGGTTCGGGTATCCCTCTGATACCAAGTTGAATGGGAAAATTTCAATAATAATAATAATAAGAGGACTCCTCACACATATATGTGTAGTGGAGAAAGGCACAAAGACAACACTACCCCTCATGGGTAAATACAATAGTAAAGAAACTAAGAAGACTTGATTTCAACTATCTTCAGTCAACGCACAATTTCCCTGCTCACGACCAAGGTCTTCTTCCCATTGCAGTGGCCTTCTTTCATTACCAGGACAGTCCTATGACGGGGATAATTGATGATTACTAAATGCAAGCACACGTCTGACAAATTTGAACTTGCAATAATAATAAAAAATTTAATAAATCAAAATTTAAGATATGACACGGTAATTAAAGCTTACAAGCAAGAAAATAAGTGAAGTTGTATAAATGCAAGAGGGCGCGTAATTAAATTGCACAATTAAATAAGGACATACAACGCCACGAAAGTTTGGAGACAATGGTTACAATTTACAAACAAATATAACTTGAGTAATTGGAGGACATTAATTCAACATAAAATAAATGACCATAATCTAGAAACCTACACAACTAGGAAATAGAGGACAAGGTAGATCTTCGACAAGTCTCCGGTGGCCGGGATGAAAGAATGGGATTGAATTTGGACTCCTGGGAACCCAAACTGCTTGATCGGACTGCTGCAAGGCTGGATGAATGGGAACATTTGTTGGATGATGTTCTGGATTGAATACAGGGCTGAAACAGGAATAGTGAAGTAACGGAAAGGGTGTGACTCGATTCCTGTAAAGGAAGCCGGTAAATGGGGGGAGGAGAGGAAATTTAGGAGGTAGTGGCCCTAAACTTTAGGAAGAGGGAATAAGAAGGTAGTGGGGGAGGTAATTATTGTGGTTATGTGATGGTGGGGGTGGTGGCTGGCTAGAGGTAGCCAGAGGTAATCATCAGAGGTGATCTCTGGTGGTGAAGGTGACCGGAGATGCTCGCCGGAAAACTGAAGTCGAATGAATTTTAAAGGGCAGTGGAGGAGGCTTGACAGAGTTCGTTGGAGGAGGTTTCTAGTGATCGTCAGAAACTGAAAATGAAAGGAAATGGGGGATTGGTTTTATGGACGGTTTTTGGAGAAAAAGATGGCTATGGGAGGGGCCGGCTGGATGGAGGTGTGGGAGGTGGTGGGAGGAGATTAGACGGCAAGGTAGGGGAAGGTGGCATTGGGGGGGAGGGGGAGGTTGGATGGACGTACGGAAGGTGGTTGGGAGAAGATAACTTTTGAGCTTCAGCACTCAAATTTTCAGGCTTCGAGACCGGGTGATTGAAAGGAGGAATTTCTTCTTCACACAATCTTTCAATGTCTTCTAAATGAGCCTTCTTACCTATTTATAGACTAAGGCCTAAGGGTCCATCATGGATAATCATGATTCTCTGATCATAATGACACTAAAATACATGAAAATAAAAATCAGAAAAATACAAAAATAACTAAAATTCATGGATCGTCGATCCAAACAAAATGGATGACTCAGATCGTCATGTAGGCCTATGTGTGTCGTGATCCCATCACTTTGCATACCACCCGATCTGCGCCAACCTCTCTCCACTCTCCTTCATTTCTCTTGCAAGCCTTGTTCCCTTACCCATTTTCACTCCACTATCACCACCATTCCCATTTGACAACATCACACATTCACCCCAGACTCCAACCAACTCATCATCCCAAGCACTCCCTCTATAGTTGAGCTTAGCGCCGAATCTAGTGCAAGCATTGATGGTTCGTTCATCCAAATTGTCTCACTTGTTTCTCCCCATCTACAACTTAGAGTTTCTCTACTCATCAAATTGCTTCGTATATCCTGCCCCATAGATAAACACTTCATTGTCGAAACACCCATATCACCGACTCAACCCTGAATCCACCCACACCCCACCTCCCAATGCAATACACCTTATTCCCACACACATCAAGCTAAAAAAACAGTTTCAAAACACATTTTCACATAGATACACATACACACTACAAACAAACTGCCACAAGTAGCATCACAACAAATATTGTTGGAGTTATTAGTTTTAGTATTATTATATTTGTGTGTGAGTGGGTATTAATTTTAGTCTCACGATGTCTGTTCGTATTTGAGTCTCTTATGTAATGCTTTAAATATTCCCTTTGTGAAAAAATAATAAGCACTTGTTATTTCAATTTCTCCTCTTCCAACATGGTATCAGAGCCAATCGATCTGAACCCCTAATTTCTTTTTTCCATGCGCTGCTTTCGCCTCTGGTTCCTGGTTTTTGTCGACAGATCCAGCGGGAGGTTGCATCGGCTTACTGCTCCTGCACTCCAGCTCCTGTCGATCGGATCGGCTCCCGGATCCATTGACAGGAGAGGCTCCTGTGTCATCGACAATGATTGATTTTGTCGAGCCCGTCGACGATTGCCGATGATTGTGCTTGCCTTCTTGCACGAGCTGCTCAGCTGTTCTGCATTGCTCCTCCATCGACAGCGTTTCCCTCGGCTGCTTCGTCAATCTTCTCCGCACTTCTCGTCGATGTTCCCGTCTGGTGAGATAAACGATTTGGTACTTCTCCTTCGATCTGGAACTTCTTCTTCTTCGATCTGGGACTTCTTTGATCTTCCTTCCCGATCGATCATGTCACTCTGGTTGCTGCTCTTGGAGATCCCATTGTTGCTCGCTTATTGACGATGAATATCTTCCTTTCCTGATGTGATTCTCACTTAAACCTCCTCCAGACGTGTTGCGCCACTCTGATCTGTGCTCCAGCAGCTGCCCCCCATGGCTCGGCCACTTCGCTGCTCCAGATCCAACCGCTGCTCCCATTTTTATGATTATTCCTGTCAATTCCAGCCGCCACATACCCTTCTAGGGCGCTGATCTCTCGCTAAAGCTCAAGTTGTGTTGTTCTTTTGTCGTTTTATGTGGTTTTTTATTTATCTATTGTTAGTATTTTGCTTCATATCGTCTTGTTATGCTTATATGCACATGGTATCCACATGAGGGGGAGTGTTTAGGACAAAGACGACTCGAATGATCTTTCTCAACTTTCGCCTTCGTTCCACACGGCCTCTAGGAGTAAGTCGTGTAATGTTTGTCTCCCCATGTTTGTCTTTCGATTGGTCATGTGTTGGGGGGTGATTGTGTTGGTTGTTCTAATCTCAGCGGGTTGTGTCGCGTGGGACCGTATCATGTGGGACTGTGTCGTGTGGGACCGCCCTTTGTGTGGATTATCCCCGACGAATTATCCCGGACAGATTATCCCTGGTTGCTCGTTTGGTGATGTGCTCCACATCTTTCGTTCTCTTTCACATGTTGTGTGTGTAGGTGATGTTGGTTGACCGGTTTTCAGTGTGTCCACGTCATGTGTGGGTCCTGCGTCGTGTGTGGGTCAGCATCATGTCTGGCTATGTCCCCAGCTTGATTCCTCGGTTTGGAATTTCCCCTGATGGCTCGTCTGTTGTTTTTGTCTCATGTCACCTACCTTTGTTGTTGTTATTTAATGTGTCCAAGTTGAAGGGTCCCCCTTTAGCTTGAGGGGGTTTTGAAGTTATTTGTGTTAGTATTATTATATTTATGTGTGAGTGGGTATTAGTTTAGTCCCACATTGTCAGTTCGTATTTGAGTCTCTCATGTAATGCTTTAAATATTGTCTTTGTGAAAGAATAATAAACACTTGTTATTTCAATTTCCCCTCTTCCAACAAATACACCAACCCCTTTCCCACCCAGATGCACAAACAAACTTACACCCACTCAGATAGGCACACCTAACACCAATAGGCTAAATTTACAACCTTCCAACCTCATCCGTCAACACACCACTCAAAATTAAATTACATATGCACGCAATTATCTCCCTCTTTGTCACTCTTGTTCCTCAAGATGGCGCTAACTAGCTAAGCACAGCATACTACTTCAACTCTCCACCACTGTATAACCCGTAATTCGTCGAGATCAGAAGTACCCAAGAAGACGGCTATTCGCAAACCATTGGGCAAGCAGAGGCGAGCTTGGGAGGGCAGAGGCGAGCTTGGGCGGGCAGAGGCGAGCTTGGGCGCAGAGGCGAGCTTGGGCGGGCAGAGGCGAGCTTGGGCGGGCAGAGGCGAGCTTGGGGGGGCAGAGGCGAGCTTGGGCGGGCAGAGGCGAGCTTGGGCGGGCAGAGGCGAGCTTGGGCGGGCAGAGGCGAGCTTGGGCGGGCAGAGGCGAGCTTTGGCGGGCAGAGGCGAGCTTGGGCCGGCAGAGGCGAGCTTGGGCGAGTACCTCGCGGGTAGACCCTTGGAACTCACTAGCAGAGGCTGGGTACTCGCCTATACCCTCCCCCTCCCCCAGGATTTCTCTATAAATAGACCATCAGGGGTACTAGAAATGGACTTTTGGAAGAGGTTGAGATCCCCACAAGTGGATACTCGTTAAGTCCATGTCTGTCTAGTATCTCGCTCAGCTTTTTCGTTGCAGAGGGGAAGTTTCCCCCAAACTTCCGGGTACGTGGTGGGACCTCCCTACTGGAGCACTTGGGGTGTGCTTATAGATAGTTTTCTCTCTCCCGCGATAACCATTTGAATATTGACGTCGGACCGCAGAATCAGTAACCTTAGGCTGACTTGATCCGAATTTTGAAGTAGGGAATTTTCCCGGCTTCCACCATGACCCAGATATTCTCCATCATTTCTCTAAGGTCTTGTCCATCCACACCATCTGCAGCCAATGACCTCACCCTTCAACTAACTTCGCGTTCAGTACAAACACCATCAGCAACTATTCTTTTTGTTAGTTCCTTTTTGACAATCACCCTTGGAGTTCAATTGTCAACCAAGCCATGCACCATCTTGACAACTCTGCCACAAACATCCACATCGAACTCCCACACACAAGAGAAGCAATTAGGAAGGGTACTAGGCGAATCCAGTTCAAAGTACTCGCCCAAAAGTCTTGCCCAGGAATATTTTCTATTGAAGTCACCTCAAATAGTGAGAAGAGGTGTCCCCAGGTCGCATCTTCAAAAAAATTCCGTCCTTTTGTTGATAAATCAAGTGAAATATAAAATTGTTGGCAGGTGTTAAAGACCTTTCACTGGCATTTTTGTACTCTAATGGGTAGAAAGTTGTGAGGAGATGAATTGACATATTTTAGAACAAGAGAGACGATGATGGCATAGAATGTAAAAATAGCAATTTGGTAGCTCCAAGGAAGGTGTTCGAATCTTCCATACTGATATGGGAAAAAAGGATAATACATATATTCTTCTCTCTTGCTCAGTCATCACCTCCCCCTCTAAGGTGAGACCTCCGAGGATCATTTCAATCCTACGGGTAGATCCAGTTTCCCTCCAATCAATCCATCTAACAATTCTCTCAGTCTCTACATGGTGGCTTTTCATCTACTCATTAATCTCTACCAAGGAACTCTTCAAAGACAAATGAAGCTCCATGAAAATCAAAGGACTATTGATCTACTAGTATGAAATTTAAATACAAGATTACGCATACTAGTCTGAAATTTAAATACATTGAGATGATGCATTTCATAAACTTCCAAAAGCTCTCAAAGGAAGATAGTTGTCAAAAGTATAAAAATCTAAAAACAGGATAATGTGAAAACTAGTGGTACATCCATCAATGAAGAGCCTGCATGTCATATTACCTCTGATTAATGAGGGTACGCAACCTTGAACTTTTTAGGTTTGGAAATAGCAACTTATCACGGAACAACGGATTTGCTTCAATTAGTTTCTTAAGTTCAACCAGCATTATTGCCCTTGCTGATTTGGTATCCCCATACTTTGAAAGTTGCTCATTTTCCCTAAAAAGAAGCTCATTTAGTTTAGAAACGAACTTAGCCATATCAACAGAGAAGGTGCAAACATTTCCTCCAAGGGGCAAACCTAAAATTTTCCATTGTTAAAAGCTGTGTAATCTCCTTGAAAAGCTCCTCATTAAAGGAGGCAAAGACTTTTAAATCCTTCACAAGTATGTCCACAGCCTTAGACCGTTCATGCCTGCATACAGAAATTCAATGGAGGCCAGCAACAAGATTACAAAATGATATGTATTATTTATTAATGATAACTATTAGCATTGTTTTATTAATCACAGTACTCCCAAACCAAGACAGTGGCAAAATTTAAAAAAAATTACATGTATTAACGATTATATTAGCATTATTCTTTTAATAATCACAGTAACCGTGGTTAAAAATGATAGATTAATCAATAATTAAAAAAACGTACTTATCCAATGCTTCGAGATACTTTTGCTTTCTGATTTCAAAGAAAATTTTCATAGAATACCGGTTGTCATCAACCTTGGTAAAACCCGAGAGATACCTCTCCACTTCATCCCAGTTACCATTATGCACCTCATCTTCAAAATACTTCATATTGAAGAAAAACCCAGATTCATGCTCCAACCTATCGATCACCCGCCACAAAATCCGTAGGTGAAAAAATTTCAGAAACAAATCTAAGAAAACCTAGAAAAACGTTCCAGCCCAAATCATAAATTTCGACTTAAAAAACCATGAAATTAAACCTACTTGTGCACCGAATCTTTGAATTTCTCCTCGTCTAGAAATTGAAGAATTAAGAAAACCAACTCCCTGCTGAGAGAAGACATCCCCCTGAGTCTCCTTAAGCCCCCACCTCGAGCTTAGCTGGTCCAAATTCCAGATCCTTTCCCTTACTAGTCAGAAAACTCTTAATCAACAATAAAACCCTATTTTCTCGGCGAAGTAAACCGAGCAGAAAATATCAAATCATTGCGAGAACCGAAATTAAAATTTCCATAAGATTTACCTTGCAGCTTAAACAACGAAACTGGATGAGATCAAGATCATGCGAGATGGATCAGGTCCCAGGAGGAAAAGTTTAGCTGCGAGATGACTCTCTCTCTCTCTCTCCTCTCTCTCTCTCTCTCTTCAATAAGTTTAAAAATGGCCATATTGATGCAGAGAGGTGAGCATATAAGGCGAGGAGACAAGGCGGAGTGAGAAGTCAGTGAAGCTATCAACCAACAGCTGATCGGATGATAGCTTATCAATAGATAAGACAGTGGACTTATATAAGAAGTATGAGCTGCGGGACCCACACAGGCCGGCAATACTAGCACGATGCGACTTCAAGGAGGCAAGGACAGTACATGATAAACCAAACACGGAACAGCTAGATTTAAACCAATAAACAAGCAGAACGAAATTTCGCACTACGTGGCGAGGCTTTATTGCAGAAAAAGAATAGTTAGTAATCCTGTTCGCAGGGATCGGACGATACAAACGGTCATCTCACACATGTTAATAATTGCCCCGTGGGTGCGGGATGAATTACCAAAAGGCCAGACCTTTTTTCTGCATACCGTCACGGCGTCACGGGATACCCGCAAAAATCTCGTTAATGAATCGCCAATGTTCGCCGATTTATCGGCGTCGGATAAATCGCGAGATTTTCGGGTGCGTTCTCTCGGGAATGGTGCTCTTTAAAATATTTTAGGGCTTTTAAAAAGCGACGTGGTCGTTCTCTGAGGACCGCCGGTGAGGATTAGACGTACCCACCTCTTTATCATCATTTAATTATTCGACTGCCACGTGTCGTGATGCTAACCAATCAGATAATTCCATTCATTTTTATTAATGTTTTCAGTTGATCCACGAGTACCGACAAAGCAAATGACAATTAATTAAAAAGAAGCGATTTTTTCATTTTTCCCTCAACACTTACCCGAAAAGTAAATGAATTTTGCTTTCTCTGAATTCAGAAATTTCAGATACAATAATTCAGTAATTAAAGTTGACCAAACATTAAATTTCGTAGCTGTTTAGCATTTGCAGAGAACAAAATTGCAAGGGACTATTTAGCTTATATTTGGTTCGGGGGTAGCGGGTGCATTCGGTGGGTCAAAACGTCACTTTAGAACCGGAGGGAGAGAGGTGGGGGTCGAAACGGAGTGGATCGATGTCGTTTCCTCCTTGTTGCGGGTGCAAACGCAGTAAACGCCGTCAACAACCGTCTGTTTACCCGCCGTCCGGCGGCGTTTACTCCAAACGGAGGCGGCAAAACGCCGAACCAAACGAAACCTTAATGAATATTTTCTTCTGGCCTTCGAACCAAGAGGATCCCCATTTCATCAATCAGCATCATGAGTTTTTGTTAGGGGTGCAAGTTGAGTTGAGCCGGCTCAAAAGCTCGATGAGCCGGCTCGAAAAAAGCTCGACTCGAGCTCGAGCCTGTGGAGCTCGAGATCAAGCTCGACGAGCTCGAGCTCGATTACGCGTCGAGCTCGAGCTCGAATATTATTGTTCATGAGCTCGCGAGCCGGCTCGCGAGCTTTTTATTCCTATATTTAAAAAAAAATAAAAAATATATATAGAAAAGCTGGTTCATGAGCTAAAAAGCTCGTGAGCAGCTCGAAGCTCGAGCTCGAGATCGATAACAAGTATTGAGCTCGAGCTCGAGCCAGTACAAAATGAGCTCGACGAGCTCGAGCTCGAGCTCGAAATGATTAGCTCGAGCTCGAGCTCGAGCTTGGAAATTTTGCCAAGCTCGACTCGTTTGCGCCCCTAATTATTGTTGATATTTTCACTAGCGCGGCGACTTCAGTCGTGGGCGGCGATGTCAGTCGTGAATCATTTGAATGATTCTCCATCCATGGGTGTTGCAAGAGAAATTTTGTAAAGATTACACAACATTCATAAAAAGAAATGCCATTTTTTAATCCTAAAATGAATTTTTGCAATAATAGTTTTCCGCATTGAATAACTCATGGGCCATTTGAATTTTGAATGGTGGAGCTCCGAATCATGGATCTCATAGTCTGAATAAGGCTCCGTTTGGGGGGACTTATTTTCCTCGGTCAAGCGGTCACGATCGCATGAATCGGACCTTAATTAGATCCTGATTCATGTGGTCGTGACCGCTTGACCGGTGAAAATAAGTCCTCCCAAACAGAGCCTAAATGTGTACAAGCAACTATGGTAGAAGCCCGTCTCTATGGTTTGATGGGGAATCAGAATTGCGACCACATCCAACTCCCAAGTCCCGTCAATGGGCAGAGACAGACGGATGAGCAATAAAAGAAAAAGGAGAAAATCAAAGATCAATAATCGCCTACAGTTAATTCATTTTGAAATAAAAGATTCACGCTGCGTTTGGTGCGGCTAATCGTAACTTATTTGTTTTAGTAAGATTGGGCAAAAAACGTCATTGTCATAGAATGTATGTTTGGTATCACAAAAGTTACAAAAAAAACTAATTTGAAGCATAAATTTTGGTATGACAATGACATTTTTGTCCAATTTTACCAGAACAAATAAATCGTGATAAGCCGCGTCAAACGCATCCTCAGTGTTAGCAGAACCAAATGAAATGTTAAGGTAGCAAATTCATATGTTGGTCATTTTTTAACATTTTTTTTTATTCATTTTCCATTCCATATATAAATAAATGGTATCATAAATCACACGATGGTGGGTTTGATATGATTTAGAAGAAGAAATCGTATAAGAAAGCTTCATAAGCATTCATAGGCGGATATAATGAGTTAGCACTACTAGTCTTGAACCTATAGGAGGAGTAAGAGAGTGAAGTACTTCCCCAACTTTGATGAATCAGTCTAATCTTTGCCTCCTCACCCGCAGTTCCCAGAGCAACATGCAGCGAATAAAAGTGCTCCGGCTCTGGGTGTGCAGCTTTCGCATTGGATCTCTTCTCCTCGTAAAAGTAAGTACATGTAGATCAAAAAAAATTATATAATGCTTTAGAACATGTGAAAAACAGATTGAATGGGTAGCAGGAGAATGGGGCTTTGATATCGTGGAGTGGAGAAAATGGAAGGTGTATAACCCCTATTCGTCATGGGCCAATGGTCAACGATCAACAGTTAGCAAGTTAACAGTTCAGTACATATCCGGTTAGTCAATGGTCAGCACAAGGGGACCTTTCAAACAAGGATCATAGCCAGAAGTCAGCACAGCTTCTTTTTGTACAGGCGAACTCCGAACAGTACCAGTGGCGAGCAACATCAGCCTACGACTTGAGATGATCCAGTCGTCGCCAGCAACCGAGCCAGGTAGTCGATTCAGGATGGCCAGTACAGGACTTCAAAATCTTGAAAACGTGACCACTTTTTTTCCTTGCAGCTGAGATCCCTTCTCTGAAGTGTCAACTCTGTCCCTCATGTACTTTGGTTGTGGAGGGAAAGCTTCTTATAAATGAGGATCTATTATGTTGTCCAGAGCTTGCACGTCTAGCCCGACCTAGTCAGCCACGGGCGGCGAGCGGTTGCCCACCGTGTTTTTCGAGACCTTTTCGTACAGGCTATTCTCATACCGAACTGGCCCACCGAACACCGTATCTTCTCGATGTAAAATATAAGCAGTGGCGAGCACATCCCAGCCAATAGACGAGGCCGAGCGTCGCCTAGCCCGCCGTAACATCCTTTCTCTATCTGCCTAGTGCGTTCTATTTTTTTTTACTAAAAAAATATTAAACCCATACATTCAACACCCGACCATCTTGCCTCCTTCCTCCTAACTTTCATCACCCCGAGGTTTATGACCATCGTTTGAGATGTTAATCCATTCGACGGAGAGTTCTCTGATTTGAGTGTGTAAAATTATTTTGTCTTAGATCAGAATCTGAGTGGATTAATTTGCCATATCTGAATGTCTGATCAAGGTTTATGAAGATTAAGGTCTTTGATTATGCTTTTATCCCAACTATTTAGGGTTGGATCGGTGATAATATCATCTGATTTTCCCCATTCATTCTAGCCAGCTTGATTATACAATGGTTTTGTTTTTGTTTATTTAATTGCTTACATTGACATGGATGCCACTTTTAATTGTTTTCAGAACTCTGGCTTTCCTAGTTTCACTGAAAATGGTTTGTGTTCTAAACAGAGGGGAAGAAGGAAACAGTGTTTTGACAACTATTTGAAGGAAAAGGATAATAAATGCATGTTTGTTATTTAGGGAGGTTGTTAGCCGATCCATCTTTCAAGAGCCTTATTTGCTTCTTCTTTTAAATTTCTAGCCAATTTTGATTACTACAGAAGATCAATTAACATGTGACTTTTGTTGCTCAGTTTCTAATTGATGCATTTTATTTCTCTTTGCTCTCCTCCATCGAAATGATCATTTGATTTTGTTAAGCATTTAAGTGTAGACGTGTAGTGATATTTTGATTTATTAAGTTTTCTTTCTTTTTTTTAGTTGTGAAATTCGACGGAGAAGTTTATTTCAAAAGGTAGGATCAAATCAAACTTCTGAAGAATTACAAATGACAGTTTCTTGTGGTAAAAGAAATCGAGTTGAGTTTGATTTAGAGAATTTATCAGGAGATCTAGGATTGAGACAACCTATAATCTCATATGATGTAAATCTTCAAGACATGATAAGAAGGAAGTACTTGCAGAATGGTCTTATTCAACCTTTATTACAAAATTTTCCACAAACAGAAATTGGACAGAAAGCACGTCGTTTCAATAAGAACTGGTTTAATGAGTTTAAAGACTGGCTGGAATATAGCATAGATAAAGATGTTGCATATTGTCTCTATTGTTACATCTTTCCACAAAAAGCTTGTGAGCCGACCTTTGTAAGTCATGGTTTTAAATACTGGAAAGATAGAACTATACTAGAAAAACACATTGGAAACCATAATAGTGCGCATAATAACTCTAAGAAGATGTGCGTAGCTTTGATGAATCAAAAACAAGGTATTGAAGTTGCATTTACAAGATGAAATACAAAGTTCTCAATATCGTGCTCGTTTATCTGCATCGATTCGTTTCTTGTCTTGACCCATGTGATCAATTTGCTTCATTTGATAAATCAAAGTTGATTCGTCTTGCACAATTATATCAATCAGATTTTACATCAATTGAATTACAAATACTTGAAGGACAACTTGATATATACATCATGACATGCGGTCTATGTCAACCGACACATTATCTAATTGTAAAGGAATCAGTGGACTTTTACAAACATTAGTAGAGCTGAAAAAACAGGATCACTATCAATTGGTCTTCAAGCTTTTGAAATTGGCATGTCTTCTACCGGTTGCGACTGTCAGTGTTGAAAGAATGTTCTTTGTCATGAAAATTATAAAGAATTGTTTACGGAATAGAATGAGAGATGAATGATGAATGATTGTATGATAGTTTATATTGAGAAAGATGTTGCTGATACTATTAGTAATGAAACTCTCATTACACAATTTCAGTATATGTGTCCACGAAAAGTGACTTGTTGAACGGTATGAAAATCTTACTTTTATTTTAAAATTTTTATTCTTTTTAATAATTCAATCTTGAAATTCTAGTTAATGTCATTTTTTGCAGGCACAGAGTCAAAAACCGAGCAAGTTTTAGGATTTTGGAGTTTTCCTATGTCAATGCTTACGAACAAGGTATTATAATTTTGTGTATTTTTGCATATATTGCTCTTTATTTATAAGTTTTTGGGAGTTTATAATTTCGATCTCATTATAAATAACATAATATTTTAACCATTTATTTATAATTTATAAATATTTGTGCCCGGGCTTATCGAAAATTCTAGTTCCGCCCCTGCCTTCGGCTGCCTTGATCTGAATTTTGGAGTAGGGATTTTTTCGGCTTCAACACTTTGGTGCGGTGAGCGTGGATCATAGCCGAGGAGGAAAGTTTCCCGAGTATGCGAGATGGTGAATGGAGGTGAAAATGAGGAGATAGCTGACAACTCGGCAAGAGTCGACAACTCGACTAGAGGAGGCGACTTTGACCGCGGCGATTTTTGAGGAATTTGCAAGGAGGATCGAAAGGAGCATCCTAGGAGGGTTCCCTCCTCGCCCCGATGTCACAGCAACCTCACCTCGTCGCGTGACACCGTCGAAGGAAGTGGCGCTGCCTAGGCGGCCAGGGAAGGAGCGAGCAAGAGGGGAGCAGCATTCGGCCAACTCCTCCAAAAACTCAGATCAACTGATCTTACGCCTCAGATCCTTCCCAGGATCCTATAGCTCAGAGTGCTTCCCACTCCTACAAATCAAACTACTTATAGTCCTACCTTAGAGACCACGCCAAGTCTCCTACCTCAGTCACACAAGGAAGCTCTACCTCAGCCTTTATAAAACAGACATATCTTAAATTCTCTAAAGAATTCTACCTCAAACTTTTGAAAAGACCTACACTCAGCCTATATAAAACAGGCTTACAGACAAATCTCAGTGAGATCTTACAAGAGAAATTTAATGTGTTACGATGACTCAGGAACAAAGATTCAGGAGTCTTCTTCACTAGATGTTACAACAAACAGCTTCTCTTCACACCAGCAACAAGAATGAATCTTCAAAATATAAGCAGGTCGTGTTGTGTGAACACTTACAGAGATCTTTTTCCTCAAACCTTTTTGAAAGATTGATCTAGAGATTAACAAACTTGAAGACAATGAGAATCCTTTCTCTCTCTGTTGGTGGCGACTATTTGCAACTTAGGGTTTCATAATAGTTTCTCAATAAATCCTGCAAAAAGTCTTGAAGCCTAAAAGATTATTTTTAAAGTCTTACGCACTTGACTTTTATATTCCAGCAACTGCAACGGCTAAATTCTTGTTTAAGCGGCATGGCCGAATTTAATGGTTGAATTTTCCCAAGATAGCCTGTCAGGGAAATGTGGCGGTTTCCGTCTTTTAGCGCGCAATCTGTGTCGATTTGAATTTTATGTGGCGTCAACCAAACAGACAAGACGCTCTCTGACTTAGAATAATTTCTAAACGTCTAATACAGGCGTTAAGTGCTTAAAGTAACATGACTTGGTCAAATTCTAGATCACTGAACAAGCGCTAAGAGACAGTACTTAACTCAGCGCATACAACCAAGGCGTTGAGTGATCTCTTGAATCTCGACAAATTTATACAAGTCATATGTCTTGGTTGTACTGAAGAGGCATCGAGTAACTATAGTTGACTCAGCACATGGTACTTAGGCATTGAGTCAAGTCATATGTCTCGACGCATTTACACTTAGACAATTTTACTGCTTCAATACTAAGGCGTTGAGTGAATGTTCTTCACTCGACGTATTTGGACTTGGAATGATACTCAGCTCTTTTTCTGAATCGATGAATGAAAGGCCTTCACTCGACGCATTTGTACTTAGCCTGAATTTCTGCTCTTCTGTTGGAGTGAATCATTCAATCAGCGCATGAGACTTGAGTGTCGAGTGAATTGAGATGACTCGACGCATTTATATTTAGTCAGATTTTTTGCTTCTCTTCTGAGGCGATGACAGAATAGCATGGTGTCAACTCTTATAGACTTCGAGCGTCGAGCGAATTGAGATGACTCGATGCATTTGTATTTGATAGATTTTCTTCACTTCTGGAGTGTGATTACCTATTTTCAAGGTATTAGTCAATCAAATATAGATTACATACAATGATAACTTAGAGAAATATCAATACATATTTGTGTATATTATTGACTTATGAGGCTTCTTCAAATCTAGGACGTTGTGGTCAATGTTCCTAACACAAACTCCAGCCAACGTTTGTTGCTGAAGACAAGTCGAGTAACTGCAATTGACTCAGCGCATGCTACTTAGTCATTGAGTCAAATCATATGTCTCGACGCATTTACGCTTAGATAGTTTTACTGCTTCACTGCTGAAGCGTTGAGTGAATGTTCTTCACTCGACGTATTTGGACTTAGAATGATACTCGACACTTTTTCTGAATCAATGAGTGAAAGGCCTCACTCGACACATTTGCACTTAGCCTGAATTTATGTTGTTCTGTTGGAGTGAATCATTCAGTCAGTGCATGAGACTTGAGAGTCGAGTGAATTGAGATGACTCGGCGCATTTTTACTTAGTCAGATTCTTTGCTTCTCTTCTAAGGTGATGATAGAATAGCATGGTGTCAACGCTTATAGACTTCGAGCGTCGAGTGAATTGAGATGACTCGTCGCATTTGTACTTGGGAGATTTTCTTCCTAGAGTGTGCTTACCTATTTTCAATATGTTAGTCAATCAAATTTAGATTACCTGCACATGATAACTTAAAGAAATATCAAATACATATTTGTGTATATTATTGACTTATGAGGATTCTTCAAATTTAGGACATTATGGTCAATGTTCCCAACACAAACTCCAGCCAGCGTTTATTGTTGAAGACATCAACCCAACCATCGTTGGCGGCGCGCACCTCGCACCAATCTTTGAAAATATTCAAGGAAAACCTGGAGCCATGCTCACGAATGATGACCACAAGCCCGACAATACGCGTCATCGCTAAGGGTGTGAACTGGGACACTAGCACCCCACAAAACTTCAAGATCTCAACTACCTCCTTGCACGGTGGCAACCAAAATCTGGACTTCAACGATGACTTGCAAAGAGTCATCCAACCGACCGGCGGATTCTGCACTTGCTCTTCGACACGTGGAATCCGGATCTCCATTACGGCAGGTAAATTGTATCGCCTCCTCCAAACAACGATCTGCTCTGAGGAAAAAGTAGAGCGCGACCGCATTGGCCTGCCTTGTGCCACGCATCGTGGATCCTGCACAAATAAATGATCAAAAGGAGAAACACGACACCCTAAGTAATAGGAAGCGAAGCCCGCGCAGGCCGTGTAAAAAGAGGCGGCGCCCCGGAAATTGGAGTCTTGCAAGGGGACTAATGCCCGTAAGAAAGTGCGCGTGCAAGGGCGCACAAGGGTACGCAAAGGCGCATGCAGCCGAGGGCGCGCTCACAAGGCCCGAGCGCGCGCGCACATAGCCCAAGCGGGCTCGCGGGCACCGGGCTCGGGTGCGCACGTGCGAACACCAAGCCCTGGCGTACGCGGGGCATGGATGCCTCCTCGCACGCGAACCATGCACGCACTGTTTGCCCGCGTGTGCGGTCCAGTTTTGCTCGTGCATGCTCCATCTTTCTTTCTCACACCAGCTCGTTTGCTGGCATACCTTTCCTGACTCGGTCGATGCATCTCACGCTTCGTTGTTCTCCGCCATCGATGTTGAAGATCTATTCAATGATGGAAATCTTGACACTCCTCTCTTGAAATTTGGACTTTGCAGGCTTTGGGGGGTATTTGATGGGGTCGTACACAATTTATAGGCAAACCGAGTTGCACTTAGCCAAAAAATCCACTCCCCCCACTAACGAAGTGGGGGATTACGGTTCAAACGTCTTCACGCGGGATCGCCGCGACCAATCCACGACATGACAACTACGCACCAGGCCATAACCATAACCACCGCGTGCGAGATCCTAACTCCCGCACATGGGATCGTCAACCACCGTTTGGGATCCCGCGCACCAATTTCCTCACGACCGGCCGGCGACGTCGGCCACCCCTTCACTGGCCGCCTATGGCAAGGCGGGCCGGGGAGGTGTCGGCCCCATCGAGGCCGGTCGCCCCTCTTCTCCCTGACCGTCTATGGCAACGCCAACCGGGGAGGCGCCGTGTAACGGCCCGGCCTTACCGTCCGTGGCGCTTAAAGCCCACTAGGATTAGCACGGCACCATCACCGGGCTGCAGCCCAAGCACCCCAAAGCCTCTCCGCGCCTGTTTCTCAGCAGCGGCGCATTGTTGAGGCCAGGTCTCGAACCCGCAACCCCCTTGATAAGCTTCCCTCAACAAAGCTCATCACCAACTGAGCTGCACCCGGTGATGGTGTCGTGCTAATCCTAGTGGGCTTTAAGCGCCACGGACGGTAAGGTCGGGCCGTTACACGCCGACCCCATCGAGGCCGGCCTCCTCTCTTCTCTTCAGCCGCCCCGTCGAGGTCGGTCGCCCCTCTTCTCCCCAGCCGCCTATGGCAAGGCCAAACGGGGAGGCACCAGCCTCGTCGAGGTCGGTCGCCCCTCTTCTCCTCGGTCGTCTACGACAAGGCCGACCGGGGAGGCGTCGACCACATCGAGGCCGACCTCGCCTCTTCTCCTAAGCCGCCTATGGCGAGGACAGACGAGGATGGCCTCCCCTCTTCTCCCAGGATGCTTATAGCGAGGCCGACCGGGAGACACCGGCCCCGTCGTGGCTGGCTTCCCCTCTTCTCCCCAGCCGCCTACGACGAGGCCGGTCAGGGAGGCGCCGGCCCCGTCGAGGCCCGTCGCCCATCTTCTGTCCGGCCTCCTCTCTTCTCTTCAGCCGCCCCGTCGAGGTCGGTCGCCTCTCTTCTCCCCAGCCGCCTATGGCAAGGCCAAACGGGGAGGCACCAGCCCCGTCAAGGTCAGTCGCCCCTCTTCTCCTCGGTCGCCTACAACAAGGCCGACCGGGGAGGCGTCGACCACATCGAGGCCGACCTCGCCTCTTCTCCCAAGCCGCCTACGGCGAGGACAGATGAGGCCGCCGAGGCCGGCCTCCCCTCTTCTCCCAGGCCGCTTATAGCGAGGCCGACCGGAGAGGCACCGCCCCCGTCGTGGCCGGCTTCCCCTCTTCTCCCCAGCCGCCTACGGCGAGGCCGATCAAGGAGGCGTTGGCCCCGTCGAGGCCGGCCTCCCCTATTCTCCTCGGGCCACCTATGGCTAGGCCGGTCGGGGTGGCGTCATCCCATCTAGACCGGCCGCCCTCTTCTCCCTGCCCGCCTACGGTAAGGCCGGCCAGGGATGCGCCGGCCCCATCGAGACCGGCTTCGCTCCTCCCCTTGACTACCCGTCATTTGGGCGAACAAGGGGTCGCCCGGCCCTTTAAGGCCGGCCGCCCCCTTTGGTCGGTCGGCGTATCGTCGGACGGGGGCCTTGGTCGGCCTCCAAGGGGTAGACTGAAGCGCGAAAAGTAGATATATAAAATGCAACGCAAGTATACGTGTCACATCAAGTAATAAAGTAGAGAATAGAGTGTCGAATCCACAGAGACAATATTTTACTTAAGCTTATGAGTACTAGTAATGTTTCTTTCTGCTATGTCAAACAAAATCACAGTTTTGTAGAGAAGTGAAATAAAACTAATATGCGATACTAAATTACTGAGAATAAATAATGATGAGAAATACGAGCTTTATATGTTGATCCTTATCCTTCGCTTGCCTTTGTGAGGAAATACAAATGAACTTAAATTAATTATTATCTTGCGAAAATCCTAAACCAGCGAAGAGCGTCTCTCGATTTCATCATCGTGTTATGCATATTTAGTGAGCAGCTTTAAATAAAAGTTACACAAGTAAACGTACATATAAAAGTAAGGTTCTTTACTCCACAACTAGAATGATATCAATACGAAAATCATATGTAGCCAAACTAAGTTCTCGAGACTTACGAACGCAGCTCTCGCATATAGATCGCAGTAAAAAACACGAGATGGTAATTTCTTATCATCATCACTAAGGAAGAGAATGAAATTTATGATAAAAAATTTAATATAATTCAGTTGATCATGAAAGTATATAGGCAAACTTCAGAAAATTCACAACATACAAAACTCGCTTGAGGATTAGTTCCTCATAGTCGGAATCACAGGATTTTGCAATAGAAATAGAATAGCCGTGGTAACAGAAAAATTATGACAAGCAAACCAAATAATTTTCGAAGCAGCTCACTGAATTCCATCGCCCAAGTCATTGTGCTTCTCCTCCTCTCCTCATTTTTCTATCTGATCTCCTCCTCTATATATAGTGATTCGCCACTTAAAGAGCCTTAAATTCGCTGAAGGAATGCCTCCTTTTGGTCTTCTAACCGCCATCAATTTTAATTTCAAAATTCCAGGTTTCTGTCACCCTTTTGTGCAGCAATTTTGTCTTTAAGGAGCCTTTAATTCGTTGAAGGAAAGTCTTCTTTCGATTTTGTAACCGTCGCCAATTTGATTTTCAAAATTCCAGATTTCTGTTAGCAATTTGTTGCAACAACTTTGTCTCTAGAAAGATAGACATAATTAGGTAATAAACAATTTGTTGCAACAACATTTCTGAGTAATAGAGTTGATTATAATTTATTTTTCCAACTTGATTATTTTTTGTATTTTACAAAGAAATATCATAATCTTATGTTTAAAATCTAAGTTATATCAGAATATAATTTAAACCCTATTTTATTTGATTTCATGATGATTTGCTACTTATATAGAGTGAAAACTTATAAATAAAATGATGAAATAACTTCTTTTTGAGAAGTCATCATCGACCGCCCCCTCTAAAGCCCCCGCAGAGAGCTGTCGCCTCCCGTAACCACCCACAAAGTGGGAGGTTGGGGTGGTTACCGCGCGTAACCACATCCGTGGCCCGTTGGGCTTTTCCCGAATTCGGGCGGGTCTATTTTTGAGCCCCAGGGCGGGCTCCGTATTTTCCTAAAAATGGTGACCCATGTGATCACGTTTGAGTCTTTCTATTGGTCCGTACGGTGGTTACTAAGTGAAATTACCGGGTCGCCCCTCCCCAAGCCTATAAATAGACTCTTGGTCCAACTCATTTCTCTAACTTTGGAACACAAATCTCAACGGAATCCCTCTCTCTCTCTAGCTTTTCATCTCTCTTGTTTTCACCCTCTCCCTTCACAGGTCTGCCGTCGTCGCGCTCGCCGTTAAGGCAAATTCCATCGTCGACACGCTCGCTCTCAAGTCAAAGACCGTTCGAGATCCCCTCCGTGTAATTCGGTGCTCGTAGGAAATTGCTCGTCCGTCGTCCGCAGCCATTAGCATCCAGAGCACACCGTCCATAGAATTCTCGTCGTACCAGCCCTACAGTCTCTCAGTAATCATCCAAAAGCGCGCGAGCATTCACCCACGCGTCGAACGTTGTCTCTTTCTCTCTCCCCCTCAAGTTGTAACGAGACGTGATATGTCGCCCTCGGTTCTACCAGAGAAGCATTGTAACCTCAAACGATCTAGTGGAGTTCCTGTCGGCACAGTCCCGACCGTGGCTTTTCATCCTATTCAGAGAATTTTTCACGTAAAAAGACTTGTCTTGCCTGTGATCGAATTCTGTGACTGTTTGCGTAACCGACCGCTCTAAGAGCTATGACGGTCTAGTTAGTCCGGTCTATCAAGAGCGCTGTCGCGGACCGCAATAAATGAGAATAAGAAAATCGACAGGCATATTTATGATTCATCATACTTTAGTGCTCTAACAAAGAAAAGATAATCTCAGCTTTAAAATTACATTTACTGCAAGTGTATGAGAGCTCAAAGCTAAGTCACTCAATGTCTTTTCTGTTACCATAGAAATTCTTGTGTAACCTGTGCGAATAATCGAAAAACCAAAGTTTAAAATCAATGTTGATTTAGGTTCCGTTTGGGGGGATTTATTTTCACCGGTCAAGCGGTTACGGCCGCATGTACCAGACTTTAATTAAGGTCCGGTACATGCGGTCGTAACCGCTTGACCGGTGAAAATAAGTCCCCCCAAACGGACCCTTAGTATCGATTGAGCCCAATAAAACTAAGATTTAGATCATTTAGAATTAATAAAGTTACTCTCTACAATGCAAGAATATTAATTTAGATTATAATATTTATAGCAAGTAGAATGTAGAGTATTAGGGTGACGGCCGCTACTCCGTTACAAAGACGAAGTGATGGAAATGAAGAAAGGTGGTTAAGTCCTCGGAGCCTCGATGGAAGCGCTCTGGCTTTGGGGTGTCGCTGACATGACAGAACCTTGGTATGAGCGTTTCGGCTGGAAAATTCTCTCAAGTCGACGGAGCCTCTGGGGGGTGTGCTCTCGTTGATGCGGAGCCTTGATAGGAGCGCTCCCGCGGAGGCGGTTGACATAACTTGATGCATAAGGAAACCTTAGCACAAGGTGAAGAGTGGAGAGAATTCCCAAGCAGAGAATCAGCCTAAGTACACGATAACGCCGGAAAACCTCAAAGTTTTTCTTGCCTTTAGAGTTGTTTGATTTCAAATGAAAACCTGGAGGTCTATCTATAGTTTTCTGAAAGGTTATGTTGGTAATTGCATTGATGAGTAATTTGTGCTGGCGAATGGCGTTGCTCCGTTTTGATCCCCTGAATCATCATTTTTGCCAAAATGACGAGAGTGACTCTATTAAACCTGCCATATATTGCATAGCAGAAATTTCGGATTTGATATTACACTTGCTGTAATTTAGGATTTGATTAAAGTCTTTTTAGGTAGGCAAGGTTGGCTAAATAAATATCGGGATCTGTTTCTTTTTTTTGGAGGAGCTATCTTAGGAAGATTAGCTGGCTAGGAGACTTTTGAGGAGCGGTGATTGGATTCCTCTTCTTGTATATATTGGGTATTGTTGTAATAGAACACACACCGAAAAATTTACAATTCTCTTCTCTCTTTTAACATGGTATCAGAGCAAGGTTACGATCCTTGAGCGTTTCTGCCTCCGACTCTCTGGGGCCGTCGCCTCGTCTCTTATCTTCCGCTATCTCCTTAAAACCTGTTGTAATGGATGGTGGATCCTTCGTCGCAGCAAAGGATGCTGGATCAAACCCCACAGGGACGCGGCATGAAGCTTTGACGATGTCGTCTCTGTATTATCTTCACCCGTCGGATCATCCGGGTCTCGCTATTTGCCCGGTGACCCTCAAAGGTGATAACTACAATGAATGGACGACCGGTATGCGAAATGCATTGATCGCAAAACGCAAAATCGGCTTCATTGATGGCTCTCTATTGGTGCCTGCATCGACAACAACCGAATATGAGCACTGGTTTCTTGTTAACTCCATGCTCGTTGGCTGGATTATGCAATCGATTGATCCCTCACTGCGACCATCGATCACTTATTTCTCTATTGTTAAAGAATTATGGGAGGACCTTAAACAACGGTTTAGTGTGGGGAATGGCCCCAGAATTCTTCAGATTCGCACTGAGATTGCTCTTTACCGACAACAAGGGCAATCGGTGGCCAGCTATTATGTCATTCTCAAAAAATTATGGGATGAGCTATCCTCGTATGTTCCGGTAGAAATGTGCAGTTGCAACACCTGCACTTGTGGCATGAATTCCCGGCTGAGTAAAGCAAGGGATGAAGAAAGAATACATCAATTTTTGATGGGTTTAGATGGGACTGTATTTGGGACTCTTCGTTCCAATATAATGACTCAAGAACCGCTACCGGCGTTGAGCAGAATCTACCAATTGGTAATACAGGATGAAAGATTGAGTACGATGACTCAAGAACAAGCTTCTCGTACCGATAGTGTGGCATATGCTGTCCCCCCCCCCTCCGTAAAGCTGTCCGGCAGCAGCTCTAGCATAGACAAAAAATTCCTCGTCTGTTCTCACTGTGGGCGGTCGGGACATGATGATACTACCTGCTTTAAATTACATGGCTTCCCTGATTGGTTCTATGAAAAAAAGGGATCCTCTAAAGATCCAAAATCAGCATCGCGTATGCAGGGGCGGGGGAAGGCGAAGGTTGTCGCACACGCAGCAGTTGGGGCGGCAGCGGCCGTGGTACCATCAGATGCTGAACGAACAGCTCTTCGCCCAGGAATAACAAATGAACAATGGTCCTCCATGCTGAAGTTATTTCAGTCCATCAATACTGAAGGTGCTGCACCCAAATCGGGTGAGTCTTTACCTTGGATATTAGATACCGGAGCATCATACCATATGACAGGTGACATTTCAGCCTTAAGGGATATTAAAACCATTCCTGGATTCTCTCTAGTGCTGCCAAAGGGAACTGTTACTCAAGCTAATCGTGCAGGATCCTTACATATTGGTGGAATCTGTATCCCTTATGTGCTGGTTATTCTGTCTCTTACCTGCAATTTATTATCGCTCTCTCGGTTGATTAGTCTCTTACAGTGTCTGGTTACTTTAACTTCCACGCTATGTGTTCTGCAGGATGTTCGTTCGAGGACGGTGATTGGAGTGGGTGAGCCACGTGGGGATGTTTACTGGCTGCGGATGATGCGTCCGGCTTCCATGGTGTGCCATTCTTCCGTTGTTTCGTCGGTGGATCTATGGCATTGTCGCCTCGGTCACCCTTCCCCATCTATCTTGTCTTATTTGCCCATTTTAACTAACTCTATTGTTATTCATAAATCATGTGATGTTTGTTTCTAGGTCAAACAAACTCGGTCTGTGTTTTCTTTAAGCTCTAATAATGCAAGTCAAAATTTTGATCGAGTACACTGTGATATTTGGGGACCCTACAACCACCTTTCATCCACCGGTGCCTCTTATTTCCTTACTCTCGTTGATGATTGCTCACGTCATGTGTGGGTCTATTTACTTCGGCACAAATCAGAAACCACTGAGATATTTATCCACTTCGTCAACTTGATTAAAAATCATTTCACAAAATCCATTCGTACCGTCCGCAGTGATAACGGGACTGAGTTCAAACCGCTTCTCCCTTTTTTCGCTGCGCACGGTATTCTCTATGAATCCTCATGCACTTATACTCCGCAATAAAATGGGCGTGTCGAACGTAAACATCGTCATATCCTTAATGTTGCTCTTGCTCTTCAGTTTCAAGCCGGTCTCCCTATTTCATTTTGGGGGGAAAGTGTGCTGACAGCCTGTTACCTCATAAATCGCACACCCTCTAAACTCCTCCATGGCAAGACCCCTTATGAAAGACTGCACTCCAAACCTCCTGATTACTCACTTATCTGCGTCTTTGGGTCTCTCTGTTACACCGCTCAACTACCCAAACCTCATGATAAGTTTGCATCTCGAAGTCGAAAATGCATCTTTGTCGGCTATCTGGTCGGAAAGAAAGGTTGGCGTGTCTATGATCTCCACACGAAAGAGTACCTTGTTAGTCGGGATGTCACTTTCTGTGAGTCTTACTTTCCATTCCATGAGTCACAATCTACGTCCATTGTCACTCCGGATCCCAATCCTTCTCCTGATCCGTCACCCGCCACCTATGATCCCCCTACTACTGTATTTGTCGAGCACCTCTCGCCTAGCACGCTTAACCCCACCAATGACCAGCCCGACCCGCTTCCTCCTCCTCCTTGGCACGGGATGCGTCTCCGTCATCCCCCAGCCAGACTTCAGGACTACGTCTGTGGCTCGGTCACTCCAGCACCTCCTATTTCGCATTGCTCACTCCCTCTGATTGCTGCTCCCTCGGGAATTCGTTATCCTATAATGGATGTTGTTACCAATACTAAATTTTCTGACCAGCATAGCAGATTTTTAGCAGTTGTCACGTCCGACTACGAGCCTTCCTCTTTTCATGATGCGGTTAAATTTTGAGTCTGGCGGGATGCTATGACTACAAAACTATCTGCGTTGCAACATAATAATCTTGGGTTCTTTCTACTCTTCCCCCTGGTAAGAAACCCCTCAGATGTAAGTGGGTTTACAAAATTAAACACAAGGCTGATGGTTCGATTGAACGGTATAAAGCTCGGCTAGTGGTACTTGGTAATCGGCAAGTTGAAGGCCTTGACTATCACGAGACATTTGCCCCGGTTGCCAAAATGGTTTCCGTCCGTATTTTCTTATCAGTCGCTGCGGTCAAAGGCTGGGAACTTCATCAAATGGATGTTCACAATGCATTTCTTCACGGAGACTTAGATGAAGAAATTTATATGACACCCCCTCCGGGTTTCTCTGTGCCCTCTGACACAGTATGTTTGCTAAAAAAATCTTTGTACGGTCTTCGTCAAGCGCCTAGGAATTGCTTTCTTAAACTTGCATCTGCATTGAAAACTTTCGGATTCAAGCAGAGTTACGCCGATTACTCTCTCTTCTCGTTCGTCAAGTCCAACATCTACCTACACATTCTGGTGTACGTTGACGATATGATTATTGCGGGTAATGATTCCGGTGCTATCTCCTCCCTCAAATCTTACCTTCACTCATGCTTCCATATGAAAGATTTGGGATCTCTCAAATATTTTCTTGGTATTGAAGTTGCTAGTTCGGCTACTGGAATTTTTCTCTCTCAACGCAAATATGCACTCGATATTCTTCGAGAAACTGGACTGCTTGCTGCTAAGCCGTGCGACTTTCCTCTGGAGCAACATCATCAACTTGCCACCTCTACTAGCCCTTTCTATGACCCTGCCGATCAGTATAGGAGGCTGGTTGGACGCCTGATTTATCTCACAATTACTCGGCCTGAATTATCGTATGTGGTCCACACTCTTGCTCAGTTTATGCAGCACCCTAGGGTGGATCACTGGCATGCTGCTCTCCGGATTATTTGGTACATTAAAGGTCATCCGGGACAAGGATTGTTGCTTTCCGCTACAAGCTCCTTACAAATTTATGCTTTCTACGACGCAGATTGGACATCTTGCCCTCTCACACGCCGCTCCACTACTGGTTATTTTTCTTGCCTCGGCACGTCACCCATCTCGTGGAAAACTAAGAAGCAACATACGGTGTCTCGCTCTTCCGCTGAAGCTGAATATCGTGCCATGGCCTCTGCATGTTCTGAGCTGATCTGGGTCAAGTCATTCCTGCAGTCCCTCGGTGTCTCTCACCCTCAACCCATGCGCCTGCACTGTGTCAGTCAGGCGGCTATTCACATCGCTTCTAACCCGGTGTTCCATGAGCGTACGAAGCATATTGAAATCGACTGTCATTTTGTGCGGGATCTTATTCAGTCGGGTGCTATCAGGCTCTTCCATCATCACACAACCCAACAACCGGCCGATATTTTTACAAATGCTCTTGGACGGCAGCAGTTTCAATTTCTTCTTTCCAAGTTGGGCATTCTGGATCCCCATGCTCCAACTTGAGGGGGGCATTAAACTTGCCATATATGCATAGCAGAAATTTAGGATTTGATATTACACTTGCTGTAATTTAGGATTTGATATTACACTTGTTGTAATTTAGGATTTGATTAAAGTCCTTTTAGGTAGGCAAGGTTGGCTAAATAAATATCGGGATCTGTTTCTTTTTTTTGGAGGAGCTATCTTTCCCTTTCCCCTAGGCGGTTCGAGCACCCGGGCAAGGTGCCCGGCAGCGGCGGCGGCGGCCGGAGGTGGGCGGCGGCGAAGGAGGCAGACGCCGGCAGGGGAGCGGTACTGGGGCCATGCGGTACCGCGACCGCGCGGGGGCGCGGTACCGCGGTCGTGTCGGGACGCGGCCCCGTGGCCGCGCGAGCTGGCCGCTTGCGGCCCTGCGGCTGCGCGGTCTGGCCGCGCGCAGGCTAGCGGCGCTTGTGCGAGCTTGGTTCTTCCAGTCGGGCTTGCACGTACTCGGTTCGAGTCTTGGCGGTTTGACTTAGAAAATTCGAGAGAACCCCATCAAATGCCAACAAATTTCCGCGACTCATGATTCGCGAAGCGATGAGCGCGAGAATTTTCTGCTTCTTTTTGTGCGTTCCAAACGTCAAGAAATTATCTGCCATGTTTTGCGGGATGCCGGTCAAAGATTGCTACTCATTTGATGTATGTTTGAGACGGGAAAATCAGGTAAGAAATATCTGGCAAATTTGGTGGTCTTCCTTTACGAGCCTTCCCATTATGCTTATAAATTAGAGGGGATCATTCTATTGTTTTCTCACACAGTTGTCGAGATTTTGGAATTCACTGAGCTTATGTAGCCATCATGTCCCCTCGAAGAAGGTCAGTATTTTCTTGAATGAGTATCGAGGCAAGCGGGAGAGGGCGCCGATGGAAACTATGCATCGAAGGGCGTCGGTGCAGAGGATGACGGAAGAGGCGGCAAACACGAAGGCGACTGACGCAGCGGTGAGCGAAGAGGGAGCCCGCCCGCGCGAGCGCGGGGTGACCTTTGCGTGGGTGTGGCCGCACGTGCACGGTGTTGTCCGCACGCGGGTGTGGTCGCATGCACCGGAGACGATGTTGCCCGCGCGTGGGCACGGCAACACGGGCGCGCGCGACCACGACCGCGTGCATGCACACGCGGTGAGGGTGCGGGTGCGGGTGAGGGTGCGGTCGCACGCACAGAGATTGATTGAGGATAGCTTGATTGAGGCGTGCAGCAGTGAGGGGCGTCAGGGAGTGAGGACTGAGGATAACTTGATTGAGGGTACACGTGAACAAGTGAGGGGTAAAGAAATAAAGGGGTTCGACTGTGGGAAAAATGGGAAATAATGAACTGAATATTAGGTAGATTTGCGTGATTCCAGGTGAGGTAAAGATGAGGGTATGACTGATATCGAGTCGAGTTCGAGCGATTTGACTCGATTCGAAATTGAAATTTTCGAATCGAACTCGGCTCGAAATCGACTCAAAATCGAAATCGAAATCGAAATTTTCGACTCGATTCGGCTCAATTTTTGAACGATTTTCTAGCAACTTTGGAGTTTCGAATAATATACTCAGCCCTAAACGAGGGAAAACAGGGGAACGGCTGGCTGCTAATTGGGGGAATGGGAGAGGGAAGTGGTTTGGGGCACGGGAACGTAAGAGATGACGCAGAGGGGACTCGTGATATTAAATAATTTATGAGACTTGACAGGAACAAAACTTTTGGTGAAAAAAATAGGCGAAAAACACAATAACAAAATAATTGCAGATTTTAAAATAAAGAGGATGATGAAAATTATTTTAGACACTCTGAATGTTACATTATCCTGTTTTGGGGGTTTTTATAATGTGTGTGTGCACGCCCGTGCGTGTGCGTGTGTGTGTGTGCGTGTGTGCGTGTGTGCGTGTGTGTGTTGTGAATCGCTTAACGCTCCCCCGGTTTTACATGGAAAACACCAGAAAGGAAAAAATCACGGGGTCGGTTCGGTGCTGACCGAATTCATTAATTTGAATGAGATTATAAGTGTGAGAATCTTCAGGAGGGTGGTAGGTCACCGCTATGTTTACAAGTATTTGAAAGTGAAAAGAAACCAAGTACTTCTCGATGCTTGCTAGGGAGACTTCTAGAGTAGATACTTTGGTAAGCAGTGAGCAGGCATTGTCAAGGCTAAGTACACACTTGTATGAGAGAGCAATCAGAGTAAATACATGAGCAGAGTGAGCACTTGAGTGAAAGAGCGGGGTTCAAAATCTTCGACGGAAAACTTCAAAGCTCTAATTTCTCTTCTTGGTTGCAGTATGTCTCCAAATGATGGCATTTTATAGCTTTTCTAAGTGGCGTATTGATAATGGTGTTGTCATGAAGTTTGAATGACCAATGTGGTTGTGCGATTCTAATCACTTGAATGTCAATTTTGGAGAAAAAACAGGCATGGTCCCCAAGGCGGTTTGGGAGAGTTCGTCGGCGGTGATGACGGTGGTGGCGATGGAAGGCGACATTCGGTGATGCCAATCAATGGAGGCAGCGAACGCCGGCATGCACTACCAATGTATTTAATGGAAAGTTGAATTTGGCGAAATATTCAAAATTGTCAAATAAAGTCTCATTGTTTTAATCCAATGTATTAACATATATATTATTGTTGCGACAACTCAAAATTTTGGTAGATCGGACTAAACTAGGCTGACTTAGTCCATAGAGCGATCGAGTGCGCAAATTATCACCGAGTAAATAAAAAAGTACATTGGACGATTTAATGTGGAAAAATATCTCAATTTGATACAAAATCACGTGACCGATTCGGTGTCAGTCAAACTTCACTATCAACGGCAGTTCACAATTGTCAGAGAAATCAAGGGTGACAGGTCACTTCTCGTTACAACTTATAGATTGGAGAGAACACAGACGCGCTCGGTGGGCGACAGACTGACTCACACAAAGCTCAATTTCTATCACTATGTGACGGTGGCGGACGTTCTCGGACACTGTCCGGCTGCTGAACACTGTTGCGTAAAAGATTTGTTGGCGGGGACTTACTGAATGCCACACACATAGGAGATCTCTGGGAGCGGCCGGCGAAGCGTCTTATGTTGAAAATTTTGAATTGAAAGTGAGCGACCTGGGGGGCCTGGGCGGTCTGTCCGTGCAGCCTGTGCGGACTGTCTGTGCGGCCTGTGCGGACAGAGGACGGCGACTTGACAGGTCGGCTTGCTTTTGGCTGGCGGTCTGTTCCCTGGAGTAGTCGGGAGCATAGGATGGTTATCTGCTGAGTTGTCGGGTTGGCCGGTGTTGCGGACTTGGTCTGGATTTGCACCAAGTCCAGGGTGACTCAGTCTGGTTGGTCGTGCAAAGCTCGCGATCTGATTCTTTGTCCGCCGAGCTCGGCAGATATCAGTTATGTTCTGGTTGCGAGCTCGGGGAGTGCAGACTGGTTTTGTATCCGCAGAGTCCGCCTGATTGGCAGTTTTGCCTTGGTGGTTAGGCGGCTTGGCTGAGGTTCTTGCTGTGGTGGTGCGACCTCATCGGGCTTGTTGTCTGGTCTAGTCGCAGGGACTTGTTTTATGTCTGCAGCTTGGCGGGTACACTCTGTTCTCGCCGCGAGATAGGGCGATGTTCCTATCTTCTAGGGCGGTGATCACACTTCTCTCCGCGCCTATAAATAAGACCACCCTATCACATCAAATATATACCTAGTGAACAGTAAGTGAACTCGCGGGAGGTTGCTGCGGTTAGGTTTTTCTATCTGCACGGTTTGAAGAGGTTGACGGGTTTGTGTTGTGCAGGTTTGTGCTGATGGCGCTGAGGAGCCAGAGACTTGGTTCTGACTTCGGTCAGGGTCAGTGCGGACTCTACGGTTTGCAACGAGCAGTTAGCAGCAGGTCGTGGCTTGCGACCAGGCGGTCTTCTCTTCTGCAACTTGTTTCCTCGTTCAATAAGTTGTCAGCCTCTGGCGGTTTGTTCAGTTCGGTGGTAGCAGCAGTTTGTGTGATCTGACAGCTAGGAGACCTCGTGGTCAGGCGGTTTGCAGATTAGCGGTCAGAGTTCTTTGTCAACACTGGAATAACGGGCTATCCACGCTGCTTGGTTGCAGTCTTGCGGCTAAACGGCTTCTGCGGACTCCCTAGGCAGCTCGACAGAGCCGACGGCTTCTCTTTAAAAAGACCGCGCGGCTTGTTTCTCTGCCTTGTATTTTTTATTCTTTCATGAGGGTACATAGACCCCGAACACAATCATGTCTCGCCATGTATCAAGGAAAAATCACCTCGCTATAGGGTAAAGATTAGCTACATGAATTATAGTACATTGATATTCTTGCTCCTCTATTGGCAGTTGGTTTGTTTGGGCTCGGATAGGTTGAGTGTTCTTGCACCTGGTTTTCCATTTTTCACGAATCACAAATTTTTACATTGTATCAAAGGGATCAGAGGCAGAGTAGTGATCAACCGTCAATTTGCCTTATTGCTTCTGCGAGTCTAAGTAAAACAAGGTGATTGCAATGGAAGGTGGGTTCACAAGGGGTCTTGGAATTGAGCTTCATACATCGACTAACTTCAAGAAATGAAAGTCGTGTATGGAGAGCTATCTTTTGGGCGAGGACCTTTGGGAGGTGTCTGCGAAGACGAAAGTCAAGAGGTTACTGCAATCTACGTTTTAGCCCACCTCTCTGCATTTTGTTGGGCGAGCTCATATCTCTTAAGCAATTGAGGCCCATCAATGATCACTTGGGAGAGTTTTCAGATGTTTACTATCCTGTGCCTCTTTTATACTGCTAAAACATCAAGGATCCATCTTCACTGCCAACCTACATGATCTACTGTATCTTGATATCGAATTTCAAACCCCGAGGGATCTCAGCACAGCCATAAGCCTAGCTTGTATCTATGACAATTGCTGCATGGACAATCTGCATGCTAGCCGGAGGAAGTCGGCGGGAGGGCATCCCTTATTCCCATCCCAGTAGCTTTTTCACCCCACCCAAGGGCAAGGAATTCATTGGCACACAATCCAACAAGCACCTTTTCCCACAATCCCACTAAAGCTTGAGGACAATCTTTATCAACACATGGTAGGATGATTTTATGGGACAATAATGTGTAGCCCGAAAGGGGGGCAATAATGTAATATTTTGTGTTTCACATTACTATATTCTCACGGACCTTGCAGCTCGGATAAGGGGCATTAATGTAATGATTTGACAACGTTCATCTCTCATTATATATAAGTGAGTAGTGTACAACCCCGTATTCGCGGAGTGGGGTTCCCAAGCAAGACGTAAGACTTGCTAAGCTTTTTTAAGCTTTTCGGGAGTTTTGCACTCCTGGGGGCCAATTTATCGTTAATCTGCATAATATACTAGTAAGGGGAGGAAAAATTTGTCTAACTTGCTAGTGCTTGGTGTACCCTTCAGGGGGCGGGTGCGGCGGGAAGCTGGCACCCCGGCCCCTTGAGGGTCTCGCCCGGCTTAAGGGTTCTCGCCCGGCTTAAGGGTTCTCCCTCGGCTTGAGGGTTCTCGCCCGGTTTGAGGGTTCTCGCCCGGCTTGAGGGTTCTCGCCCGGCTTGAGGGTTCTCGCCCGGCTTGAGGGTTCTCGCCCGGCTTGAGGGTTCTCGCCCGGCTTGAGGGTTCTCGCCAGGCTTGAGAGTTCTCGCCCGGCTGGAGGGTTCTCGCCCGGCTGGAGGATTCTTGCCCGGCTCGAGGGTTCTCGCCCGGCTGTAGCAACTCCCCCTACTGGGGCAGCTCGCCCGGCTTGAGCAGCTCGCCCCGCTTGAGCAGCTCGCCCCGCTTGAGCAGCTCGCTCGGCTTGAGGGTCTGCTATTTTGCCCCTGATGGGCTGCGAATATCTGTTCAGAACAGCGGAGTTTGGCTGTTGGCAGACCAGCATCGGGGTATTTTAGTAATTTCAGAGCAGCGGGATTGCGCTATTGGTAGACCATCACCAAAAATATATAAATAGACCCTTGGGTGCCTTGGGGAGGGATCAATTTTCACCACTCCTCATCCTCTTCTTTCATCCTCCAAGGCACCTAGCTCGGCATTGGCTAGGAAGGAGGAGATCTCAAAGGTCTTCCGGGTGTGAGGTGGGACCTCGGCGCTAGAGCTAAGGGTCATTTCCCAAATTCAGGTCTCTCACCAAGGGACGGCTTGGGAGAAGTAGGTGTGAGCTGCACCCGTGGTCCGAACTCTAGGTGGAGCCGAATCTAGGTTCCAACATTTTGGTGCGGTGAGCGTACGTGGACCGCGGCTCATACAGAAGTTCCCAAGTAGGTTCCATGGCGGAAGATCATGGAGGTGGTGATGACCCCAACCAGCTTCCCAACCCAACACCCTATGTAGGGAGGGAGGAGTTAATGACGTCCATCCAAGACATCATAGAGATGCTGCAAAGTATTGCCCCTCGGGGTGACTGCTCAACTCCCACCCCCCAAGATCCAGCTTCCAGGCGTCTCGGCGAGACAGCCTCCAGGGGTCTCGGCAAACCAGCTTCCAGGGGTCTAGGAGAGATGACCCCAGGAGGGGTAGTAGAAAGTGCACCAGGAAGACGGCCCGGGAAGGAAAGGATGGGAGAGGGGGTCGAGCGAGACCTTACCGGCCGTGAGTTATTCCTCAGCCCGGTGAATGCTAGCCTCGCAGGCGAGCAGGTCGCGCGAGTGGAGCATACGAGACCACCAAGTAGGGGGTCACCCTTCAGCGAGTTGATTGTCTCAGCTCTCGTTCCTTAGGGGTTCAGAGAACCTGACATGACTTATTATACCGGGAAGGATGACCCCGTCCAGCACCTGCAGTGGTTCGAAGATGCGGTCTCTATCAGGTCGATGATGGATGCATTCAAGTGTCGTCTCTTCGCGATCACGTTGAAAGATAAGGCAAGGGATTGTTTCCATCAACTCCCAGTGAGATCGATCTACGGGTTCGAAGACTTGAGCCGGAGCTTTCAGCTTTGCTTCTCCATTTCTAAAAAAAGGAAGAAGAGTCTCAAGTCCATCTTCTTGTAAGTCGGAGGGCGTAGGAGTCGTTGGTCCAATATGTGGACAGGTTCCAAGAAGAGATCTTAGACATCCAGGAGATGCCGGGGTATGCCATCCAGATGTCATTTACGGTAGGGTTGCGTGAAGGGTTCTTCAAGATGAGTCTGACCCGAAAGGCCCCCTATCCTTCGAGGAGCTGATGGAAAGGGCGGCAGAGGAGATAGCGACTGAGGCGGCCAAACCGACGTTTGTCAAGAAGTTGGTGAGTTTAACAGAGGTAGAGTCAAAGGATCAAGGTGGCTCGAGGCATCAGGATGGAAGAATGAGAGAAGAGCAGAGAGCTCAGGGGTTCTAGGGACCTCAGGAAGGTCGGGAGCCAGGTTGGAGACAGCAGGGAGGGCCCGTTCAGGGTCCAGGAAGAGGTCTCATCCAGGGTGTGGGGAACTTCCATGGAGGCCAAGGGAGGTTCAACTTCCAAAGGCAAGCCCCTAGGCAGCTCCTACTCCCACCGCAGCAAGCCATGGAGATAGAAAGAAGGGGAAGAGGTAACGGGAGAAATCACCCAGCCCGTCGAAGATGGGAAGGAAGAGTTTTGTCGTACTGTGACTTCCACCAGGTAGAGGGTCACGCCACAGCTACCTGCCCCGAATTCCTGGAAGTGAGAGAGGCAAGAGCCTCAGCCCAGCAGAGCCGGTGCGGATTGAAGAAGTTCTACCCAGAGAGGGAGAAGATGACGTATGTGAGGACCGGGTCGACGTAGAAACTCGAGGAGGTATAGGAGTGATCCACGGTGGAGTGGTGATTGAGGCCACTCGGAAGGCAAGCCTCCATATCATGTACCATCGGAGTGTCGCTTCGACTTCCCAGACCCCACCTCCAGAGGAGAGGATCACCTTCTCAATGAAGGACATGCCGGATCATGAGGATCCGTTCTGCGATGCGCTGGTCATCCAGGCAGTCATCGAGGTCTACACCGTCTCCCGGATCTTGGTTGACAACGGGAGCTCTGTCAATGTCATTTTCAAGAAGGTGTTTGACGGGATGAAGATGGAACCTAGGAGGGTGTTGGCCTCGGACGGACCCATGTTCGGATTTTCAGGGGAAAGGAAGGAGGTAGAAGGTAGAGTCGGACTCCAGGTGAAGTTGGGGGGACCTCAAGGAACTGCCGGTTCGTCATTGTTGACGCTTCGAGCAGTTACAATTCCATCTTCGGAAGACCCCTCATCAGCGTCTTTCATTGTGTGTCATCGTCCTTCCACCAGTACCTCAAGTTTAACACTGGAGGGATCCAAGTCAGGGTCAGAGGAGGCCCCAGAACGACAAGGCAGTGCTACGTCACGGCCGTCAACACCATCTCTTGGTTAGCCAGGGCAGAGGAGATGGAGAGGATCATGGAGAGCTTGAGCAGGATAGGGGTATCAGAGGAGAAGGAGGCGAATGATGGTCATCATGCACAAGCAGCCTGAAGAAGCCTTGTATTAGTGAGGACTTTTTCCCTTTCATGTCATTTTTATAATGAGTCTACCCTGACTGGAAGAGTCAGGAGGTCATGTATCTTAAAATTTTTCCCGTTTGAGGATGTTGAATTTAGTATGGTTCGAATGATATGTCTAGCCCCACCCTGAGAGGATCTCCTCATTCAGGCTCCCACTAGCTGGATGGGTCAAATGTGCCTCGGTGGAGAGAAGGTGATGTACAACCCCATGTCCGGCGAGCAAGGTCACAGGGGAGCTCGGCAGCAGCAGGCGAGCTCGGCATCAACAGGGGCGAGCCCGAGCTCGGCATCCGCCAGCCAGAGATCGTCGATCGGCGACCCCGAGCTCGGCATTCGCCGAGCGGGCTGCAACTCGCACCCTCGCAGTGGATTTCGGCAGCAGCGTGCGAGCAGAGCACGCCGAGGTGGCAAGAGCTCCCAGCTCGCCTGGGAGTCAGAGGTACTTTTTACTATTTTACCCCTGCTGGTCTGCCCATAGCCCTTCAAAACAGCGGAGTTTGGCTGTTGGCAGGCCCAGCCAAGGGTCTCCTGGTAATTTCAGGTCAGTTATTTTGGTTATTGGCAGTCCGGATTTCAAAAACTATAAATAGGACCCAAGGGGTACCCCAGAAAGCAGGTTTTTCCCGGTGCTCCTTTCCCCAAATTCTCTAAGTGCTTTCTGAGGGTACCTTAGCTCGGCTTCAGGCTAAGGAGGGGAAGCGCTCTGAGATCTTCCGGGTTTGTGGTGGGACCTCCCCGCCGAGCCCTTGGGTCTGTTTCTCCTTGTCTTGTTGTTTCCCTTGCAGGAGCGAAGTAGGCGCGAGACCACCCCTTTCCCCAAGGGCGAGTTCCACAGGAGGCCGGGTTCCGGTTTCAACATTTTGGTGCGGTGAGCGTGGACCGTGGTCAGCGCAGAAAAGTTTCCGCGAGCTCGATGACGGGACAAGGATCTGACAGGCCGAGCTCGCCGCCCCCCCCCCCCCCCCCCCGCCTCTCGCAACGGTGGGAATGTTCGAAGACTTCAGAAATGAGGTGCTGAATCTGGTCAAGTTCGCACTCGGCACGCGGGCCGAGTGCTCGACGCCGGCCAACCAGATCGCGGCCGCCCCCTCATTGGGAGAGGACGCTCCCGGCAGGCGAGCTGGGAAGGAAGTGGCCGAGGAAGGCCGAGGGTGCGAGCTCCCCGGGCGCGAGCTCTTCCCCGGCTCGGCAGGCCGAGGTCGCTTCGGCGAGCTGGGCTCGCGAGACTCGCCAGCTCGCCCAGTGGGAGGAGGGAGTCCTTTCAGCGAGCTGGTCTCTTCAGCTCCAGTTCCAGATGGGTTCAGGGAGCCCGAGATGTCATATTACACTGGGAAGGGAGACCCGGTACAGCACGTCCAATGGTTCGAGGACGTGGTCTCCATCCGTCAAATGTCGGACGGATTCAAGTGCCGGCTCTTCGCCATCACCCTCCGAGAGAAAGCGAGAGAATGGTTCCACCAGCTACCGGCCAGCTCCATATATTACTTCGAGGACTTGCGCCGAGGATTCATGCTGAGATTCACCACTTCGAAGAAGAGGAAGAAGGAGTCCGAGTCTCTGTTTCACATCAAGCAGGGGGTAAACGAGACGTTGGGAAGCTATGTGGACCGATTCCAGGAGGAAGTTGCTCAAGTTCAGGAGATGTCAGGCCATAGTCTGATGATGGCCTTCACTATAGGCCTGCAGCAGGGCTTCTTCCGGATGGAGCTGAAGAGAGTTCCCCCTTCTCCTATGAGGAGTTGATGGAAAGGGCGGCGAGAGAGGTTGACGGGGAGGCGTCAAACCCGGAGTTTGCAAGGAAGTTGGTCAGGTGGGCCACAGAGGAGGAGAGGGAGTCGAAGGGAGGAAGAGGTAAGGAGGAGAGAAGAGGGGAGCCCAGGCAGAGGGAGCAGAGGCAGCTCCAAGGGCAGCAGCAGCAGGGGTGGGGGCGTCAGGAGCCCGACCGTCGGCTAGGCTGGAGGCCAGAGTGGCAGGGGCAGGGGCCACAGAGGGGGAACTTTGGAAGGGGTCATTTTCAGGGGAGGCAAGACCAATTCCACCCCCAGGGCTGGAGGCAGGGTCAGAGGCCCCGGCTCCCTGATCAAGAGGAGGCCATGGCCATAGCCTTGGGAGCCAGGAGAGGAGCGTGGAGGAGAAGAAGGAGGGAGGTTAGGGTGGAGCTACCCTATTGCGACTTCCATCAGGAAGAGGAGCACGCAACAGCCACGTGCCCGGAATTCTTGGAGATGAGAGGGAACAGGGAGCGGCAGCAGCAGCAGCAGGAGGCGCGACAGGAAGTGAGGATCGAGGAGGTCCTACCTCGGGCGGAGGAAGATCGGTGTGAAGACCGGGTGGATGTGGGGACCCGAGGAGGGATCGGGATGATCCACGGGGGAGCAGGGATCGAGGCCTCCCGCAAGGCTAGCCTCCACACCATGTACCGGCGAAGCGTCGCCTCTACATCCCAAACCCCGCCACCAGAGGAGAGGATCACCTTCTCCAGGATTGATCTACCAGACCACGAGGATCCATTCTATGATGCGCCGGTCATCAAGACGGCCATCGAGAACTTCACCGTCTCACGGATCCTCGTGGACAACGGGAGTTCCGTCAACGTCGTCTTCAAAAAGGCGTTTGACGCAATGAAGGTGGAGGCAAGAAGGGTGCTGGCCTCGGATGGCCCCCTGTTCGGGTTTTCAGGAGAAAGGAAGGAGGTAGAAGGAGGAGTCGGACTCCATGTCACCTTGGGGGGGCAGTCCCGAAACTGCAAGTTCGTCATTGTGGACGCCCCCAGCAGCTACAGCGCCATCTTTGGAAGGCCCCTGATCAGCGCCTTCGCTGCGTCCCCTCATCTTTTCATCAATGCTTGAAGTTCAACACCGAGGGGGTCCAAGTCAAGGTTAGGGAGACCCAAAGGTGGCGCGGGAGTGTTATGTCACTGCGGTGAACACCATCTCTTGGCAGGAGGGAGCCGAGGAGATGGGGCGAAGGATGGAGGAGGTCGAAGAGGAGGCAGAGAGGAAAGAGCCGGGAGAGAAGGGCTGCGCAGAGGAGGCGGCAGGAGGGAGTCTGGAGGAGGTGACCGAGGTGAGGGTCGAGGAGGAGGCGACGGAGGTAGAGGTCCCCGTTCTGGAGGAAAGGGATGCCAAAGGATGGGCAGAGCAATCCAGGCTGGAGGCAGCTGAGGAGGTGGTGGAGCTGGAGGTATTCACCCGGGGAGGGAGAATGGAGAAGGTTCGCGTCAGCGGGGGGCTGACCCCGGAAGACCAGGGCAGGATGCTGGAGTGCATCCAGAAGAACGTGGACATCTTCGCCTGGAACGCCGCGGAGATGCCGGGGGTTGACGCGGATGTGGCCTGCCACCGCCTCAACTTGGACCCGGGGACACGCCCCGTTCAGCAGAAAAAGAGATCCACGGCGGACAAGCTGGCGGAGCCCATCAGGGAGGAGGTGGCGAAGCTTCTCAAAGCTGGCTTCGTGTCCGAAATTCAGTACCCCGGCTGGGTCTCAAACGTTGTGATGGTCAAAAAAGGAGACGGCCGCTGGCGGTTGTGTATCGATTTTTCCCTTCTTAATAAAGCTTGTCCTAAGGACTGTTACCCTTTGCCTCGGATCGACGCGCTGGTTGATTCCGCCGTCGGCTTTTCTGTAATGAGTTTTTTAGATGCCTTTTCAGGTTACCATCAGATCAGGATGCACCCCCGGACATCAAGGATGTCTCATTCATCACAGGGGACGGCTGCTACTGCTACAAGATGATGCCGTTCGGGCTGAAGAATGCTGGGGCCACCTACCAAAAAATGATGGATAGGGTCTTCAAGGAACAGAGGGGGAGGAACTTGGAGGTATATGTAGATGACCTCATGATCAAGAGCCGGGATGTGGACTCCCACCTCCGGGACCTGGAGGAGACCTTCGCCACCCTGCGCAAGTACAAAATGCGGCTGAATCCCCTTAAGTGTGTTTTTGGGGCTAGCAGGGGGAAGTTCTTAGGGCATCTCCTCACCCCCGCGGGGGTCGAGCCGAATCCGGACAAGGTCAAGGCCATCTTGGAGCTAGGATCCCCGCGGAATGCAAAGGAGGTCCAACGGTTGACAGGGAAGCTAGCAGGGCTAAGTCGCTTCCTTTCTCGGGCAGGGGAGAAGTGCTCCCCCTTCTTCAAGACGCTAAGGGGGGGTCAGAGGTTTGAATGGAGCAGGGAATGTGAAGAGGCCTTCCAGGCCCTCAAGGTGCAGTTGACACAGGCCTCGCTGCTCCAAGGGCCGAAGGAGGGGGAGGACCTGTTCTTGTATCTGGGGGTCGGGGCGGAGGCCTTGAGCTCGGTCCTGGTTCGAGAAGAGGGGAAGAGACAGCTCCCAGTCTATTATGTGAGCCGGGTCTTGAGGAAGGCCGAGCTCCGGTATCCGATCTTGGAGAAGCTTGCGTTCGCCCTAATCATCTCGGCTCGGAGGCTACGACCCTACTTCCAGGCACACTCAATCCGAGTGGTGACCGACCATCCCCTCCGCAACATCTTTGAGGGGGTGGAGCATTCAGGCAGATTGGCTAAGTGGTCGGTGGAGATGAGCGAGTTCGACGTCTCCTTCGTTCTGTGGCTCTCGATCAAAGCCCAGGCGATGGCCGACTTTCTTGCTGACTATGTGGTTGAAGTGGCGGAAGAAGAACTCACTCGCCCGGCTCCTTGGAAGGTGAGAGTGGATGGAGCATCGGGAAGGCATTCCTTAGGAGTAGGGGTGATCCTGGAAAACCCTCAAGGGACCCGGATCGAGCAGACGGTGGTGGTGCACTTTCCCATTACCAACAACCAGGCCGAGTACGAGGCCGTGATAGCGGGGCTTCGCCTGGCCAGGGAGCTTGGAGTGTCAGATGTGGAGGTCCTCACAGACTCCATGGTAGTAGCCTCTCAAATCAACGGGGAGTTCGAGGCAAGGGAGCCCACCCTGCGTTCGTACTTGGCCAAAGTAAAGGGGATCATTGGAACTTTCCAAACTTTCGCCATCCGACATGTGCCCAGGGAAGAGAATGAACAGGCCGATCAGTTGGCTAAGCATGGTCCCCAGGTGGGGGGCACCATCACCGACCTGTTTTGCCCCTCCATCGAAGAAGGGGAGCTCATGGAGATCGATCAGCAAGCTTCATGGATGGATCCAGTGGTGGTTTTTCTCTCCACAGGGGAGTATTCGGAGGGGGTAGACAAGAAGAAGCTGAGACACAAGTCAGCATACTACCTCCTCCAGGACGGGCAGCTGTACAGAAAAACCCTCTCAGGGATGCTGGCCCGCTGCGTAACCGAGGGTGAAGCGCGAAGGATCTTGGAGGAGGTCCACTCCGGGGAATGTGGGAGTCACTCCGGGAGTCGGACCCTAGAAGGGAGGATAGTCAGGCAAGGTTATTTCTGGCCCACCCTGGGCCGGGACGCTGCAGAATTCGCAAGGAGATGTCACAAGTGCCAACTGTTTGCCCCTCTCCAGCTGCAGCCGGCCCAACGGCTCCGTAGTATCACGGCCCCATGGCCCTTCGCAATCTGGGGAATGGATCTGGTTGGGCCGTTTCCCCAAGCCAGCGGCCAGAGAAGGTTCCTCCTAGTGATGATTGACTACTTCTCAAAGTGGATGGAGGTGAAAGCATTGGCCAAGGTGACCTCCCAGGTGATCAGGAATTTTGTATGGGGGGAGATCATCTGTCGCCATGGGCTGCCCCAGGCCATCGTCACAGACAATGGGCCCCAGTTCGCCAGTGCCGAGTTCACCAGCTTTTGCGAACAGCTTGGGATCGATCTCAGGTTCGCCTCGGTCCATCACCCCAGGAGTAACGGGCAAGTGGAGGCCGCAAACAAGATCATCGTCAACCTCCTCAAGAAAAAGGTGGAGAACCTGAAAGGGAGCTGGGTGGAGCAGCTTCCCGCGGTCCTTTGGGCCCTGAGAACCACCCCCAACACAGCTACAGGAGAGACCCCCTTCAAACTCTACCACGGGTGCGAGGCAGTGCTCCCCATTGAATTCGAAGTCCAAACGCCGCGAGTCGTGGCAGCAAAGGAAGACCGTGAGGAATGGCAGGCAGAGAATGAGGAGGAACTGAGGCTCTCCCTTGACATGGTAGAAGAAGTAAGAGACCTTTCCGCCATCCGACAGGAGGAGGTAAAAAGGAGAATGGCCAAGTACTTTGACAAGCATGTCAGGGTCAAGCAGTTCGTGGAGGGGGACTTGGTGCTGAAGAAAGTAGATGCAGCAGGGAGGTCAGCATCCGTGGGGAAGCTCAATCCCAGCTGGGAGGGACCGTTCATTGTAAAGGTAGCCCTGGGGTCGGGGGGCTATCGACTCCAGAATGTAGAAGGCGAGACCCTGAGTCTCACCTGGAGTGGTGACGACCTCAAACGCTTTTTTCCCTGAAACATGTAAGCAACACTTTGATTATAATAAATTCCTTCAAGCTCTCTGATATCGTTGTAATTGGCCTGCATGGTGGAATGTGATGTATTATGGACCCCGAGCAGATCCCGCTGTCAGGCTCTCACCTAGCTGGCAGGGCTGGAAGTCACTCGGTGTCATCCTTGGCCTCGAGCAGATCCCGCTGTCAGGCTCTCACCTAGCTGACAGGGCTGGAAGTCACTCGATGGTAGTAGTAATGGACCCCGAGCAGATCCCGCTGGCAGGGCTGGAAGTCACTCGATGGTAGTAGTAATGGACCCCGAGCAGATCCCGCTGTCAGGCTCTCACCTAGCTGGCAGGGCTGGAAGTCACTCGGTGTCATCCTTGGCCTCGAGCAGATCCCGCTGTCAGGCTCTCACCTAGCTGGCAGGGCTGGAAGTCACTCGATGGTAGTAGTAATGGACCCCGAGCAGATCCCGCTGTCAGGCTCTCACCTAGCTGGCAGGGCTGGAAGTCACTCGGTGTCATCCTTGGCCTCGAGCAGATCCCGCTGTCAGGCTCTCACCTAGCTGGCAGGGCTGGAAGTCACTCGATGGTAGTAGTAATGGACCCCGAGCAGATCCCGCTGTCAGGCTCTCACCTAGCTGGCAGGGCTGGAAGTCACTCGGTGTCATCCTCGGCCTCGAGCAGATCCCACTGTCAGGCTCTCACCTAGCTGGCAGGGCTGGAAGTCACTCGACGGTGGTATTAGTGGACCCCGAGCAGATCCCGCTGTCAGGCTCCCCTAGCTGGCAGAGCCGGAGGTCACTCGATGGTGCCGGCCTTGAAGTCGTTGGGAGCAGGCCAAGGTCTGTGGCAGGGAGCAAGGGGGAAGGGTCCTGTCAGGGCGAGCTCGGGCTCGGCAAACTCAGCTCGGCGTAATCCAGAAGGCAAGCCGGACTGGAGGGCTCGGCATAGGCGAGTTCGGGCTCATCATTTCGGTCTCGGCATGGGAAAGCAGGCCGCGAGCCCGGGCCTCGCCAAAGACAAGCCAGACCGGGGCGCCTCGAACCACAGGCCCATCACACTTCGAAAAATTTCTTCGATGGGCACAACCTGGGAGGCTCGCGTGCGAGTAAAGGTAGGCGGATAGAAGGCAGAAGGCTGCGCGCGAGTAGTAATGACGTAATAAGGGCGGAGAGTAACTCGCCGCGAAATCATTTGGGGCTCGGCGAACACTCCAAACACGCTTCGCTCGCGTGCGCGCTCTCATGATCACTCTACTCGCAGAACCGATCTCTGCGAGGTCGCGGGAGGAAGCACTCACATACATTTGTAACAACGGGCATAGAAAAGAACACCGGTATGATCAAAACACTTTCATTTATTATTCACAAAAGTACAGGGAGCTCGCCACAGCGAGTAGTCAAAAAAGAAAAAAGAAGAAAAATACAAGGCTGTCAGCTGGCCTCGCCCCCTCCGCCGGACTGGTCCTCGCCGTCGCCCGAGTGATCCTGGAGGCTCTTCCCGAACATTGCGTCCAGACTATCTTCCTTCTCGCTGGGCGGCGTCGCCGAAAACAGACTCGGCATCAGGTCCCGAGCGGAGATCTCCCCGCATCCTTCCACCAGCACCCCGGAGTCCTTCATCATCGCGAGGGTGCACTCGGCGGTCTGGATGGAGTTGATCTGCAGTCTCTCGACGAGGTCCGCCTCGCCGAAGATGCGCGGGCTCTTGTAGGGGAGTGTGGGATCGATGTCGTGCCCCGGGAAGAAGATCTCCGCCTGGCGACGCACCTCGCCGAGAAGGTGCTGGTTCTCCCCCTTCAGCTTCGCGTTCGCGCTCTCCAACTCGCCAAGGCGTGCGCGCAGTCGGACGATCTCCTCCCCTCGCTCGATGTCGCGAGCCTGGAGCTCCCCAGTAGCGTCGGCATCCGCGGCCAGCTGCGCGCGCAGGCGGTCGTTCTCCTCCCCCAGCTCAGTGTTGCGAGCCTGGAGCTCGCCCGCCGCCTTGGCATCCTGGAAAAAAGCTCACTTAGCAGCAGCACAAAGCTTTCCAAGTAAAAGAGAGCGGTGCGTGATGCTTACCAGCCCGCCAGCAGTCTGGGCGAGAAGACTATCCACGATGCCGAGCCGCCTCGCCTGATCGGCAACCTGCTCCTTGGCGAGGTCGCGGGCTTGCTCGGCCTTTTCGAGCTGGTGACTGAGGGCGAAGCTGCGGCGCGCCAGCATGTGGTGCAGCTCCAAAGTCCGCAGGTGGGACTGCAGCCCCTCATGGCCGAGCTGCCGGAGGGTCGCCCTCTTGTAGGCCTCGGCATCCTCCCGACCATAAAGGCCGAAGCCGAGGGCGTAGGCGTGACCGGTGGCGGGCTCGCGGTCGTGCCAGGACGGGTGCAGAGTGGAGACGGAGACTCGATGTGCGAGCTCGTCCCACTGCAGCATGGGCTCGCCCGCGGAATCCTTCCAGCGCGCGCCGAAGTTGAAGAGGGGGTGCTGCTTCGGCGGCGCGCGCTCGCGGGCAGCCCTCTTCGCCGAGGGAGGAGGGGAGATCGCAGCCGAGGAAGAGGGGGCCTTGCCACCCTTTCGGCCCTTGCTGGTCGTCTCCTTCAGCGGGCTCCCCGGGGACGCGTCGGGAGGAGTCTCCGACGAGCTGATGTACTTGGGACTGGACTGATGTTGTTGTTGCCCCCGCGAAGCTAGCAGGGCTCTCCGCATCTTTTTCATCTGACGGGGGCCGGATGGCGGGTTCGACCCCGCGTCCTCAGAACGCCTCTTGCCGGAAGAGGGCTGCGAGAGGGCCGCCTCGTCTCGGCAGGCCGCTGCCGCCGCCCTCTCGCGAGCAAGAGGGTCAGTATCAAGCCCCGGGTCCGCAAAAGGCGGGTTCGCGGGGATTATTCGCTCCCCTGCAGAAAAATACTTGAAACGGTTAGAAAATTCAGATATGATGATGTGCCGAGCTCGCGAGTAGGCGAGCTCGGCAAGATAAGGAGAACATACCTTCGCCAGGCAGAACCGGGGGAGCGCGTCGAGGCCCCTCCGCAGGAAGGCGACCTCGAAATCTTTGTGGAGGAAGAATTTGTGGAGCTCGGCGTCGTTGCCGGACACGGCCGGCGGGCGGTACACCTCCTCGCCTTTCTGTTGCGGCGAGTAGGGGATGTTGCCGAGATCGCCCTTGATGAAGGCGATCTTGGTCATCCAGGTGTGGTGCTTGTTCGCGATCTCGCGAACTTTGATAAAGGAGCCGCCGAAGTACGCGACCCCGTCCGTCGTCGCCTTATAGGAAAAGAGTTTCCTGAACACTGTCAGGTTGAACTCGATCCTCTCCCGCCGGAGGTAGCTCGCGAACGCCACCATCATGGCGATGGCGTTTGAGTTAAGCTGCGCGGGGATGGCCCCGTAGTATTTCAGGATCTGCCGGATCTCCGGCCACAAGGGAAGCCGCAGCCCCACCTCGAAGTGCGAGATGGGGAAGGCGAGCTCGTCCTTATAGAACGTGTTGATGGCCTCGCCCGGTCACGGTCTGCGCGCCTCAAAGCCCGGCGGCACATACAGGGCTATGAATTCTGCGAGCTCCTCCTCGCTGGTGTGGCCGTCAAAGAAGCAGTAATCCGCGAAATGCTGCGCGCATTTGGAGCGGCCATCAGCATCCGGGTTAGTCTTGCCCATGATCGCAGGAAAGAAGCAAAGCGCAGCGCGAGCAGAAAGGAAAAAGCAGGGAAGGGAAGCAAAGCAATAAAGATAGTACGGGGGTAGGTGAGGGGGGGCTATTTATAGGAAAAGGGATCTGAGGCAGGCTGTCACATCGGCGCATCTCGCCACCCCAGCTCGCCACCCCAGCTCGCCACCCCAGCTCGCCGACTTCCGGCGCATCCCAACTGAGGCTAAGTCAAAACATTACGGCTTTTTATTTAAATATTAATTAAAAATGTTCTAAAAATTATTCATCCCAGCAGGGGAAAGTTCGAAACAGAAAACGGGGCGCGCGAGCAGGGAGGGCACCAGGATGCGAGCGCCGGTCGGCTCGGCAGAGGAGCCCGCAAATTTATCTACCCCGGCCTCGCGATCCCCGCCCCCCAAGCTGTCGCGCGCGAAGTAACTCGCGGATCCTTCCGGAATTCCTTTGTGCAACCAAGAGACCGTCATCTATCTCATCCAGGAGTCGGGAGGGAGACATCAACTCGCGAGCTCGGCCGAGGCGCACCTCCTCAGCAAGACGCGCGTAGTCGCGCTGCAGCGTCTCGTTGACCCCTGCACCTCGCGCAGTCCACACACCAGCTTCTTGAGGAGCTTGACCTCCCTCCTCATCAGCTCGCCTTGATCCACCTCCGGACCCAGGTAAGAGTCTAGCGAGCTCGGAGATGGGAGGGGAGAGTGGTGGGCTGCCAGCGAAGACTCCTCGGCAGCCGATTGACTGGGAAGAGCTGTAAAGGCAAATGTCAGCAGAGCAAAAACTTGCGAAGAACAGGGGTGAGTGAGGCTGACCTGAAGAGCTCGGCGGTTCAAGGGAGATGCGAGGAGGGACAAACCTCAGGTCCTTCCCGCGACCTGGTCCTCGAACCCCCGGCGAGATGAGCTCGAAAGCCGGGGTGGGAATGGACGCCCGACCTCTCCCGGCGGCCTCGTCAGTTTGCTGAGGAGGGGAGCCCGGTGGCGAGGTCGGCCTCTGCGAGGTCACAGGCAGGATCCCGAAGAGGAGCGGCGGATCCCGGGGATGGCTATCCGGTGCCGAGAATCGCGAAGTGGCGAGCGCGGCCTCGCCCTGCGGTGTGGAGACCCGCGGGGTGGTGCCCTCGCCATCTGGTTGGCCGTCCTGGTCGTCGCCAACTACCACGACCTCCCTGTCATCCACTGGAGTAGTTCGAGTAGAGGAGCCGGTCTCGCGAGCCAGGGTGGCCCTCAGGTCGTGGAAGATGGGCTCGGCCGCCTCGGGGAACGACTTTGTCCTCTTGGAACTTGGCTCGGCAGAATCAACCTGGGGAACTTTCGCGGGGACCGCCGTCAGCGCGGCAATGCGAGCCGCGGAAGCCTGGCGAGCTCGGTCTAGGCGCTCTTGAATCTCCTTGGGAAGGGGCATCTTGGCAAGGCAGCAGGGGAAATGGCAAGAGCCAGGAGGCATAGCAGGTGCATATATATAGCCGCAGGTGGCCCCCACCAGAAGATTCCCTCCAACTCGCCAGCCAGAGCTCGCCGCACACTTCGGGTTGGATGATTCTTTCCGAGCTAGTGCCAAGCTCGAAAAGAGCGGGGATTGTGTACAACCCCGTGTCCGGCGAGCAAGGTCACAGGGGAGCTCGGCAGCAGCAGGCGAGCTCGGCATCAACAGGGGCGAGCCCGAGCTCGGCATCCGCCAGCCAGAGATCGTCGATCGGCGACCCCGAGCTCGGCATTCGCCGAGCGGGCTGCAACTCGCACCCTCGCAGTGGAGTTCGGCAGCAGCGTGCGAGCAGAGCACGCCGAGGTGGCAAGAGCTCCCAGCTCGCCTGGGGGTCAGAGGTACTTTTTACTGTTTTACCCCTGCTGGTCTGCCCATAGCCCTTCAAAACAGCGGAGTTTGGCTGTTGGCAGGCCCAGCCAAGGGTCTCCTGGTAATTTCAGGTCAGTTATTTTGGTTATTGGCAGTCCGGATTTCAAAAACTATAAATAGGACCCAAGGGGTACCCCAGAAAGCAGGTTTTTCCCGGTGCTCCTTTTCCCCAAATTCTCTAAGTGCTTTCTGAGGGTACCTTAGCTCGGCTTCAGGCTAAGGAGGGGAAGCGCTCTGAGATCTTCCGGGTTTGTGGTGGGACCTCCCCGCCGAGCCCTTGGGTCTGTTTCTCCTTGTCTTGTTGTTTCCCTTGCAGGAGCGAAGTAGGCGCGAGACCACCACTTTCCCCAAGGGCGAGTTCCACAGGAGGCCGGGTTCCGGTTTCAACAGGTGCCAACCTCCGAGAGGATTTCCTCACTCAGGCTCTCACTAGCTGGATGGGTCGAATGTGCCTCGGTGGAGAGTAAGTCTCATTAGCTGGCATGGCAGGTTGACCCCTCGAAGAGGCCAAGTATTTTTGGTCGCGAGAGAGCTACACTCAACGAATATGTTGGGTTGGATGTTTCTTTCTGAGCGTGGAACTCGCTCGAAAAGAGCGGGGATTGTGTACAACCCCGTATTCGCGGAGTGGGGTCCCCAAGCAAGGCGTAAGACTTGCTAAGCTTTTTAAGCTTTTCGGGTGTTTTGCACTCTTGGGGGCCAATTTATGGTTAATCTGCATAATATACTAGTAGGGGAGGAAAAATTTCCCTAGTTTGCTAGTGTTTGGTGTACCCTTCAGGGGGCGGGGGCGGCGGGAATCCGGCACCCGCCCCGTCCCCTTTAGGGTCTCGCCCGGCTTGAGGGTTCTCGCCCGGCTTAAGGGTTCTCGCCCGGCTGCAGCAGCTCGTCCGCCTGGCAGCTCGTCCGCTGGGCAGCTCGTCCGGCTTGAGAAACTCGCCCGGCTTGAGCAGCTCGTCCGACTTGAGCCGCTCGCCCGGCTTGAGCAGCTCGCCCGGCTTGAGCAGCTCGCCCGGCTTGAGGGTCTGCTATTTTGCCCCTGATGGGCTGCGAATAGCTGTTCAGAACCGCGGAGTTTAGCTATTGGCAGACCAGACTCGGGGTATTTCAGTAATTTCAGAGCAGTGGGATTGCGCTATTGGCAGACCATCCCCAAAAATCTATAAATAGACCCTTGGGGTGCCTTGGAGAGGGATCAATTTTCACCACTCTTCATCCTCTTCCTTCATCCTCCAAGGCACCTAGCTCGACATTCGCTAGGGAGGGGGAGATCTCAAAGGTCTTTCGGGTGTGAGGTGCGGCCTCCGCGCTAGAGCCAAGGGTTATTTCCAAAATTCAGGTCTCTCACCAAGGGACGGCTTGGGAGAAGTAGGTGTGAGCTGTATCCATGGTCTGAACTCTAGGTGGAGCCGAATCTTGGTTCCAACAAGTAGAGTGCATAGGATAAGAATGAAGTTATTCTTAGTCTTCTCTCCTTCTCATCTTCTTAAGCTAGGCTACGGTTGATATCTTCCTCTTCATTTATGGGTTGAGCTTGACTCTTATTAAATCTTCCACCATTAAAAAGGCTAAGTCAAGGAAGGGATGAGATAACCCTCTTCATGACTTCTCCCTCTAAAGACAACACACTCACTCGCACTCTGAACATCATAACGGATAACTTACAGATTGAACTATATATTGATATTGATTAGGTTAGATCAATTGATCATAGAGATCTACAACAACATAATGCTCCTTAGTTTGGAGTAATCTTGTCACCCAAAGAAGAAGGAAATAATTTGTTATACCCTGTTCTAGTGCAAAAGCAAAGTTTAAAGTAATAACTCATAGTATATGTGATGAGAAGTGAAAGAACTTTATAGTTAAGCGTGATCGGGCGAGAGTAGTTCCGGGATGGGTGACCTCCTGGGAAGTCCCCATAGGGGAGCTTAACTGGATCATTTCTCATCAAAAAGAGGTCGGGGGATCGAGGTCGGGCAAGCGCAATGCCTCGCTGACCTCAACAATCCGCCACAAACCAGTTAAAGGGAGGTCTGTCCGGTTTGGGAGATTGACCGCACGTGGTTGTGTAGAGTGCGGGTTGGGGCTGGTGGATTGCAGTCCGGCTGGGGGAGGCCCCCCTTTCAACATGCTTGACCCCTTCCCATTCTCTTGTCTTAACTTTTGCCGAGCTATTGAGTCGTCTGTGTCTGCCCCATCTCGTCGGGATGACAATTAACCTCTTCCCCCAGATATATTCTTTGAAATGGCCTTCCAATCTCTCATCTCTTTTCTGTTATATCCTCCCTCCTTGCGAAGTGGATGACCATGTTGTACAACCTCGTACCCGGCCGAGTAGGATCCTCCCCGGATAGCGGGCTCGGGACATGCTATGAACGACGATGTGGTATGGTCCCGGTCAATATATATATATATATATATATATATATATATATATATATATATATATATATATATATATATATATATAGATGCAGGTTTTTATATATTTAAATATAAATATATTAAGTTTTATATATAAATATTATAATACATATATATATATAAAGGGAGGAGGATATAAAAAGAGGAGGAAGAGGAACCTAGAAAAAGGGGAGCTCGGGATTGTCTCTCCCATGGGCGTCGGCTGGAGCAGATCGACCGGGAGTTTCTCTCCCGGCGTCGCCTGGAGCAGGACCGGCCAGGAGCTGCCTGGAGTCGAGATCGGCCACCGGGAGCGGGGCTTTGCTACCGGGAGTCGAGATCGACCACCAGGAGCGGGGCTTGGCGGCCTGGAGTCGGGATTGGCCGTTTGGAGCTGGATCGGCCAGGGGCTTCTTCCCCAACGCCTCCAAAAGCAAGGAAGGTCGGGGGGTCCTCTCCCTTCTCGCTCAGCATTGTGCTCGTTCGGCCATGGAGAAGCTCGGACATGGAGGAGAAATCGCCTGGAGCCTCCAACCCTCGAGTAGAGGCCGGATTCGTGCGTGGACAGCAGCTATGCTCACTGTACGTGGACCTCGAACTGTACAGAGACAGAATTTTGGTTTCAACACCTGCGACATCACGCTTCGTCTTCGAGGGAAAATCACACACTACAGCCCCCGAACCTCTTGCAAGATATTCAGTTGCGGCTCGGTCAAATTGCGCGTCAAGGGTAACGAAGTTTCTTCTTGGGCAGTTGAAGCCCTTTTTTATCATACTTGCATGGAAGCCCTCTCCACTAAAGGGTGGGGGAAGGGTGCTCTCCGACGGGTCGATGTGTACATCCCCGCAATTAATTACATTTAGTATCCGGAAGCGTAAGTACGGATTTAGACATGTTGTGTGAAGCTCATACACACGTGTGATCCAGATTTGTGATGTTATGGGTTTCCCGGAGAAGTTTTCGTGGGAGTTGTATATTATTTGCTCGCAAGGAATAAGCATCGCCGTCCCGAGAAAGGTGTGCAGTCGATATAATTCGGTCCAATATAAGTGGCCGATATTTATTTTGCCACCACTTGGCGGGACGTTGGTGTACAGGTACTATAGGACTAAGCAGAGGTAGCGAGCTTAAGCCCAAGGTTGTGCCGATCCTAGAAGGCCTAATGTATTTATGTTGTCGGTCTGCGTGCCGAGGTATGGAATTTTCATTCATGTAAATTGAAATGTTGGTGATGCTTGTGTATGTTATTTATCTTTTTCGTCTCAGGCGAGTGGTGTACTCGTGAACCACTCGTCCCGTGTGGGCCCCGAGATAAAGTTACCGGGAAGCCCTTGAGGGTCTGTTAATAACCTCTCAAAGTAGCGGAGTTGCGTTGTTGGCGGCCCAACTTGGGCTGCGTATAATAGAACTGTTTGGCGGGATTACGCCATTGGTGGATCGGATGAAGAGCATTTTACATAGACCCAAGGAGGCACCTCTAGATAGGAGAGAGTTGGTCTTGAGATTCTCCTTAGATGTTTCGGTCGGCCAAGAGAGCCATCCGAAGGTGTCTTAGCTCAGTCTTTGGCTTGGGAGGAGAAGAATTTGTTAGTCTTCCGAGTATGCGGTGGGACCTCCAAGCTGAGACCTTGGGTCTATCTTTTGAGTTCCTAGTCTTTTGTCTAGATCGTTCACTTGAGTGTAGTAGGTGCGCGACACCCCTCTTTTGGCACCTCAAACTCTACAGAGACAAAATTTTGATTTCAACACCTGCGACATCACGCTTCATCTTCGAGGGAAAATCACACCCTACAGCCCATTTTCGTCCACTTGAATAAAACAACATCTGTGTTCAATTCAATGTGCAATTGAAATTTGTTTTCATTGTGCCAATAGTATGTTTATGTGCAAATATAAAATTTTGATTAAAGTATAATTTGGCTGTATATAGCCATAGCACTATAGCAGTATACATATTACACTCCTACTGCAAAATAAAAATTGAAGAAATGAAAAATAATAATATTAAAACATTTGGGGTCCGTTCTGCACAATAATATCAGTCGTGAACGTGGTGTTTATGAATTGTCGTTTGTGAATGCCTGGCCTCGATCACTATTATGTTCAAAACTAGTTTTCTTTTATTGTTAATTTTGTCTTGCCAAACATGCATTCTATGACGGTGATATTTTGCTTCAAACTCACCTAAGCAAAAAACAACATGCTAAACAGAGCAAAAATATCGATCATCATTGAAAGTGTGTGACAATGGTTATGACCACGATCGAAAAAGAAACCAGTTTTTAACATAAAAGTAAACGAAATTCTTTAGGCAAGGTCAAACATTCACAAACAACGGTTAATAATCACAATATTCATGACCACAAACGCCGCCGCACCAAACATGTTACGATTTAATATATTTTGGGCAATATCATAATGAGTACTATAATTGCGAGTGTTGTTATTGCTTTTCCTGAAATAGATTTATTTTCGTCATTATGGTTGGACGGATATTTAGGAGAGTGATTTATTTTCTTTCCGTTGAGTCTCTGTACAAATGTATTATAAATAGACATGTATGATAAATGAAAAGGCAGAGGTTTTCATGGAATGAATTTGTCATGGTATCAGAGCCAGGTTCCATTGGGCACACATAGTTCTTTGTTGTGGTTAATCTTCTCGTGAGATCATGGCGGATGGCGACAAAAGAATAGATATGACGTATCATCTTGGATCGAGTGACGGTCCGGGAAACATCATTACCCCGATTCAGTTACGTGGTGAAAACTATGATGAATGGGCAAGAGCAATCCGAACCTCGCTAAGGGCGAAGAGGAAATATGGCTTTGTGGAAGGGACGGTCCCAGAGCCAAAAACGGCTGAGAAACTCGAGGATTGGACTGCTGTACATTCGATGTTGGTTTCATGGCTGACAAATACCATTGAACCCTCCATCCGCTCAACGCTTGGGGAATATGACAATGCGCAAGTTTTGTGGAACAATCTCAAAAACAGATTTTGTGTGGTAAGTGGTACTCGTATATGCCAATTAAAATTGTCCTTGGGGGAGTGCAAGCAAGAAAAAAATGAGACCGTAGCAACTTATTTTGGCCGTTTATCAAAAATCTGGGATGATTTAATCACATATGTGAAAGTGCCGACTTGTAAGTGTGGAAATTGCAAATGCAACATCGTCAACCAGATAGAAAAATTGAGAGAAGAGGACTACCTACATTACTTTCTTATCGGCCTCGACGGAGCATATGCGGCAATTCGATCAAATCTGCTTGGTCAAGAGCCGTTGTCGACGCTTGATAGGGCATACCAACAAGTAACACAAGTAGAACGCTTGCGTGACGGAGAGTTACTTTCGTCATCCAAGATGCGCGGGATAATGTCATGGCCTTCGTTGTTCAACCAGAAACTCGCGGTAAATCTCGTATCATAGATAATACTGAAAAATTTTGCAACCATTGTCATAGAGAAGGTCACGATGAATCAACGTGCTTTCAAATCCACGGGTTTCCCGACTGGTGGGGGGACCGACCTCGTGGAGGAAAAGGACCAGGCCGTGGTGGAGGAAGAACAGGAAAAGGAAGTTGGCGAGCCAACTCTAGCCGGGGAAGAGGACATGGCGCACCGCCAGTTCGTGCAAATAAAATTGGGGGAGCTGGTCCTTCGTCTGGGCAACCAGGGAGAAGCTCGCATGGTATGGGGAGTGCAACCACAGCCTCAGATCTTGCGGGTGTATCAACCACTCATCTTCAACAACTTCTTGACCTTCTAAATTTGGCAAAATCAAACGATCGACTACAAGGTAAGAATAATTCCTGCAGTTGGATTATGGATACAGGAGCTTCGAATCATGTAACATGCGACTTGTCTGTTCTGAAAAATGTGAGGAAGGTGAAATGCTGCCCAGTTGGCTTGCCAGATGGAAACACCGCAGAGGCAAACCAAGAAGGGAGTGTTGAGTTACCAGGAGGATTGAAGCTAGACAATGTGTTTTATGTCCCCATCTAACATGCAATCTAATTTCTGTGACTCAATTAATTGATGAAGTTAATTGTGTTGTTCATTGCACTAATAATGGTTGTATTATACAGGACCGGCTGACGAGGAAGGTGATTGGAGCGGGTGAGAGATCGGATGGACTTTATATTTTCCGCGGTATTCCTCAAGTAAATGTTCTGTCAGTGGATGGTGATTCAATGTTCGATTTGTGTCATCAACGTATGGGGCATCTGTCAAAGAAAATTTTGAAGATGATTCCAGCTGTGAGTAGTTTCTGTAGTAACAATAACAAATCTTGTGATGTATGTCCGCGTGCAAAACAACCCAGATCATGTTTTCCTATTAGTACAAATAAAGCTGGTAGAGTCTTTGAACTTGTTCATTTGGACTTGTGGGGGCCTTACAAAATTCCTTCTTCGTGCGGGGCTAGCTATTTTCTAACGATAGTAGATGATTTTTCAAGAGGAGTTTGGGTTTATTTACTTCGCAATAAAATAAAAGTTAAATTAATGTTTCTCAATTTTGTCGCTATGATTGAACACCAATTTGAACAAGTGATAAAACGTGTAAGAACTGACAATGGTACAGAATTTAAGTGTTTGTATGAGTATTTTCAAAGTAATGGCATTGTTTTTGAAAGCTCCTGTGTTGGAACTCCACAGCAAAACGGCAAGGTTGAAAGAAAACACCAACATATCTTAAATGTGGCTAGAGCTTTAAGGTTTCAAGGGAACTTACCAATCAAATTTTGGGGAGAATGCATTTTGGCCGCATGCCATTTGATTAATAGGATACCCACCGTGGTACTTAAGTATAAATCCTCATATGAAATGTTGTTTGGGCAAGTACCATCTTATGACGCTGTTCGGGTTTTTGGTTGCCTGTGTTATGCTCACAATCAACGGCATAATGGGGATAAATTTGCGAGCAGGAGTCGGAAGTGTATATTTGTTGGCTACCCGTTTGGGAAGAAAGGATGGAAGTTGTATGATTTGGAAACTCATGAGTACTTTGTTTCACGGGATGTGAAATTTTTTGAGAAGGAATTTCCGTTCGTCACAAACCAATCACGAAATATGGAAATTCCTGTAGTAATGGAAAGTAAGGATGGGGCATGGAGTGAAGATCGATGAGGAGGCTGGTGAGTGTGCGGTATGCATTGAGGGGGGGGGGGTCAGAGATGCAACCCAACTCAGTCAACAACCTGTTCATAAAAACACTAGTGACAAGGAGCTTGCGGAAATGTCTTTTGAGCATAGTGAAGGCGAGCTTGGGCGGGGAAGACGTGTCAAAACTCCTACAACTCGCTACCGTGATTTTGTCACTCATACTGTACGGAAAATAAGTCCATCTGAGAACTCATCAGCTACTTCATCGCCCTCAGGTACGCCGTACTCTATAACCCATTTTGTGAATTGTGAACGTTTTTTTGCGAGACATAGAAATTTTATTGCAGCAGTAACAGCGGGATGTGAGCCAAAGAGTTTTAAAGAAGCAATAAAAGACTCGGGATGGAGAGATGCAATGGATAAAGAGATCCGTGCACTTGAAGATAATAAGACTTGGGTAATGGAGACGCTCCCTCCCGGAAAGAAAGCTCTGGGGAGCCAATGGATATATAAGATCAAGTATAAATCAGATGGTAGCATAGAGCGACTCAAAGCACGACTGGTGATTTTTGGCAATCATCAAGTAGAAGGAATTGACTATAACGAGACGTTTGCTCCTGTGGCGAAAATGGTGACCGTTCGCGTTTTTCTTGCAGTTGCTGCCGCTAAAAAATGGGAGATACATCAAATGGATGTGCATAATGCTTTTCTTCATGGTGATTTAAGTGAGGAAGTGTACATGAAAGTTCCTCCTGGGTTCAAAAATACTAATTCTAACATGGTGTGCAGGTTGAGAAAGTCGTTGTACGGTTTAAAACAAGCTCCTCGATGTTGGTTCGCAAAACTCTCGACAGCTTTGAAGGATTATGGATTTGTGCAATCCTATTCGGACTATTCCTTGTTCGTATTGAGCAAAAGACAAACTCAGATCAATGTTTTGATCTATGTTGATGACTTGATTGTCGCAGGGAATGATAAGCTGGCTCTAACTGCCTTCAAAACTTACCTTGGAAAATGCTTTCATGTGAAAGATTTGGGGGTTTTGAAATACTTCTTGGGGCTAGAGGTAGCTGGGAATCCAGAAGGAATATTTCTTTGTCAAAGAAAATATGCACTGGAAATAATCTCGGAAACAGGCTTGTTGGGAGCAAAGCCTGCGTCTTTTCCTATGGAACAAAATCACAATTTAGCTCTTGCTAAGGGTGATTTTCGTACGGATCCGACACCATACAGGCGTCTTGTGGGAAGATTGATTTACTTGTCTGTAACGAGACCCGATATTGCATATTCGGTTCACATATTGTCGCAATTTATGCAACAACCTCGCAACGATCATTGGGAGGCAACTCTCAGGGTTGTGAAATATTTAAAGAAAAATCCGGGGCAAGGAATTCTACTTTGTGCCAACAGTGACTTAACTCCAGAAGGGTGGTGTGATTCAGATTGGGCTAGCTGCCCTCTTACGCGACGTTCCTTGACAGGGTGGTTCGTTTCTATTGGTGGCTCTCCTGTGTCTTGGAAGACCAAGAAACAACAAACTGTGTCAAGATCGTCTGCGGAGGCCGAGTATCGTGCTATGGCGGCAACGGTGTGTGAATTGAAATGGCTTAGACAGTTGTTAGGCGACTTGGGTGTGCGATATCCAAAAAGTATGAACTTGTATTGCGACAGTTAATCGGCACTGTACATTGCTCAAAATCCCGTTTTTCATGAAAGAACGAAGCATATAGAAGCCGATTGTCATCTTGTCCGAGATGCAGTAAATGAAGGGATGATCTCTCCATCGTATGTTTCCACCAACGTTCAATTGGCCGACATCTTCACAAAAGCATTGGGGAAAGTTAAGTTTGAATTTCTTCTAGGCAAGTTGGGCGTTCGAGATCTTCACGGGCCAACTTGAGGGGGGTGTTACGATTTAATATATTTTGGGCAATATCATAATGAGTAATATAATTGCGAGTGCTGTTATTGATTTTCCTGAAATAGATTTATTTTTGTCATTATGGTTGGACGGATATTTAGGAGAGTGATTTATTTTCTTTCCGTTGAGTCTCTGTACAAATGTATTATAAATAGACATGTATGATAAAGGAAAAGGCAGAGGTTTTCATGGAATGAATTTGTCAGTTCATGCTTCGTTTGGCGGAGCTTATTTGCTCAGGTGAGTTTGGTCAAAAAATACTATTATCATAGATTGGATGTTTGGCAAGACAAATGTTATGACCGCTATTAGAAAAAATAAACTAGTTCTAAACATAAAATGTATGAAACTTTTTAGGTGAGATCGTACGTCCACGAATAACAGTTCATGATCACCACACTCACAGCCGCCACCAGTGCGACAAACAGCCTGAGCCTTCGGCTCCATTGAGGTCTTATTTTCACCGGTGAAGCGGTTACGACATATGAATTGGACCTTATCATGCGACGATAACCACTTGACTCGTGAAAATAAGTCCGCCCAAACAAAACCTTGATCTAATAATTAAAAGTTTCTAAAATGATTGAATTCTTGGAGCTGGCTCACGAGCTCGCCAGAAGAAAAACAAGGTGCGCGTCGCTTTCACATTCCCCTTCCAGCACTTGTAGTGTTTTTATAATATTGTTAAATAATTAATGTGCGACAATGTTTAATAATATAGTAATATTAAATACCATAAACCGCGAGGTTGCGATTTTCTCGTGCGAAATATCGTGATCCGAATATAGCATTTATAATTACTCCTTTAAATTGGGGTCTAATTCTTTTTCGATTTATAATTTTTATAATTATTGCTTAGCAAGAGGACAAGAATGGACGGATGTGCGGGTCGATAAATTGACGATATATATCAAAATATCATCACGCGTGGAATGCGTGTTTCTCTCGGTATATTATTAAGTGCTTTATTTAAAAATTTTACAAAGAATATAAATATTGAAATATACATATTTAGTTTAAAATTTCAAATATATATTAATATAATATATTATTTTTTATGTAAAATAACATTATAAAAGCTCTTATTTTCAACTCGAATATTGGATTTCTGCTTTCCACATTCCATAGTTTTTTTAGGGTGCTGCTATTCGCATCACAGTTTTGGCTATTCGCACCGCACTTTCTCCTGATTTTTCGTGTCTTTTAAAAATACGCTTTGTACATACATATTTAGGAAAAGTGTTTAACACGAAAGTTGTAAATCTCGACGATATCTACGAACACTATTCCTAAAAATATATGTACAAAGTGTATTTCCAAAGGCGCAAAATCTAAACGTATTTCTCAAGTACGTTTTGTACATGTATTTTTAGTCAACTTTCGCGTTGAATACTTTTCCTAAAAATGCATGTACAAGGCGTATTTCCAAAAGACATAAAAAATTAGGAGAAAGTGCGGTGCGAATAGCCAAAGCTGCGATGCGGATAGCATCGCCCTTTTTTTAAAATATATATATTTTATAGATAAAGTGAGAGGCTGCCATTAATAGAAAAGGAGATGAAGTGAGGACCACATGCACATGTAGAGATGTGTTGCCGTTAGAAATGCACTCTAGAATAGGAGATGTTCTGCGAGTATTTTAAATTAAGGTGATTGATATGAGCACTATAGTTTTGGCTAGTTGTGCAACATTTTTTTTTCTAATTTTTCGTGTCTTTTGGAAATACGACTTGTACATACATTTTCAGAATAATTGTTCAACACGAAAGTTGTATATCTCGACGAGATCTACAACTTTCGTGTTGAACACTTTTCTAAAAATGCTTGTACATTGCGTACTTTGAAAATACATTCAGATTCCGCGTCTTTTAGAAATACGTCTTGTACATGCATTTTTAGAAAAAATGTTCCGCACGAAAGTTGTAAATCGAGGCGTATTTCCAGAAAGTACGAGAAATTAGAATAAAACATTATGTGACTAGTCAAAAATATAGTGCTAATAACAATCATCTAAATTTAATAGTTTGTGAATGGATTAATTGAGAGAACCGTGAAAATTTGATTAAGATTAATTTATGAGTGGTGTTACGGGCACACCTATAACGGTTATGTGCACACCAGTAAACTCAAATAATCCCACCTAAAGAGGTATAATATTTCCCTCTAAGGACAGCCCAACCCGCGTCCCGCGTCTGAACTGAAGCAATCGCGAAAAGCTTTCGCGATTTAGGGATTCCGCCGCTCGCTCGCCGCTCCCCGCCGCTCCCCGCCGCCGGAAAACACCGCGGTTTCTCCTAAATTGAAGCCTGCTGGAGGTGGGCTTCCTCTTCCCCAAGTTTCAGAGCTTGTTGCAGCAACCCGCCTGGAGCTTTCCGATCTAGGGTTGTCGCCGACCCTCCCGATTCCGCCGCTCGCTCGCCGCCGCTCGCCGCCGCTTCCCGCCGCCGGAAAACACCTCCATTTCCCCTAAATCGAAGCCTGCTGGAGGTGGGCTTCCTCCTCCCCAAGTTTCACAGCTTGTTGCAGCAACCCGCCTGGAGCTTTCCGGCCAGTCGACGGAGAGGTAACGCTTCGATTTTTTTTGTAGCGGTGTTTTGATCCATTTCAGTTTTTTTTAGCGGTGTTTTGATCCATTTCAGATTTGGGGTTTTGGTGCTTCTTGTTCTTTGGTATATCTAGGGCTGCCGCCCGCTCTGTATAGGTTGAAATGAATTAAGAGCACACATTGTCGTTAATGAGTGACTCATATAAATGTGGTGAAGTTGACGTTGGTTTGCATTTTGTGACCGACATTATATTTCATACAAAAGCTGAATTGATTGATTGGTCTCGCAATATCGCCAAGGGATTGGGTTTTATTATTGTCGTTCACAGAGCGGACAAGCTTGATGATAGGCCTAAGCTGAGAATTTTTTGGGTTGCGATAGAGGAGGCTGCCCACGTGTTCATTCAAATAGAGTGAAGAAAAATTTAAGAAAAACTAGTTCAAAACGATGTGGATGTCCGTTCTCTTTATTGGGCCAAAAAAATGCAAGTGTCGATGAGTGGAAGGTGGAAGTTAAGTGTGGAATGCATAACCATTCTTTTGTTCGCCTAGAGGCTCACAGTTATGCATGTCGATTGAATGAAAATGAACGAAAGACTGTTGAGGAGATGTACGCATCCGGTGTGAAGCCTAGGAAAATACTCATCACTTTAAAGAAATGAAATCCTTCAAACACTTCGGTTATGAGAACCATTTATAATGAGAAAATGAAATTGTACAAGAAAGAGTTGAATGGTAATACTCCTATCCAATTTATGTATAAATGTATTAGAGATGCGGGATACATAAGCTATAATCATGTCGACAGTGTTAGTTATGCTTTGAACAGCTTATTCTTCGCTCATCCGATTTCAATTCAATTGAACAATATGTTTCCAGACGTTTTTATCATGGATTGCACCTATAAAACTAATCGTTACATATTACCTTTACTTTCCATGGTTGGTCTCACATCGACAAATTTGACATTTTTTTTTGCATTTGCATTTATATCAAGTGAAGCGGAAGGTAGCTACAGATTGGCCTTGGATTGTTTAAAAAATATATTTGATTCGAAGTCTTTGCCAGGTGTGTTGATTGTTGACAGGGAGATAACATTGATGAATGCTATAAAGGATGTCTTTCCGGGTGCAAAAATTATATTATGTCAAGTGTATATTAACCGCAACATATTAGCTCATTGCAAGAAGTTTTTCAAAAATGGAAAAGAGTGTGAAAGCTTTTTGATTGAATGGCAAAAATTAGTTAACTCGCCAACATTACATGATTACAACACATGTTTGAACTTCTTATTAGCTAAATATTCCGAAAAATATCCTGCCGTGTTACATTATGTGATGACTACTTGGATAGAGCCTTACAGAGAGTATTTTGTTTCAGCCTGGACAGATAAATTATTGCATTTCGGTAATTGCACGACTAATCGAGTGGAGAGCGGACATAGTCATCTTAAGAGATTTCTTGAAGTTTCTGTTTGTAACTTGACATCCATTTGGAAAATTTTTGATCAAATGCTCACTTTGCAACATACGGAAATTAAAAGATTTTTCGGACAAAGTTCAATACAAGTTAATACCGGTTTTAGGGGATCATTGTATGCAAATTTGGTTGGTTATGTTTCAAATGCAGCTCTCGAGGCAATTAAAAGGGAAGAAGAATTGATCAAAAATGGTTATCCAGAGGCAACAGAATGTGTACATAAAATGCGAAATACAATGGGTTTACCGTGTGCTCATGAATTGGTGTCTTACATCAACCAATCTTTGGCATTCCCTCTATGGATGGTCCATAAACATTGGCGTCAACTCACTTTACAACCAACCAAAAAGGAGGATACACAAATGAAAGAGGAGGATGAAGAAATGAAAATCATACAAATAGACTTAGACGGTGTACTGAAAAAATACACTAGTATTACTGACTCTCAAAGAAGTGAAATGAAACGAAAGTTGCGCGAATTATTGGAGCTCACGACCACTCAAACTAAAGAACCATTAATGTCCTCAAGGTTGAAAGGAAGACCACAAAAAAGCTACAAAAAATTTAAAGATGATGAAAAATCAACAAAAAGAGAACTCTCTTTATTTGAGCATGTGTTGATTGCGGAACAACATGAAAAACGTCAAGTAAAGAAGCTTACTCCAAGAAGAAGAGCGGGAAAGAACAACTTTGTTGAATGTATTTGTCAGGATATGCCTCCATATATATCCAATCATATAATTAATGCCAAAAATGTTATTGGTGATGAACATTGTGGGTATCGAGTGGTAGGCCATGCACTTGATATGGGTGAAAATTGGTTACAAGTGCGAAAAGACCTTGCAAAAGAAATGAAAAGTTACGAGTTTTTGTACAATACACTATTTGGAAATGTGAGAAGGGCCGAACTTCTGTCATCCTTGGATTGTGTTGCAGTACCGGCTCCACTGGACAAATGGATGACAATGCCGGACATGGGATTAGTGATCGCATCGTGCTATAATGTGGCGGTTGTTCATTACTCCAAGTTTCAATCTTTTACATTTCTACCTTTACATTCTGCGCCTCCTGCGATCCGAAAGACTATATTTATTGGATTTGTGAATGATAATCACTTCATTCAATTATTGGTGCGGAAGGATTGCCCCTTACATTCAATAATCAGTACATGGCGGAGATATCATGCTACCATTGCGGAAATGTGGGACTAGAATTACAATGCAAGAATTAGAGAGGTCGTTAGCAAAGAACAAGTCGAAGAAATTATTAATTTGACAGATGCATGACGAGGTATGCTTAATTTTGAATAATTAGTCAAATTTACGTTGCTAAATATAACTAGTAATTGTCATATTAATGTTTTTGGTGCAGATAAATGAGCTTTAATGGTTGAATGGATAATCAGCATTACTACGTATTACTGAATGATGTTTAGGTAAAAATTTGAAATTTTAAAATTATATTTTAATTCGAACATACTCTCATGTTTTATAATTTTATTTTGATGCAGGATGAGGGAATGGACGTTGCTTGGAAGATTTTGTAATTTTAGATTTTTAAAAATATATTACATTTGACTACAGTCAAATTCTTATTTTGGACTTGATTAGATTTCTCTTCGATTATTAGTGTATTTTGGACTGTTTAACATTATATATTGATATGCCAACATGCTCTTTTGGAAATTTCTTAATGTCTTAGTGCAAATGACTATTTTTAATAAATGGTGTGTCCATAGCCAGTTGGTGTGTACATAGCTGAAATGGGTTGTCCATAAATTTTGATTGTCCATAGCCAAAATTGGTGTGCCCCTAACACCACTCTAATTTATTTTAGAATTCAAATTGAAATTTGAATTGGAGTGGATCGAATTCAGAATTATTTTTTTTAATGAGAAGATTATTAAATAATTGTAATAATAACAATATATATTTAAAGAATTATTTGATTTAATTTGCTCAGTGAGGGATAGTGAACATTTTGTTACGTAATCGAATTTTAAACTATTTTTTTAATAATATAATCTAAAGTGGATTGATCAGATTTTCCGGCATGTACAAGAATGATGCGCGTATATATAGGATAATTCTATTCTTATTTAAAAATCACAAAAAGTGGGCCCTAACGTAATAAAATAACTCAATTTCTACATTTTTGTGCGCTTTAGAAATGTGAAAAAGACTAAATAATATATTTTATTGTGTATTGATCCACTTTTTATGATTTTTATGTATGATTTAGATATATATAATTCTGTCCATATATATATTATAAAAAAGCAATTGCCATTTAAATATATGAGGAATTGATTGATTAAAGTTGGGCCGTATTTGATGAGTCATGTGAATCGCGAGATAAGTGATTTCAAATGAAGCACAGCGCGGCGCCAATATCTCGCGTGGAGAGAAAACGGGAATATCTCGTGGAGATAAGAGTTGCACGATAAGATTCGAGGTGTAAAGAGTCGGAGGAGCGCCTTTAGCAGGAATATCCTGTACATATCATTTAGGCCCGATCAAGGGTAGTTTATAAAATTCAAAATGACACGTCAGCTCCTAATAAAATAATATATATTAGGATGCAACTTTTGAATCGGTTCCGTCGGTTACACTCAAAATCAGAACCAATTCATAAATTTTTGTAATTAGAATCTACTCAAGTTCTAAAATATAGAACCGGATCCGAACGTAATAGTTCGGTTCGGTTCCGCTTTGATTCTCGGTTCTAATCATTTGAAGTATTGACTCAGATGAAACTTCATCTTAAAAAGCCCGGTTCATTACAAGTTAGCAGTTAGTATCACACAACCTCATATCCGGCGGCATTGGTTGGGTATAGATGAGTTGGGCGAGTGAGATTTAATGTCCAGAGATTAGAAATGAGGATAAAGTCAATATATACTGGTAATCAAATGTTTTTTAAACACGTATTAGACATTCGGTTCTCGGGCACCCAATTACAAGAACCGAGAACCGACTCGAAAGGTCGGTTCTTGCCTTTTCAAGAACCATACCCGAAACCGAGAAATATTAGAACCGTCTTGAATTGATCGGTTCGATCAGTTCTCCTTTTCTCCACTTTGATATCATTATCTTCGATCATTCGGGCGAAAATAATTCGAGCGAATTTTAACAAAGTGTGATTTTTTGGAAATTTCTTTTAAAATAATTATTTTATGACTAAATAGGATCTTAAAACTACCATAAACAATCCCTAATTAATAGTCCTCAATTTTGTTTATAAAAAATTAAAAAAAAATCATAAAAAACATGTTTTATTAGGGTAGTGTACCAAGCGCATATGAAAAAATTTGCCCCATTTTCGTTGTCCGATCAAAGCCTGTACTCGTCTTTTTTAAATTTTTTCTCGTCTTTATTGGTGATGGTTAAACTGATCATCCAGCGGTCATCTTTTTACTCGCTCCCAAAGTTAGGAACGCTATCCGAATCCAAAAATTACTCCAAATTTTATTCACAAAAGTTAAGTTTCTTATTTGTGGTCGGGTGTTCTTGAATGACGGTTCATAATCATCATGTTCACAACGCTGTCACCGTATCAACCACGCCTTTAATATATATACTTCTCAGTGGTATGCGAGCAGCGTGCATAATGGCGTACGGAACACACAAATTTTACGTATCAAACTGCTAGTATGGGAAAATATTGACATAATTTTCATGTTCTTAAAATATGTGAAGGCTAATAATAAAGTTAAAAAAATGTTGATGCATGCACATCATGGTAAAAGAATATAGAAAAATAACTAAATGGCTAGCTCTTAATATTGATTCATTTTCGATCTGAGTCACTCGGATCTATAAAATTTCGAGTTAGCATGATATGGAAGCCGCCGGCGTCAAATTGAATCGAATCTGCCCAAAATTTTTCAATTTAAAGACAACTCAAAAGTGTACAAAGAGGGGCTGATAGTTCATAAATATCCTAAAAAATCATTCATGTATGGGCAATAATAGGGAATTTTTTGGGAAAGCTACCCGCACGCGTGCAGCGGTGCAGGTAGCAGGGGAACCGTCCGATTTTGCGTTTTTTTCGTGCTTTATTTTTTTTACTTTTTGAGAGACGTTGGATTTAAAAATAAACGGCTTTAATTTCACCCACTCCCAAAACAATCAGGAATGCTATCAAAACAGAACTATTTTCCCAATAATAGAGCAACAGAGCAAATCATAATTTATCACTCACAAACACTAAAAATATATAATATATTTAACAGCTTGTATTCCAACAGAACCATTGCTATTGGTGCATTGAATTTGTCTGATTTTCATAATGCATTGATAGACTGCTAGAGTGATATTGTTTTTATCATCCATAATCAATCAATATAATATAAAAGTAACAAAAGAATACTTTATAATTTCAGCATTTAGAGAAGCGCAAGTGCTTAACAAAATTCAAAAATCTAAGGCAGACCCTAGATAGAATGTCGGGTAATAGAAAGAACAGTAAAAATGTTTTGCTTGGAGATATTAATTTGAACAATTGACGGGTCACCACTTGCCATATATGCGCAAATCCGGCACCCCGATAGTTCAAAATCTACTAAATCTATGGATATTGGCGACCTTTAATCGATATTTGGCAGGGATTTCTATGGGGCCTTTAAGTAACGGCCTCCGGATGAACATTAAAGGTCGGATTTTGATGCTTCGAAGACCAATGAACAACGGGGAATAATAGCAAATGTCTAATGCAAACAAGAAGAGCAAGATCGTCAAACCTACGCGAGAAAGTGAATTACATAAGAACAAACATGCATTTAGATAGGTTTTATGTCCTTAATTATTGAGTAGAATTGAGCCCAATTCTTATCACGATGAAAATCGACTGGCATAAACATGAGAATTGGAATTGAGAAGCTCGGTTACAATTCTTATGAGCAAAGTTCGATCATTAAAGTTCTTACGCGTGTGTCATTCAGATGGTTGGAGTTGAAATTTGTCATGAGAAATTGATATTTGCAAAATTTGAATTTGATCTAAATTTATTATGTGGTTCCACCTGGAAATAAAATTATGCATGCAGGAACAAATTGAAAAATTCTATTATTGAGATATTTTGATTCAAAAATTAAAGCAAAATGCATAGCAAATTAAGAGGTTGATTATGCTCTCTAAGCTCGCTATAGAACATCTAAACCTTTTAAACAAAATATTATATCGACTAAATAACTTAGGTGATGTATGGTGAGAGGTTGGAGCTCTCTATGAAAATGCTCAATTTCTCCCTGGTCGCTCGACAAAACCAAAAGCCCAAAATAGCATCCAACTCTCTTGAAAAAAATAACTGAATCAAAATTTTTCATAGTTATGATGAGACTCCAGATTCACTAGATACATGAATCGTCACGGTCACCGACATATCTTCGGATGATGAGAAAGCTCTTATTTTCAAATTTTCAAAGTTTCGATGAGACTCCAGATTCAACGGCTTGAGCTTCTTCCATCAACAGCAGCTGGAGTTTCTCACATCGACAACCGCTAAAGCTACTCCTATTCTTCGATGATCGAGGTCTGATGCTGCTTGATTGTCTCTCTGCTCCAGCATCCTTCTTCTTCGATGAGATCGTGCAACCCCTTCCTTCTCTCGCCATCATTGGTTCCTTTTGCAGTGACCCCGCCAACATGTGCATTTGCAACAACTATGAGCTCTCTTGGGTGTTGATTCTCCTGCAGGAACCTCTTAAGGACAATCCCCCTTGGAAACGATGGGACTCAGACAATTCTCTTGCCATCTCCTGACTCCTTCATTCTATGTCTCCCAAGATTTATCATAGCCAGGGGCGGATCCAGGAATCTTGGCTAGGGGGGCCCAGTCAGGAAGCCATTTTTTTTAAAATAAAATATTTAAATACAAAAAATATATAGACAATTTTTCGACAAAATCACAAAATATATCATATATCTTCAATTAGCAAAAAAGTTACAAACAACCACATACATGTTACTTCAATTGTGCACGACGTTTTTTCACTTCATAGAATTCATATATGATACAATCTTTGTTAATTTTCTCCGTTATTTCTAGCTTAATATATAAAATCATGCAATTAGCAAGAAATTCATCTTCCATCTTATTGCGAAGTCTTGTCTTTATCAGTTTCATAGCAGAGAAAGACATTTCTGTGGTTGTTGTTGATACCAGAAGAATTAAAATGAGTCTGATAATTTTGTCAATAAGATAGTAGGTCTTCGATTTTTTCGTTTCCACCAATTTTTGATAAAGCTCGGAAATTGTAAGCAAATTCTTGAACTCCTTGTGGGAAGAAATATCAATCTGATAATGTTGCAACTGAGTATTCAACACAAAAATTTCATGCTCGCTGAAATCTTTAGGATAGAAATTCTTTGCAAGGGCACATATATCATCAATATTGAAAGATTTGTATGCATCAGAACTTCGATGATGTTCGCCAGAGGATGGATACTCTTGAAGCTTATGTTGATAAGACCCAGCTTTAAGATATGATCGTCGCATTTCATCTTGTTGATTTAGAGGATACTCCCAAATTTGAGGCCGTAATCCAGGATCACGCTCGAAAGCGAGTGAATGGTGGTCAAGTGGGGAATAATCAACATTAACTAACGGAGAATCAACATTAATTTGCTCTGATGATGTAGGTGTGTCGATTTCACTTGAGGATTTCTTATTGAAAAATGAGTGAATTGTTTTTACCTTTTTCATGAAAACCTAATAACGTAATATTATAGATTAATCACAAAACCATTCCAAAACATAACACAAAAATTGATAATGTACAGAGTAAATTAGGCTGGTGAGCATTTTCCTCAGCGAGCATTCCAGTTGGAAATAAATAATCTTTTAAATCAAGCGAGCATACTGTTATATAAGACTTTGCTCTAAAAAACTATTAAAAACTCAGCTATAAAAGAATCAAGTGATGAGGTGCCACTAAGAACTGAAAAACATGAAAATTCCACTCGGCAAGGAAGAAAAATCTGTTAAGTTACCAGCTTTCGATCAGGAATCAGGAGAAGAGGAGCATCGGCGAGCCTCGATCGGAATCGACTACGACTCGGCGAGACGGGCGGCGACCAGCGAGCCTCGATCGGAATTCCGAAAGGATGGAAAGGGGAGCAGCCAAGCAGGAATCGGGAGAAAAGGAGCAGTCGCCGAGATTTAGGGCCGGCTGGAGGCTGGAGCGGATATAAGTATACATATATATAAACGAATAGACTGCGGTTCTTTCTAAAAACCGCAGTCTATTCTTATATATATTTATATATATAAATATATATTCATAAAACATAGACTGTCGTTCTTTCTAAGAACCGCAGTCTATACTTTATATTTATATATATATATATATATATATATATATATATATATATATATATATATATATATATATATATATATGTATACTGTACGGCAAACATTAGATGCGGGCGTACGAGCAAGTCATTTTGGGGGTCAATATGATCCCAAATCGAAAAGTGATCAACATGAAAGTTGTAGATCTCGACGAGACGAACAACTTTCATGTTGACCACTTTTTAATATGGAGCCGTCTTGGACCTCGATTTAGGCCCCGAAATCGGGGGCGGCGGAACTGCTACAATAAACTGTTCCGCCGCCCCGATTTCGGGGCCCAAATCGAGGACCAAAACGGTTCCATATCAAAAAGTGGTCAACATGAAAGTTGTTCGTCTCGCCGAGATCTACAACTTTCGTGTTGATTACTTTTCGACTTGAGACTATCTTGACCACCAAAATGACTTACCCGTACAGCTCATACGTTATACATGCTCGTATAATATCTATTCTGCCCTATATATATATAGGGCTGAATAGACTGCGGTTCTTTCGAAGAACCGTAGTCTATTCAGCCATATATATATATATATATATATATATATATATATATATATTGGGGAGAAAGGTTGATGGAGACTTTCGTGTCAGCATTAAACAGTATGGACAGGTTGATTTTTTTTTTATTTCTTGTCAGGAAAACAAGCTGGCGGGTACCAAAAAAACCAGAAAATATGATTACACAGCAGAAGTTCTGATTTTTTTTATTTCTTGGGGGGGCCCGGGCCCCCCCTTGTATCCGCCCCTGATCGTAGCTACATGTTGATAGATTCTGTCTTTGAGATATAGACTCTGGCAAGGGAAATGTACTCCCAGATCGGTAGTTCTACTCAGATCTATGAGCTTACTCGTCGCATTTTGGAGTTGCGACAGAGCTCTATAATTGTTGCTTCTTTTTTTGTGTTTTAGCTGCTTTATCAGGAATTGGACTATTTCGAGTAGTTAATCAAGTTTGTGTTGTTGATGCGGTTAGGACACAAAAAAGGAAGACCGCTTTTTGCTACATATTTTCTTGATGGGTTTGAATATTGAGTCAAATACTATCCGGACTCATATCCTCCAGCGGTCCCCAATCTCTTCTCTTATGGAGGCTTTTAGCATGGCTCTTGGAGATGATGACCGCAGGAAGTCTCTCAGCTCAATTGTCCCTCTGGATCGCTCAGTCTTAGCTAGTGTAGTCGTAGTCCCACCAACAATGCTGTCACTACCTGTTATTATTGCGGGTGAAGAGGACACATTCGTGAGGTGTGCTTAAAACTTCAACCTCATCTTGCTCCTGCTGGCCGTGGTTGTGGTTGGGATTAGGGTCCCAATCATGGAGGGACTCTACACGGGATTCTCGAGTGGCTGATGTTGCATATGATGCCAAAGTTTATGATGCTCCTACATATCCTCCTTCTGGATAGTTCACTGCTCAGGAATTGGACGTTCTTCACCGCCTTTCATTCACAACTCAACGATGCTTCCAGTGCCTCTGACTTATTTGTTATCGCAACATCTCCAAGTGCGCACACTGTCACCACCGCTTCCTTTTCTTAGATCATTGATGCAGGCACCACTGATCATATGATTGGATCTTCCTCAGCTTTTGTCTCCTACACACCTCTACCTGGCAAGGATAAAGTTATCTATGCTAATAGCACATTGTCCTCCACTATAGGTGGAGGACATATCTCGTTCTCGCCTATATTTATCTTACCTCTGTTCTCCATGTTCCTTCTTCTCCCTGCAATATAATTTTTATTAGTAACCTTATTAAATCTCTTAAGTGCAAAGTGATATTCTTTCCTGACTATTATGTTTTTCAGGAATTGGGTACGAAGCGGACAATTGGCAGTAATAGGAACCATGGTGGCTTGTACTACCTAGATACCCAACTACCATCTCGTGCTCTCATATTGACTACTATCGCCGCTGCAGATGTCCGACGATGGCATCTTTGCCTCGAATATCCTTCTTCCATTTATCTTTACATACTGTTTTTGTCTTGCTGTTTATTAGAAGTTTATCTTGTGATGTTTGTGATATGGCTAAGCATGTTTGGCACATTTCTGTGCATTTATCTTCTCCTACCGACACTCATTTTGTTATTGTACATTCTAATGTTTGGGGTTCTTTCCATGTGATTTCTTTATCTTATTTTCGTTGGTTAATTTGTTATCTTTATTAACTGTTTTTTGAGAACCGCTTTGAGTATATTGCTTAAGGAAAAAAGTGATATTTTCAAAGTTTTCATAAGAAAGTACGAACTCAATTTGGTGGCAAAATTTGCGTTCTTCGTACTGACAATGTGGGGATACGATGATTGTTGTATGTTTGACTTGTATCTCTCCAATCATGGTATCTTACATCAAACCGCATGTGTTCTCACTTCCACGCAAAACAGGGTTGTTGGACGAAAAAATTGTCACATTCTTGATGTGGCACGATGTCTTCTTCACACTATGCATCTTCCCAAATTCTAGTGTGGTGATGTTGTCCTCACTGTCTATCATCTAATCAATCGGCTTCCCTCATGCATTTTCGATTATGTTACTCCCATCGCTCACCTCTCGTCTATGCCAGTTGTTCATACCTCTCATCTTTCACCCCTTGTCTTTGGGTGTTTATGCTTTGTATATGTTCATCCGCCTCATACAGACAAACTTGACCTTCTAGCTCAACCTTGTGTCTTAAGCAGTTATTCCTGCACTACGAAAAGATATTGGTGTTACCACCCTCTGTAACGACCCAAATTTCAATACGACGGATAATATGTTTAAAATTGACATAAATTGTCGGGCTATGGTATAATTGTGGCACGCGACATTTTTCTCGAAGGTCATATTCACGCAATTTAAAATAAAATAAAAATCAAATCATCTATGATGATGTTAAATATCAAATCATTGTTAATATTGGCCTCATTCGTGTTCTTTGGAAAGTGTTCGCTAGCTTATGCACATATGTTTTGCTATTTATATTGAGCTAGGTCTCGTTATTGCGGGACTGGTATATAGTTTTGGGCCTGGTTATATTTTGTTGCTGGATCGGCTGTAACATTGATTAAAAGAGGCGGTGGTTTAAGTAAGGCGGTGATATCAATTGATGATGATCCTTGTTTTTGTTTCCACCATTCATTCCATTTTTGGCTCTCTCCCAGAGCTTGGACGGGCAGACTCGGTGCTAGGGCTCACGTGGCTTTCATCTTCTTCCTTCTCTCCCTCTCAAATCTGTTCAAAATCAAATGAGATTTCTTATTTACTGCTAGGATTGGGTTTGGCATGGTTCTGCTTGCTTGAGCTGATCTTACCTGGACTTATTCTTTTTGTACTGCATCGATACCCAGTTTCTCAAAGTCTACTATAAGCATTCTTCATCTTTGTTTACTCTTGTTGGGGGAGTTTTATGGTGATGTCAGAATCCTTATTACAAGTTATATGGTTTTATGTTTGTTTGGCCCTTATTGAGTTAGGGTTTCTTTTGTTTTAATTGGGTTTTCGGCAGGTCGTTTGAGTAGCTGCTGTTGGTTGATGGTTGTTGGTTGGTCGGATGTATTTGGGGTTTGTTTCTGATAAGCTGAATCACTATTACGTATTTTTCACCAATTTTGTTAGGGGAAAACTACAGTTTTTCATTTTGGGTCATTGTTGTGCAAACTGATTAATACAGTGTTGTAGTTATGTTGAGGGGGGACTGCTAATTACTTTTTAAACCTCTTGTTAATTCATCCAGACTGTTATTTACTGGCTAACTGTGTGGTTTTGTGGGAAGGGATCAGCTATGAGTTCTTGAGTACAGTACAAATTTTCTATTTTGATTGAGGCTGGCGTAAGTTTTCTTCTTAGCCGGCAACCTCTTATGGTATGGATTTATCTATTATATTGTTCTTGTGTACAGATTTTGGGGCTTTACTTTATTTGTTTGTCGGCTATTGTTATTGAATATATTGAGTACTCCTTCGGGTTGTTGGTCGTAAAGCGTGATAAATTACAATGGTGTTTAGTTATATTTTGAACTATGTTTGTGTAAAACAAATGAGTTGGTTGAGTAGCTTCCAAGTGATGATGTTGTAACTGTAAAGTGGTGCAACCCCGATAGAAAAGTGTCTAACGAAACAATTGCTAATCACAGATATCGCGAAGCATGACATCTCCAAATAAACGCAACAATGATATGAGTTGCGATACAAGAACGACTGATGGTGAGAGCTGCCTATTTAATTTATGCTTTAGTGCACCATTATTCATTATGTGCACTTGTCAAATACATAGTTACTTGCATATGCTTGCATGGATACATTACATATCACTGATACTTAATGTCTCTATGATGTATGGCCTTGTACGAAGGCAAACACGCGATTATTGTTATGAGGGGATTAATAAATAAATAAACCCTAAGTATATTAACGAATTGCATACAATTAATATCAATAAAAATGCATCGATGCATGTAAATGTTACGAATACAATTGTACGTGAGTGTGCATAAAGGATACTGAGGGTTTGCCAAATCAGTCCGCCAAAAAGCATAGACGTATGTTGAACGTACTGATTTGGACACTGTACTATAGACCCTGAGGGGTCAGACTGAAATACTGAAATACTGATACTGATACTGATACCATTACAGTTACCTTTAACATTTCCTAACATAAAAGATGGCATAAGAATGTACTGTTATACAGTTGCACTGAGACATTTCTAATAGACATGCAAACTAATATGGTTTTACAGTGACATTGCTTACATTATCTCATAGCTTACATTCTTGTCCTAATGCTAGTATACTTTTCATACTTGCATTGCTCACGTGATTACACTGTTACACGGCTTCCTTTCTTGCATTGATACATGCATATAGCTACTAAATATTATTGTTCAATAACTGCTTCTACTATTCTATGGTTACTAATGTTACAGTTAATATGTTGTTTCACAATTTCATTATCGGTACTGAAAAATGGTTGGTATAGACATATGTTTATTGCATTGCTTCATCCTCTTCATTTGTTTATACAACAATTAAAGAGGTATATCCTCACTTAGTCATATTCTTATGACTAAGCTTGTCGTCAAATTTTATTTAGGTAACTGACATGACTTTGGATAGTAAAGAAAACTGAATTGATGGTGGCAAGACAAAAAAAGACTTGATGATTAATTCAAGGTATGAGATAACGTTTTATTATGTGTTTTATTTGGTGCTCACTGGCCTTCAACCTGTGATGAATGTTATAAATGTAGCTTAGATACAAAATAATGTGGGGTCTAAAATCGGAACCTCACAATTTGGTATCATAGCCAGGTTTTCAAGAAGTTCGGCTGTAGTGAATACTGAATAATTACATATGATAAGACTTTGAGAGGATCGCATAAAGAAGTCTAGTTTTGTGGAACCTGTTCAAATCGAATGACGTCGAAGGGTTTTGAGAAGAAGTTCACAAAAGGTGAGAAATCAAATGACTTTTATGCGAACATAATGAGAGATACACATGAGGGAAATGGAAATTGATATTGCTCCTACTGCACGAGATTGGATAATGAACTTAAATGCTTACAAATAGAAATAACTTTAATTATATGATGTACTCTACTAGCGGTAGGGCATGTTAAGAGACTGTGCGAACGGAAAAAGGAAGTCCAAAAAATGGACAAACAAAAATTTTTGTATTCCAAAAAAGGTATCAATTACATGATATAGCCTCCATTTTATAGAATGGAGGAGATGTGAGAGATTACAAATAAATAATGTGGGACTAAAAAATATCATGTACAAGCGGTTTAACATAAATACAAGTCGTCAAGCCGTGCGGTTTGATGAATGAGCAAACCGCCCGACAACCACAAGAGAAAGATACCAAGCCGCCACACTAGACTTCCAGGTCGCCCGGTCTCCAAGTCGCCAGGGACAGAATGACAAACCGCTAGAGCACCAACAACAACAGGATAACAACAAACCACAGGAGAGAACCCGACAGATCGCTCGGACTGCAACCCGCCATAGTCAGACCGTCAGACCGTCCGGTCTCTAATCTGCAACACTCCCCCTCAAGCTGGAGCATATATATCGATCATGCCCAGCATGTCGCAAATGTGATGAAAAGAGGCAGATACTGGCTTGGTGAAGATATCAGCCAACTTTTTATCGGAGGTAACGAACGGAATACAAATTTGTTCCTTCAGAATCGCCTCTCGAATGAAATGACAGTCAACTTTTATGTGCTTGGTTCTCTCATGGAAGATCGGATTTTTAGAGATGTATATGGCGGCTTTGTTGTCACAAAACATAGGTAGAGGATAGTCGTAGACCTATCCTAAGTCAAGCATAAGAGCCCGTAACAACTTCAGCTCAGACGTGGTCGATGTCATACTTCGGTATTCTGCTTCTACACTGGACCTGGAGACTACCGACTGTTTCTTGCTTTTCCAGCTCGCAAGGTTCCCCCCCCCCCCCCACAAAGGTGCAAAAACCTGAAGTAGACTTGCGGTCTCCTTTGTCATCGGCATAGCTTGAATCAGAGTACGCCTTAACCCTTAAATGATCATTCTTCTGAAAGAGAAGTCCTTTCCCGGGAGCTGATTTAATATACTCCAATATCTTTAGGGCCGAATGTAAATGACACTCCCTAGGAGCTTGCATGAATTAGCTAACCTTGCCAACAATATAGGCAATGTCAGGTCAGGTCACTATGAGATATATGAGTTTACCAACCTGACGTCTGTACCTCGTAACATCAGAAAGAAGAGGAGAGTCATATGTCCATGTTTTATCTTCTCCAGTCGTCATGGGACATCGGGTAGGTTTAGCCTCAGTCAACCCTGCCTCTTTTAACAAGTCAAGAGCATACTTTCGTTGGGATAGGACAAGAGAAGTGGGCTTCCGAGAAATTTTTATCCCTAGAAAGTATTTTGGAGAGCTCATATCCTTTGTAACCAGGTGTTGCCGAAGATGCTTTTTAGTCAAGATTATCCCAGCTTGGTCATCTCTAGTGAGAAGAATATCATCCACATATACTGCAAGCACCACTAGGCTCAGAGAAGTTTTACGAGTAAATAGGGAGTGATCAGCAGAACTCCTCGTAAAATCAACAGGCACCACAATCCCGCTAAACTTGTCAAACCAAGCGTGAGGACTTTGTTTTAGGCCATAGATAGTATTCTTGTGCCAACAAACATGTGTCTCCCCTCGAGCAACATACCTCGGAGGTTGCTCCATGTAGACATCCTCTTAAAGATCCCCATAAAGAAAGGCATTCTTCACATTTAGTTGTGAAATGGGCCAATCTCTGTTGACATCCATAGAGAGAAGGACCTGAATAGTGCTGAGACGAGCAACTAAAGAGAAAGTGTCAAAGTAATCAACGTCATAAGTTTGGGTAAAGCCCTTGGCAACAAGCCGAGCCTTGTAACGATCCACATTGCCATCAGGGAGGAATTTAACCACAAAAACCCAGCGACAGCCAACAACATCAGTGCCAACAAGAGGAGGAACCAGTGTCCAAGTACCCTGTTCAGTGAGAGTAGCAATCTTGTCATCCATGGCAGCCTTCCAATGCGGAATAGCAAGGGCCTCCTGATAGGAACGGGGGGTGGAAGTGGAAGAGATGGCCAGTGCAAAATCCCTGCGAGCAGGCATCAGACGATCATATGAAACAACTACAGCAAGCGGATGCTGTGTACAAGCCCGAATCCCTTTGCGAAGGGCAATGAGGAGGTCTAGGTCAGCAGACGCCTAAGTATCTGGAACATCCGTGGTGGAGAGAGCTGACCCGAGAGGAGAGCGCGATGGCAGTAAAGAGGAGGGAGATGACGGAGGTGGAGAGGGAGAAGTAGAGGATGGAGATGGAGGAGGAGGAAAGACCTCAGTAGGAGTGGATGGGCTGGAGGTAAGAGGAGGAGGAAGGTGAAGGAGACGCTCCAATCCGGGTAGTTGGAACCAACAAACTTGGATACGGTGCCAAGATTCCCGGAGGGAACGGGAAGAGGTGGAGTTATGACGGGAGTAGCGGTGGTGGTAGAAGAGCTGGAAATGGCCATGGAAGAAGTCGCGCGGGTAGAGGGAAGAAAGAAAGGCCGCGCGGGAAGACAGAGGCCGGTGCGGAAACAGAAGACCGCAGCAGACAGAAGAAGAAGCCGCAATAGAGAAAAGGAAGAAGTCACGCGGTAAGAGAGTAGGCCGCGCAAACAGAAGACTGAGAAGCCGTGAAAACAGTCCGCGGAGAAGAAGAAAGCCGTGCAAACAAAGAAGGAGATCAGATTGCGCGAACAAAGAGCAGCGACAAAAGGAGGAGAGACCGCGTGAACAAGAGGAAAGAAGGAGATCAGGTCGCGCTGGTAGAGAAAGGCACTGAATTAGGCGGACAAGATCGCGAGCTCAGATACCATGTGCGAACAGAAAAAAGAAGTCCGGAAAATGGACAAACAGAAATTTTTGTATTCCAAAAAAGGTATCAATTACATGGTATAGCCTCCCTTTTATAGAATAGAGGAGATGTGAGAGATTACAAATAAACAATGTGGGACTAAAAAAATATCATGTACAAGCGGTTTAACATAAATACAAGTCGTCAAGTCGTGCGTGTTAACCCAGAAATCGGCGATCCTTCCCAAGGTGGCCAGCTGGCTAGTCACGACCCTTAGATTCTCCCTTTCGATCGCGACAAGTCCCAGCGTAGGCGGACAGTTTTCCATGTCCGCCTAGGTTTCCTAGCAACCGCGTGCCCTGTGGGACGACGAGCTATTCTCATGGCTCACCCTCGCGGGACATGCAGTTAGATCCGCTAATCGTGCAGTGCTTTTCCTTGCAGGAGTTCGCCAACAGCACCACCAGGAGCGACCTCCAAGTCAGCCCAAGGGGCGGCGGTCTCCTGCCACCGTCCGCCGAGGCCGCCCACCAGGGGCGGCCTCCCTGCTACCCAAGGGACGGCGGCCTCCTGTCGCTGTCCGCCGAGGCCGCCCACCCGGGGTGGCCTCTGCCCGCCAGCCGGGCGGACTCCTCCCGGAGTCCGCCCAGGCCGCCCGCTAGGGGGCGGCCCCGGCATCCGCCGGGCGGACTCCACCCGGAGTCCGCCCAGGCCGCCCGCTAGGGGGCGGCCCCGACATCCGCCGGCCGAACTCCACCCGGAGTCCGCCCAGGCCGCCAGCTAGGGGGCGGCCCCGGCATCCGCCGGGCGGACTCCACCCGGAGTCCGCCCACGTCGCCCGATAGGGGGCGGCCCCGGCATCCGCCGGGCGGACTCCACCCGGAGTCCGCCCAGGCCGCCCGCTAGGGGGCGGCCCCGGCATTCGCCGGGCGGACTCCCCCCGGAGTCTGCCCAGGCCGCCCGCTAGGGGGCGGCCCCGGCATCCGCCGGGCGGACTCCTCCCGGAGTCCGCCCAGGCCGCCCGCTAGGGGGCGGCCTCCGGCCAGCCGGGCGGACTCCACCCGGAGTCCGCCCAGGCCGCCTGCTAGGGGGCGGCCTCCGGCCTGCCGGGCGGACTCCTCCCGGAGTCCGCCCAGGCCGCCCGCAAGGGGGCGGCCTCCAGTTCTCTCCAGGGCCTCCTGCAGCTTTCTTCACCGGCCAAGGTGGCGGACTCAAATTGCCAGTCTGCGGAGTCCGCGCAGGTCGTCATGCTGACGTCACTTGGCCCCGCTTATTGAAGAACTTCCCTGGGCCTATAAATAGCCCATGGTACCTCTTATTCAGGGATCCTGGAGGTGGAGACAAGTCTTGACAGCAGACCCTGCGGACTCCGTTTTCCAGTCCGCGCAGTCCGTCATCACCTTTCCAGCACGCTCTGCGGACTCAGTTTCCTGTCCGCACAGTCCTCCACAGCTCTTCCAGCAGTTTACTTAGTCTCTGGCAGCTTCTCCTCTCTGTTTTCTTGCAATTTCTTCTCCCTTAGCCGCCAGTTTCTCCTTGTACCCCTTTAGTGATTTGTTGTAAAGGTGTACTTGTAAGCTTGTAATCTCTAGCTATTAATCAAAGGAAATCCCGTCGCAAGAGTGTCATTTAGGCCGCGGCGGGCGAAGTGTGTTGTTGCCGCTGCTAGCGGCCCCCTTCTTCTCTTCTCTCCTCTGCTCAGCAAGCCTTGCTCCTCTGCTCAGCAAGCCTTGCTCCTCTGCGCAGCAAGCCTTGCCCTCAGCTCCGCGTAGTTCTTCTCGGCAACCAATCTGCAAGTGCAACTGTTGCGGTTACTGTCTGCTCGACAGCTCCTGTTTAACCTCCTCTTCCTCTCTTGATCAACCCTCTCTGATGATCAAGGCTCTCCTCTCCTCTCAGCAGCCTCTCCCTTACCCCCGCAACCCTCCTTGAACAAGCTGTTTGCTCACCTCTCGAGCACTCAGAAGCTTCCTTCTCTTCTACCCCCGCAACCTTCTCCTTCCTCCTCTCCTAGCCTGTGAGACCAAACACCCCCTCCGTATAGCTGTGCCCCCGGTTCCGTTTTCGTGCATCAACATTTGGTGCGGTGAGCGTGGATCCGAACAGCTCACGCGCAAACCTTCAGATCAGAACAAACAGTGAAAGCAACAGTTAACCATGTCAGACAATCAATCAGCCGAGAACCATGCTCCAAGTCCCAGTGAAGATCCTCTCTGGGAAGCCTTTGAGCAGTCGCGCCGTGAGAATGCTCAACAGTTCCAGGCTATCAACAAAGTTCTTGCTACAATCACGCAGCGATTGGATGCTCATCCAACAGCGGCTCTAGCTGCTCCGTTCAACCCAACACCAACATCAAAGCATCATCAAGCTTATTCTCAAGCTTGTCCACCGTTCTTTCCTCCTTACACCCCAACCTCTCCGCAAGGGCCTGCAGCTCCTTTGCGAACTCAAAAGCTTATTCTCAAGCAGCCCGGGGAAGTCCTGCTAGAGTTCTCAATTTTCAGAGAAGTCATCCCTACCCTTCAACTCCTGCCCCTGCTCCTCCTGCAGCAACTTTTCCTTGTTATCCTCCTGCTCCTTTTGCAGCTGCAGCTTATGCTCCTTTCTTTCCTTATGCTGTAGGAGAGCAAGAAGAACCTTCACCATTCGCAGAGAATGTTCGCCATGAGCCAACTCCAGCAAACTTTAGAGAGCCTCGACTACCAATCTACACTGGAGAGACAGATCCAGTAAAGCACCTCCAAGCCTTTGAGTCAGCCGTTGCTCTCAAAACCCTTTCAGATGTAACCAAGTGCAAGCTCCTTGTCACCTCCTTTGATGGGCAAGTGAGGGACGGGTTCTATGGCCTCCGTCCTCACTCCATCACTTCCTTCCTTGATATTTGAAGGGAGTTTCTTCTCAGATTCTCTACATCAACTAAGAGAAAGGGCGGTCCTGAAGCCCTTTTTGAGATCAAGCAGCGCGGAAATGAGACTTGGTCTCAGTTTGTTGATCGATTCCAAAGAGAGATTTTGGACATCGAAGTTACTGATCAAGAAATGTACAGAGTGGCTCTTATCCACGGTCTTCGTGAAGGGCCTCTCAAATTTGAAGCCAATGTTCGTGCTCCAAGGACATATCAAGAGTTGATTGCTCTAGCAAACTCATATATCTGAGGTGAAAAGAGCAATCCAGGCTTCGTCTCCAAGCTTTTATCCGAGGAGGATCTCTCTCGCAAGCATCCTCCAAGGTCTCCTCACAATCACTTCCCAACTCACTCAAAGAAGGAGAGAAGGATCCATCGCCATCGATACTCCTTCCCGAGCCGTGATCATGCTCAAGACCCTTTCCTGCCGCTAGCTCCGTCTTTGCAAACAACAGTAGTCCAACAGCAACAGGACAACGACTTGCATGAGTCTGATCTTGACGACGTCGTGCAATAAGTAATCCAGATCATGAAAGATATGACAAACTTCAAGAAGCCCTATCGCCCAGCAGATCAAAGATATAGGGGTTCAGAACCCTACTGCGAATTTCACAAAGAACCAGGTCACCTAACTGAGGACTATCGAGCATTCCGGCAGCTTGTGCAAAGGATGCTCCGGCAGGGAAAGATGCATGACCTGCTTCCTAAAGAAGAACGCCCTGATCAAGCAACTTCAAGGGGCAAAGAACTTGCAGACGCTCTTTGCTCCTCAAGAGGGGTGAGCCAAGTCGAAGAGCCTCCTCTCCTCATTGTTAACCCAACCGTCGAATGCTTCGATGCCAATGACGAGGGTGTGCTTGGAAGGCTATTCTGAGCAAGCGATGGACTTCACAGTCCTCCAAGGCTCCTAGCAAGCTTCATGGGTTACCTCAACCCTTGCTTTCCCTCTCTTCGAACATTTTCATTTCATCAAACACTTCTCAGTGTTCATTTCTAGCTTTTCAGCAAAGCTTTTTATCAGGGATCTTATACTGACACAGTTCCCTTCTTGTGTTGCTCCTTCCTCTCTTCTCCATCTCTAAGGATCGGTACACCAATGAGATATCGCCAAGTCTGAAACGTTCCCTCCGTAGTTTGTCCTCGCACAACCGCTACGACCACACATGGCGGGAGTATACCCATGTGTGCAGTGGGAGCAGTTCAATCGCGGGAATGAGCTTCAGACTTAGGATCCTAGCCGGCATCTGACACAGAGTGTGTGCTAGGGGAGCCCCATGTGTTAGCTCTGCTGCGCGTCGTATAGGATACATTACAGTTAGGATGATCTTTGTTGGACAAGCAATGACGATCAAGCGTAGCCTTGTCTCTTTGATCATCCTTCAACTATGGTGGCCGAGCACTCTCTGGTATCCTCGATCCGTGTCTTCTCGGGTTCGCAACTCCACTGATCAATACACAGACAAGCTAGGCCTCTTGGCGCAACCCGTCTCGTTGATCAGTGATGCTTGTGCCCAAGGCAAGAGAGCGCTCCTTCTAGCGGTCCTTCTCAGGATCTTTCCCTTGCTTTTCTCTTTTGTGCCCTCCTTGAGGATGCGCGACCAGCCCGCTTTGGGTAGGACTATACTCGGGATGATTTTTTCGGGCAAGTGATGCATAAGGCTCACGGGGAACACCTGTGGCAGCATTCAACCCTCTTTAGTCATTCCGAGTGTAGACCTCCTTTTCTCTCTTCCCTCCTTTCACAGGTGAATAGGTTAATCCAACCTACCAAAAGGATTTCCAGCAATCACTTTGCTTATGCTCATCTCATATACTTTGCCTGCTCAAGCTCTATCATATGGAGATTCACAATGCTACTCATTATTTTTGTCAAAGTCTAATGGCTTCAATCATTAATCGAATCATATCAACAGTTTTGGTATGATTCTGGTGCGGTTATCCTCGCGTCTTGTTTGCTTCTAATCTCTCTCTCCTCACAGAGGTTAGCAAACCCTTGCAAGCTTTCTTCATAGGTACTTGCAAGCTCCTTTCATATGCATATTGTATGCTTCTAACTTTTCTCTTTGTAGAGAACAAAAGTTACTTGCAAACCTCGTCCAGGTACTTGCAGTTTAAATCATTATCTTATCTCTACTGCTCACTATTCACTTTGTAGTGATTAGCAGACATCTGCAAGTCATATTCAGGTACTTGCAGCTTATCTTTATATACAATATCTGCCTCTAACTCTCTTATTGCAGAGATCACCGATACTTACAAGCTCCATTCAGGTACTTGCAAGTCACTTTCATGCACTATGCGTACTCTTAACTATTCTCTTGCAGAGACCACCAAAGATTTGCAAGTTCCTTCCAGGTACTTATAACTCATTTTTTTGTCCTTGTATACTCTTTTCCCTTCTCTTTTTGCAGAGAATAACAGGTGCTTGCAAGCCTCTATCAGGTACTTGCAAGTTATTATGCCTTTTTGTTTTCCCTCACTTTTGTTTTGCAGAACTTAACGGAAGACACGCCTTCTTCATTTTGCAAAAGCAAACTCAGGTACACACTCGATGTACCGCTCATACGTGCTTACCCTTAATTTTCCTCTTGCAGGAAAATAGACAGGAAACACCAAGCTTGTAAGGAGAGACTTCAGGTTCTATCTCTCCTTGCCTCCCCTTCTCTTTCCTTTGGGGTGGATCATGATTTTCGTGGGTCTCCAACTTTTTCGAAGTTCCCTTCGGAACTTTAAAAAGTGCGGGGATTATGTTAACCCAGAAATCGGCGATCCTTCCCAAGGTGGCCAGCTGGCTAATCACGACCCTTAGATTCTCCCTTTCGATCGCGACAAGTCCCAGCGTAGGCGGACAGTTTTCCCTGTCCGCCTAGGTTTCCTAGCAACCGCGTGCCCTGTGGGATGGCGGGCTATTCCCATGGCTCACCCTCGCGGGACATGTGGTTAGGTCCGCTAATCGTGCAGTGCTTTTCCTTGCAGGAGTCCGCCAACAGCAGCACCAGGAGCGACCTCCTAGTCAGCCCAAGGGGCGGCGGTCTCCTACCGCCGTCCGCTGAGGCCGCCCACTAGGGGCGGCCTCCCTGCTGCCCGAGGGACGGCGGCCTCCTGTCGCCGTCCGCCGAGGCCGCCCACCCGGGGCAGCCTCTGCCCGCCAGCCGGGCGGACTCCTCCCGGAGTCTGCCCAGGTCGCCCGCTAGGGGGCGGCCCCGGCATCCGCCCAGGCCGCCCGCTAGGGGGCGGCCCCGGCATCCGCCGGGCGGACTCCGGAGCCGCCTGCTAGTGGGCGGCCCCGGCATCCGCCGGGCGGACTCCACCCGGAGTGCGCCTAGGCCGCCCGTTATGGGGCGGCCCCGGCATCCGTCGGGCGGACTCCACTCGGAGTTCGCCCAGGCCGCCGGCTAGGGGGCGGCCCCGGCATCCGCCCAGGCCGCCCGCTAGGGGGCGGCCCCGGCATCCGCCGGGCGGACTCCACCCGGAGTCCGCCCAGGCCGCTCGCTAGGGGGCGGCCCCGGCATCCGCCGTGCGGACTCCTCCTGGAGTCCGCCCAGGCCGCCCGCTAGGGGGCGGCCTCCGGCCTGCCGGGCGGACTCCTCCCGGAGTCCGCCCAGGCCGCCCGCAAGGGGGCGGCCTCCAGTTCTCTCCAGGGCCTCCTGCAGCTTTCTTCACCAGCCAAGGTGGAGGACTCAAATTGCCAGTCCGAGGAGTCCGCGCAGGTCGTCATGCTGACGTCACTGGGCCCCGCTTCTTGAAGAACTTCTCTGGGCCTATAAATAGCCCCTGGTGCCTCTCATTCAGGGATCCTGGAGGTGGAGACAAGTCTTGACAGCAGACCCTGTGGACTCCGTTTTCCAGTCCGCGCAGTCCGTCATCACCTTTCCAGCAAGCTCTGCGGACTCTGTTTCCTGTCCGCACAGTCCTCCACAGCTCTTCCAGCAGCTTGCCAGCAGACTCCGCAGACTTAGTTTCATAGTCCTCCAGCAGCTGGCAGACTCTTTTACTTAGTCTCTGGCAGATTCTCCTCTCTGCTTTCTGGCAATTTCTTCTCCCTTAGCCGCCAGCTTCTCCTTGTACCCCTTTAGTGATTTGTTGTAAAGGTGTACTTGTAAGCTTGTAATCTCTAACTATTAATCAAAGGAAAGCCCGTCGCAAAAGTGGCATTTAGGCCACGACGGGCGAAGTGTGTTGTTGCCGCTGCTAGCGACCCCCTTCTTTTCTTCTCTCCTCTGCTCAGCAAGCCTTGCTCCTCTGCTCAGCAAGCCTTGCTCCTCTACGCAGCAAGCCTTGCCCTCAGCTCCGCGCAGTTCTTCTCGGCAACCAATCTGCAAGTGCAACCGTTGCGGTTACTGTCTGCTCGACAGCTCCTGTTCAACCTCCTCTTCCTCTCTTGATCAACCCTCTCTGATGATCAAGGCTCTCCTCTCCTCTCAGCAGCTTCTCCCTTACCCCCGCAACCCTCCTTGAACAAGCTGTTTGCTCACCTCTCGAGCACATAGAAGCTTCCTTCTCCTCTACCCCCGCAACCTTCTCCTTCCTCCTCTCCTAGCCTGTGAGACCAAACACCCCCTCCGTATAGCTGTGCCCCCGGTGCCGTTTTCGTGCATCAACAGTGCGGTTTGATGAATGGGCAAACCGCCCGGCAACCACAAGAGAAAGATACCAAGACGCCACACTAGACCGCCAGGTCTCCCAGTCTCCAAGTCGCCAGAGACAGAATGACAAATCGCCAGAGCACCAACAACAACAGGACAACAACAAACTGCAGGAGAGAACCCGACAGACCGCCCGGACTGCAACCCGCCAGAGTCAGACCGTCAGACCGCCCGATCTCTAATCTGCAACAGAGACAATTGCATTGTCCTCTTTTTGTCTGTGATGGATAGATGAAGACTTTGAGCATGGATTTGATGCAAAATGATTCTGAGCAAAAAAATGAAAGAACGATTGTATGAAAATATATGTATAATGATGCTGATTTTTTTGGGGGAAACCTGATAGTGGAATAAGAAATGAAGAATCTATAAATGATGGGCTCAAATCCCTAACACACTAAAATAAACACTTGTTTAGTTTCAAAGTAGACACTGTTCAATATCTGTAGGAAAGTGAAATAACTACATTCACTGTCAAAATGTTAAAACTTATTTGCATTGACAATCATGATCATGAAAGACGAAATGTAACAAAAAAAAGGTTATGATGGATATGTAACAGTTAAGAAAGTGAATATGCATAGTAAGTTCGCTTTCATCCTATGTGGTATATAGGGTTTTAAAGGAAAAAAGAGTGTTCACTTGATATAATGTAAGTTGTAGGTCATCTTGGAGAAAATGTTACAAAAGGGAATGATAATGTAATCAAAATAATGTAAGGATCTGCAACAATCTAGGAATTGAACACATGATATTGTCAAAGTATATACATGAGGCAAGATAAAACATAAGATATTATATTGTGTTTTTGTTAAAATAATGTTAATGATGGCTAAAATTGATATCACTAAAATATTATATTATTTTACTGTCTCAATATTGTGCAAGTATCAATGTCTCGTTACAATGAAATATGAGATATATCTGAGATGAAAGTATTTTAGTTAAGAGTTTTTGTGAATGATGTTATGCATTGTGCTAAATGCTTTATAGAATACTAATACTATTTTATTGTTGATTGTGACACTCACAATTTCTTTGAATTGAAGGAAAGTAAATAAAGGCTAAATTTAATGAAAAGTAAGAAATACAAGTTGAATTGAATTAGAATGAATAGAATTACTGAAAAAGAAATACTAAGTAAAAGAAACATCAACACGAAAATGATATTGTGAATATGTTAATGCCAAAAAGATAAAGACAAATTGCAATACCTAATTACAAAATCGAAAGAATAATGTAATACGAATTGTAATTCCACATTCCATATGTGCCCTGTGTTTTGGAGTAAGAGATGTTATGGAGATAGTAAAGGTATAGTATAATTGTCTTCTGCATATCTGTGATAAATAGAAGAATACTATGCAGATGATTAAGTGGAAAAAATGAGTGTGATTAGGAATAAAAGCAAAATCATAATTGTATATTTGTATAACGGGAGGACTGATATATGCAATATCGTTGAACATGTAACATAAAGTGTACAAATAATGGGCTCTACCAGTTTAGGAGAACAATGTTTTATGTTCGATGGGGATATTGCTACACCTTCGAGAGGATTATGTGCATTGAAGACAATTGTTTAACATTACATGTATCGAGACAATTATGTGCATCGGAGATAATTGTTTAACATTACATGTAAAGGAAAATGTTGTGGTGAAATACAACAGTTAATAAAATGAATACATATAGTATAATTTTTGTCATCCTATATGGTAGATATAGCTTTGCGTGAAGTAAGTCACAAAGAAGGAAAAAAGAAAAAGAAAACATCATGATCGAGCATTATAGACATTTAGCGAAATAACTACAAAAAGAACATAAAGTCAAAGTCTAAAATTATACATTTGGTTGGATAGAAAACTAAGATCGATCAACGAATAAATACTAAAATGAAACAGAAACGAGTTAGTACTTGGTACGACAAAGATATGTAGTGGAAATTGAATGTGATAATAAAAATAATAAATTCGTAATAATAAGTATTAGAAATTAAAAGTGATATAATGCATTGTAATGAATCAATATTGTATTTCAAATCTACAACTTAAAAAGTTGAACGCATGACGATATTGCTTTGAACAACAAAATTTAGGAGTGATGAGAAAAAGACATAAAAAATTAAAAGGAATCATTAAATGCTGAATTTGATTACATCGATGTCGTGAATGCAATTTTAAAATCTAAACTGATGGAACAAGAATAATGTTAAGTGGTAAAGAGAATGACGGGCGACTTAACAAAAATGATTAAATAGATGATCAAGCAAAGTACAAAAGAGGTACGTACTTGTAGAATTACTAAGTGTTAAAAAGCCAAACCTCTACGGTAAACTTGTTATTGTATAAAACACATAAAATGGAAATGAATAGATGAATGAGGATATATTAAAGATGAAAATCAATACATGACTATACCAATTGTAGTGTTAAAGAAGTTATTCTAAAAGATTAAGAATACTATGATATAAACTGTTAGGGTATACTTTGGTTCCTGTGTATGGGAAATGAAATTCACAATGATGAAAAGACCTATAATATGATGTGTGATGACAATAAATTTGAACTGGGAAAGAAACTGTGATAGCATAACATGAGATAATGAAATTTAATGTCATGAATAAAGAAATTCCTCACTTGCACGCAATATACTGTATAGGTAAGTGTATAGAAGGCATTGTCATATGACAATATTCTGACTTAATACTTTATGCATAACATAGAATATTAGTTTGTGTAACGAGTTTCAAAGATTGAATGTGATAAGATGACGACATTGAAAATGCAAAGTAAAATATAATGGATTTGTATATATTGGTCGAGTTATTTGCATGAAAGATGATAAAAATGAATTTAAATACACACATATACAATGTATGGTATTGGCAACAATGTTACGAAGAAAAGAATGTTATAAAAAAAGTTAATGTTAAACCTAACGTTGATGAATATGTCTAGTCAGTTCACTTTTATTCTATAAGGTATATATATATGGTCGTGAACGAAAAGGTCATGAATTAAAAGACATGTATCGACAGAGTGTTTCACATCAGAGGAAATGTTATATGTGCGAAAAGTTTGAAACAACAATCTAGGCCTAACGTAGAATATTGTTGGAATTAATGAAAATTATAAGTTAACATAATTCAAGGTATTAGAAGGAGCAACAAAACAATGAAAGCACAAAAGATGAAAAGGCAATGTTAACATGTATGGAAGATGAGATTTAACATGGAAACGATTTATGAAATTAACGCCAAAGAGATGTGACCATCAGAATAAGAAAGAACTAAAAATGTGTATTATGAAATGTGATAAATATTTCATGAAGCACAACTATAATATTATTACTGCTTGTAACGATTTACAGGTTAATGATGCTAAATTACAGAAAGTGAATAATAACTAGATTTCATGAAAATGTGAGTAATGAAAAAAAAAGTGATTGCGATAAGGATGATTCAACGACCCATATGTGATCATATAAGTGGCAACACTAATAACTCATTTGTTATATCAAGTCAAGTTGAACTCATGTTCGCATTAATATTGTGTCCTGTTTTCGAGGACGAAAACCTTTATAAGAGGGGAAGAGTTTGTAGTGACCTAAATTTCAATACGACTCATAATACGTTTAAAATTGACATAAATTGTTGTGCTATGGTATAATTGTGGCACGCGACATTTTTCTCGAAGGTCATATTCACACAAAATAAAATAAAATAAAAAACACATACCCTATGATGATGTTAAATATCAAATCAATGTTAATATTAGCCTCATTCGTGTTCTTTGAAAGTTTTGGCTAGCTTATGTACATATGTTTTGCTATTTATATTGGGCTAGGTCTCGTTATTGTGGGACTGGTATCTAGTTTTGGGCATGGTTATATTTTGTTGCTGGATCAACTGTAACGTTGATTACAAGTGAACAAGAATTAAATGAGTTGAGTTTGTTTAATGAAAAGCTCAGCCAACTTTAAACCGCAATTAAAAGAGGCAGTGGTTTAAGTACGGCGGTGGTATCAATCAATGTTGATCCTTGTTTTTGTTTCCATCATTCAATCTATTTTTTGCTCACTCCTAGAGCTTGGACGAGCAGACTCAACGCTAGGGCTCATGGGGCTTTCATCTTCTTCCTTCTCTCCCTCTCAAATCTATTCAAAATCAAACGAGATTTCTTATTTACTGCTGGGATTGGGTTTGACAAGGTTCTGCTTGCTTGAGCTGATCTTACCTAGACATATTTTTTTGTATTGCATTGATACCCAGTTTCTCAAAGTCCACTGTAAGCATTCTTCCTCTCTGTTTACTCTTGTTGGGGGAGTTTTGTGGTGATGTCGGAATCCTTATTAGAAGTTATATGGTTTATGTTTGTTTGGTTTGGCCCTTATTGAATTATGGTTTCTCTTGTTTTAATTAGGTTTTTGGCCGGTAATTTGAGTAGCTGCTGCTGGTTGGTGGTTGTTGGTTGGTCGGATGTATTTGGGGTTTATTTCTGATAAGTTGAACCACTATTGCGTATTTTTCTCCAATTCTGTTGGGGGAAAACTATAGTTTTTCATTTTGGATCCTTGTTGTGCATACTGATTAGTACAGTGTTGTAGTTATGTTGAGGGGGGGGGGGGGGGTGGACTGCTATTTACTTTTAAAACCTCTTGTTAATTCACCCAAACTGTTATTTACTGTCTAACCGTGTGGTTTTGTGGGAAGGGATCAGCTATGAGTTCTTGAGTACAGTACAAATTTTCTATTTTGATTGAGGCTGACGTGAGTTTTCCTCTTAGTCGGCAACCTCTTATGGTATGGATTTATCTATTATTGTTCTTGTGTACAGATTTTGGGGCTTTACTTTTTTTGCTTGCCGACTATTGTTATTAAATATATTGAGTATTCCTTTGGGTTGTTGGTTGTAAAGCATGATGAATTGCAAGTGTTTAGTTATATTTTGAACTATGTTTGTGTAAAACAAATGGGTTGGTTGAGTAGCTTCCAAGTGATGACATTGTAACTGTAAAGAGGTGCAACCCCGATAGAAAAGTGCCTAACGAAACGATTGCTATCACAGATATCACGAAGGATGACATCTCCAAATAAATGCGGCAATGACATGAGTTGCGATACAAGAACAACTGATGATGAGAACTGCCTATTTAATTTATGCTTTAATGCTCTATTATTCATTATGTGCACTTGTCAAATACATAGTTACTTGCATGGATACATTACATATCACTGATACTTAATGTCGCTATGATGTATGGACTTGGACGAAGGCAAACATGCGATTACTGTTCTGAGGGAATTAATAAATAAATAAACCCTAAGTATATTAACGAATTGCATACAATTAACATCAATGAAAATGCATCGATGCATGGAAATGTTATGGGTACAACTGTACGTGAGTGCGCATAAAGGATACTGAGGGTTTGCCAAATCAATCGGTCGAAAGGCATAGACACGTGTTGAATGTACTAATTTGGACACTGTACTATATACCCTGAGGGGTCAGACTGAAATACTAAAATACTGATACTGATACCGTTACAGTTACCTTTAACATTTCCTAACATAAAAGATGACATAAGAACGTACGGTTATACAGTTACACCGATACATTGCTAATAGACATGCAAACTGATATGGTTTTACAGTGACATTGCTTACATTATCTTATAACTTACATTTTGCCCTAATACTAGTATACTTTTCATACTTGCATTGCTTACGTGATTACACTGTTACACGGCTTCCTTTCTTGCATTGATACGGACATATAGCTACTGAATGTTATTGTTCAATAACTGCTTCTAATGTTTTATGGTTACTAACGTTACAGTTAATGTGTTGCTTCACAGTTTCATTACCGGTACTGAAAAATGGTTAGTATAGACATATGTTTATTACATTGCTTAATCCTTTTCATTTGTTTATACAACAGTTAAAAAGATATATCCTCACTTAGTCATATTCTTATGACTAAGCCCGTCGTCAAATTTTGTTTAGGTAATTGGCATGACTTTGGATACGCAAAGAAAACTGAATTGATGGTGGCAAGACAAAAAAGACTCCATGATTAATTCAAGGTATGCGATAATGTTTTATTATATGTTTTATTTGGTGCTCATTGGCCTTACTTCAACATATGATGAATGTAGCTTAGATATAGAATAATGTGGGGTCTAAAATTGGGGCCTCACACCCGTCTTCCTGACATTTTTTGTACCATAGATGTTAGTTTTAGAAGGAGGAACCTTGTTAATTAGCTTTGACTCACTCTTTTCCTCAGGGGAGATGAGTGACACATGTGTTCCTCCTTCTCTCCCTCTTCCTCTTATTCCTCCTTTCACTCTCGCTCAGTCTTCTATCTATATTCTTGTTATTCAGGTACTTCTGTCGCCCCCTATCCAAGTTCATCAGTTTCTTCTTTGATTTCTCATTTTTCGCACGTATACCATAATCGTCAACTGGGGAAACAGGCTGCTAGTGTTCTACCTCTGCCAACGCCCGCTTCAATCTCAGATTCTGGTGATGACCCTCCTGATTGCTGAAAGGTAAAGATGTAAGCATCAAATACCATATTTCCAATTATGTTGCATATCATCATCTTACCCCAACCAATAAGGCCTTTATTTTTACATTATCTTTGGTTTCGATTCCCAAGACATGGCATGAAGCATTGGACAAATTGATTTGGACACGAGCTATGGAGGAAGAAATGTCTGCCTAGGACAAAAGTCAATTTATGTTTGTGTTTTCGTTCAACTCTTTCGTTATGTTGCTCGTGTCAAAGCAACTAGTTTGCAGGTGAACCATTCCTTCTTGTTTGTAAAAATACATCAGATGCTTTGATTTGAATACTTGTTCATTATCACACCATACACATTTAGGCTCCGTTTGGGGGGACTTATTTTCAGCGGTCAAGCGGTTACGACCGCATGTACCGGCCCTAAATTTAGGTCCGGTACATGCGGTCGTAACCGCTTGACCGCTGAAAATAAGTCCCCCCAAACGGATGCTTAATGCATTTCCAATTTGTCATTTTGCCACCAGGCATAATTTGATGGGTTGTTAGCCCAACTCACTCTTTTCACTTGTTAGATAGACCCAAACAACTGACCGTAGTCTTTCGGTCCATAATAGTGAGGCAATAATGTGCCCCAAATAATGTTGTTGCATGACAAGGTCCTCGAATATCACAATGAATAAAATCAAAGTATTTAAAACAATATTATCACTTATTAAAAAACTAAATGCGTTTGCTTAGCACGAAAACTAATATCGTATGGATTTTGAAATGAATCATCAACGCTAACAAGATCGATGAGGTTCCCCTAAACCGGTTTAGTCGAACCGCCCGCAACCACCCAATGAACCAACCTCCATCACGCCGCAACCAGCCAGACCGAGCGGACTCTTCATCGTCCAGCCCTCTGACGACGCGCGGGGGGTTGGTTTCCTCACCGCCCAAACTAGGCGACAAGATTGCCGCCTGACGCTTGTCAGCCCCCTGTGCAGCAGGCAGGGCCGTCGGGATCAACATCCCTCAGGTCGCCCTATCTGGGAGGCTTCTCTGCCAAATGGGGCGGTCGGCTCCCTGGCCGCCCGCTCCCGTTGCTTCCCCCCGCTTACGGGGAAGACCGCCCAGGTCAGGTTGCCCTTTGGCCGCCTGATATGGGCGGCATTTCTGCCGCATGGAACAGGAAGCCCCTGTCTTCCCGCCCCATGGTTTTGCTCCGCCTAGGGCAGGGTCGCCCCAACTCGGGCGGCTCTTTGGCCGCTCAGTTGGGGTGCCATGCTCGCCATCCTTGGATGGCGGCATCCTCACCGCTCGGCCCCGGCCGGGGGCCCTTCTCCCAGGTCGTCGGCCTCCTCTGGCTACCGCCCTCGCCGGACTGCCGTCCCGGGAGAGGCGGTTATGCTTCCGGCAAAGGCGGTTATTTTCCGCCCCTGGGCGTTTTCGTCATTTACGTAAATATGGTGATATGCGTGCTCTAAACAGTGCAATTATATTCATTCGTCTGGTGGTTACCGGGAAAAATTACCGGTTCGTCCCTCCTAAAATATATAAATAAGGCTCATTTCTCTTCATTTACATCTTTTCCCCCGTTGGGAAATCTTCTTACAGTTTTCTCTCTCCACTACTTCTCTTCCTTGCGCACTTCCGTGCGCGCCTCTCCCGTGTGCGCCTCTCCTATGCGCACTCATGCGCCCCGCTTCCGCGCGCGCTCCCGCGCGCGCCCCTTTCTTGCGCGCTTCTGTTAGAAAGTAGAGAAAAGAAGCGAAAAGTAGAGAACAAGCGAATAAACTTTTGAATAATTGAAATTTTATTATCCAAAAAAGGTATCTATTACAAAGGTATGCCCTCCTTTATATAGAATGAAGGAGAGATGAGAGAATACAAATAAGAGATGTGGGACTATAATTTACAGGACAAGCGGACTATACAAAACAAACCGCACAAGCCGTGCGGTTAGACAGCAGGGCTAACCGCACGGATACCACCAGAGAGGAAGAGAGACTGCCAGGGAAGACCGCCAGACCGCCCGGTCTCCAAGCCGACTGAGACAAACCGCCAGACCGCGCGGTCTTCAACCCGCCAAGACAAACCGCCAGACCGCCCGGTCACCAACTTCAACACTCCCCCTCAAGCTGGAGCATATATATCGATCATGCCCAGCTTGTCACAGATGTGGAAAAAGGAAGCGGACACTGGCTTGGTGAAGATGTCTGCCAACTCGTTGTCGGACGTGACAAATGGAGTGCAAATCTGTTTCTTCAATATTTCTTCTCGAATAAAATGACAGTCGACTTCTATGTGTTTTGTTCTCTCATGAAAGACCGGATTTTTGGAAATGTGTATCGCGACCTTATTGTCACAGAACATAGGAAGAGGACAGTTGTAAACCTCTCCTAAGTCAAGCATGAGAGCCCGCAACCACTTCAACTCACATGTAGTCGATGCCATGCTACGATATTCAGCCTCTGCACTAGACCTGGAAACGACAGACTGTTTCTTGCTCTTCCAACTCACAAGATTGCCTCCAACAAATGTGCAGAAACCTGAAGTCGATTTGCGGTCCCCTTTGTCATCTGCATAGCTTGAATCAGAGTAAGCTTCAACCCTTAGGTGACCATTCTTCTGAAATAGGAGTCCTTTCCCTGGAGCAGCTTTAATATACTCTAATATCCTCAGAGCAGATTGTAGATGACACTCCCTCGGAGCTTGCATGAACTGGCTCACCTTGCCAACAGCATAGGAGATGTCGGGTCTGGTTACCGTGAGATATATGAGCTTGCCCACCAGACGCCGGTATCTCGTAAGATCAGAGAGAAGAGGTGAGTCATCTGTCCAAGTTTTGTCTTCTCCAGCAGCCATAGGACAACGTGCAGGTTTAGCACCAGTGAGTCCTGCATCCTTTAAAAGATCAAGAGCATACTTCCGTTGTGAAAGGACCATGGAGTTGGGCTTTCTAGAGATTTCAATCCCCAAAAAGTATTTCGGGGAGCCCATATCCTTTGTAACCAGATGTTGACGAAGGTGTTTCTTGGTCATCAGTATCCCATCCTGGTCATCGCCAGTAAGAAGAATGTCATCAACATAAACCGCAAGAACAACAAGACCAGAGGCGGTTTTCCGAACAAACAAGGAGTGATCTGCTGAGCTTCGTGTAAAACCAATGGCCGCAACAATGCCACTGAACTTGTCAAACCAGGCACGAGGACTCTGCTTGAGGCCATAGATAGCCTTCTTTAGCCGGCATACCCGTGTCTCCCCCTGAGCAACATACCCAGGAGGTTGCTCCATGTAAACAACTTCCTGCAGATCTCCATAGAGGAATGCATTCTTAACATCTAGCTGCGAGATAGGCCAATCCCTGTTGACAGCTACAGAGAGAAGAACCCGAATAGTGCTGAGGCGAGCCACGGGCGAGAAAGTGTCAAAGTAATCAACCCCATAAGTTTGGGTAAAACCCTTGGCAACCAGGCGAGCCTTATAACGATCCACACTGCCATCCGGGAGAAACTTCACCACGAAGACCCAGCGACAACCAACAACATCGGTGCCGAAAGGAGGCGGAACAAGGGTCCAGGTACCCCGTTCAGTGAGAGTAGCAATCTCCTCATCCATGGCAACTTTCCAGTGAGGAATAGTAAGGGCCTCCTGGTAGGAACGGGGGGTGGTAGTTGCCGAGATAGCCAGGGCAAAGGCTCGGCGAGCAGGGGTAAGGCGATCGTAGGAAACAACCGCAGCAAGAGGATGGTGGGTACAAGCCCGAACCCCTTTGCGAAGAGCAATCGGGAGATCCAGGTCAGCAGGTGCCTCAGTATCTGGAGTATCCGTGGTGGAGAGAGCTGGCCTGGGAGTAGAGAGAGATGGCAGTGGAGTGGAGGGAGAAAGCGGAGTAGAGGGTGGAGATGAGGAGGATGGGGAAGGCGGTGGAGTGGGTGGAGAGGGCGGAACCTCAGTGGGAGCAGAGGGAAGGGATGGGTTGGTATGAGAAGGAGGAGCAGGAGGAGGAGAAGAGGAAGCAGGAGAGAAGTAAGAGGCATTGGCAAAGAAGGTGACATCCGCAGAGACAAATTGCTTGCGGGTAACAGGGTCAAAGCAACAATAGCCTTTCTGAGTGGAAGAATAGCCCAGAAAGACACATTTGGTGGCACGGGGTGAGAGTTTGTCACGGGTGGCAGCGGGAGAGTGCACAAAAGCGGTGCACCCAAAGATGTGTAGAGGAAGAGGAAAGAGATCCTTGTCTGGATAAAGAATGGAGAAGGGGGTAGCACCGTGGAGAACGGTGGAGGGAAGGCGATTGATGAGATAGCAGGAGAGAAGGACAGCATAGCCCCAATAGGAGCGAGGAACATGCATTTGATTCATCATAGTGCGAGCGACATCAAGGAGGTGACGGTTTTTGCGTTCCGCCACCCCATTTTGTTGGGAAGTGTAGACACAGCTGGTTTGACGAATAACACCATGGTGAGTGCAAAAGGAGGAGAAGTCGTGGCTAAGATACTCCTGAGCATTGTCAGAATGAAGGATTTTAATAGACGTAGCGAACTGAGTTTTAACCATCGAATAAAAGGAGGTCCAAACAGAGAATAACTTGGAGCGATCTTTAAGAAGATATACCCACGTAGATCGAGAGAAATCATCAATGAAGGTGACAAAATAGGAACTGCCCCGACCGATGGTGAGGGTAGGAGCGGGACCCCATATGTCAGAGTGAACGAGGTCGAACGGATGGGAGGAGCCCCGATGCTGCGTTGGTGGGAAGGAGGAGCGGTGATGTTTGCCAAGTTGACATGCATCACAGTTTAGAGGAGGATGATGAGGAGGGAGGTGCGGCAGGAGTTGTCGTAGAATGCGGGGAGGAGCATGACCAAGGCGAAGATGCCATTGGAGAAGATCTGTAGAGGAGGAGGAGAAGACGGATAGAGTAGAAACGTTGTCAAGGAAGTAGAGGCCACCACTCTCAGTCCCGGTAGCAATCGTCCGTTGGGAGTCTGGATCCTGAAAAGCACAAGAGGTAGGGGTGAATGTGACAGAACACTGTAGTTGCTTGCATAAAGAAGTAACCGATAATAAATTGCACGGAAACTTGGGCACATAGAGGGTATCAGCCAAGCAGAGAGACGGAGTGACTTGAACCATGCCCGTCCCATGGACCGGGGAGGGAGATCCATCAGCGACAATGACTGGGGGCAACTGAGCCTGTGTGTCAAGAAGAGAGAAAAATTGAGGGTTGTCTGTCATATGACTTGTTGCACCAGAGTCGATGAGCCATCGTCCGCGAGTCACAACATGAGCACTACCAGAAGAGGTGACCACGGAGGCTGACGGGCTGGAGGAGAGGAAAGCCATGGAAGCAAGAGAGTAGCAAACCGCTACGAGAAGAACAAGCCGCGAGAAGAGAATAGAGCACCAAGCCGGGCGACCAGAAAATAGGTCGGGCGGCTAGAAAGGCCGCTTCCAAGAAGCCGAGCAAAGCAGAGGGAAAGAAGTCGCACGACCTGAAAAAGTCGGGCGAACAGAGGAGAACAAGTCGCGCGGCCAAAGATGAGGCCGAGGCGACTAGCAAGCAGGAGCGGGTAGAAGGCAACAAGAAGAAAGCGGCGAAAAAAATAGGCACAGGTCCAGCGGGGAAGAGGTCGCGCGGACTGAGAAGACCGAGCGAACAGAAGAGAAGAGAAGAGCAGGTGACCGCGACCAAGATGCGGGTGAGAAAGGGACAACCCGCACGGTCAGGCAGATCACAGCAGCAAGCCGCGAGTGGATAGACAACACACGCGGATAGGGACAGACGGCAACGACTAGGAAGTCGGAGCGGGAGGAAAGAGCAAGAAGCGCGGTGACAAGGAAACAGGTCGCCGCGACAAAGATCAGTAGGAGAAGAGAAGAAGAAGCAAGCCGCGCGAACAGGGCAGCGGACAGAAACAAGCCGCGCGGATAGAAACAAGCCGCGCGGACAGAGAGAAGCCAAGTCGCAGAATGCTGAAAACAAGCCGCGAACAACAGAGGGCGCACAGAATCAGGAGGAAATGACCGTGTCCTCTGATACCATGTTAGAAAGTAGAGAAAAGAAGCGAAAAGTAGAGAACAAGCGAATAAACTTTTGAATAATTGAAATTTTATTATCCAAAAAAGGTATCTATTACAAAGGTATGCCCTCCTTTATATAGAATGGAGGAGAGATGAGAGAATACAAATAAGAGATGTGGAATTATAATTTACAGGACAAGCGGACTATACAAAACAAACCGCACAAGCCGCGCGGTTAGACAGCAGGGCTAACCGCACGGATACCACCAGAGAGGAAGAGAGACTGCCAGGGAAGACCGCCAGACCGCCCGGTCTCCAAGCCGACTGAGACAAACCGCCAGACCGCGCGGTCTTCAACCCGCCAAGACAAACCGCCAGACCGCCCGGTCACCAACTTCAACAGCTTCTTCCTTACACGCTCCCGCATGCACCTCTTCCTTGCGCGCTCTCACGCACGCTCTTCTCCAGCAAGCGCTTCACGCGATCTCCTTCAGCAAGCGCTCCACACACTTCCCTCCAGCAAGTGCGCCTCTGCGCGCTCCACCGTCAATACCATCCATGCACGCCTCCACGCGCTCTGCCATCAAGACCATCCGGGCACGCCTTCGCGTGCCCCGCCGTCAAGGCCGTTCAAGTGCGCCTCCATGCGCCCAGCCGCCGAGACCATTCCAAGTGCACTATGCCATCCAGACCGTGCCAAACGAGTCTTTGCACACTCCGCCAGCACCACCAAGACTTCTTAGTATCAGCAGACCAATCCCGCCAAAGCACCCAAAGTTCGTGTGCCCCGCACCTCCAGTAGTTTACAAGAGAAACTTCAAAGCCTGCAAAGGACCGACTGTTTAGCTGCAACCCGGCGTGCGGTATGCACAGAACTCCCAGCGCCCTCGACTCCGAAATAATCTCGTCGAGTGGCTGCAAGTAAGCCATTTCATACTCCTCTAAGCACAACATGAGACAATCCACAGAGAATATGACGTGTTGCATGCATCGCTCGAGTTTCCAAGCCCCAGACACTAGGGCGAGAGTAGCTAGTCACCCCCACTTTCAAGCATTAACAAAGGACTTCAAAGCGGGACCGATGCATCGCTGCCCACAACTCACAAGGAGATACTTAGCTCTGAGAGTTGTGGCATGTCACCCTTTGAGTCCCTCCCACTATCTCTCTCCACAATTGTAACGAGAGATGGTCTGTCGCTCTCGAGTTCTTCAAGAAATCCATGTACAACCACCGACAAATAGTGGAGGTTTGGCAGACACATATCCGCCCACATGATTTTTCACCCAGTTGACGGATTTTCAACGTTGGAAAAATTCTTTTTTCAACTTTTTACTTACTGTGAATGTTGGCGTGCTCAACCGCGAGTGGCGGATCCAGAAAATAAATAATAAGGGTGCACAAATTAATAATGGAGGTGCACATTTTTTTTTGAATCTGCCACAAGGTTCTAAAAATTTTAACATGAGAGGCTAGTCATCAACTATCTTCAAAATTATTTTTTAAACGTTTTCATCTTATCGCAGTTGTTTCTCTCTCATCTGGCCACTGTTTTTGACGTATAAGTAGTCAAAATTCATTGTCTCGACGATAGGAATCCAAATACACTAAATATTTTGAAAAATAATGGGGGGGGGGGGTGTCCCTCGGGCCCCCATCTAGATCCGCCCTTGTCGATCGCTCCCGGGCTATGGCAGCCCAATTTATTCCGGTCTATCGGAGCCTTGAGCGATCCCCAACAGTTTGGCGTCATCTATGGGAAGAGGTTCTCAGCTTCCTTAAGAAGACCTAAAAGACAGTGTCCTCAGCATAGCGACACTCGTGGCTAAAAATCATGGCGGGAGAAGTTCCCCGCACCCTTGAAAGCTCAGCCCACGGGGAGTAGGACGATCCAATTCCCACTCAATTGCTCGAAGAAAGGCTCCCCAACGGAAACACTCAAGACCGTGGAGTCCGTCGGATGAAGGACCTGAAGCCCAACATCACTGCAACTACCAGGAAATAGCAGACATCGGGCATGTGACACGAGGAGTCACTCGTAATGAAGATTGTGTCGCGATCAAGGAAAATATGCAAGTCAGGCACACATGCTGCCAATTATCCCTGCTCACCGTTAGCATTAGAGGTATTAGCGCATCCAATCCCGAACGGGTACAAGCTCCCAGAACTCGAAATGTTCGATGAAATGGATGACCCACAAGACCACATCAATCACTTTGCCACCATAATGTGCTCAACAATGCCCCTGATCAACTGATATGTCAGGCGTTCCTGACAACCTTGAAAAGGCAAGCTCGCACTTGGTTCTATTCACTGGATGAAGAAGGGATCGACAACTTCGCGGATCTATCTCAACTCTTTGTCGAACAGTTCATCATTAACTGTAAAATCACGCATGACCCCTCCTACCTTTTGGAGGTCCGTCGGCACAAGGGAGAATCCCTCAAATATTTTTTTTCATCGCTTCGCGACTGAAGCACGACAGATCCAGGGAATCGCCCCCCCCCCATCTCCTGCGCGACTTCCTCCTAGGAGGGCTCCGACTCGACGGATTTTACTCGGCACTGGTAAGGGAAACAGTCCCCAACCATGCTGACCTTATACGTCGTATCAAAGCTCAAATTGCAGCCGACGAAGCAATCAAAGCACATCATCAACAATTCCAAGACAATTCAGAACAAAAAGCACAATGACGATGGTCGCCTCAAAAGAAGAGCAGTGATTGTCGCAGCAAGCCGTGAGCCCAACAACACCAGAACCACGCTCTTCTCAACACATACATGGCCAACATACTAAGTGCAATCCAATATAAGGTACCACCCCATATGCCTAAGCCTGTCACCCCAAACAAAGATAACTAATCGCAGTACTGCGAGTTTCACCTTGGGCCCGGGCACAACACGGAAGGTTGTACCAAAATGAAGAAAAAAAATCACACGCTTTCTTCGTCAAGAGTTCTTGAAAAGATTCACGCCGAACAAGCTAGACACAGAATTAGCTAGCGTCGCTCATGCCGACGAAGGAACAACCACCCTCCAGCTAGAAGGGATTTGGGGGCAACCCCCAGAGTAATCAGTCCCGAAGAATAGCTCTTCCCATAACCATAGAACTGTACCAGTACCTCTTCTTCTACCCCGCCGACTTTATCAGCATCAAGACATTTGTCTAAAATTTTATGTTTTTCTAACAAATTGGCAAACTGAATTCACTTTTTCATATATACTTCAAATGGAGGAATGCAATAGGCAAGGTCGCAATACCTATGTCTTCCATTGCTAAGGGCTAACCCCCTTAGCGGTCGGCGTCTGCCAATAGGTAAGGTCACAAGACTTACATCTGCCATCACTGAGAGCTAACCCCCATAACAGCCGGTGCCTACCAATAGGTAAGGTCGCAAGACCTACACCTGCCATCGCTGGGGGCTAACCCCCGCAGCGGTCGGCGCCTACCGATAGGTAAGGTAGCAAGACCTACGCCTGCGACCTCCCACTGCCGACGATCGGAGGTCTGCTCTTCTCTCCGTAGTAGGTCGCGACAATGCCAGGGGCTGCCACCCTCGCGTTCGCCAACATTTCAAAGGTCCGCCATTCACCGTCTCCTCAAGACCACATTCTTGCGACCTCCCACTACCGACGATCGAAGGTCCGCCCTTCTCTCCGCAGTAGGTCGCGACATAGCTAAGGCCTGGCCCCTCGCACGGCACTGATTCAAAGATCAGCTCTTCACTGCCTTTTCTTAACCATGTCCCGACAGCCTCTCATTGCCGATGATCGAAGGTCTGCCCTTCTCTCCGCAGTAGGTCTGAGCGTCGTCAGCCCCCCCCCCCCCCACGCTTTCGCCACCGGTTTAAAGATCCTCTCTTCACCGCCTCTCCTGGACTACATCCATGCAACCTCCCACTGCCAGCGATCAAAGGTCCGCCCTTCTCCTGCAGTCGGTCGTTGCACCGGCAGGGCCTGCCCCCTCGCGGTCACCTAGGTTCGAAGGTCTACCCATCAACCGCTAACCACTCAACGACATCCCCCAGACTAGCGAACCCAGCCTCTCACTGTCCGACTAGAAGGGTTTGACCTTTGCCCTGGTAGTGGGACACAGGACTATCCGGGTCTCGTCCTTCAACCGCTAACCATTCAACGATATCCCCCAGCTTTGTGAGCCCGACCTCGCATTATCTGGTTAGAAGTGTTTGCCCTTCACCCTAGCAGTTAGTCGCGGAATCATCTGGGTCTCGTACTTCAACAATCAACCTCAGAGGAGTACCTCAAAGTTGGCCACATAAAGATAACGGGGCTGACATTACAAATCTCACAAGAAAAATGCAAAACAACAGAGAACTCTAAAGGAATGTCCCGAAAAATCACATCAGACAAAACAACGAATATTACGAGAAAAAACATAAAGCTAACAACGAACTGCAAAAAGTACGAGGAGCTCGCAAGCTAGCACGCAGCAAAAGTACAAGAACATCACAAAGACAACAAGTAAACAAGACAGTACTAGATACAACCAACTAAGGAGTCTGCTCCTCCTCACCAACATCAATCTTGACGCACTCATCCTCAGAAAGGTCGGCAAAACCAAGATAAACAACGACACTCACCCCTGCAGGATACCATCCGCCCTTCTCCTAGGTAATGGTCCGAGTGTCGTCTTGACCTCGTCCTCCAATCATCTACGTCTAAGAAGCAGAACAAATTTGTTTGCGTGGGATGACAGTTCAAACACCACGAGATGCTCTACTTTCACAAGCAAATGCGCAAAATTGAAGAAATTTACAATTAATCAAGCAATACTTACAATTTTGTCCTCACAATCCACAATTTTACAGTGAAAATCTTCGCAAAAATAAGATCATATTTTTGAATTTCAATCACCATCATATTTATGCCACCTCAACAGTCAAAAGCTCACCCACAAAATAATACTATCTAAAATTTGAGCACCTAAAGCTTAAATCCTGTTCGCTGATCGATCTAACAGAACTCCATAGCCGTTTGATCGATCTTTCGCACCCGCTCTTTCATAATACATTATTAGGGTTTCGCTCTTATTGCCGTCGTCCAGCACGCTTCTGTCTGCAGCTCACCGCTCTGGTTACTCTCTCCATCAGCCATGGCGGAACAGGTAGTTTTCTTGTATTCTGCGATTCCCCGGTTATTTTTCCTTCGATTGTCTTGGACAAATTGAATTGATCCGGATTGTGTGGCCATGCGAGGCAATCGTCCTCTTCCAAGCTTATATTTGATTGATATCCCGTTCTGTTTAAATATATGCTTTCTGTATCTGCTGTCTCAATTGCTGGAATAGATGCAGAAATGTGTTTAGCTTTTCAGTCATGTCGGATCTTCTTTGTCTTCTTGTTGAATTGAGATTATTTGATTTGTTCAGACCGAAAAAGCCTTTCTCAAGCAACCAAAAGTATTTTTATGGTAAGAATGTGACTGCACGCAACCATTGCACAACGCTGTTCTTTCTCGGGCTGTTAATTCTAACCATTCCATTGGTGGTGCAGCTCGAAGAAGTCTTCTAAGAGCAACCGGCCTGGGAAGGCTGGGAATAGATTCTGGAAGAATGTTGGTCTGGGCTTCAAGACTCCTCGAGAGGCCATTGAAGGTATGGTAGCACAAAACTGGGGCCATGTGCTGAACTAATTTATAGGAACAAGTAGCAATCATTCATCCCTATTTGCAAAATAAATGGGCAACTACAATCTTAGACTAAATATATGTTGGACACCTTGTTAAAAACTTATCCTATGTCACCCCTTTGTGGATAATGGAAGCATTAATAATGATTTTGTTGAAATGGTATTCTGGATTTCATGTTATGTAAACATTGTTTCTAATAAAATTTGATAATTTATGAACTTAAGTAATGCTTAGCATTAAAAACGTCGGTCTGCTCTCCTTAAAATATTCATAAACTCAACATTGTTTATGCCAAATTGTAAATGATAATGACTCAAGCCTCAATTGGCTTATCGGAATTGTCACTTGCACGTGGCTTGCTGATGGCATAGTTTTTGGATGCCATGAGTGTGATTCTATATTATTATGTTTCCTTTCAACTACCTTACCTAATCATCTTATAAATAATCGGTCAGTCAAATTTATGATGTGCAAAATACTAGGGTTGCATTAGAATTGTTCAGAGTAAACACATTTTTTGACTCATGATTGAATATATTCTCAATAAACATGTCAAAGATACTCCCAAAAATTGTTAGAATGCTAGGATTTCATCAAAGCTTACGAGAATGTCAAAGGTTTCACTGAACATCGGTAGATCGCTTTGCAATCTAATACTGGTTCTAAAAAAATAGACGAGAAATCGAGAAGATTAATGGATAAATACTTTTAAAGGAGCATTATGAATCAAAAATTATAAATATAATATGGTTTTCAGAAGTGAAGTGAAGTTACTGTTTAAAAAGTTGTAGAATTCAAAGTTTTACATCCAAATGATACTTATTTATGTTTGGAGAGTTTTGAGTATTATTGTTAATCTCATCCTTATTTGAAATTTGAGAAATAAGAGGACGTCTTAGAGAATACCAAACATTATAAGATTGCAGTTTAAGGGTGACTTTGACTCCGTTTGGGAGGACTTATTTTCACCGGTCAAGCGGTTACAACCGCATGAACCCGGCCTTAATTATGGTCCGGTTCATGCGGTCGTAACCCCTTGACCTGTGAAAATAAGTCCCCCCAAACAGAGCCTTAAACTAGAAGTCACATTTAATTATGATGACATTAATTGATCATTGACCAAAATTAATTATGTTAAGTCATGGAACCATTGTCTTTCAAGTTTCAACTGTTGCAGTTTAATTTTAGTAGTTTCATGGTTAGACATTCAATCAAAGAAATATAGTGAGTATTTTTAGAATCTTTAGAATTTAAGTAAGTAAACAAAAGATAATTTATTTGTATTTAGAATCCAACCAGGTTGGTGGAAATGGAGAGGCGCGCCAGGGATGTTATGTGATCGTAAAGTACCATTAAAACTTAAAGACAAGTTTTACCGTACTGCAATTAGACCAGCGATGCTCTATGGTTCTGAGTGTTGGGCAGTGAATTGTGCACATGAGCAAAAAAGGGGAGTTACGGAGATGAGAATGCTTAAGTGGATGTGTGTGATAGGAAAAGAATGAGTCCAAATTACTATTCACAAGAGTTAAAGTAATATACATACAAGTATATGATAGGGTGTTTACAACACCCATGGTGAGCATAAGATAACTATACTACACAGTAAGTATACTACATCTAACAACCCCCCACCCCCACCCCCACCCACACACACAAACTCATGAGGGATCATATACCGAGAGTTTGGATAGAAGATGAGCATGATGGGTCCTCGTCTGCGACTTAGTTATGAAATCTGCAATCTGCTGCTCGGAAGGAACAAAGGAAAGAACAAGAGTACCACAACCATATTGCTTATGTTGGAAGAAAGCATCAACCTCGATATGTTTGGAGAGTGAGTGCTTTACCGAGTTCAAAGTAATCTGAATGACATCGATATTATCACAGTATAGTGGGTGAGATCTGGAGAAGAGACAACAAGGTCCTAAAGAAGTCAATGAAGCCAAATAATGTCCTCAGCGGTGGTAGCTATGGCCCGAAGCTTAGTCTCAGTGTTGGATGTTGGACTTACATGTGATAAGAGACCCCAGGGATAAACAGAAACCGGTGACAGAATAACGGTCAACATGATCACTAGCCCAAGTAGCATTTAAGTAAGCCCAGAGCTGCAGAGAACTGCTGCTGGAGAAGAAAAGACCACGAGAAGTTGTCGCTCGGAGATAGCGCAGGAGCCGCAACAGGTGACCATAGTGCACAGAGGTAGGCGCACTAATAAACTGGCTCAACACATGAACTGCATGGGCAATGTCTGGCCGAGTAATGGTGAGGTATACAAGGCTCCCAACGAGGTGGCGGTAGCGAGTTGGGTCGGAGAGTGGAACACCATCATTCAGACGTAGCTGAAGTTGAAGCTCCATAGGAGTTCCTATTGTATGAGAGTTAGAAAAAATAATCCGAGCAAGGAGATCTGATGCGTATCTCTGCTGAGAGAGCCAAAAACCGCTGTTTGTAGAGCTGACCTCAAGACCCCAAAAATAGTTCAGCTGTCCAAGGTCGGTCATCTGAAACTGCTGTTGAAGGTGATGCTTGACGAATGCCACATGAGAAGGATCATCGTCAGTAATGGTCATATCATCCACATAAAGTAACAAAATAGTCCGACCACGAGAGAGAATGCACAAACAGAGCTGCATCATGTGGACTTGGCTGGAAACATGCGGCTGTAATGGCTGAGCTGAAACGAGCAAATCATGCGCGGGGGACCTGCTTGAGCCCATAAAGGGCCCGCCTGACGCGACAGACAAGGCCTGAAGGAGAGGATAAACTGAGAGGAAGCATGTATACCTTCTGTTGAAGATCACTGTGAAGAAAAGCATTTTTCACGTCAAGCTGAGACAGAGACCAGTAGCGAACAACTGCAACTGTAATAAGAGTCCGAACCGTAGTCATATGAGCGACTGAAGCAAAGATCTTGTCATAATCTCTCCCCTGCTCTTGCTGAAAACCACGAGCAACTAGTCGAGCCTTGTACCTCTCTACAGATCCGTCAGAGCGAGTCTTGGCCTTGAAGACCCACTTGCAAGTGATCGAAACAACACCAAGTGGAAGAGGAACAAGGTCTCGTGTACGAGTATGCTCAAGTGCCTCTAACTCAATAGACGTAGCAACCTTCCACTCAAGTATCTGGGCAGCCTCACGATAGGTAGTCGGCTTTTTCCCGCTACAAGCAGTAGCGGGAAGGGCAAGTAGGTCCAGTGGAAATGTAGCAAGGCTAAGGCGGTCGGGAGGACGCTGCTCACGAGGTGGGTTGCAACACAGAAGAGGATCGTCCACAAGACACTCGCTGGAGGAGGCAGACACCGAATCTGGGGGCACTGGAGGCGAGGGGACATGAGCAGGAGGAGCAGGAGGAGGAGGACGAGTGTAATGATATGGAAGGGGGACGATGAGCGCGTCCGAAGGAGAGGTGGAAGGGAAATATGAGAAGATGAGCCTCGAGAGGTAGGAGATGGTGTAGGCGGTGGCAAGAAGAGAGGAGGTGAGCATATTAGTGAGGAGGAGGACACATGAAATGGTGAGGTGGGAAGAGTAAGGAACTTCACATCAGAGGGGGCACCGATGAGTGCGAGGTTGAGGAGACGGAGGACACAAAAAGGGTGAGACTCATCAAAGGTGACATCGATAGCCCTTGTGCTCAGTGTTGTATCCGAGAAAGACACAAATTACAAATTGAGCAAAGAGCTTGGTACGCTCACATGAATGAAGAAGAACATAACAACGACAATCAAAAACACACAGATAAGTATAACGTGGGGGTCGGGAGTACATACATTCACCAGGACACCGACCCGGAAGAAAAGTGAAGGGCTGCAGGTTAATAAGATAGACAACAGTGGAGACAGCCTCAACCCCAAAATGAGGAGGAACATGAGAGGAGATGAGGAGAGTGCGAGCTGGCTCAATGATGTGGCGATGCTTCCTTTTAGCAGTGTCATTCTGAGCGTGGACATCGGGACAAGCAAGCTGAGGGAGAATACCTTGGGTAGCTAACAAGTCCCGAAAAGCATAAGAGAGGTACTCCCCCCAGAGTCGGAACGAAAAATATGCATGGAATCAGAGAACTAGGTGTGCACTATAGTGGAAAAACAACATAAATCTGAAAAAACTCAGAACGAGAGTGCATAAAATAAATCCAACAATAGCGAGAATAATCATCAACAAATATAACATAGTACCGATGTCCGTCCTTTGATATAAAAGGTGCGGGACCCCATACATCTAAATGAATTAAATCAAATGGACGATGAGACCCGTACTCACTAGACTAATAAGGGAGTTGTAGCTATTTTTCAAGCTTACAACACGTACAAGAGTGAGATCTATCAACAGAAACACGACCAAGGAGACCAGCACTGATGAGGGACAAAAGACGCGAGCCCCTGGGATGACCAAGTCGGTGATGCCACTAAGAGAAGCCCACTGAAGAAAGACACAAAGAAGAGGTTGTTGGTGACGATGGAATGAATGAAAGATGAAGACGATCAAGGATGTAAACCTCGCTACGATGACGACCAACTCCAAGGAGTCTCCCTGTCAGACGATCCTGCACACTGCAATCAAACTCATCAAAAATAACAAGACAACCGTAAGACGTGAGTTGACTTGCATATATAAGGTTTATGAATAACTTGAGTATGTATGCCACATCAGGGATATGAAAATGGGTGGTATGAAGAAGCCCACGACTAGTGCAAAGGAGAATAGTGCCATTTGCAACCATAACACTGAGAGCTGACGAGACGGACAACCATAACAGTGACAGCGGACATGCTGGCGATGAGGAGCATCAGACTGAGCAAAAGAGGGCACTGGAGGACGAGGAACAACATGAGGCAGCACACCAGAAGATGCAACAGTGTCCAAGGAGTGGAGACGAGTCCCTTCAGCGATTACCAAAGCCAGCATATCGCGGAGAGAAGGTGGAGGATCCCGGTGCAAAAACTGGGCATGAACAGACTCGAACTCGGGGCGTAACCGCATGGGAAACTCATACATGCGCTGAAAATCATGATCCCGAGAGGTAGCAACTGTTAGGGGAGAAACTACAAAGGAGCAACTAAGAGAGAAGATCTAGGTAATAAGAGAGGATTTACGGTTAGGAGGAAGAAGGAGGCTACCTGATTATACTCTGCATAACCCCCAAAAGGGGGCTGCCCGGATATATTTATATCCGGGCCCGGAAGGGCCGGCCGGCCCTTCCCAAAGGGGCTGAACCCGCCTGGTTCAGCCCCTGGCCGGCCGGTTCACTGATTGGGGGCTGAACCGGAAGGTTCAGCCCCGTTGTTTAGCGCATCCTTGCTCCTCCGAACATAGTGGCGACCCGTAAAGCGTAGCGGGGGCGTAACATTCCCCTCCCCATCAAGAACCAACTTGTCCGCAAGGTGGTAATCCGGGTAGAGCTCCTTGAAGTCGAAGAAGTCTACCCAAGAGTTGTGCGCTGCCGGCAGATTCTTCCATTGGACCAAGAGCTCGGGCCGGTATTCCGTGCCCCGAATCTTCCACCTGTGCCGTAAGATATCCGCAGGTAGCGGACGCAGCTCGCCCGCAGGCGTAACCTCGGGTAGAAAAGAACTTGGCTGGACATGCGGACCCAACTTCCGCTTGAGCAAAGAGACGTGAAAGGTAGGATGAATGCGGGAACCGACCGGTAACGCCAACGTATAAGCCACCGGCCCCACCCTGCTGAGGATCTGAAAGGGGCCGTAGTAGCGCGGAGAAAGCTTATGGTTGCCACGACGAGCCACAGACAACTGCCGGTACGGCTGGAGCTTGAGAAAAACTTCATCTCCCACGGCGAACTCCCGCTCTGTGCGGTGTTTGTCCGCCTGGGACTTCATGCGTTCCTGTGCCAGGCGGAGGTTCTCCCGAAGAGTGACTAACATACGATCCCGATCCACGGCCGGAAGGGCAGTGCTGCCAGGTTCATAACTGGCCAAGGTCGGAGGAGGGCGGCCGTAAACCACCTCAAACGGTGTCATCCGGCTGGCGGAATGATAGGACGTATTGTAACAGTACTCTGCCCAGTGTAACCAATCCGGCCAACTCCGAGGCTCATCCATCACAAAGCAACGAAGATATGTCTCGACACCCCGATTGAGGACCTCCGTCTGACCGTCCGACTGCGGATGATTGGCCGTGCTGAAGTGTAAGCGGGTACCCTGCAACCTGAAGAGCTCCCGCCAGAACCCACTGACGAAGGTAGGATCGCGATCCGAAATAATGGCCCGAGGAGGCCATGCAGGCGAACAATGTCCCGAGCAAAAATCGCGGCGACAGACTCCCCGGTATACGGATGGCTGAGGGCCAGAAAATGGCCGTACTTTGAAAGCTTATCCACGACCACCAAAATGACGGACTTGCCCTTCGACTTAGGCAGCCCATCGATAAAATCCATGGAAACTGTGTCCCAAATAAGCTGCGGAATATCCAATGGTACGAGGAGCCGGCCGGAGAAGAAGTCTCATATTTCTGTCGCTGGCAGATGTCACAGTGGCGAACAAACTGCTGAATGTCCCGCCGCATGCCGGCCCAAAACACGTTTGCACGCGCCCGCTGGAGGGTCCGGAGCACCCCCGATGGCCGCCGGTGGGAGAGGAGTGGAACTCATGCATCAGAACCGTCTTCCAAGCTGAATCGGCGGGAACGACCACCCGTCCCCGATAGTATGGCCGGCCGTTACCCAAGTGATAGCCGGTCGGCCCCGGCTCGCCCCGCTGTAAAGAGTCCACCAATGGCCGAAGCGTGTCGGACCGCAACACTTCCTCCTGAATATCCGCCAAAGAGTCAATCAACGGTCCTGAAATATTGGAGAGAGCAGCTCCTGGGAGACGAGAGAGGGCATCAGCGACCACATTCTCTTTGCCGCGGCGATACACAATCTCATAATCGTAGCCCAGAAGCTTGGTAACCCATTTTTGCTGTAGAGGCGAAGAGACCCGCTGGTCCAAGAAGTGCTTCAGACTTTGGTGGTCCGTCTTGATCTTGAAGTGCCGGCCCAACAAATAGGGCCTCCATACCGCCACCGTGTGAATGATGGCCAACATCTCCTTCTCGTAGGCCGAGAGGCCCAAGGTACGAGGAGCCAGGGCCTTGCTGTAGAAGGCTATTGGCCGTCCCGCCTGCATCAAAACCGCCCCGATGCTGACCCCCGACGCATCGGTCTCCAGCACAAACTCCTTCGTGAAATCGGGTAGGGCAAGCACGGGTGTGGAGGTCATGGCCCGTTTGAGGGCCTGAAATGCCTCCTCCGTCTCCTCAGTCCAAGAAAAGGAATCCTTCTGCAGCAGCTGGGTCAAGGGCCGGGCTATCTTGCCATAATCCTGGACAAACCGGCGGTAGTACCCGGTGAGGCCCAAGAAACCCCGCAAGGCCCGGACTGTCACCGGTCGCGGCCAGGACTGCATACTCTGAATCTTCCGTGGATCGGCTCGAACACCCTGACCGGAAACCAAATGGCCCAAATACTCCACCTCCTCCTGCCCGAAGGAACACTTGGAACGGTTGTCATAAAGATGGTGTTGGCGGAGTCTCTCAAGGACCTGCCCCACGTGGTGCACGTGGTCCTCCCAGGTGGTGATGTAGATAAGGATATCATCAAAGAAAACCAGGACGAATTCCCGCAAAAAATCTCTGAAGATCTCGTTCATGTTGGCCTGGAATGTCGCAGGCCCCCAGTCAGTCCGTTGGCCATAACCAGAAACTCATAATGGCCGTCATGCGTCCGGAACGCCGTCTTATGAACATCCTCCCGAGCCATCAAAATCTGATAATAGCCGGAACGAAGATCCAGCTTGGTGAATCGTTGCGCCCCATGCAGTTCATCCAGTAACTCTTCGATGTGAGGAATCGGGAAATTATCTTTGACAGTAGCGCCGTTCAACGCCCGGTAGTCCACGCAGAATCTCCAAGACCCGTCTTTTTTCTTGACCAGAATGATAGGAGCCGAGAAGGAGCTCGTACTCGGCCGAATGATGCCGGCTTCCAGCATCTCGCGGACACTCCGTTCAATCTCCGCCTTTTGCACATGTGGGTAACGGTACGGCCGAACATTCGTCGGCTCGGCATCCGCCTTGAGCGGAATACGGTGGTCGCGAAACCGCGGTGGTGGCAAAGTACGTGGCTCCTGAAAAACATCAGCATAATCTGTCAGAAGTAACTGTAACTGAACCGGTACCTCAGAAGGCGTGGAATTTCCGGTCTGGACCTCCCGAAGGACCGCCATCAGCTGTCCGTCCCCGCTCAACCGCTGCAAGCTGCGAAGAGAAACCTCCTTAACAGGAGAAGACATGATCCCTTGCAGGCAAAACTGTTTTTCTCCGTGCCCAAACTCCATAGTCATTTGTTTCCAGTCAAATGTCACCCGTTGTAACTGGCGCAACCACTGAACTCCCAGCACCATGTCTGAGCCCCGAATAGGTAACAGGTAGACGTCAGTCCTTCCCACATAGTCACGTATCCGCATTTCCACTCCCCGCAACACCCCCTCGCACTGCAGCCGGCTGCCGTCCGCCACCATAACGTGAAAGGCAGCTCCCCTGTCAATCACGTGCCTAACTCGTCGTGCCACATCGGGATGTATGAAGTTGTGGGTACTCCCACTGTCCACCAGAATGATAACTCTTTCTTGGGCAATCCGGCCCGCCAGCCGCATAGTAAGCGGGGGAGCGCAACCCTCAAGAGCATGTATAGAAACCCCGAACTCAATTTCCTCCACATCTACCTCCAGCTCCTCATCCGGAGCCGGCTCTTCCGCGTCTTGATGCAACATGAACACCTGTATCTTCTGGCATTTATGACCTGACACAAACTTCTCGTCGCAGTTAAAGCACAGACCCTTCTCCTTTCGAGCGGACAACTCACTCCAAGATAGCCGAGTCACAGTCGGCTTGGTACCCGTAGGCTGCTCCCGTCGTGCTGCGGTCGCAGGAGTCAAAGCCGGCCTACTCATGGTGCGAGCCCTCTGCCGGTTGAACCTCTCCTCCTGTATACGAGCCAAGGTAATCGCATGGTTCAATGATCGAGGCATGAGTGCTTGCACCTCGTCTCGAATGTGCTCCTTGAGACCAGATATGAAACAGCTGTAGAGTGTCCGCTCTGACCACTGAACCCGATTTGCCAACTTCTCGAACTCCGTACGATACTCCATCACCGACCCTTTCTGACGAAGCTTCTGAAGGAGGGCCTCAAAGTTCTCGTACTCCAGCGGGCCAAACCTGGCCGAAAAACCCTCCACAAATTCCCCCCAAGGTACGTACTCCCTTCCTCGCAGGAACCACTGCGTCCACTGGAAAGCGTCGTCCTTCAAATGGAAGGACGCTAACTGCACCCACTGGCCTTCCGGCACTTCCTGGTATTGGAAAAATAGTTCCGCCTTTTGGATCCACTCCAAGGTGTCGCCGCCCTCGAACTCCGGAAAGTACATCCGAGTTAATCCGGGAGTTAATCGGTGTCCCCCCTGACCGCCTTCCCGTCTTGCGGGCTCCCCTTGCTCGAAACCGCCGTAGCCTTGATGCGGACCTGCTCCCCAAGGAGGGGGTTGTGGCTGGCCGCCCCATCCTTGGCCAAAACCGGCCGCTCCCGGTGCCCCAAATCCACGAGGAGGAGGGAGGAGCCCTCCCCTTGGCTGTCCCGTACCCTCGGGTGGCCGCCGAACCCCACCCGGGTCCTCCCAGCCCCGGCGCCCCTGGCCGCGACCCAGTCCGGGCTCGCCGAACCCGCCTGCCGCGAATCCGGGCGGGATCGGACCCGCGAAGCCACCCTGCAGCGCCGCCGAGCCCCCTGCCGGCCCGTACGCCGCCCACCCAGGCCCGCCGGACCACCCTGCGCCGATTCCAGGCGGAGTCGGACCCGCCAAGCCGCCGTACGCGGCTGCCGAACCCGTGCCGGGTGGATTTCCGCCGATTCCGCCGATTCCGCCGAGTTCCGCACCCGATCCGGCCGAATCCTCACTAGCCGGCCCTTTTCCTTTCAACAACGCCTTCAACTCCTCCATCCGGGCCTCCATCCGCCCTTCCATGGCCGCCATCGAGTCGGTTAGGCCAACAACGCTCTCCTCTAGGGTTTCAATCCGTGAGGACTCCTCTTGAGTGCGAGTGGTCACCATGGACGAAGGCTCTGATACCAAATGTTAGGGGAGAAACTACAAAGGAGCAACTAAGAGAGAAGATCTAGGTAATAAGAGAGGATTTAGGGTTAGGAGGAAGAAGGAGGCTACCTGATTATACTCTGCATAACCCCCAAAAGGGGGCTGCCCGGATATATTTATATCCGGGCCCGGAAGGGCCGGCCGGCCCTTCCCAAAGGGGCTGAACCCGCCTGGTTCAGCCCCTGGCCGGCCGGTTCACTGATTGGGGGCTGAACCGGAAGGTTCAGCCCCGTTGTTTAGCGCATCCTTGCTCCTCCGAACATAGTGACGACCCGTAAAGCGTAGCGGGGGCGTAACAGCAACACACTGAGGGAAACTAATGCAGGGGGAAGAAGTCATCTCATCACACTGACGCTAGAGGTCTTGGAGCACAACAAAGAATGCCTAGACAGAACGATCACACTGATAGCAAGCACCAACAGTCTGGATAGAGAGTAGCACAGAGCCTGACTGAAAAGCAGGTAGAGACGACGCAGGTGATCCCACATCGCCTTGGCCACAGGTAGCTGGTAGATGGTCATGCAAATGGGGAGCTCACAAGACTGACAGATGACGGCAAGTGCACGGGAGTCGGTCGAGCTCCACTTCGCCGGAACATTGGACGGAAGCGATAGTGCTAACCGTGGAAGAATCATCCACAAAAGGGGCTGCTGATGGAGGCGGAGCAGGCTTAGAGTCGTCAATATGACCCCATAGATCTAGGCCACAGTGGATCACGCCGACGGTGGTGGACCATGCCTTGTAGTTTCTTCCATCGAGGATGACATCCGCCTTCTGGAGAAAAGCAGAGTAAGAGGAGGTCATCAAGTCTGCAAGAACAGCCAAAAGAGAGATCTGTCGGCTACAGTAGGCAGCAGGGGAGGCCGACAAGGTCAGACAGCGGAAGGAACAACGGGATCAATTGATCAGGGAAGACAGCACCCTCGGGATCAAAACGATCGATCGATCGAAACTGAGTCTGCACCGACGGGAAGCGACGGACAGTGAGGCTGCATTGACGGGGAGATCTATCGATGGACAACTTCGGGACGCCGGGATCGTAACAATCGATTAGAAGTCGGGATCGTCAGCTTTAGGACGTCGAGATCGTCGGCTTCAGGACAGGGAGCGACGGACGGCCCTAACGTGATCGAGCGGGGAGCGACGGACGGCTTTAGGTTCGTGCGGAAACAAAGTGACGGGGAGCTTCAGGATTGTGCGGAAGGCGGGACCGGAACCATATGTTCGGCTAGGGTTTCTGCTCCCTCTGATACCATGATAGGAAAAGAATGAGTTAAGGTAATATATATACAAGTACATGGGAGGGTGTTCACAACACCCATGGTGAGCATAAGATAACTATACTACACTACATCTAACAGTGTGGACACATGAGACTGGAAAAAATTAGGAATGAATGTATCAGTGATAAGACTGAAGTGACACCAATTGTAGAGAAGATGTGATGAGCTCGATTAAGATGACTTGGATACATACAAAGGAGACCATTAAAGACACCTATTATGCGCTGTGATAGTTTAGTCTGATAGTTTAGTCACGAGGCATGTTAAACGGGGGAGGGGTAGACGTAGACCAATAAAGACTTGAAATGAAACTATAAGGAATGATATGATTTACTTAGGTATTAGTGAGATTATGACTAAAGATAGGGTACAATGGCGATAAAGGATCCAGATAGACGACCCTTGTTGTTGTTATGTCTAATTTGTATCAAAGTAATTAAGTGTATGATAAAACATTTGTTAATATTATTAGTTTTGCTTGATTAAAGAGTTTTAATCACTGTAAATTACATTAATGATCATGTCCTATATTTCTCTTTGTATATTGGTTATATAGATGCTTGTAAATGATATTGTAGTGTGATAGCTAGAACTGAAATGTTTAAGTACCATGGATTTATTATAATGAATAATATGGATATTGACGAGCATATAACTTCTAAAGTTAGTATTAGGTTCTTAAATAAAGAAGTGCTTTCAATGCAAATACTATTAGCAATGGAGATTCAAGAATAAAATTTCCTATTAATCAAAGCTTTATTGTATTAATTTGAGTGCTTGTCGGTATAAAAATTATTGATTCCCCAGCTAAGAATAGTAAAAAGATAATATTAAGATTACTGTATCAAAACTTATAGGACCGAGTGAGTAGTGATTTATTTTAAGGCCTTGGAATAAAATGTATTGTTTGTTGAAAATAGTTTTTTTGCTTTGCACTTGTATAGTGTATGATAGAGAAAGCAGTCAGGGGACAATCACAAAATTAGTATTGAAGGATTAGTCATGAGAATTGGCTAGTCGTTCTAATGTGGATTGCTCAAAATAGGACGACTTTGTTGTCAATATTCATTAGTACATATTTTGGGAATGGCAATTCCAATTCTTGTGGATAAGGGGCCATAAGGCCATTGATGATAACTACTATTTTTATTTTATGCTATAAATTTTGGTTTGTTAAATAATGCTATATAACTTGTAATATTATCTCAAGTCAAATTAATCTAAAATAAACTTATGGTATTGTAAATATTGATTTTGGGTTTTCTCGCTTCTTAAACCATGTCATTACTACTAAAAGCTCCATTTGGCGCAACATTTTTGCTCCAATAAGTTTGAACAAAACACCGCCATTTTAGGACGTATGTTTGGCATGACAATGGTTATGGACGCAATCAAAAAAAGAAAACTAGTTTTGAACATAAAAGTGATTGAAGTTCCTTAGGTGAGGTCGGGTGTTCACAAACGATGATTCAGACCACTACCGTAGTGCCAAACGGAGCTAAAATCTATTTTCTTTCTTTAACACCTCAACAGTAGTTGAATTAGATTTGTTCAAATATCATACCAACCACGAAAGTCATTTGGAAAAAAAATAATATAAAAAACAGAAACTAGATCCAGATTGTGCCAATTGTAGCCTTGATTAGCGCATGTTACACACATGATATTGTTGGTTTGTTGATCATGTGTGGGCAATTCGTTTATACATCATACTTTTCTTATTGCATGGGAGACAAATTGCCCTTAGACGATGAAGTGTTTATCACTCGCTCTACTTATGGTCATACTATCCTTCTATAAGTGCTCAACCTTGCTATGGATTTACTATCTATTTTCCAGTAGCTTTGTCCAACCTCTTTTTTGTTCTTAGAAATGCCATCTATTTTTCATTTATTCAATCTTCTTGATTTTTTCTTCATCTATTAAACTTCAGCATAAATCAGTGGGCTATTTGAACCTTTGCTCAAGACTTTCAAGTGTTCTTCAAAATGTTTGTTTCTCGAACATGACAACCTCAACTCAAAATCAATGATCTCCACTTTGGCCCGAGTCTAGTTCAAGCTGAGTCTAAAGTGTGTGATTTTGACTTTAGAGCTCATTTGAGTCTAAGTTTATTATTTACTAAATATTTAGTTGATCATTGTAAAGATTATTATATGTTAGTGTAGAGAGATCCAAACCTAGTATATACTTCTTGAATACAATAAAATCAAGTATGAGTACAAATATATGGGAGAGAAGAGAGTAAGATCTAGCTATACAAACACTGTGAGACTAAACACTAACTCCTACATGAGCCAATATATCATTTTTCCTAGTATTTTCTAACACTCTCCCGCAAGCTGGAGCGTACAAATCGTAGGCACCAAGCTTGGGCAAGAACTGATAGTAGAGACGCCGTGATAAGGCCTTGGTGAGGATATCAACAACTTGCTGAGCGGCCGGAACAACTCTATCTTCTTCAACTGAACCTTCTCCCGAATGAAGTGACAGTCAACTTCAATATGTTTTGTCCGTTCATAGAAGACCGAATTCTTGACAATGTGTATAGCAACTTGACTGTCGCACAATGAAGTTGCAGGTGAGGAGAGCTTGACTCCTAGATCATCAAGGAGACCCTTAAGCTACGTGAGCTCAAACATAACAACTGCCATAAATCGATACTCAGGCTCAACAGATGAGCGAGCAACCACAGACTGTTTCTTGCTGCGCCATGTAATAAGATGTCCTCCAAAGTAAGTGCAGTATCCACTTGTGGAACGACGGTCATCCAAAGAGCCAGCATAATCAGTATCAGAGTATGCAATCAGAGATAAGGGAGACGAAGAAGGCTTGTATACAAGCCCTTGTCCATGAGCAGTCTTTAAGTATCGAAGAATACGTTCGACAGCCTGAAGATTAGAGATACGTGGCTTATGCATAAATCGACTGACAACTCCAACAACAGATGATATATCAGGTCTAGTAACGGTGAGGTATATCAGATTATCAGCTTTTTCACAATATGACGATAATATTCTGGATTTGGAAGGAGCAAATCGGAGTCCGAGGCATGAGCACAAAGCTTGTGATTGATATTCATGGGAGTGTCGGCAGACTTGCATCCAGAATAGCCTGCATCATGAAGTAGGTCAAGACAGTACTTTCTCTGAGATAACACAAGCTCATCAGGTCTCCGAGCCACTTCGAGAGCAAGAAAATATCGAAGGCTTACCAAGTCCTTTGTTTGAAACACAGTTGCTAGATGTTGTTTGATCATCTGTATTCCTGAAAGATCATCTCCTGTAATCAGAATATCATCCACATACACCAAAAGAATTGTTGTGCCTGTTGGACGATGACGAGTGAATAGAGAGAAGTCAACCGAACTTCGAGTGAACCCAACAACACTAACGGTCTTACTAAATTTGTCAAACCATGCCCGAGGAGACTGTTTGAGACCATAAAGAGATTCTTCAGACAACAGACAAGAGACTCCCCCGTGGTCTCAAACCCGAGAGGTTGCTGCATATAAACGTTCTCCTGTAAATCGTCATTAAGAAAAACATTTTTGACATCCAGTTGGTGCAAGGGCCAGTGGCGGCGAACAACGAGGGAGATCAACACACGAACAGTATTGAGTTTAGGGACTGAAGCAAAAGTCTCATCATAATCCATGCCTTGTTGTTAAGTGAAGCCGCTAGCTACAAGACGAGCTTTAAAACGGTGAACCGTCCCATCCGGACCCTGTTTGACGGCAAACACTCACATCCCACACAAGATTGTCCATGAGGAAGCGAGACCAAATCCCAAGTGTGGTTTCCCCAAAGAGCAGACATTTCCTCGTCCATAGCCGCCCGCCACTCGGAATGTTGGAGAGCCTCCTGTATAGAATTAGGGGTGGAGATAGATGATAAAGAAAGAGCACTTTGTCGGAGTTCTGGAGAGAGGCGGTGAAAAGAGACATAGTTGGCCAACGGGTGGGCAGTGGAAGCTGTTGCCGGATCCGCAGGCTGCAAAACATCATTAAAGCAGAGCAGCTCTCATAGGGCAGTAGACGAAGAAGGACGTCGAGTGTACACATGAATGATAGGTGGTGTAGGTGGTTTAGGTGGGATTGGTGTGGGAAGAAGAGGCAGAAGGTTTGAATGAACATGGATAACAGACCGCGGTAGAGGTGGCGGAAGAAGAGAATCAGCTGGTTGAGAGTAATATGGTTGATCTTCGTGGAAGGTGACATCAGCAAAAATAACAACCTTGCGATCCTTGGGAGAAAAACAAACGTAGCCCTTCTGAGTCCGAGAATAACCCACAAACATATATTTAGTGGCACGGGGAGCAAGTTTGTCAGTGGACGGGCCAAGATGGTGAATAAAGCACACGCAACCAAACACGCGAGGGGTGATGGAGAAAGAAGGTTTGGAGGGAAAAAGAAGATTGAAGGGAACCGCAAAATTGAGAATAGAAGAAGACATGCTGTTAATAAGAGTGCGGACGGTAGAAACCGCAAAATTTCAATACTGTTTGGGAATATTCATTTGAATCATAAGAGAGCGGGTGAGCTCAAGCATATGTCGATTCTTGCGTTCAACAACGTCATTTTGTTTGGGGGTATATGCATAGGAGGTTTGATGGATGATCCCAAACTCAGCACAGAGGTGTGCAAAGGCATGACTAGTGTATTCACGGACATTATCAGTGCGGAGGGTTTTAGTTGTAGTGGAAAACTGGGTGCGAGTTTCAATGAAAAAGGTACGGAATACACCATGCAATTCAGAGCGGTCACGAAGGAGATACAGCCAGGTCACCCGAGAGTAGTCATCTACAAATGTGATAAAGTAACGATATCCAAAAACACTCGCAATTTTGTAGGATCCCCAAATATCGGAGTGTACTAGATCAAAGGGAGCAGGACTCCGAGTAGGATGTGGCGAGAACGTAGACCGATGATGTTTCCCATAGATACACGACTCACATGTGAACTCTTGGAGGGACACGTCGGGGAGAGATTTTTTGAGTATGTTTAGAGGAGCGTGACCAAGACGTCGATGTCAATCAACAGAGCTAATGAGGGACAACACCGTTGGGGGAGAGGGGTCAAGGATATATGGACCATTCAACAGATGTCCTTTTCCGATGATAGTCTGCGTCTTGCGATCCCGCACAACACACAAGCTGGAAGAAAAAATTACATCACAATCGAGGTCAGTAGTGAGTCGACCAACAGAGAGAAGATTGAAAAGGAGAGCCCAAAACATGAAGGGCAGAGCGAAGAGTAATGGAGGGAGTGAGGTGAATATCTGCCGCGCCAGAAACGGGAATTGTGTCCCCACTAGCAACAGTAATGAACTTGGGATGCACAAAGTTCAAATATTTTGGTGGTTTCCGTGAGGTAATGTGGTGAGAGGGCCAAGAGGCCCTGGAATCCAAAATCCAGGATGAGCTATGAGCAAGGCAGGAGGTTCCACCATCGGAAATAGGCACCACAGAGCCCGAAGGACAGCTGATCATCTTGCAAAGAACAGTCCGCAGCGGTCACGGTGACAAAGCACCAGCGGCAAGAAAAGGCCACGACTAGCGCGGTAAGAAAAGAGCCCGCAGTGGATAGAAACAAGCCGTGGCGGTAAGAATCCTAAGCTGGCAGCGCGGTTAGGAGAAGACCACAACAAGAATAGCGGCTAAAACGAGAAGCCGCAGGCAGACCGCGTGAACTGCCAAGTCGAGACGGTAAGACACCTGGGCGGGCAACAACCGGAAGAAACAGAGGCCGGCGAACAGACACTCAACCGGGCGGTTAGAGGTAGACCGCAACGGGAGCACAAGCCGGAGAACAAATATTAGATCGGGCGGATAAAGGCAGACCGCACCATGATCAAAAAAACAAGGTCTAGCCCCAGGAAGAGCCAGCCGCAGCGGGAAGACAGAGGCCGCAACGAGAAGTAGCCGGAAGGAGAGAAGTGTTAGCCGCAGCGGTTAAGCGAAGTCCACGCGAGAAGCACACAGCGACAGGGGAATTACAACAGGTAGGGAAGCCGCGGCGGGTAAGGAAACCGCAGCAACTAAACAACGAAGACCGCACGGTCATGGTGACCACACCAACGACAAGAAAAGATGTCGCGACCAAGATGCTGTTCAAGCAGCGGAGGGGAAAGCCGCAACGAATAAGAGAAGTCGCAACGACTAAGAGAGGAAGCCGCGCGATAAGAGAGGGGAGAGGCGAGAAGACGGGTAGAGAAAACAGGCCGCGACGAGTAGAGGGAGAGGGCCCCACGTGTCCGAGAGAGTTATAAAAGGGAGCGGGGGGGGGGGGGGGGAGGGGAAGAAGAAGAGGTGGAAGTTACGAGAGGGAGGAGCGGCAAGAAAAACACTTAACCGCGCGGAAGCCGCGATTAGAAAAAGAGTTAACCGCACGAGAAGCCGCAAGCGGGTAAAAACCAGGCCGCGCCCTGCGCGAGAAGGGAAGGCCGGACGGTTAGACACAACCAGACCGCGCCCCTGCGCGAGAAGGGAATGCCTGACGGTTAGCAGAATGCTAGCCGCAAGGAGAGACCGATTCCCTCTGATACCATGTAGAGAAAGATCCAAATATTGTATATACTTCTTGAATACAATAAAAACAAGTATGAGTACAAATATATAGGAGAGAAGAGAGTAAGATCTAGCTATACAAACAATGTGAGACTAAACACTAACTCCTACATGGGCCAATACATCATTTTTTCTAGTATTTTCTAACAGCTAGCTTACCGAGTTGTATTATAAAACATAATATTAATTCATACATTTACATGTGTGTGTGTGCGCGTGCATATATATGGTTTATATGTTATGTGATCATGAAAATATGTTGGCGTCTAATATTTCTCTCTGCACTATATATGTATTTTCATTTTTCGGGTTGTCTTAATTTATTTGGAGTGGTCATCTTCTTAGTTGGAGCAAATATTTTTGATTTAGAGTCCATTAAACTCGGGAACTTTTGATTTTTTTTGAGTTGTAGACATAATTGTTGAGTTTTTAAAGCAATCTTATCGAGGGTGCTACTCAATATATATATTTTGCTTACTAATATTTACCTTTTTTTGCAGGGACATACATTGATAAAAAATGCCCATTTACTGGCACTGTTTCTATAAGAGGTCGCATTTTAGCAGGCACATGTTATAGTGCTAAGATGAACAGGACCATCATTGTGCGGAGAGACTACCTTCACTATGTGAAGAAGTATCAGAGGTAAAGACAAAATAGCTGAAAAATTATAGTGCACATCACCTTGACACAGTTGCAGTTCCATATGAATGACTAATGCTAAAGAAACTCATTCTTTTGTTTGCGTGGACTCGTGTGAAATGCTGTGATGTTCATTTATTTTCAAAAAATTAAATTCAGACAACTTTTGGTTCGTTCCAAGTAAGCTTAAATTTACCTTCAAAATAAGGTTAAATTTACATTCACCACATTCGAGGCAGAACATAAAATGTAAACGTAAATGATGATTGTTTCGAATCTGCTTCTTTTGAAGGTGAATGGACTAGACGACAACTCTGCGTTCAAACGATTTAGCAAAAATTTTTCCAAAAGATGCACCGAGTATTACTTTTTATGCTTGTATGTGTTCTTCTTTGATGAAATATGCATACTGTTCGCTCTAAACTCTAGGTACGAGAAGAGGCATTCAAATATTGCAGCGCATATTTCACCATGCTTCCGCATAAAGGAAGGTGATCACGTCATTATTGGACAATGCAGGTAGGCTCATGTCTGCACTTTGAATTTCATATCACATGCATTCTCTAATTTAGCTTGTTTTTGTTTTCTTAAATGTTTTTGTGATTTAGTTTGCATTGTTATTTTAAGGGTTAATTTCAATGACCTTCCTTTGAATTTGTGCAAGTATTGGGACCTTTCCATTTGTTGAAATTATAAAAACTCCCCTCCAAGCTTGCCATATTTACATGACACCTCCTTCCATTAGTGTTTGGATGTCAAATAATGAGGCCGACCAGTATGTTTGATGTTTCTTTAAATTTACCCTTTATTAATTAAGTTATTTCAAAATTAAAAGAAACCTAACCTTTAAACCTCATTTATTATATATATAAACTAACAATTTCACCTCTCCAAACTAAGCAAACATAAAATTTGCACCCCCCCTCCCAGTTAACACACATTACAAACGCACCTCCTCCCAATACTAAGAGTATATTGATATATTTGCACTTAGAATTTTAAGTTGTATTTTTTAAAAATTATTTTAAGGAAAAATAGTGTTTTTCTTACATAAGCCATTTGTGTCATTAAATTCATAAATTATAGGGCATGTTTGGTCCCAATAATACATAAATTTATAGGGGAGTTCAGTGTAATTCGTCATTTTATATAAAATAAGTACCAACTCTAGAGCCTAATATTCTAAATTACGTCATCATTTATCTGTTTATTAACAAGTTCATCATTCCAAATTTAGTCCATTCAATAAAACTAATCTCTGAATCAAACAGAGCTGATTATACTGTTATAGTGCTCACTATATGGACCGTTTATTTATGAATATTATAGTGTACTTAAAATAGTTGTGTTAATAAGAATTTATGTTTTATGCAAGTACTTTTTTAGTTCATCTTGAATAATCATGCGTTAGTTCAATTTTGCAGACTAAAGTGCATATGTGCATGAGTTATATTTATAGGTCTGTTTGGCGCAACGTTTTTTGCTTTGGTGATTTGGACGAAAACACCAGTCATAAAATACGTGTTTGGCAAGACATCGGTTATGACCATGACCAAGAAAAGGAACTAATTTTGAACATAATAGCAGATGGAGTTCCTTAGGTGTGGTCCGGTGTTCATGAACGACAGTTCATAACCAGTGCGTTAACGACCACCATCGCCGTGCCAAGCAGACCCTATATCCTTTAGGGCTATGGTGGGGGTAAGCAAGAATTATATGGCCTCCTTCCCTAAATAAGAAGTAGAAGGATTTAGAATTTGTCTTTCAAGTGTCCCGCTTCCAGCGGCCACAACAAGGTTTCACTGCCCTGACTACGATTTAGGTTCGGACATTGGATATCCAATTCCTTTCTCTACATTTCCATAAAAGGCCACAACATCTGGTCATTGCCTATTTTGTTGTATGACTGTATTTCTCCTTAATTAACATTACTCTTTTTTGTGGATGAAAGTCCATAGTATCAGATAAAATTAGGATTGAATGTATCAAGGATAAGACAAGAGTGATATCAATTGCAGAGAAGATGCAAGAGGCTCGACTAAGATGGTTTGGACACATACAACGGTACAAAGGAAATCATTAGAGGCACCTGTTAGTCGTTGTGAAAGTTTAGCCACTATGCATATTAAACGGGGGAGGGGTTGACTAATAAAGGCGTGGAATGAAACTATCAGGAAAGACATGATGTACTTAGGCATTGGTGAGATTATGACTAAAGATAGGGCACAATGGCGAGAAAGGATCCATATAGCTGACCCCACTATAGTGGGATAAAGGCTCAAGTGTTGTTGTTATTGTAAGAGTTCGTAGTATGGCTGTGATGATTCAATCCAGAAATTATTCTCTTCTATTTATTAAACTATTTAACACTGTTAGAAATGTTAGAAGAAGCCATGTTATTAGACCCATGTTGTGGCCCATATAGCATTCTTAGATTAATCCCACATCTTGAATGAGATTCTTTTCCTCTCTCTCTCTCTTTCTATATATATGTATTCTCTCAAGTTGTAAAGTGAATTTTTGGGCATTAATAAAATTTCCTCAAATTTTTACATGGCATCAAAGGAAGCGATCTCTTTGGGCGGCTAATTCTTTTTTAACCATCCATTCTCTGTGCTCCTCCCCTTTGGGTGGTTAGAACTTGTCTAACTGCACCCCCCTTCTTTTTTTCCTCTCTGGCGGGTTTCCTATTTCTAATCGCAGGAGCCTCGCCGGGCTAGTCTTCTCTTTGGTTCGTGTCTCCACTTGCCTTTATAGACTTCTCATTTGGGTCCCGCCGTCTTGTCACCATCAAGGTTGTCCGGATCGAGATCCTAGGTAAGATCGTTTTTCGGTTGGATCGGATCGTGAGATCGGATTGAGGATCGTAAGATCCTACAAAATCATAAATTAAGACTTAAAATATGTAAATATAATTTTTATCATCCAATTACACACAATTAACAAATAAGAAACTATAAAACTAATAAACATTTGAGTATTTATATAAAAAAAAATTAATGAACAAATAAACCAAAAATAACATAAAGTTCACATCAGTCATGTCCTAATATAAATCCTTAACATATGTTCGTTGGACCGATACAAAATCACTAATATAAATCCTTAACAACTACATCAGTCATATCCTCATCAAGTTCTATATTCTCTGCAGCATTATCATCACCACAGTCATTGTGATCATCATCTCATTCAACATCACTAATATAACCGCCAGCATCAAGTTCATTGCGCCTTTTGGTGAGATCATTTACTCCTCCGAAAATAAAAAGGTTTTAATTATGATACACAATATAGTTAAATAATTTTGCATTTTAAATTAAATAATATCAAACTTACATTCATCAGCTACGACTGCAACGGGTTCTTCAACATTCCTTCCCGCACTATCATCACAATAAGTTTCTTGGGCATCTCTACTTTGAAGAATCCTCAACCAACTGCCCTTACGGGGAAGAACGGGATCTTCCCCCTCGGTGATCCATTCATCATTCAAAGGGATATCTCAAAGTTTAAAAACTTCTCCTTTAGATGCACATCTTTTTTATCTTGTTGTTCCATCAACTTCTCCTTGAGATGTATGGCTGATTAGTTGTTTTTAAAACCTAAAGGTGCTGGAGAGGGGGCACCATTTAACTGAAGTCTTCCCATAATTTCGAACAGTTATTTTTTCCAAAAACCAATTTTTTCATTCTGGTGATCATACAATACACCATAATTATATTGTGAGCTCATAGGATATAGTTTCATAGTTTCACGAATACAACAACACTCAAGCCTTTATCCCACTATAGCGGGGTTGACTATACATTAGGAGGGGACGTATGCTATACATTTTTTGCGTGGGCCTAAAGAGAATACATTTGAATAGATTTACAGTTCTACATTTTTTGCGCGTGGGCCTTTATCACTAAATAAGAATACATCTACAGTTCTACACACATACATACAACCACAAAAGTGAAATCAAGCAGAAATAAGAAGAAGAAGACCTGTGAGAGCTTCCTATGAGTGCTTCCCGTGAAATCAGAAATCAGAGAAGAAATCAGAAATCAGAGAAAATCAGAAGAAAATCAGAAGAAGAAGAAGAAGAATAGGGAGCGGAATAGGGTTTTGGCGGGAGCGGAATAGGGTTTTCGTCGGGAGCGGAATAGGGTTTTCGTCGGGAGTGAAGTAGGGTTTCCGTCGGGAGCAGAATAGGGTTTCCGTCGGGAGCAGAATAGCCGTCGGGAGCAGAAACGAAATGGGGGGGGGGGGGTTCTTACCTAAGCTTTCACGTCTCTTTAATACGGCAGACGAGATCGTGGAATCGTGTAGGGATCGCGATCCTAACGATTCCACGATCCGGATCGCGATCCTAACGATTCCACGATCCGGATTGCGATCCCGCATGGACACGCCTTAATTCTGATCCAGATTAAGATCCTGATCGAAAAGTGTAACCCGGATCGTGCGATCCTACGATCCGGATCACGATCCTACGATCCAGATCGCGATCCTGACAACCTTGGTCACCATTGCGACAAGATCTTGCTATCCGCTTCTTTGATTGTCTTCCCGCGCGAACTGCTCTTCTTTGTTGTTCGCTGCGGTCTGCCCTAGCCGCTTTTCTGCTTTGTCGTGCAAGTCACTGCGGCTAGTTCTCTTCTTACCGCCGCTCGCGCGAACTAGTATCCTTTGACCTTGCCGCCTTTCCGTTGCTGCTTGCTGTTGCTTGACCGCGTGTTCGTTGCTCCTTGTCTGTTGCTCTCTCTTGTTGTTGCAGGTCTGCTGCGTGCTGTTTCTTGGAGTCGCTGTGGTTTGCTCTATTCGCGCGAGTAGACGGTTCCTCTCTACTCGCTTCTGCATTCACCGCGATCTTGGTTTGCTTCGAGCACACTACTACTGGTCGCCGCGGTTTGCTCTGTTCGCGCGATCTGTTGACAGTCGCTCTCTCACGCATGCTTGATTCTCCAACTCTTGCCGCTAGGCTTGTTCGAGTTCTTTGCCGCCAGTGCCAGCTCTAACTAGCGGCCTTGTTGGTTTCACTCTGTTACTGCCACTGCTTCGTGCCGCCTGCCGCCAGTCCGTCAGCTCCGACTAGTTTCACTCTGCCCGTTACTGCCACTGCTTCGTGCCGCCTGCCGCCAGTCGTCAGCTCCGACTAGCGGCCTTGTTGGTTTCACTCTACCCGTTACTGCTACTGCTTCTTGCCACCTATCCGCATCAGGTTGTTCCTGCTTCGTTGCCCGATCGCCTGCTAATTAGTCCGTCGGTTAATCAGTCTGTCGGTTCACTGTCTAATCAGTTCTTGGTGTTGTTGCTTTCATGGATTCGACTGTTGCTTCCTCACTTCCTGAATGTGTTATTGCTGCTCCCCTTGAATTTCGTGATGAACTTCAAATCACTATCATCTCTCTCCGAGGGAAACAGAACTTTGTAGAGTGGGTTTATTCAATTCGCCGTGTTTTGCAAACTAAATGCCTTCTTCATCACCTAACAAGGGCTCCTCCCACTGCACCCACTGAGGAGTGGATACGTGATGGTGACCGTGTCCAATCATGGATTCTCAATTCTCTGGACACTTAGCCATATAGGATGACCCTGTATCATGAGATGGCACATGCAATGTGGGAGGGTCTTCACTCCCTCTATTCTGGCAAGGATGGTCGTAGCACCTGTTCGACATAATTACAGATCTTCAATCACTTGATCCCGGGGCCACTGGTGTCTTGACTTCCTTTGTTGCCCGCGCTAAAACTCTTGTTGAGGCATGGATATGGCATCAGCCTCCCATCACAGATCTGATTGCGCAACGTGCGCAGATAGAAGCAGTTGAGATTGTCATGATGATGGATCGTGTTCCACCCCATCTTCATAGTGTTCGAACTCAGATTCTGTTTTTCACCATTACTCTGTTCATATCGGACGTTTGCTCGATACTCCTGAAGGTTACACCTCCCCCAGATGCTCTTACGAATTTATCTCTGGCTCTCCTACAACAGCCCATATCTACTCTTACTCATGCTCGTGGTCCACTGGCTCGTTAAGGTCGCCACTCTCGAGGACGGGGCTGTGGTGGTTGTACCCTCTTTAAATGTTCTCATTGCGGCCAGGACGGTCACCTTGAGGCTACTTGCTACCGCAAGCATGGTCTGCCTCCTCACCTTTCTGCTTTCGTTACCACAGCTTCTCCCTCCGCCACTAGTGAAGACATCGCTACTCTGCGTGCTCAACTCTAATAGTTACAAGGGGTGGTTAGTTGTTACTCTGGATCCGTGACATTGATCTCCAAACAAGGTATATCTTGCCTCTCTCACAGCTCTCACTGTATTGTGGACTCGGGTGCCGCCCATCATCTCTCTCTGCAGAAACCACCTCAATCATTGGACTCTGCTTATCCCAAGTTCATTACAGTGACCAATGGTGACACCACCCCGGTTTCTGGCGCTGTTCATATGCCTCTTACTCCAACCCTCTCGTTATCTTCGGTTCTTCATGTTCCGGGATCCCCCTTTAACCTACTCTCTGTCAGCCTCTTACTCAGGACTTTGATTGTTGTGTAACCTGCTCACGCTCCTCTTTTGTTGTGCAGGATTGACTAACACAGAATACACTTGGTAGGGGGCGACTGTCGAACGGCTGTATCTTCTGGATGTTCCACCTACGTCTCTCTCCACTATCTCGTCTGTTGATTGACATCGTCGTCTTGGACATGCTTCTCTCCAGATTCTCAAGAAAGCTCTTACAGATGTTTCTCTTTATGAGTTTACTTGTGAATTTTGTATATTTGGTAAATAACATTATGTGTCTTTTACTTCTCCATGTACTCTGAGCGATGCTCATTTTTTCTTAGTGCATTCTGATATTTGAGGACCATATAAGATCCATAGTGTTTTTGATTATTGTTATTTTGTGACATTTATTGATACTTACTCACGCCTTATCTGACTGTACTTACTTCGTGATCGTGCCGAACTCCCATCTATCTTTCGTGCATTTCTTATGGGACTCGTACTTAATTATCTACTTTCTTAAAAGTTATTCGTGTTGATAACGTGCATGAGTATACCAGCCATACCTTCTCTAATCTGGGCACAGAATTTGGTATTATACATCAGACTTTGTGCCTATATTCCTCAACTGAACGACGTGGCCAAGTGAAAAAATCATCATCTTCTCGATGTTGCTAGATCTCTCATGTTTCAAATGCAGGTTCCACCACGATACTGGAACTTTACCGTTTCTAGTATCTTATCATCTCATCAATCACATGTCCACGTCTATACTCAACTTTGTGGCCCCATTCATTGTCCTTTTCCCTTCAAAGGCTCCGTTCTTTCTCACGCCTCATGTTTTTAGATGTACATGTTATGTCCATAACCTGGGTCAACGCACTAACAAATTTGCTCCACGTCCTACCGACGGTGAAGTAGTCGTCTCTGCTGATGTCACTTTTTGTGTAGACCAACCGTTTCACACAATCCATACAAATCCTCTTCTTCCTCCTCCTTTACATCGGTTCTCGGTTCCAGTCACGTCTCTGTTTCCACCTCTCCTTCCCACACCTACCACGCCAGTCCTATCCAAACCACCTCTCCTTTGTGTCTACACTCATCGCCCTCCCAAATTTGATGCCCTGCAGCAGCTCCCCTCTACCGGTGTGCTCTTGCGGCCCGTTGATCCGACATCTACCTCTACGGCTTATCCCTTAGCAAATTATGTCTCCTTACGTCGCTTCTCCTCACCGCTTCTTAAATTTGCACTCTCTCTATCCTTCATTTTTATACCTAACTCTTTACAGGAGGCTCTTCAGCATTCGGGGTGACATGCAGCCATGGATAAGAAAATGACTGCTCTCTGGGCTAATCAGACTGGGGATATTGTACCCCTCCCTCATGGACAGAGTTGTGTTGGTTGTAAGTGGGGCTTTGTGATCATACATGTTGCGGACTTGACCGTTGGACGTCTAAAAGCTCGGCTTGTGGGTCGGGGGTTCACTCAACAATAAGAAGTTGGATATGATGAAACTTTCTCTATTGTCGCCAAGTTAAAATCTGTTCGAGTTTTGATCTCCTTAGCAGTTCATCGCCAGTGGCCTCTACATCAGCTGAATATCAAAAATGCTTTTCTGAATGACGACCTTATTGAGACTGTCTACATGCATCAACCGTCCGAGTTTGAGACCACGGGGGAGTCTCGTGTGTGTCTGCTCAGGAAATCTATCTATGGTCTCAAACAGTCTCCTCGGGCTTGGTTTGCCAAATTTAGTGATGTCGTTCATGGGTGGGCTTTAAGAGAAGCTTGACAAACTTCTCTATTTTCACTCATCATCAATGTACCGGGACTGTCATTCTCTTGGTCTATGTGAATGATATTTTGATTACTGGTGATACCTCCATAGAGATACAACAAATTAAGCAACACGTAAACTCTATTTTTTAAACTAAAGATCTGAGAATTCTTCGGTACTTACTTGGACTTGAGGTAGCAAGGCGACTTGATGACCTATCACAACAGAAGTATTGCCTTGACATTCTTCGAGATGCTGACCTCTCAGGGTGCAAACCTGTAATAATGGATGTCAATCACAAGTTGTGTGCTCATGAATCTGACTTTGATTCGCTGATTCCGAATCCGGAGTACTATCAACAGCTTGTTGGAAAATTGATATATCTAACAGTTACGAGACCATATCTCATTTGTTGTTGGAGTGGTCATTCGTTTTATGCTTGTCCCACGGATCTCTCATCTCCAGGCAGTCGAACGCATCCTCCGGTATTTGAAGATCACTCCTGGACAAGAACTTGTGTATTCATTCTCCTCTCTATCTCTTATTGTGTATTCTGATGTTGATTATGCGGGCACTCCGGAGACCGACGCTCCACTACTGGTTCCCGTACCTACTTTGTAGGAAATCTTATCACTTGACGTAACAAGAAGCAATCTATTGTTGTTCGCTCTTCTGTTGAAGATGAGTATCGTGCAATGACGGTTGTTGTGTTAGAACATACCTAGCTTGAGTCTTCTTGGTGATTTGAGAGTTAAACTATCCTCACCCGCAACTCTTTTCTGCGATAGTCAGGCTGTCATACATATTGCCAAGAATCCAGTGTTCTATGAGCGAACCAAGCACATTGAAGTTGACTGTCACTTCATTCGGGAGAAGGTTCAGTTGAAGAAATTATAATCGGAACATGTTCCTGCTTCTGATCAAGTTGCTGTCATACTTACCGAGACAGTATCTCGACCTTTATATCATCAGTTTTTATCCAAGCTTGATGCCTATGACTTATCTGCTCCAGCTTGCGGGGGAGTGTTACAAATATTAGAAGAAGCCATCTAATTTGGCCCAGCTTTGCCCTTCACCTTTTTTTTTCTGGATATATTCATTTTTCTTTTAAATTCTGTCATATAGTTTTCGGGTCATACTAACTTGAATGGAACACTATTTGTGATACAGGCCATTGGCCAAGACCGTTCGCTTCAACGTGTTGAAGGTTATCCCAGCTGGGTCTAGCGGCAGCGCCAAGGGAAAGAAAGCCTTTTCTTTGGTATGAGATTTTCTTGACATATTTTAAAATTTCACAAGGATCAATCCACTAGATATTTTAAGCTCGGCTCAAAATGATGTTTATTTAATTTTTTATAAAACACCTTTGAGTTTTTTTCGTGTGTTTTTAAAGCAATTTGAAAGATGTATGATTTTTTTGTTATTTGGTCTTGAAAGTATTATTTAGCACAAGCATGGAGTAGTGCTGCTGTTCATTTACTTTTCTATGCCTATATTTACATATGAGAACGGGTCCGTTGAAGTGTCGTCGCACCGCGACATGAACGTGATGGCCTATGAATCATCGTTCGTGAACATGGATCAAGAGAATTTATATTCAAAATTATTTTTCTTTTCTTGTGGCGGTCATAACTGTTGGTATGCCAAACAAATATTTTATGGTGGCGACTTTTTGTTAAAAATCACGGAGCTAAAACGCCACGCCGAGCGGGGAAAAGTTTTCCGCCAAATGGAGCCTAGTCTTGTTGGCAGCTGAATGTTGTCCGCTTTCAGCTAGCTTACTCCAAATGTGGTTAGAGATAAGAATATGAGGTTTTGTTGACTGGGTCAAGAGAACTTATATTTTGACATATTCGACTTTTTGTTTTGATTGTATTCCTCTTGAGAGTTAGGGCTTCGTTGACTTTGTTCAGGAGAATCTATATTTCCCTCATTTGGCCTCATAATTTGGTTATATCCTTGTTAAGTTTTATGGTTTGGTTTGACTTTTGGTCTGAAAAACTATAATGTCATATTTGGCCCATAAGCTAGTCGTATCCTATTTGAAATTTAGGGTTCGGTTGACTTGGGGGCAAAACAATATATAAATTTCTCTATTTTACCTGATAATTTAGTAATGCGGTTTGGAATTTTTAGTAGTGTTTATTGATTCGGTCCCAATGGTTCTTGTATTGACTTGGTCCCAAGGATTCGTTTGGCACGGTGTCGTGCACCCATTTTGTTAACTGCAACTCATACCACACACTATTGTGCCCATGGTCATGCACAAATGCGCACAATCTCATACAGAATCAGGAAAAATGACTTTTATTTATGTAGAAATGCGAGTCTCAACGCACAATGCTTGTTCGTAAAGTGATATATACGAGCTCTAGTGTATAAAATATTGCATTACACGCTCTTTGTAGGGTGTTTAGTTCAATCCAGCATGTAAAGGTAGAGAGCCCTCCGGTCAGACATGTCGACGTAGAGCAAGTACTAATTAATAAATGTGATATTTTTTAAAAGAAATAAATTGTATTTTAAAAAAAGACAAAATATATATGTTGATATATTTAATTTTGTTACTTCTTGATGCTTCTATTGCATGACTTTATTTGCAAATTGTGTTTTGCATCTGTGCATACATATATATTGTATTATTCATTCATGATGGGCAAGATGCTCACTAGCCTGCTAAATATTTGCATTATGTAAAATACTTGATACATGTAGCAATATGACTCTGACTTGTAACATTGTGAACGATCAATATAATACATTTATTTCTTGCTCTTGATATATGTAATGGAAAAAGATCCGTAATAAGATTTTATATTTCCGCCTTATTAACTCTATCATATCTGGCCAATATATTACATGAAATCCAGGTTGACTAGAACAATTTTTGGGTACTCTCACAGCTACAGTACCGTGCGAGTACCGCATCCAGCTGTTTTGATTGCTCATCAATGCACTTACACAAATTTTGATGAGCGAGTACACGGCTAGATGGGTAATTGCACGGCACTGTAGCCGTGCGGGAACCGTATCCAAAATTTATTTGGTTGACTAGCTGCGGTGAGGCCTTGCTGCACACCGGGGAGTATAAAAACTCTCCTTCTCAAATCAAATGATGTGCTAGGTTGGGGGAAGACAGTGGCATACGTGAAAATTTTTTTTTTAGCTTGGCAAGCTTAGAAATTGAAAAAAAAATTAAAAAAAATATGAAACAAGTACATTAATATTACAAAACTCATCTTCAATTTTTTTTTAGCCGTGCGGGGAAGAGACAGATTCCAAGTGTGCACTAGAGAACTTGTCATTTTTATGCGAGGCCTCTCGTGGGCTCGTCACCAGAGCTGTCACGGTTCCGGTTCCGGTTCAATTAAAATCAGGAACCGAACCACTAAGGTAACGGTTCTGCAAATTAGAACCAAAATCTTATTTGGTTTGACTGGTTCCGGTTCCAGCTTAATTTTTGGAACCGTCGTGTCAACGGTTCCCGTTACAGTTCAACAAGAACCAAAATCAAACCGGTCACTAACGTTTCGGTCCGGTTTCATGCGGTTCGGTTCGGTTTCAATCGGTTTCAACTAAAACTAAAATTAAACTTGGCGGAATGAAATAAAAGCGAGCTGCAAATAGTAAATCTCAAAACAATATCGAAATAGAAATAATTATGTTACGCACTTCTCCACGGTCTTTTCCACGATCGGTGGGATAGTATTCATCGCTTTCCTATGCGTGTAGACTTGTCACGACGTCAGTTGGCTTGCGCAAGTCTCGTCGGCATGCTCAAGCGTAACAATCGGCTACAATTAGTTGTCTTTTATGATTACTAATAAATAGTAGTCGTATATCTTTTATATTTTTAAATAAAATATTTCAAAAAATATGTAAGTAAAATTGAAAATATATTATATAATTGTATAAAAATAAAAAATGCACTGTAAAAATTGATTCAAAATCACATCTGTCAAATCATACCACACGGTTTTTATGCGGTGAAGTTTTGTTCGATCCAAAATCGACCTCATTCAGTGCGATTGCGGTTTGGGTTTAAACTGCATCAGTTTCACTCATGATACTTGATAGTAAGTATAAAAATTATAGATAAATTATAAAATAATAACAATATAATAATGATAATAATAAACTGGTTGCATTTCAATTCTATTTCGGTCTTGTTCGGATCGGGTTTAAAAATTTTGAAACCGCTTGAGACTTGTATGTTGCGGTTCTAGTTCTGATTCCGGGCCGGATGATAAAATCTAAGAACCACACCCGAACCAATGTTGTTCACGGTTCCAATATTCAAACCGGAACCCGAATAATTTGCGAACGGTTCGGTTTGATTCTTTGCGGTTCCGGTTCGGTTACGGTTCGGTTTGCGGTTTTCGATTTAAAGTGACAGCTCTACTCGTCACACTCATTTTCTTTCCCCGGACAATGGATCATATTTATAGGCGTTGCCTTAGGGGTATACCCATAGGTGGCCGGTGGGAACATCCCCATGAGAGCTTAAGGCTGTGTTTGAGAATCCGGCCAGGCGCCGTTCCGGCGGGGTCGGGCCGGAGGAAAAGTGTTTGGGAAGATTTCGCGAGCTCCAGTCCAATCCCGGCCAGCGTGAAAAAGGAGAAAAACGGCGGTTTTGCCGCTGGTCTCTCGCGCTCCAGCCCGCCGTTCAGCACGGCCATTTTCTCTCTCCTTCCCGGCATGCCACCGTAATGGTTTGCAACGGGGGGCCAAACATAGCCTAAATGGGTTGCCAATGGGCTGATCTCGGTGTCAGATGAGGTGTGTTGTGGGTCCGGCGAGGTAATCTCAAGCGTTAAGTGAGAGGATGGTGGGGGTATTATGGTAATTCCGTCTTGAATGTCCGCATAGGATCTGAACAAGTACAAGAAAGCTGTATAAAGACGATCCTCAAATGCTTTGAAAATAACAGTGGAAGAGAAGAACGATCAACCCTAGCCGACTGCGGAACACTTCACGAGAAAAGGGATGCGGCTATAAAAAGGTTTATTTCAGATTTTAATGTGTGCTAATAGCGAGATAATATGTGCTAATAGCAAGATATATATAGTGAGAGTTCATAGTTTTAAACATGATTTAAAATGGAAATATAAGGGAAAATTAAAAAATAAAAATAAAAGCAGGATAAAGCTACCGATTGTGCGTGTTATTCTTCGTGGCAGTGTGTGGCGGTGATGGTACTTCAGAACACTCGATGTGCAGCATAACATGGCCGAAAAAATAATAAATTTTGTCGTGAAGTTATAATCTTCAACTGTCATAGGTTCGGGGCTCCGCTCCTATCGAATAAGAGCCGGAAATTATCTTTCTATTTTGTAAGAATTTTTTACAAGGACATTTTTAACAACAGGACGGTGGTTTCCCAACTGTGGAGGCTACAGCCAACAGCTGCCTTTCCGGACCCCACTTATGGTATTTAAATTTATTTATTTTTAGTATTATTTATTTATTATATCATAAAAGAAAATTAAAAAAAAAAAACAACCCGTGCAAAGATGCCCGGATGGTGGTCACACCCGCCGGCGGAGCAGGTGGTCGGCTTATCGGACCCCACCGTCGGGATCGTCTGGGTAGGCCAGAGGCAATCCGGCAGGGCCACTGCCAACGGTGGCACTGCCCGTTGTTGAGGCCAAAACTTGGCCTCAACGAGAGTTCAGATCAACGGGGATAACCTACACCTACTTCTTCCATGCTTGAGCTCCTGACCAGTCGCTAAGAACAAAAAACAGACCCTGTGCTGCAGCGTGGAGGTCCCACCACACACCCGGAAGATCTCAAGAGATCTTCCCCTCCCTAGCCAAAAGCTGAGTTAAACACCTTGGAGGGCTTATATAGCTAGACCAAAAACAACCCAAGGAGGAGGAAGCCAGGAAAAAAAATTGGACCCCCTCCAAAGGTGTCCACAAGGTCTATTTATAAAATTTCAAACATGGTCTGCAAACAATGTAATTCCATTATCCTGGAAATGCTATACGCAGCCCAAATTGGTCTGTCAACAGCGTAACTCCGCTGTTCTGAAAGACTATTTGCAGACCCCCAAGGGCATCCAGGTAATTTTGCCTCTTTGCCCTACTGAGCGAGTGGCCCATGAAGGCGCCTCTCGCCTGAAGAAGCGAATGCTAGAATGAGCTGAGTGCTTCCCCCCGCGGCTCCTCAAGGGGCGAGTGCGGGGTCCTCACGCCATCCGCCTGACTTGGCGGGAACCTTTTCGCCTAACCCTATAGTCCTTCCGCTTGCCCGGGCAAAAGCTCTTCCGCCCGACTTGGCGAAAGGTCTTCACACTCTCCGGGCGAGTGTGAGTCTGCCTACCCCACTCGCCTACTTTGACTAGCTGGAATTTGAAGGTCCCTGGCTTCATCGGGAGGTCTCACTCAGCGAATACGGGATTGTACACAATCTCCGCTCTTTTCAAGCTAGCTCTTTGCTTGGAAAGAAGAGTCAAACCTCTGGTATTCGATGGGTGTTTGCTGTCCTGGAAGGGAATCTTTTGCGAGTCCCTCCATGACTATAAATATTCCAAGGCCCGATCTTAACTTGATATCCTCTGCTCATCCTCTATCCATCCCTCAAACTTTCGCCGCTCCAACGATGTATGTCAAAATGGCCCTGAAGCCGCTCTCGCAAGAGTTGTTGGATCGTCTCGCTGCCGCGCAAGCGAAGACCACTTCTAAAACTTCCAAATATGCCATGCGGCTCTTGTCCAAGTGGCCCGCAGACTCAAACCTCGTCCCAAGACTAGACACAAAGAACTGGAAACTGACCCTAAGCCTCAGCTAGGAGGTCCCTCCACTAACCCGGAAGTTCTCTGAGCGTTTCCCCTCCAAAACCAATTGCTGGGCTAGGAGTACCTCAAAAAGCTTTAGAAGGCAAAAAAGTGAGTATGAGGAAATCTGCCTTCTGAGATATCCTATGGGTCTATTTATAGATTTTCAATATCTGGTCTGGAAAAAACGTACTTTTGCTACCCTAAAATTACTAAAATGCCCCTTAGGCTGGTCTGCCAATAGCCAAACTCTGCTGTTCTGAGGAGCTAAATGCAGACCACGGGTGTTTAGGTAATTTTTGGTCTGGGTCCCAACTGGCGGAAGCTCTTCCTACTGAGCTCTACGAGAACCCTGCTTGCTCTGAGCGTGAGCCTTCCCGCCTACCTTGGGTGGGAACCAAAAGACTGAAGGGGCGTTGAGTGGAGAGACATCACTCAACGTCGAGGGCCGATGGGCTTCCGCCATCCTGAGGCGCGAGCCCCTGCTCCTTCCCAGGACGGGAGCCTTCCCGCCCGCCCTGGTTCTGCCATGGCCTAAACCTGAAATCTGCATTCGACGAAAATAACCTTAAGTCGAAGGCTCAGCTCGATGAGTTTGCGTTCGACGAATTACGTTCCCAGCTCGACAAATTGAGCTCGACGAACTGGCGTTCGACGAAATGTCGCTCGACGAAATGTCTCTCGATGAATTGACGTTCAAGGAATGGCGTTACTCAACCCCTGGGCGAGAGCCTTCTCGCCTACTTACGGCGAGAGTCCTCCCGCCAGCTTTCTTATTTGATCCAACTATAAGCCCAAAGCTAGCCCAATCCTGGACCTTGGGGGATCTTGGTCCCACCGAGCGACTATGGGGTTGTACAATGAATATAGCCTCCCACTAATCAAGTACATCAATAAACTCCACAAGACCCATACTGCAGGCATGCTTCTTAAATATAGTGGGTCGAAGTCCTTTGGTAAGTGGATCAGCTATCATATCATTTGTCCCAATGTACTCCACAATGATGTCACCCTTCTTAACCAATTCTTTCACAGTCAAAAATTTAATCTCCATATGCTTAGACCATGTGATGCTTTTGTTATTCATAGAGAACATGACAGCTGAATTGTTATCATAGTGCAAACGAATGGGTCCAACAACTGTATCAACAACCTTCAATTCATCAATGAAATTCTTTAGCCAAACTGCATGAGTGGCGGCCCCAAAAAGAGCAACGAACTCCGCATGCATAGTGGAAGAAGTAATGAGTGTCTGTTTGACACTTCCATGAAACAGCCTCTCCAGCTAACTTGAAAATATACCCTGATGTTGACTTTCGATCGTCCTCACAACCCGCAAAATCTTAGTCCGTATAGCCCACTAATTCTAGGTTTTGTTCTCTACAGTAGACCAATTTAAACTCTTTTGTTCTCTTCAAATACCTCAAAACTTTCTTGGCAGCCACCCAATGATCAGGTCCTGGGTTTGACTGATATCTGCCTAGAAGACCCACTGCAAAGGCAATGTCAGGTCTAGTGTAAACCTGAGCATACATTAAGCTGCCTATTACACTGGCATAGGGTATATTCTTCATGCACTCTCTCTCAATATCATTTTAGGGCATTGTGACTGACTTAACTTATCACCCTTATGTACTGGCACATCACCAGCTTTACATTCAAGCATGCTAAATCGCTCAAGTACACGCTCAATGTAAGCCCTATGAGAGAGTCCTAATGTATGACGAGATCGATCCCTAATAATCTCTATCCTTAGAACAAAAGAAGCTTCCCCAAGATCCTTTATATCAAAATGTTTTGATAAAAAACTGCTTAGATTCATGCAGAAGTCCCAAATCACTGCTCGCAAGCAAAATGTCATCTATATAGAGAATTAAGAAGATGAATTTGCTCTCACTGATCTTGAGATATATGCAGCGGTCTACTTTGTTTTCAACAAAAACAAATGAAGTAATCACATCATCAAATTTCAGACACCATTGTCTCGAGGCTTGCTTTAAATCATATAGGGATTTATTGAGCTTGCATACAAGTTGGTCAGTATGACCGGACTTGAATCCCTCAGGCTGCACCATATAGACTTATTCTTCAAGGTCGTCATTCAGGAATGCAGTTTTAACGTCCATCTGATGTAGCTTCAAATCATAATGAGCTACAAGCGCCATAATGACTACAAATGAGTTTTTAGATGAAACAGGAGAAAAAGTTTCATGGTAATCGATCCTTTCTCTTTGATTAAATCCCTTTGCAACCAGTCTGGCTTTAAACCGCTCGACTTTTCCTTTAGAATCTTTCTTAGTCTTAAATATCCATTTAGAACCAATAGGCCTACAACCTCTTGGTAGCTCTACAAGTTCCCAAACTTTATTATGTCTCATAGAATCCATCTCATCTCTCATTGCATCCCACCACAAATCTGCCTGAGGTCCAAAAACATCTTTAGTTAATGTCATTGGGTTAACCATGTGACCAATGTCAAAATCACTTTCACCCAAATAAATCTCATAGTCAGAGGAAATTACAGATCTCCTCTCCTTATTGGATCTTCTAATGTGCCTGAACAACATCGGTCTGCCGAGGTAACTGTATAGGAGGAGGCTGTAAAGCTGGCTCCACTCCCTCTGTTGGTTCTACTATAGGTTCATGTACTTCTAGTATTTCAATAATAGGTAGAGTATAATTAATTGACCTAATTTCATCAACTTCTTCAGTGGCATGAGAACAACTTGGTTGCTCAGTAACATCAAACTCTAAAAACTTGCCTGTCTGTGACTCTACAATTCTAGGACCTCCAGAAGGACAATAAAACTTAAATCTCTTTTAATGATCTGGGTAGCCAATGAAGTAACAACGAGAAGACCTGATGGCAATCTTACTTTCTGATGGATTATATAACCAGACTTCCGCAGGACAACCCCAAACTCGTAAGTGATTTAGGCTAGGTCGTCGCCCAGTGCATAGTTCAAAAGGTGTTTTGGGCACTGATTTAGACGGAACTCTATTAAGTATGTAAACTGCAGCCTTAAGCACCTCACCCCTAAGAAATTCAGGAAGACTTTTCCTACTCATCATGCTGATCATCATATCCTTAAGGGTGCGATTGCGTCTTTCGGCCACACCATTCTGTTCAGGACTTCCCGACATGGAGTATTGGGCGACAATGCCACAATTCTCCAAGTATTTGGCAAAAGGACTTTATGCTGCCCGGAGGCATCGTGTCTGCCAAAATACTCGCCCTATCTATCAGACCTAACAATCTTGATAACTTTTCCTAATTGTTTCTCTACTTCAGTCTTGAATATCTTGAATTTATCAAGAGACTCAGATTTTTTCTTAATAAGAAACAAATAACCATAGCGGGAGAAGTCATCAATGAAAGTAATGAATTAGATATTTTTGCAGTGCTTAGATGAATAGGGTCCACTAATGTCCGTATGAATAATCTCCAACAAGTCAAGAATACGTGTAGCGCCCTTCTTCTTTATCTTGGTCATCTTACCTATACAACAATCAACACATGTCTCTAGGTCACTAAAGTCAAGAGTATGAAGAATGTTATCCTTGAACAATCTCTTTACTCTATCCCTAGAGATGTGACCAAGCCTTTTATGCCACAACATGGAAGACGTTTCCTTAATTAGAGGTCTTTTAGAAATAATATTTTCAATATTAAATGAGGTCGCATAAATTTCATTATGAGCAAAACACATTCTATATAAACCATTAGACAAAGTGCAATGGCCAACGACATGTGATTCATAAAATAACTGAATTAAAGCACCAGAAATGTTGAAACCATAATTAAGTTTGTCTAAAGTAGAAACAAAAATTAAGTTTCTCTGAAATGCAAGAATATAAAAAGTGTCTTTTAACAAAAGTTTAAAATTAGAATCTAAAATCAAGCAGATATCTCCAATAAACTCGACCTCAACTTCAACATTGTTTCCTACCGTAAGCCTACACTCCTGCTTGCTTGGCCTCCTCCTGTTGGTGAATCCCTATAATGTGTAAGCAACATGATTAGTTGGTCCACTATTAAGCCACCAGGAACTGGATGTAACTTCAATTAAATTAGATTCACATAAGACGAGTGCAAGATTATTACCTTTATGTGTGAGCCCATGTTTTTCCATCCAAGCCTTGAATTTTAGGCACTCACTTTTCACGTATCCTTTTTTCTACAGAAGAAACATGTCAGAACTTTCTTAATGACACCAGCAGTATCCTTTGCTCCACTAAATTGACTGTCCTGAAACTTAATTGGGGCCTTGGACTTCTTCTTCTTCTTAAATGAGGCCTTTGAGACGTACAGTGCGGTGTGAATCTTTTCATTCTTCAGCTTCTCTTCCTCAGCAACACATCGAGTGATCAGATCATTCAGTTTCCAAGCCTCATCCTGAGAATTATATGTAGTCTTCAGGATACTGAACTTAGGTGGCAGAGTATTAAGTGTCAGATGCACTATGCATGTCTTAGGAAGAACTATATCCAACTCTTGGAGCTTCGTCTGGTAGTACACCATCTTCAGAATGTAATCACGAACTCTACCAGTGTACCTCATAGAAAAGAGGTCTTGCATGAGAGTCCCTATCTCAGTATTAGAGGACACCTTATACCTTTGTCCCACAACAGTAAGAAATTCGAGCGCATCAGCAGACTCTGGCTGTCCACTAAGTAAGTGCTCAGGAATAGACCTCTTCATTGCCAAGTAGACATATCTTATTGGACTTATGTCACACAACATAATGATCTTTTTGAGTACAAGTACTGTTCACAGTCAACACCTTGGGCTTATCAGATGTAAGGGTTAGATCTATGTCCGTCATTTGCACGGCGAACATGATATCAGACTTCCACTTCTTAAAGTTTTGATCCAGTAAAGTTTTTCAATGGTCGCCAAATTATTGTGCACAGTAAAGATGACTGAAAAAAGAAAAAATGCAATATTTAGCAATGAGGACAAATGTGTTATAAAACCTTAATTAACACACACATGAGAATTCAGATGCGTCAATACACAACACCTTTGGGCAGAATACGCGCCATACAGTTAGAAATCCTCTACACCGAGCGAGACACGACAGTGTTTAGGCTTTTGCAAAACTACCACCATTGGGTGAAGAAATCACTAGAACCTTCACACTTCCGCTCAAATGCCCGTATGCAACGCTCTAATCCTATCCCGAGATCATGGTGCTAGAACTAGAGAAAACCCAAAACCGTGTAGGAATGAAATCTCGTAAATCAATCAAGCAGGTCACTTTGGCGGCTACAACTCAATTAACCCACAAGGATCCTCCTACACTGCGATTCTCTAAAATATCCTCAAATTAATGCTTCATTTCGTTCGGCGGTGGCGGGTCGATCCGGCGGGTGGAAACAGAGTGTTGGAATCAGAGGGGGGGAGGTGGCTTCTCCAAACGGAGCTTTTTGGGGCGTTTCTCAAGGTGGGCGGGTGAAAACGGAGCAAACGTCGCCAGAGGTTCATTTATTTAACCGCCTTCTGGCGGTGTTTGCCCCAAACGGAGCGGCAAAACGCCGAACCAAATAGAGCCTAAGTGTCGTGATCTTATAATTAATGACAAAAGGGCACTAAAGTGTCTAAATATCACGACTGCTTAGAGACTTAAAATTAATGCACTTCACAAGTCTCTATCACACCGATATTCTTTGAAATGAAATAATAGGTTTTATATGTACGACCGCTAGCGATTAATTCAAATCAACTACACCTAGTAGTGAATGAAACTAATTAATATGTTCAAGTTCGCTCAGATACCAAATGTTAAAAAATTATAACAAGCGCATAAGGTCACAAACGTGCAGAAATATTGTATCAAAATTAATTCAGTGTGATGTGACATATGCGTGCAGGATCCTCATGAACATAAATAATTAATTCCTACGGTATAGTTTAATCAACGATAAAATTAATCACTTGTAAATTGTATGCGATCACTTTGATATGAAGACAATTAAAATGGAATATGGTATGCTATTAAAAATTAAATGCGGAAAATTAAATGTGTACCATTCTTTGATTCGGACTCGTGTCTGATTGTGGCCGACATTCTTAATAATGTGCTGGTATTTTTATGAATGAAGTTGGCGGCCCTTGTGGGCGAAAAAGGCAAACAACATCACTTTGAAGAACTTTCAGTGTATGGTGCTTTTGATCTCAGCAATGACGAGGAAGTCAAACTTGACCTTGTTTGTAATTTCCAAGACAATTAGACAAACTGATTTCCTGCTTGCAATGAGTTACTTACGATAATAATGATTTCCTTCTCTCAAACAAGGGCGGATCCAGGATTTGAAGTAAGGGGGGACCCAAAAAAATTATGAATCAAAATATAATAAGTAAAAAATTTTCTAATTCGAAATTTTAGCATTAACAATAAAAAAAAATTACAATATGGATGTTACCTTATTTTAGTTGTGCACGCCGTTTTTTCAACTCATAGAATTCATCAATGATCACATCTTTCTCGATCTTCTCTGCTATTTCTCGTTCTATGTAGAGAGTCATACAATTTGTCAGAAATTCATCCTCCATTTTGTTGTGCACCCATCTTTTTAAAAGCCGCTTCAGCATCCCCTCGTTGTGCAGATATCCATCCATTATCACTAATATCAAGCAATACAGAGCAAGCTGCACTATACATATTAATAACACTACAAACAGAAATTAGATGAGACGACAATCTGGTGTCGTCATGTCTTTGTAGCGAACCTATCTGATTGACTCCCGTACCAGTTTCAATTTCACCAAGTGCAATTATGTAATCAAAATATTACTTTTGAGCAGCGTGCAATTGATCATTGCGTTTGGTGGAAGCACCAACCGTGTTAATAACATACAACAATTCATTGAAAAAATTATGCACTGCTTTCACTTCCCTTGATGTTGCAACCAGAACTAGCTGTGGTTTATGTGCAAAACAATGAATATAATAAGCTTGTGAACATTCGTTAAGGAACAAAGTTTTTAGCCCTTTCCATTCACCACATATGTTACTTGTACCATCATAATCTTGCCCTCGCATATCTTGAATACTCAAATTATGATGAGATATAACTGCAAGAAATTTCATTTTTAAGAGTTAACGCACTTGTATCTTTGACATGAACAAGATTTAAAAATCTTTTCTGCACACCATGATCATCTACAAATCGAATAACTATAGACATTTGTTCTCTTTTATCATTTGTTTTCTATCCGGCGGGTGGAAACGGAGATCGAACCGAATGCTGTTCCAAACAGAGCTTTTTGGGGCGTTTCTCAAGGCGGGCGGGTGGAAACGGAGCAAACGCCGCCGGAGGTTCATTTGTTTACCCTCCTTTCGGCGGCGTTTGCCCAAAACGGAGTTGCGAAATGCCCAAACAAATAAAGCCTTAGACTCATCTCGAGCATCATCGACTATAATGCAGTATTTGGAATCGCCAATTTCTTTACGAATAACACATTGCACTAATCTTGACATAGTAGATAGAAGATCCTTGTGAATATTAGGTGCTATGTACATATCATTTTCTAAGGCATTTCCTAATACATCTGCATCAACTTCTTTGTTATAATTTCTTAGCAACTTAATAATCTGGATGAAATTACCACGATTAACAGATTCCGGAGTTTCATCATAGCCTCAAAAATCAATTCCTTGAAAAACACAATACCGTAATGCATCAATGGAAGTTCCAACACACAACCGGTTCATTAATACTTGTTGACAAGTATGTCTTTCCATCACATTATCTATGTGTTCGGATTGAGAAATTATATGACCAAAGGTCCAAAGACATTCCTTCTCCATGAAAACCCAAAGGGCGCCTAAACCATCCAAAATAAACAACAATTCTTTGTATTAAATCAGCATTTTATACAATATAATTATCTATACTTAATCATAAAGTAAGAATATCATTTTGATGTTGCGTTTTTGTTCTTCTTTTCTTTCATTTTACTCGCAGTAAAAAGACAGTGCAAAAACAACAAAAAATACAAATCAAAAGGGTAAAAACTCTGTTGAACTAAATTAATTAGCTAACAGACTCTATGCAACATAAATCGTCCTTGAACGACACTAACCCTTGAACTATCACAAAATTTCAGAACCTAACTGAAGTCGAAGTGTGTTTGAAGGTGTAAATCACTGGTTAACAACATAAATCGTTGGAGGAAGTAGGGGCATGTTGACTTTGACGGAGGCTTCCCGAGGCAGATGCAAGGGGTTGTAGAAGAAACGAAGGAATCTGGAGTTGGAGAAGATGAAGAAGGCATGTGCTGTAGAAGAGAGCGAACATGCCTGGGTCGCAGTTTGAAGGGGAAGCGGAGGGGAGAGCCTGGCTCGCCGTCTGTTGCAGGGGAGGCGAAGGGGAGAGCGGTCTTCAGCGGTCAGGGATGCGGTCTTCAGCGGTGGCTTCAGCGGTGGAGAGTGATGGGCCGTGAAAGAGGGAAAGAAATGTTAGGGTTCAGCGGAGGTGGAGAGTTATAAGGGTTGTGGGATTGGAAATGAGGAGAAAGGGCAGCGTGGGGAGTTAAAGACCAAAATAGTGCGGGGTAGTATGGGGAGTTAAAAGATTGGTTTTTTCAAATTTCAAATACGTGACTCCTTTTGATTGTGGGATTTTCAGCTTTTTTTGTTATTTTTTTTTGTTTTTTGCTAAGTTGACATGTGACTTTTTTTTGGGTTTCTTTAAGTAATGTAGATAAATAATATATAATAAAACTTAAGCTTCAAAATTCAAGGGCCCCCTTGCCCCTGGATCCGCCACTGCTCTCAAATGACGTGAATCAGAGGATGCTGGCCAAAAGTTGAGAAAAACTCTCTTTGAAATAAAGTGGATCTCTCCCCTTTCCGTCAATGGCAGTGGATGAAGATGTCGCCCCTCCTTTTCAGATGCCGGACACTTTCCTGAACGAAATCACCGGCAACCAAGATCCACACAGAGAAATGGGCGGAAAGGTGGTGACCGCAAGCACCACTTTAGTTGTTCACGATTCAGGATTTCTCACACAAAAATGAATGGTTTTCTTAATTCCCTTTTAATAGAGAGTGGGGAGAAAACACTAAAGACACCCCAAATTATCTCTCATTAAATTTATAATTTGTGCATACGTAAAATGAATCGTACGCACATATTAAAACCGATTAATCCGCACGTGCCAAGGGAAGGCCAAGCTCGCGTAATGAAGGTCAAAATAATCTAGTTCACCTATCACGGGTTACGACTATTCACGCAAACCAATTTTAATGCACACTCGCGAGAGATATGAACGAATTCGAAGTAATGCACCACTTGATCGAGACGGCTCGATTGAATTAGTCCACTCATAATTAGGAAACTTACAGACGCACATATCCCAAGCGCACGTTTAGCGTGCACGCGCTTGCCCTGCACTGTTCGTGCAGGCGCGCGTCGGCCGCCGGCCCGCCGCCACCTCCTGTCGTCGCCATCGCTGAGCTGCTTGCCCGGACCGTCGGGGGGCACGTCCGCCATTTTGGAAAAATTGGTGACTCAGGTGACTGAAACAGAGTGACGTCATTCGCCGACTAAAAATTCGCCCCGACGCAATTATCAGCATGTCCATCCAAAAAACTGTAAAAAAACCCACAGACATTCATTTGAAGAGAAGCAACTCCAGAGACCAGAGAGAGCTTTGATGTTTTGCGGCAAGAACGAGAGATTTAGATCGTTTCTCCGCTTGGAATTCGCTCCACTCCCTCTCTAGCGTGCACAACTCCCGGCGCTCACTTGGACGCTTTTGTGAGCCCGTGAGAAGGCACTGAGATTCTCTTTTGCGGATGCTGGCATGAAGACATCACAAGGCTTCAAGTAATTGACATTCTTCTCCATGAGAGTGCCCTCATCAAGGCTCCGACTCTGCGGGAGCGCTCTCATCAGAACTCAAAAATGTAGCATTTTCCCCACAAAAGCGCTCTCATCAATACTTCGAGAACTTAGTTTTTTTTTCTGGTGCTGTTGTATTTAAAATTTATAATAGAGAGTTGATTTGTCACCCTCCAAGAGAACCTTGAAACATGTAAACTCAAACAAAAATAGTAGATTTTGGCTCGATACAGATTCAATCACGTGATTTTTCGCCTTTTCAGGTTTTTCACAGTAAAAAAACCTCATGTTTTTTGCTGCTGGATTTTCATTGACAGTTTGCACGCCCGATCCAACTTTGAGTTAAGGCGATCTGATTCTCTGAAACAGGGAAAAACCAAGTAACCTGCAACAACTATAAATAACTGTCCAACCAAGTAATTTTCATAGTAATTAGTGGAAATTTAATAATAGACCGTCTCTTTACTCTCGTCGTTCATCCAACATGCTTTACAAATCAGCTGTCATAAATCCATTTGTTGCAGGTCGCATAACACTCTCTTGAATCAGATGAATCAGATCGTCTTCACTCGAGAGTGAGCCGATAGTGCAAACAGTCAAAAGAAGAAACAACAACAAAACAACAAGACCCGAATCTAATGACCTGAGAATTAGGATAGCCAATTTCATCGACGGATTAGGGTCCATAGACAAAGAAGAAGCCTCAGACGTAGAGGACTAGAGCCGTGGAAGAGTCACGCTCCGTGCACGAGCAAGATTTATGAGGAAGGAGAGACAACATAAGAGTTGATACGGGAGAGTGGCAATGTAGGCGGACACCCCCAATTCTCCACCGAGGAGATTCCTCCCAAAGAATGCCCCCTTCCTCCCTTTGTTGGAGTAATATTTATGTACGAGTAGCGTTCCCTCCTCTGCAAGTGGGTGAGATCCAAGCCGCTCAGCTTTAAATCCAACGTTTGTGCTTTAACAAACTTTAACAAAATAAAAAAAAATAAGGAAAAAAACAAGCAAAACATAAATTTTAAAGAGGGATCAGATGGCTCCTGCGCTACACACGCTCCTTTCTCTGGGAGCGGGTAGCGCAGGAAAAAATTATTACCTTTGTTGAAGGTTTAGGGTTTCGTGGGGTCGGGAGGGGACTCGGCGGAAGGAGAGTCACACATAAAGAAGTGAGAGGTTAGTGTTGGGCATTTTGAAAATTAGATAAGAGTATTTGATCTGACGGCTAAAATTGTTTTGATGGTCTTAAATAATAAATACACGTCAAAAGTATGTTAAAACATTTAATTTAATAATTTCAAAATTTGGAGCCGTTAAAAATCCTGTAGGGGCGTCTATAATTTACCCAGACCACACGATTGGATTCAGACATGGACAATCCAACGGCTGCTGTTCCAACTTCAACCTGCAACCATTTTACGAGACTCCTGCAGTCCATCTTAAGTAAATTCCTCCGCCGGGACACCAAACCTCCTGTAACGCGGTTCCCGCGTTACTGGCCCAGCACTGTCAGAATCGAGCCACTGCAGCGATAATCTCGAGGGGTCTTTTCACACATCCGTGTGCACGTGCCAAAGTTGTCTTCTCACGTGCCGTTGTCCCATCCCGTAGTCCTCCCCCTTGGGGCTTGGGCGCTCCTGCCCGCCAGCCCTTCGTGTTTCCCTCACATTCTCTCTCCACTTTTTTTTTTCTATTTTATAATTTCTTTTTGGTTATTATTTATTAGGATTTTTTTTTGACATTTTGCTTCCTCTAATTACTGATCTTTGTCATTTTGCATTCTTTAATTATTAATTTCTGACATTTTACATTGATAGATCAAGATTTCAAGGATATTTAGGTCCGGATAGCATCAATAATGCTCATTCAAAGATTTTTAGGTCTGAGCGGTACCAATAATCTGGGTACAAAATATAAAAATAAGTATTTTTGAAGCTGCTTGAATATAAATACCCTTAAAATATTAGCGTGAGGGTGGGCAAAAAAAGTAATTGAAAGGTTTAAAATTAAAATGTCAATAGATTTGTGGATTTTGACATTTAACACCCTTCAATTGAGAATGTTTGACGCATTTGAGTTTTTAGAATAAATGATTTTAATAAAATAAAGATGCATTTGAGGTTTTAAAGGGTGCAAAATGCCAAAAATTCAATATGAAGGTGCAATGTGTCAAACACCCTCAATTAAAGGGTATTAAGTGCCAAAACCCCATAATTTTTAGAATGCAAAGTACCCAAACTCTGGTTATTAGAGACAAAATATTGGAAAAGAAGCCAAGTTATCTCCCTTATCTCTCTCATTTTCTTCTCCAAATCGCTCCTTCCCAAGCTCCAATCTCTTAGATAGTTTGTCAAATATTGAGTGCCTCTCTCTTCATGGCCGGCGCCCACCCGTAGCTGATGGAGGAGGCGTGGCACGCCAAATGCAGCTCCGGCTGGCCGGTGGCGCCGGGCGTGCCGGTCTTTCCTCCGCTGGCAGCGGGCTCCTGCAATCAGGTTTGTGCTCGCTGTTTTAGTTTTCATGGGTTTTCTTGTTGATCTGAAAGTTTAGTTGTTTGCGGCGAGTGGATGGTCTTCATGCTTGTGGGGGCTATGTATTACTTACAAAGGGATAGTAGACAAAAAACAGAGTTATTTCATCTTCTATATGGTTGATTTGGGAGTAGAGGGGGATGTTGTGATGAAGTTGAGGAATGCAGTATCTAGGGTGGTTAGCTGAAGAGGAGGAGAGTTTTGTAGGTGATTGATTTTTGCAGCTCTGTCATGTAAAGATTTCTCACCCTGGGGTGAGAATGTGAGCTACAAATAAAGTTTTTGGCCTTTCTCACAGTACAGTTAAGGTAGGTTATAATGAATGAACACTATTACTGAAATGGCAGCAGAAGTGAAGTAGATAATGAGAGATGCCGAGATTGCCTCGAGATAGGCTGATTGAAGTGTATGAAATGAGTAGTAGTAGTCTACCTAGAGACTCAGAGATTGATTGATTTTAGAAGATTTATGTAGGGATATAGACATAGAATCAATGAGAATGCTGAAGTTGTCCATTGTGCAGAGTTCAGAGAACAAAAATTTTCTTGATGAAAATGCAACATAATTGGTGCAAACCTTGATGAACATCATTGCTAATGACATTGTTTCATTGGTGGAGTAATGTAAGCCATATTGAATATTTTTAAGAATGAATAAGTAAAGCTACTACCCCCTGTTTCAGCCTATAATTTGACATAGATGTGAAAGAGTTAATTGAACATATAGTTTTGGAGCAAGTAGAAGGGATGACAGAAACTCATGTACTAAGTACTTTAGGTTTCATCTGTTGTAAAATCCGGTACAAAATGCAGTCACAGCTATAAAATATTGTAGGTTAACAAAAACCCAAAATAGCCACAGAATTTATAAATGAAAATATAAATTCAAATACAATAAAAATAGGAGGAAAAATAACCGTCCGGTGAATACGCCGAGGGTGCACCGAACACGCACGATCCGCGGCGAGAATCTGAGATCTGGACTGCAATCCGCCTTGCGGACGCACAAGGTTCACCGAACCTTCAACGTCGAAGTCCGGCGTTCAACCGCACTACCACCGGAGAACAACGCCGCCACCGGAGAACGCCACCACCAGAGAGAAACCTCCATCGAGGCTAACTGCACACGCGCACGCCGTCGACGCCACGTCTCTCAACTCCAAAGGAATTCCACTGCAACGCCAGCGACGAACTCCACCAAGCCCGGCAGCAACACCTCTCTCAAAGCCGGCGGTTATTTCCTCCAAGACCGACGACGAGCACCCTCGGCCGACGACCACTCCGAGTACACGAACGAGAGAGAGAAGAGGAGAGAGAGGGCGGCTTCCTCCAAAAATCTTCAGGCGGCTCTCCACTGGATTGCTACAGGCTGCACCAATTTCTCACTGGCTGATTGGCTCATATTTCATGTTTATAGGCAAGACAAAGGAAATAGAAATTTTTCATTTCTTTCCTTTTTGACAATTCACTTGAAGGCCAATAAGAGAGGAAAAAAATTCATTTAATTTCCTTAGATTTGATTATGCAAATTTCAAATAAATTCCTAATCTGTAGAGTCGGATTCGAACCAAAAATAACAATCACCACCTTGGTTCGAGATCCGGAGCCACCACCTGCACAAAGCACTATCTGTCCAAAACAGCAACTACACTAGGCATCAACTGCGCGAAGCAACACTGCACGTAGCACGATCTGCACGAAGCACCAGTCTGCACTAAGCACTACCTCAAGAACCTGAGGCGTCAGCCGACCTGCTCCAGTTGACTCATCCCTGCTCGGGCTCAACCTCGGAATGTCGACGCAACTGGATCGCTAAATCTGACTCGCCTAGTCAGACTACCAGAAGGGCGATCCCCTGCACCACCTCGACCATCCATTTTGTCAGCCGCAGAAATCATGAGCACACCACCTCACATCGTGGTCCCTATCAGCCGGTAAAAACTACCGCACTGCATAGCTCTCATGAGCACGGTACGCCCTCGCGTCACCGTCAGAACTCCACCTCTCGCCGCAAAACTCCATCCTCTGGAGTCTAGTATGCCCAACGATATCAAATTCCTGCGCAGCTTGGGTACTAGGTGTACCTGCTCAAGCCTACGCACTGCTCCATCATGCATCCTGATGTCCACCGTCCCTGTCCCCGTGACCTCACATGATGAGCCGTCACCCAAAAAGACCGACCTAGTCGTCACCTCCAGTGAACTGAACATCCCTACATCCGAGCAAATGTGCTGCGAAGCACCAGAATCCAATACCCAGCTATCAGAATCACATGGACTCTCAGTGATGAGGAGAGACACATCACTATCATCTGCCGTAGATACCGCCGCCTTGCCCGCACCCTAGACGTCCCCAGAAATCTGCGCACGCTGCGGACAATTTCTCCTGATATGGCCACTCTGCCTGCAATGGTAGCACGTCACTGCCTTTCTCGATGCGGATCTGGCTCGTGCACTTCCAAATCCCTTCTCGAGCTGCCTCCCTCGTCGTCCTCCTACTGCCAAAGCATACTCACCCTCAGGAGTGGGGTCTGACAGCATCTGACTGGACAGTAACGCAGACGTGATCTGCTCCACGTCTACTGTATCCTTCCCATACAGCAGGGTGGTCTGCATGTGCTTATACGACACCGAGAGCGAGGTAAAAAGCAATAAGACCTTATCTTATTCCTCCACCTTCACACCAACCACATGCAGTTGGCTCAAAAGTCCATTGAACACGTTGAAGTGTTCCTGCAGGTTACTACCTTCCTGCATCTTCAGTCCGTACAATCTCTGCTTCAGTAACAACCTCGTGGTCAACGACTTGCTCATGTAAAGTCCCTCCAGCTTCTCCCAAAGCGTGCCGACGGACTCTTCAATACCGACGTTGAACAACACCTTGTCGTCGACGCACATCCTGATAGCGCTAGTGGCGCGCTCATACATCTCCGTCCACTCAGAATCCTTCACCGGAGCGGGCAAAGTATCACACACCCGCAGAACTTGGATCAACCCCTGCTCAACCAGCATATCCTTGACCCGAATCTGCCATAGGCGAAAGTTCCCGCTGTCGTCAAATTTCTTCACCGAATACCTGGCCAACACGGTGTTTTTCGCTGTCATAGCTGCCTGCAATACCTCTAGATGATCTGATTAATTCACGGATCAGATCTGGGAAGATAGGGAACGGACCAATGTCGTCACCTACCGTTTACCCAAACCAAAAACCAGAACGTCCAATCAGTCGCCTACACGGAACCTGACTCTGATACCACTTGTTGTAAAATCCGGTACAAAACGCAGTCACAACTATAAAATATTGCAGGTTAACAAGAACCCAAAATATCCACAGAATTTATAAATGAAAATATAAATTCAAATACAATAGAAATAGGAGGAAAAATAACCGTCCGGTGAATACGCCGAGGGTGCACCGAACACACACGATCCGCGACGAGAATCTGAGATCTGGACTGCAATCCGCCTTGCGGACGCACAAGGTTCACCGAACCTTCAACGTCGAAGTCCGACGTTCAGCCGCACCACCACTGGAGAACAACGCCGCCACCGGAGAACGCCACCACCAGAGAGAAACCTCCATCGAGGCTAACTGCACACACGCACGCCGTCGATGCCACGCCTCTCAACTACAAAGGAAATCCACTGCAACGCCAGCGGCAAACTCCACCAAGTCCGGTGGCAACACCTTTCTCAAAGCCGACAGTTATTTGCTCCAAGACCGGCAACGAGCACCCTCGGCCGATGACCACTCAGAGTGCATGAACGAGAGCGAGAAGAGGAGAGAGGGCGGCTTCCTCCAAAAATCTTCAGGCTGCTCTCCACTGGATTGCTACAGGCGGCACCAATTTCTCACTGGCTGATTGGCTCATATTTCATGTTTATAGGCAAAACAAAGGAAATGAAAATTTTTCATTTCTTTCCTTTTTGGCAATTCACGTGAAGGGCAATAAGACTGAAAAAAATTCATTTAATTTCCTTAGATTTGATTCTGCAAATTTCAAATAAATTCCTAATCCGTAGAGCCGGATTCGAACCAAAAATAACATCATCTGATTGCTTTATGAAGATCTTAAAATACTACATGATTTGCTCTCATTTTCCCACAAAAAATGAAGTTGTATTGCTATTCAATTTATTTGAACCACACATCAATAATAAAATTTGTGTTTGTACATCTGAAGGTTTTTGGCTTGTCTGGAAGAGTTTATTGAAGTATATTGGAGAAGTTTATATGTATTTTTTTGTTTGTATTACATGTTTAGCCTGCATGTATGCTTATTTCAATTTAAGGATGTTACTATGTAAAGTGGGAGCTCCTAATTCATTAGAACTTACTCATGTGATTAAAATTTTAGATAAAATATGAACCAGAGAAGGAGGTGTGAGTAATTATTGACTTGCATACATTTACATTATAAGATTTAGCAAATCATCTTCATAATGAAATTGGTTCCAGAAGAATCATACAACTGCATCACATTAGTATTTGGTTAGTTGTAGTTCACTTGCATTTGTTACATGACTCCCAACATCATCATATATAGTTAGGTCCGTGTCTTCCCCCATAGCCTTCTCTTGCGCCACTTATAAGAACTTTGTTTATGTTGGATGCATATGGTCTAACAACCAATTTGAGTGTTAGAGACAAACAACTTGAGCGTGGAATAAACATCAATGTGTAGACGGATGTGTTGTAAAACTAGGTAGAATATATTAAGAAATGATTACATAAAGAGATTGTTGTACAACCCATATTAGGCGAGTAGGTTGAGTAGGCGACGGAGCGGAATAGGCCTAGTGCCCCTGGTCGTATTCGTCTACTGCCCGAGGAGGAAGAAAGGAGAGTCCAGACAAATAGGCTGTAATCGCCCCTTTAAAGTAGCGATAGGCGAGTTCGGGCTGCCTTGGTTCGCGCGTCCTCCTTTGTTTTTGGTTATTCAGCCGCATGAGAGATTACCCGCGGGTCACTTGGTCTGCTAGTTACGCTATTAGAAGGCGTGATGGGCTATCTGCAGGCCATTTAGGACTGCAGATAGTAGTTTGGTTAAGGCAGATGTAGCTAGCCGTAGACAAAAAGATTTACCCTCAGGTTGGTTGGCCTATAAATACGTCACTCAATCCCTCAAATCAGACAATTTCCCCCTTGAGAGAGTTCGAGCTTCCCCTTGTCTTTTCTTGCTATCTGAGGGATTGACTCAACTCCTAATTTTTGGAGGGTAAGTGGCAAACAACTTTCGAAGAAGAGAAAGAAGGGTTTAGACGCCCTCTTCCTCATAAAGCAGGGACCTCAAGAGGTTCTGGGAGTCTACGCCGATCGTTTTCAAGAGGAAATCCTTGTGGTTCAGGAGGTGCTGGGACATACCCTCATACTCGCTAGATCTCCGTTGTGTTTTTCGAAGAACTCTTCGACCGAGCCGGGCGATACATAGAGAGTGAGGTGATGAACCAGGGATTTGTGGCCAAGTTGACAGGAGAGGGATAAAAGGAAGCTGCAACAGGGAGCATAGTGGAAGTCAAGAGAAGGGCGGAGTAGAAGAGACAGGAGGGAGGAAGGCCTCGTGGAAGTCAGGATCATCGGGATCAGGAGAGGAGGTTCCAGGCCTTGCCCAACAGGCCGACATGTAGGCCATCAGGAGTAGGTTATGAGGACAGGCTTGGGAGAAGGTTCTCCCTCAAGCGCGGAGCTCACCATAATTTCCCGGAGAGGAGACCAGGCCCGTGTAGGCAAAACCAGACATGTACTCTGGAGGGGAACGTGATCAGACAGGGCTGGAGACGAGGTTGAGGGGCAAGAGCCCGACAACCTAGGAGGGAGGAGGAACGACAAGTAATGCCATACTGCAACTTCCACCAGGTGGAGGGACACACCACGAAGACGTGTCCAGAGTTCTTGGAGTTGATGAGAGGAGCCCGAAAGAGGCAAGAAGGACAAGAAGGAGGAGAAGTGGAAGGAAACGCAGGTGGAGGAACTTCCGACCCTAGAAGGTGCGAGGATCAGACGGTCCTGGGTGGCCAAGGAGGAATTGGAGTTATCCATAGGGGAGTGGGGTTGGAGGCAACCCGAAAGGGGAGCCTACATGTAGTATACTGTCAGAGTGTATCTTCGACCTCCCAGAACTCGTCTTCGATGAGAGAGATCTCCTTTTCAGAGGAGGACATGTTAAAGAATGAAAACCCTTTCCATGTTGCGGTGGTGTTCCAGGCGGCAATAGAAAACTATACGGTATCCCGCGTCCTCGTGGATAACGGAAGTTCCGTCAACGTGGTCTTCAAGAAGGAGTTCGACGCGATGAGGGTGAAGGAGAAGAGGGTCACCGCCATAAAGGGACCATTCTTTGGGTTCTCAGGAGAAATGAAGGAGGTGGAAGGAGGAGTGGAGCTAGTTGTAATGCTGGGAGGAACGACAAAGAGCTGCAAGTTCGTCATAGTCGACGCCTCGAGTCGCTACAGTACCATCTTCGACAGATCCCTCATCATCACCGCAAATGCATCCCCTCATCCTATCACCAGTGTTTGAAGTATAACTAGGGAGGGTTGCAGATCAGGATTAGAAGTCACCCCAGGGTGGTGAGACAGTGCTATCTCAGCGTTGTAAACATCGTCAGCTGGAAGGAAAAGACTGAGGAGGCAGACGAGGCGATGAAGGAGTTAGCAAGGCTAGAGGCAGTCGAGGAAGTGAAGGAGAAGGAGATCCGGACCAAGGACAGAGGGTCCGAGAGTGTGAAGATTAGAAAAAGAGTTGAAGAGGAGGATAAGGAAAAGATCTAGTTTTGTACCCAGGAGAGTGCAAACGTCTTCTCTTGGAGTGCCGTCGACATGTCAGGGATCGATGTGGACGTTGGTTGCCACCACCTCAACCTCGACAAGGGAGTCCATCCCGTTCAACAGAAGAAGAAGGCAACAACCACTACTTTGGCCAAGCCCACTCGGAAGGAGGTGAGGAGGCTGCTAGACGTAGGGTTTGTATCAGAGATCTAATATCCAGGCCGAGTCTCCAACGTCGTAATGATTAAGAAGGGGGATGGAAGGTGGAGGATGTGTATCATCTTTTCAATTTTCAATAAAGCTTGCTCAAATGACTGTTATCCTTTGCCTCGGATCGACGTGCTAGTAGACTCAGTCATTGGTTTTCTTGTAATGAGTTTTTCAGATGATTTCTCAGGAAACCACCAAATTCGAATGCACCCTCCCAACATGAAAAATGTGTCCTTTATCACCAACGACGAATGCTACTGCTATAAGATGATGCCTTTCGGGCTCAAAAACGCAAGAGCCACGTACCAAAGAATGATGACAGGGTGTTCCAGGAGCAAACAAGGCGAAATATGGAAGTGTACACCGATGATCTCATGGTGAAAAGTAAGAGCGTGGAAGAACATCTTCAGGACTTGGCTAAAACCTTCACGACTCTTTGAAGGTTTAATATAAGACTCACCACGACAGAGTGTGTGTTTGGGGGGAGTTCGGGGCAAGAGAGCCAGTGCTACAACGTTATCTGATCAAGGTAGAGTCTAGTTGGCATGTTCCAATCATTCTCATACAGTACGTACCCCAAGAGGAGAATCCACAAGCGGATCGACTGGCTAAGAATGGGTCCAGAGTTGGAGGCACGGTAACGGAGTTGTTTCGGTCTTCCATTGAAGAAGGAGAGATGTTGGAGGTCGACCAATGTGCCTCGTGGATGGATCCTCTTATCCGCGGAGTCCCAGGATTGGAGGCAGTTTTGATACAAGTCGGCTTATTATCTGCTGAGCGACGGTGCACTCTATCAAAAAACTGTCTGTCCCACTGGCAAGGTGCCTCTCGGAGGCAGAAGCCTCAGATCCTAGAGGAGATCCACTAGGGTAAGTGTGACAGACACCCTGAAAGTCAAATCTTGGAGAAGCGGGTGTTGAGGATGGGGTAATTCTGGCCAAACATCAGGAGCGACGTAGAGCAATTCACAAGGAGGTGCCAAAAATGCCAGCTCTATCCCCCACTCCAACTGCAGCCAGCTAACAGACTCTCGTCATTCACGATCCCGTGACCTTTTGCGATTTGGGGAATGAATCTCGTAGGATCATTCCCTCAGGAGAGTGGGCTAAGAAAGTTCCTCCTGGTAATGATCGATTACTTCTCCAAATGGATGAAGATAAAGTCACCGGTGAAGACAACCTCTCAGGCAATCAAAAACTTTATTTGTGGAGAATCATTTGCAAGTATGGCTTGCCCTCTCCATAGCCATGGACTTGTCCACAGTTCGCCAGCCTAGAGCTCATGAGCTTCTGCAACCAACTGGGCATCGACCTTTGTTTTGCTTTGGTTCATCATCCCATAAACAACGACCAGGTGGAGGCATCCAACAAGGTCATAATCAACTTGTTAAAGAAGAAAGCAGAGAAATAGAAGGGGAATTGGGTAGAGCATCTCCCCTCAGTCATTTGGGCTCTGATGACTACCCTCACAGAGGCAACAAGGGAAACACCCTTCAAGCTGTCTCACGACTAGGAGGCCCTGATCCCGGTGAAGTTCAAGGTCAAGAGTCCCAGGGTTGCGACGACAGATGACTGTGACGAAGGATGGAGAACGAGAAGGCTCAACGACTCTCACTGAACTTCGTGGAAGAGCTTTGTGACCAGGCGACGATCCGTCAAGAGGAGGTTAAGCGGATGATGACCAAATACTTTGACAAACACGTTCGAATCAAACAATTCGAGAAAGGGGACTTGGTTTTTAAAAAAAAGGTTGATGTCGCAGGGAGGTCCACATAGTCGACAAGCTTCATCCTAACAGGGAGGGTCCCTTCATAATATCTGAAGTGTTGAAAACTGATGGGTACTACCTGCAGAATGTGGAGGGAGATTATCTTGGGAACACTTGGAGCGGAGATGACATAAAACGTTTCTACTAGTAGTCCCCATATAACATTGTTGTTCATATGTATTCGTAAATTTTCTATCACATAACACTAATGTTTTAAGATTAAAATAAAGGACACCATGAAACTTGTTTGCATGGAAATTAACTCTCGAGCAGAGTGATGAGGTAGACTAAGCCTGCGCACTGGGCTCCTCCCCCGGAGGGTTGCTACTTAACCCCTCAAGTGGAATTCTTGAGTAGAGTGATGCTGTAGGCCAGACCACTGCACCAGGTTTCTCTCCTGCAGACTGACTACTTGCCCCCTCAAGTGAGTTAAATATCCTTGAAAAGGGTGTTGCCATGGACCAGGTCTTTGTGTGAGCAGAAGAGCATGTCACCCCTCATGCATACTGAACACTTGCCCCCTCAAATTAAAATTTCCTCGAGCAGATAGTTTCCGTGGACTAGACCTCTGCACCGGGCTCCTCCCCTCCATGCTGGCCACTTGCCCCCTCGAGTGGACTCATCGAGCAAAGTGTTGTCGCAGGCTAGGCCACTACACCGGGCTCCTCCCCTGCAGGCTAGCTACTTGCCCCCTCGAGTGAGTTTGATACCCTCGAGCAGAGTGATGCTGTAGATCAGACCCGTGCACTAGGCTCCTCCCCTACAGGCTGACTACTTTCCCCTCGAGTGAAACTCCTTGAGCAAAGTGATGCCGTAGACTTAACCTTTGCACTGGACTCCTCCACTGCATGCTGGCTACTTTCCCCATCAAGTGAGTTGAATATCCTCAAAAAGGGTGTTTCCACCAAGTGGTGAAGACCAGACCCAATTAGGCCGACGCAAAAGTACCCGACGCCGCACCCATCCGGACCTCTACTGGCCCTAAGTTTTGCAAATATTTTTGTCATTTTTGCAATTTGTGTAATTTTGGAACGTTTTTAATGTGTGTGGAAATATATATATATATATATATATATACCTAATATATATTTATATATATATGTATAATATTTTTCGGTTCAGCCGGTCTCGTTCCTGTTAATGCCGCACTGCCTTCTTCCCGATTCAGAGCGCAAGATTTGAGCTAGGGCTCAGCTGCTGCTCCCGACATTGCCGCTGCTCGCGATCCCGCACCTCGTCTTCCGCCCACGTTCTGCTCCAACGAAGTTTCCGCCCGCGTCCACCGCCTACACGAGCCCTCCGAACGGTTTCAGCTCCACGTTCCAACTCTGCCATGACTGATCAAGGAGATTCCAGTTATTCCTGCTTTCAGTTTGTATTAAATTGTTCATTTTGTGAACCCTATATATAGGGGATCAATATTCTGTAATAGGGGGGTGAATGAAAAAAAGACTGCTTTTGTTTGATTCCCGTTTCGAGAGTTGAGATTGATGAATGTTGAATGTTTCTGTTAGTGAATGTTTGGTGCTAGTTATGCAACCGTGAGATTAGTGGTGGAAGGTTGATTTGATTATCTGCTTTGTATTCCTGTGTGAGGACTTGTGCGTTATTTCCAGTTTAAGAGATAGTGTTGATGATGATATTTCTGTGTTAGCCATTTGCTTCCATCTAGTGGTTTTGCTGCTGTTTTGAGATTGATGAAAATCATGCGTTGCTTGATTTGCTTCCGTTGGAGTTCTAATTGTTGCTTAGTTAGTGTTCCCGTGAACAGTTCTATGGAGAACTAGTGATGTTGTTGGTGTTTGTGGTTTTTGTGTAAGGTTGAGCATTTGTGATTACATGGAGACTCTGTGTGAACAGAAGTGAAATTCAATTTTTGTGTTTAAAGATTTCGTGGAGTCACTCGAGTCTGAGAGTGATTAAATTTTAGGTTTAGTTTGTGGTTTCCTTACTTCATTGAGTGATTGAGGTTTCGTGAATCCAGTTGTGTGAGATAAAGTGAAACATTTCCGTGGTGCCCGTGTGCGATATCGTCTGACCTCGGAGCGGGAGATCAAAGGTGACGAGAAGTTCCTCGCAGGATCGCATTGACTTCGAATACGAAAAGACGTCTCTTTCCGTGGTAACTTGATTCTTCAACCTTCTTTGCGTGTCTACATTTTCTCTTAGGTGAATTAGATTCATTGTTTGGTTTTCTCCTGAATTTTGTCAGTGAACGCTACGTCAAAAACTCCAAATGGAAACGTATTTGGAGTTCACGATCTTCGTTTTGCTATGACAAAATGAAAAAAACGAAAGTTGCGAGCCTTATTTTCCCGGAATTAAATTGAACCATTTTTCAAGTAATATCATTTTTTGAAACAAAATAGTAATTTTGTGCTTTTAAAAAAACATCGAACGTTGCTTAATTTCTTAAAGTGCGTGCAATGCCCGGTGAAGTTATTTTTTGAAAAAAATCCAACTATTCATTGCACGCATTTAGGGTTTCCTAGAAATGCCGACAGACGCGCAAACCCTATGCGTCGTCCTGCATCAATTTGGTATCAGTCTGGTTCCAAAATTTTTCTAAGTTTCGGAATCCGCCCTGCGTAAAATAGGAACCCGCATAACATTTTAAATTTTCAAAAAAAGTTTTTTAGCGTAAACATACATCTGCATTTTACTTGCTTGTTTGCATGAATCTGCGTAGTGGTAGGTTAGTGAGTATGAGTTCACAACACTACAATTCATCACATGAACACCCTAACGTGGTAAACTCAGAGATGCGTCGTGTTGAACATGGTCAATCGAGTCGTGGAAACGAAGGGAATGAACCACCCCCGTGGTTTCTACCATTTGCCCGCCAAATGACGATATTAACTGAGAGCGTCTACCAAATGAGAGAAGGATTTGAAAACCTTAGTGTTAGGATGAATAGTTTAGAAGTACCCCCTCAAGTGTCAATGCCACCTGCAATTCGAGATGAACATTCTGTCCGTCCATGTTACGAAGACGCACCACACTACGTAGAAAGATCCACACTTAGGATAAACCCTCTTTTTGAGGAGATTAGAAATATTTTAGATAGATATGAATTTGAGCACGACGAGAGTAGGAATTTCCCAGAGAATTTTCCTGAACCCCGACAAAAGCCTTTTCTAGGTGCGCGAGATCATTATCAGGAGAGACCCTATAATGACGTAGCTATAGAAGAGCGTCCTCGATACCATTGTCAGCCTATACCGGCCATGCATCGTGACGATCGTCCTAGAGATTGACATCAACCACCACCCCCGTGGCGTCGAGACAATCATGATCCTTACGGTGATGATTTCGACTATCTTCCCCGGGATAAACGACTGGATCTCACACGAGTTAGGAAGCTAGTTCCGCCACTTTATAATGGTTCTATGGATCCCAAGGTTTTTTCAGTCTGGGTTATAAACATAGAGACCTACTTTGAGTGGTACCGTATGACGGAGGACCAAAAGGTTCAGTTCGCCAAAATGAGATTATCTCGGCGAGCGAAAATCTTTTGGATAAGTGAAGAGCGTAGTCTAGAGAGGAATGGACGCCCTCCCATTACCCATTGACCCCAGATGAAAGTCATATTGGAGGAGCAGTACATTCCCCAACACTATCAGACCCGTCTACGAGACGAGCTGACGTCACTACGTTAAGGGTCCAAATCAGTATCTGACTACCTAGCTGAGATGAAGGACCTTATGATTAGGTGCAATGTGCTAGAACACCCACGTGACACCTTATCTAAATGTAAGTGTGGATTACAACCCAAGATTCAAGATGAGTTGATTCGATATGACCACTATTCCCTAGTAGAGACCATATCCATCGCCATCGATATCGATGAGCACCAGAAGAGAACCTCTCGGTTCAAATCTCAACCCAAAGTGAATACTCCTTACAAGAAAGAAGAACCAAAAGGTAAGGAGAATGGATTGAATCGTACTCTGACCTATACGAGAGATCAGAAAGGGAAGTCCCCCATGAGAATTATGACCCCTTCACAGATCCGATGTTATGAGTGCCAGCAGATAAGTCATATATTTAGGGATTGTCCCAAGAGGAAAGACACTTTCGGGATTGTCGAGAGGGACTCACACGCTTTGAATGATGAAGTGTACAATACGCCTAGTGAGAAGGAGATAGATCCCTACGTTCTAATGGTGAGATGCATGTTATCTACACCATAAGAATCCGCCGATTATTGGCGGACGAACATCTTCCACGTCTAATTTAAGGCCGAGGAGATAGTATGTCGTTTAGTAGTAGATAGCGGGAGTGGTATGAATGTGATAGCTGAGATAGCTTTACCCCTCATGAGACTCACTACTAAGTCACACCCATCTCCATTCCAGGTAGCTTGGGTCACCAAGACTACATTATCAGTGACTGAGAGATGTTTAGTGCCCATCACTAGCGGTACGTATTCTGATAAGATCTAGTGTGACGTTATGCCTATGGATGTGTGCCACGTATTACTTGGGCGACTTTGGTTGGATGACCGAGATGTCCTCATACATGGCAGGTCCAACACTTGATCCGTTGGAGTTCTAATTATTGCTTTATTAGTGCTCCCGCGAACAGTTCTATGGAGAACTAGTGATGTTGTTGGTGTTTGTGGTTTCTGTGTAAGGTTGAGCGTTTGAGATTACGCAGAGCCTCTTTGTGTGAACAGAAGTGAAATTCAACTCTTCTGTTTAGAGATTTCTTGGAGCCACTCAAGTCTGAGAGTGAGTGAATTTTAGTTTATTTAGTTTGTGGCTTCCTTACTTCATTGAGTGATTGAGGTTTCGTGGATCCACTTGTGTGAGATAGAGTGAAATATTTTCGTGGTGCTCGTGTGCGATAGCGGCCGATCTCGGAGCGGGAGATCGAAGGTGAATAGGAATTCCTCGTGGGATCGCCATCGACTTCGAATACGGAAAGACGCATCTTTCTGTGGGTAACTTGATTCTTTCCCCTTCTTTGCGTGTGTCTACATTTTCTCTTAGGTGAATTAGATTCATTGCTGTGTTTTCACCCGAATTTTGTCAGCGAACGCTATGTCGAAAACTCCAAACGGAAACGTATTTGAAGTTCACGAACTTCTTTTTCTATGATAAAGAGAAAAGAACGAAAGTTGCGAGCCTTCTTTTTCCGGAATTAAACTGAACCATTTTTAAGTAATTTCATTTTTTGAAACAAAATAGTAATTTTGTGCTTTAAAAAAACATCAAACATTGCTTAATTTCTTAAATTGTGTGCAACACCCGCTCAAGTTATTTTTTGAAAAAAGAATCCAATTTTTCATTGGACGCATTTAGGGTTTCCTAGAAAAGCCGGCAGACGCGCAAACCCTACGCACCGTCCTGCATCACCAAGTCATTGCGTGAGCGGAAGAGCACAACTCTCCTCTTGCATACTGTCTATTTGCCCACTCAAATAAAATTTTCCTCGAGCAAAGAATTGTCGCGGACCTGACCTCTACACCAGGCACCTCCCCTGCATTCTAGCCACCTGCCCCTCAAGCAGATTTCTCAAGCAGAGTGATGCCGTAGGCTAGGACACTGCACCGGGCTCCTCCCTTGTAGGCTGACTATTTGCCCCGTCAAGTGAGTTGGATACCCTCGAGTAGAGTGATGTTGTAGACCAGGCCTGTGCACCGGGCTTCTCCCGTGAAGGATGACTAGTTTCCCCATCGAGTGGACTCCTTGAGAAGAGTGATGCCGTAGACCTGACCATTGCACTGGGCTCTTCCCCTGTGGGCTTGCTAATTTCCCCCCAAGTGAGTTGAATATCCTCGAAATGGGTGTTGCCATAGACTAGGTCAATGCTTGAGCGGAAGATCACTACTCCCATCCTACATACTGGCCACGTGCCCCCTCGAATTAAAATTTCCTCATGCAGAGAGTTGTTGTGGACTAAACCTCTGTATCGGGCACCTCCCTGCATGCTGGCCACTTGCCCCCTCGAGTGGACTTCTCGAGCAGAGTGATGCTGTAGGCCAGGACACTGCACCGAGCTCCTCCCCTGCAGGCTAACTACTTGCCCTGTCAAGTGAGTTGGATACCCTCGAGCAGAGTGATGACGTAGGCCAGGACACTGCACCGGGTTCCTCCCCTGCAGGCCTGTGACTGGGCTTCTCCCCTGAAGGATGGCTACTTTCCCCCTCGAGTGGTCTCTTTGAGCAAAGTGATGTCGTAGACCTGACCTTTGCACTGGGCTCCTCCCCGGCAGGCTGGATAATTTCCCCCTCGAGTGAGTTGAATATCCTTGAAAAAGGTGTTGTCATGGACTAGGTCACTACTTGAGCGGAAGAGCACAACTCCCATCCTACATACCGAGAGTTGTTGTGGACTAGACCTCTGCACCCGAATCCTCTCCTGCATGCTGGCCACTTGCCCCCTCGAGTGAACTCCTTTAGCAGTGTGATGCCGTAGACCGGACCTTTGCATTGGGCCCCTCCCTTGTAGGCTGGCTACTTGCCCCTCAAGTGAGTTGAATATACATGAGTAGAGAGTTGTCGTGGACCAGACCTCTGCACCGGGCTTTTCCCCTACATGCTGGTCACTTGCCCCCTCAAGTGGACTCCTCGAGCAGAGTGATGTTGTATGCCAGGCCACTACATCGGGCTCCACCCCTACAAGCTGGCTACTTGCCCCCTCGAGTGAGTTGGATGTCCTTGAGCAAAGTGTTGTTGTAGACCATTCCCCTGCGTGAGCGAAAGAGCTCAGCTCCTCCCCCACATGCTAGCTACTTGCTCCCTCGAGGCTGATCGCCTGTCTTAAAGACAAAAAGAGAGAGACTGAAGGGCACATCCTCCAAAGGACTTAAAAACCGGTCCTACTCTAGGCAAGTTCGAGGTACATGGAGTTTAGGGCGAGGCGAGCACAAACGATGTCCTCACCCCTCCAGTGCGTACTCCCCGTCCCTCAGTAAGAGGAAAGGTGGAGGAGGTCGCTTTACCTGCTCGACACCAAAAGTTGAGAATGCTTTCGCGTCAGGTGTCCTTAACCTGCCCATCGCAAATACGCGAGTTCAATACTGATGCATGTACGATGCTTACACGAGAATAATTATTATGCGAATACGAACCTCATGCGAAACAACTACCGAGCAAGCACAAAGAAAGTAACGCAAACATCCAGAAAAAAAAAAAGAGTGCGAGTTCCCCATTATATACATCAAATTTAGCATGAGCGTTGAGCACATTCGTGTAAAAGTTTGAAAATGTTACACGGGTATGTTGAAAGGTACTCACGTTAGATTGGCTGATCTTCGTCTTCAGACTCGCCAGACTGATCCTCATCAGAAGCACTCACCGAGGGAAGAATCACTGGTTTGGGGTATAGCTCTGGGAGAAGGGTTTCAGGGTTGAGTTGAGCTCTCTCCACGGTCAGGGTGTTGTGTCGCCGGAGGCGCACAAGTGTAATCCCGACGGTGGCGATGGCCAGCTTCCTGTGCGTCTCCTCCACCTAGATGTGTGTGAAATGCAGGAGGGGGCGGAAGTGGACGACTCAACGCACTTTTGATGTCGGACCTCCACCAACTCAGACTCTGCCTCAGCGAGCCGGGTCGCATAATACTCCGATTCGCGTCGCATATCCCTCAACTCCTGCTCCAGGGAATAAACCTTCTCAAGTAGTGCGAGCTCAACTTCCTGATTAAAAAGGGGGTGTCAGGAAAGCCAACAAATAAATGAAACACGTGCGAGAACTCGGGCATACCTCCACACTAGAAGGCTGCTTCGCTTTAAGTGCAGACAACTCCCCGGCCTTTGTCGGCTTCTCCTTGGTATCCTGAGGGCTGGGCATGTCTCACGGAGTTGCTGGTTCGTTTGGAGTCCTCGCCTCGCCGTTTGGTGAAGTTGTTTCGGGGTGCGGAGGACCGATCGGCAGCTGCGGTCCGCCAGCTTGCGGATAGGGGTCTCCGCGAGTACCTCAACGTCATCATGCCCATACAACCCAAATATTTGGTTGAAGGCATCATATTTCAGCTCCTCCAAATCCTCTTAGGAGGGGAGCATCGAGCTCAGCAGGACCCCATTGTGCTAGTCGTCCCAAATCCACAAGGTCTCCCCTTTCTTGTCGACGCTTCTCATACCCAGCCAATTCTCGTGTGCGTGGCGGGATCGACAAGAGGACTCATCGTGCGAGGGGCGCTGATCCTCCCAGACTTTTGTTTCTTCCGGCTCGGCTCGCCGACCGAGGAGGCTTTAGGATTGACTTTACTGTTGCCCTTATCAGGAACATGAGTCAACCCGTCCTCCTCCTGGTCGACAGTCTCGGCTAGGGGAGTTCTCAGCCGGGACATTGCGAGGACATACTCGCGAGTCATCAAAAGGCAGGTGGGCCGGTAGAGAACACACTCCTACAAGAAAAAGGGAGAGCTCGCGGTCTGGGTAAGCCCAAATGAAGGTATTAAGATGAGAAATCAACTAGCAAATACTCTCTGAGGCTTACCTGTATCGGGGGGCACAAAGTAAAGCTGGTTAACATGGAGCCGCAGTTAAACGACGTCCATGGGCTTCTCCCTCAAGAACTTGTAGAGTTCAAGCGAGCTCCCCTCCAGGTAAAGTGGCTTGTACTCCATTTCGGTCCTCTGGAAGGGGGCGTGCGGGAGATTGCCGAACCCGCCCCGCATTATAATTGAAGTATTGACCGGGCGGCCTTGCGGTCTTGTACAACGGTTTGTTGACCGAGCGGTCCTGGCGGTCTCACTCAGAAGCGTGGAGACCGGGCGTCTATCGGTCTCCAATTGCGCCCTGTTCTTATCCTGCTGGAGTTGCCGAGCGGTTAACGCATTTGTCTAACCGCGCGGCCTATGCAGTCTCCTTTATTTCTAGCCGCTCAGTACTGTAAATGTTTAGTCCCACATTGTTTGTTTGTACTCTCTCATATCCCCTTCATTCTATAAAAGGGAGGTCATACCTTTGTAAATGATATATTTTTTGGATAATAAAATTTCAATTATTCAAAACTCTATCCGTTTGTTCTTGCAAGTTCGCTACTTTTTACATGATATCAGAGGACACGATCTTTTCCTCCTGATTGTGTGCGCTCTCTGATTCTCGCGCTTGTTTTCTGCTTTACGCGACCTGTCTTCGCGGCTTGCCTTCTCTTCTGTCCGCTACCCTGTTCGCGCGACTTTTTTTTCCTTGCTTCTCTTCTCCTGCTGCTCTTCGTGGCCGCGACTTGTTTAGTTGTCGCCGCAACCCTGGTTCCTTCTTGCCTCTCCGGCTTCCTAGTCGTTGCGACCTGCTTCTGTTCGCCCGGCTTGCGACTTGTTCTTGTCGCTGCTTCTTGCTTCCTCTTCTCTTCTGTTCGCTCGGATTTTTCAGTCCGCGCGACCTCTTCCCCGCTGTGCCTTTGTTTTGCTTCCTGGCCGCTTGTGTTCGCGCGGCTTCTTCCTTTTAACCCGCTACGGTTTCGCGCGAGTTGCCCTCTTTTCCTCTCCCCACGGCTTCGCTTCTTCTTGCGCGGTTTCTTGCTGTGTTCTATGACTACTTCCGGTCTCACCACCCCCGTTATCTCCACCACTTCTGCAGCTCCTTCTCCACCTCCTCCTTCGGGCAACCTTGACACCCTTTCTAACCTGGTTGGCTCCAACTATCCCGATTGGAGCGTTTCTTTCACCTTCCTTCTTCGCTCTCAGCGCAAGCGTCATCACCTCACCGATGACCCTTCTCCTCGTAACTCTCTTGAGTTTGATGACTGGGATGCGAGTGATGCTCTTGTCCGCACTTGGCTGGCCAACAACCTCTCTGATGAGTGCCTTCCCGTCATTCGCCATGATGAGACGGTCAAAGCCGCCTGGCTTCACCTCGCTGCTCCCTATTCGAAGGGGGACAGACGTCCCGCATTTATACTCTCTATGCGGACCTCTTCGCCCGCCCTTCTATGTCTCCTGCTGCGGCTTATCAGCAGGTTCAGGCTCTTGGTGCTGAAATCCTCCAGAATCGCCCCTTCTCCGCGGACTTGGCCGAACAACACAAACACTTCCAGGAACTCCTGGTTGTTTGTTATCTTCTCCGTCTCGCCGATTCCTATGATATGATCCTCCAACAGATCCTGGGTGAGGCGGAATCTCCTACTTTGGATGCCACGCGCGCTCGCATTGCCGCTGTTACTTCGCTGCTCCAGCGGCCTCTGTTGGCCTCCCCCCTTCCCAGGACTCCTTTGCTCACCAAGCTCAGAAGGGGGGCCCTAGTGACCGCGGTCCCTCCGGCGGACGGGGTTCGTCCCGGTTCTTCTGCTCTCACTGTGGTCGTACCGGCCATTCTGTTGACCGCTGCTGGCAGAAACGTCCTCATCTTCGCCCTTCCGGTGATGCTCCTTCTTCGGCCTCCGCCTCTTCTCGGCCGTCTGCCTCTGTAGCCACGATGTCAGGTAGTGCCCACGTCGTTACCCAAGGTAAATGGCTGATTGACTCTGGTGCTACGAATCATATGACGGACAACCCTCATTGCTTCTCCCGTCTTGAGACACATGACCGCTTACCCCTGGTTCGTGTGGCGGATGGTTCACCGTCCCCGGTTCATGGGACGGGCATGGTTCAACTCACCCCATCGCTTTGCTTGGAGGACAATCTCTATGTCCCGACGTTCCCGTGCAATTTATTATCTATTACTACTTTATGCCGGCAACTTCAGTGCTCCATCTTATTCACTCCAACTACTTGTTCTTTTCAGGACCCGAGGACCCAGCGGACGATTGCTACTGGGACTGAGAGTGACGACCTCTACTTCCTCGACGATGTTTCCGCTCTATCCGCCTACTCCGCCTCCACCGATCTCCTTCAGTGGCATCTTCGCCTTGACCATCCTCCTCCTCGGATTCTTCGATAGCTTCTGCCCCACTTACCTCCTATCAGTTCTCCGCTCAACTGTGATGCGTGTCAGCTTGGCAAACATCATCGCTCCTCCTCCCACTGAAGCAAGACCGTGGCTCCTCTCGCCCGTTTGATCTTATTCATTCTAATGTATGGGGTCCGGCTCCTACCCTCACTGTTGGTCGGGGTAGTTCCTATTTTGTCACTTTTATAGATGATTTTTTTCCGATGTACCTGAGTGTATCTATTAAAAGATCGCTCTGACCTCTTTTCTGTTTGGCAATCATTTTATTTTATGATTCAGAATCAGTTTGACATTTCTATTAAAGTTTTACGTTCTGATAACGCCAAAAGAATATCTTAATCATGAGTTCTCCTCTTTCTTTCACCAACATGGTCTTCTTCATCAAAGTACTTGTGTTTACACCTCCCAGCAGAATGGGGTGGCGGAGCGTAAAACCGTCATCTGCTTGATGTTGCTTGTACTCTCATGATGCAGATGCACGTACCTGACTCCTACTGGGGCTACGCTGTGCTCCTCGCCTGCTATCTCATCAATCGCCTTCCCTCCACAGTTCTCCACGGCCAGACCCCCTTCTCCATTCTCTACCCCCACAAGGAACCTTTTCCTCTCCCTCTCCGTGTCTTTGGCTGTACGACCTTTGTTCACGCTCCCTCCGCTACCCGCGACAAGTTTTCCCCCCCGTTCCACCAAGTGTGTCTTTCTGGGGTACTCTACCACTCAGAAAGGCTATTGCTGTTTTGACCTCCTTCTCCGCAAGCAATTTGTCTCCGCGGATGTGACATTTTTCGAGAACGCTTCCTACTTCTCTCCTACCTCCTCTCTTCCTTCTGATCTCTCCGTTCCCTCCACGCCTCTCGACGTCTCCCCACCTCCGTCTCCTCCTCCACCGTCTCCTCCTTGTCCGTCTCCCCACCCACCCCTCCTCCTCCTCTCCGACGCCGTCTCTCTAGTCCCGGGCCAGCCTTCTCCGCCACGGACGCTCCGGTCGCTGAGGCACCCGTCGACCTGGATCTTCCCACTGCTCTTCGCAAAGGGGTGCGGGCGTGTACTCAACACCCTCTTGCGACAGTTGTTTCCTATGCTCGGCTTTCTCCTTCTCGCAGGTGTTTTGTCTTGGCTATCTCCGCTACTTCTACTCCCCGCACCTACCAGGAGACTCTTACTCTCTCATTGGAAGTCTGTCATGGATGAAGAGATTGCTACTCTTACTGAAAGGGGTACCTGAACCATTGTTCCTCCTCCCGTGAGCACTGATGTGGTTGACTGTCGCTGGGTCTTCGTTGTGAAATTTCGGCCCGACGGCACTGTGGATCGCTACAAGGCCCGGCTGGTGGCCAAAGGCTTCACTCAGACTTACGACATTGATTACTTTGACACTTTTTCTCCGGTTGCTCGCCTCAGCACCATCCGGGTTCTTCTCTCTGTGGCTGTTAACCGGGATTGGGCTATTTCCCAGCTTGATGTGAAGAATGCTTTTCTCTATGACGATCTTCAGGAGGACGTCCTACATGGAGCAACCTCCTGGGTATGTTGCTCAGGGGAGACACGCGTATGCCATTTGAAGAAGGCCATTTATGGCCTAAAGCAGAGCCCTCGGGCGTGGTTCGACAAATTCAGTGACATTGTGGCTACCATCGACTTTACAAGGAGTTCGGCCGATCACTCCTTATTTATTCGCAAAACGGCCTCGGGACTGGTGGTTTTGGCAGTATATGTGGATGATATTCTTCTTACTGGCGATGATCGAGATGGGGTGGAGTTGACGAAGAAGCACCTCCGTCAACACTTGGTCACGAAGGATATGGGCTCCCCGAAATACTTTTTGGGGATAGAAATCTCTCGGAAACTTGACTCGTTGGTCCTCTCCCAACAGAAGTATGCCCTTGATCTTCTACACGAAGCGGGATTGACAGGTGCCAAACCGGCTCGGTTTCCCATGGCTATTGGAGAAGACAAAACATGGACGGATGACTCGCCTCTTTCTATCTGATGTCACCAGGTACAGACGTTTGGTAGCAGACTCATCTATCTCACGGTGACTAGACCCGACATCGCCTATGCTGTAGGCAAAGTCAGTCAGTTTATGCAAGCTCCCAGGGAGTGCCATCTTCAGTCTGCCCTGAAGATTTTAGAGTATATCAAAGCAACACCAGACAAAGAGCTAATCTTTCAGAAGAATGGTCATCTGAGGGTTGAGGCCTACTCAGATTCTAGTTACGCGGATGACAAAGGCGATCGTAAATCCACATCAGGTTTTTGTACCTTTGTTGGAGGAAATCTTGTGAGTTGAAAGAGCAAAAAACAGTCTGTTGTCTCCAGATCCAGTGCAGAAGCCAAATACCGGAGTATGGCGTCAACCACGTGTGAGTTAAAGTGGTTGCAGGCTCTCATGCTTGACCTAGGGGAGGTCTATGACTATCCTCTTCCTATGTTCTGTGACAACAAGGCCGCCATATACATATCCAGAAATCCGGTCTTCCATGAGAGAACAAAGCATATAGAGGTTGACTGCCACTTCATTCGGGAAGAGATTTTGAAGAAACAGATCTGTACGCCGTTTGTCACCTCTGACAAAGAATTGACAGATATCTTCACAAAGCCGGTCTCTACTTCATTCTTCCACATTTGTGACAAGCTGTGCATGATTGATATCTATGCTCTAGCTTGAGGGGGAGTGTTGAAGTATTGACCGGGCGGCCTTGCGGTCTTGTCCAGCGTTTGTTGGCCGAGCGGTCTGGCGGTCTCACTCAGAAGCCTGGAGACCGGGCGGTCTATCGGTCTCCAATTGCGGCCTGTTCTTATCCTGCTGGAGTTGCCGAGCGGTTAACGCATTTGTCTAACCGCGCGGCCTATGCGGTCTCCTTTATTTCTAGCCGCTCAGTACTGTAAATGTTTAGTCCCACATTGTTTGTTTGTACTCTCCCATATCCCCTCCATTCTATAAAAGGGAGGTCATACCTTTGTAAATGATATCTTTTTTGGATAATAAAATTTCAATTATTCAAAACTCTATCCGTTTGTTTTTGCAAGTTCGCTACTTTTTACAATTATAACGTACTTGTCGAGTAACTAAGGCCTTTTTAGTTTGCATAGCACGACATGCATGACATAACATTGCATTAGCACACGTGCCAAGTTAAAGATGTACATGATGACATATGTACACACATGGTTTTGAGTCAAATAGAATAAAAAATTCATGCATTCATGATTTAGGCACATGAGATAGTAGGATGACAGTGTATCATCCTAAGTTTAGGCATGACAACATAAATGAAAATCGCAGAGCGAGTTAGCAACATGAACAAGTATTTAATTATGTATTGTCTGAACTAAGTTGTTTGGTTCTAGCAGTTAAGTTAGGTTTTGATTAGGTATTGGAGCTTGTGAATAAGAGGACCCCATCGCCGATCGCCTTCAGGGCGAGGACCTTGTGGAAGGCGGTCAAGCTGAATTCCATATTTTCCTCGTGCAGGTAGCATGCATATGCGATAAGAGCGCTGATTGCATTTGGGTTGATCTGCGCCGGGATCATTCCGAAGTACCAGAAGACTTGGCGCACCTTAGGCCACAGGGGCAACATGAGTCCAATCTTGAAGTGTGCCAAGGGGAAGGCGAGCTCCGCGCCGAAGAGCGAGTTGAGGAACTTGTCGGGGATCGCCCTTCTCGCGGTATATCCCCGCAACAAATAGCGGGTTTCGAACTTGCTTAGCTCCTTGCCCGTGGCCTGTGAGCTCGGAAAATTATGGTTCCTAAAATTGCGCACGTAGTGTTGAGGTTTATTAATCAAGAGCTGGAGTGAAGAGGAAGTTTCAGGGACAAGTAAGGCGTGCCCAACTGCGGTCAGGGACCCCCTATTTATAGCCCCAGACCTCAAACCTACTCTCGCGCGAGTAAACCCACCCCCAGGTGGGCATCTAGGAAAAATAATAATGAATAAAAAACTGGGAAAGAGTTGCAATATTCAATTCATTAGGATATAATACGATTACAGATGGTCGCGAGTACAAAAAACCTCACCCAAAAAATAATTTAAGCAACATATGTGAGGCGAGAACAAAAAAATATCGCTAACGCGTGTCACATCAGGCGCTCAAGAGTGGCACAATAAAAAATAAAAAATAATTTTTAGTTGCGAGGCACGAGACCACTACCTCGGCGACATGTGCGGCGTGGGTGGCGAGCCCTCAAGGTGTTTCCTCTTGCAGCTTGCAGATCCTCTAGCGCCTTTCGTATATTCTCCTCACTCCGCCTAAGCTTCTTCTTGCTTCGTTTAATGTGCTCCTCCAGCAAGGAAGCATCACCGACGATGCTCGACACCTGCGCGAACCTCTAGAGATCATCCTCGGTGGCCTGTTGGCAGGTCTCCACTTTTTAGAGCTTGTCCTCCTTGTCAGAGATCTTGGCATATAGCCCGTTCTTGCTCCCCATTTGTTGTTGAAATTATTCCGCCTCAGCGAGACGAGTTCTTACATCATCCAACCCCTGGTTCAACTCAGTAGGAGGCGCCATCATAAGAAAATTATCATGAGCACGGAGGATGGCGATTAGCCGGGCCCAGAATTCCTCGTCAAACCTTGGCTGGCCTGCCAGGAGCTCCCTTATGGGTGTCGTCATGACAGGCAGAAGCGTTTTCGGATTTGAGTATGAGGACGCCGAATTATGAGGAGAACTCGGCGCGCGGCGGCCTGAAACGAGGATCAGGGTGAGATTATCCAAGGGGAAGCCCATGACAGGAGGAAGTATTTGAGTACCATTCAACGGAGGGACACTGCATCCCGACAACGAGGCGAGTTCCCCTGAAGAACCTTAGCTGGTCGAGGTCGCTGTAGCACATCTGTCCTCCTTAGTGGGCGGCCGATTGTGAGCGACTCCTCGCCTGAAGAGTGACGGGGCGGATGAGCGACCCCCAGAGGGTGTTGAGGCGGAGGAGGCAGAGGGATGCCGATGTTCCCCACTTGCCCTGGAGCTGAAAAAGACGTCGTGGTCACGCCCCTCGCCAATGCCTCGACGGGTTACTGGTCAAGCGACAGTTTACGACAGGGAGGGACTGCTGCAAAGAGAACAAATCAGCGAAAGACCGATTGAAATTACTGAAGCATTAGGGCACTCAATTGTAATTATGGCAGGGCGAGATGTGGAAGGGGCCGTAGTATTCACGGCGCCTGTGTATGGTCCCCCATTTCCAGCCTCGCCCCCCAAGGTTGTGGTCGCGTTCTCACCCTCCCGACTGGGGGATCAGTGGCAGGCTCTTCGACGACAGGCGACGCCCTCAGCTTCCTAAAGAAGATTCGCACCTCGCAGTGGAATCTGGATTTCTAGAAGACCTCTCTCCGGTAGTTGGAATGGTGACCCTTTTCCATTTAGGCTTCCTCCTCGTTGGGTTAGGACGGCGAAGAGCGGAGAGTTCACCGATCAATCCTAGGACAGCGGCTGCCTCGAGATCATCGTCGGTCGTAGCCTGGTTGGCGGCCACTGAAGAACCACCCTCAGAAGTCTTCTCAGCGCTAAGAAACTGCAGGACTTGCCCTCTATTTATAGAGGGGAAGCGACAAATCGTTAAACCCCCTCTTTCCTAGGGTTGAGCTCGCCAAATAAGAGTTGAAATTTCTTTCAGACCTCTGGCGAGATCGCAAAGAACATGCTTTGTGTACAACCCATATTAGGCGAGTAGGCTGAGTAGGCGGCGACAGAGCGGAGTAGACCTAGTATCCTGGGCCGTACTCACCTACCTCCCGAGGAAGAAGAAAGACAAGTCCAGACAGATATGTCGTACTTGCTCCTTTAAAGTAGCGATATGCGAGTTCGTGCTGCCCCAGCTCGTGAGTCTTCCTTTGTTTTTGGCTACTTGGTCGCTGGTGAGATTACCCGCGGGTCGCGTGGGCTGCGAGTTGTGCGATCGGAAGGCGTGATTAGCTATCTACATGCCATTTAGGTTTGCAAATAGTAGTTTGGTTAAGGTGGAGGCAGCTACCTGCAGATCAAAAAAATACTGTTTTACCCTCAGGTTGGTTAGCCTATAAATAGGACCCTCAATCCCTCAGATCAGACAGTTCCCCCCCTTGAGAGAGCTCGAGCTCCCCTTTGTCTTTTCTTTCTATATGAGGGATTGGCTCAGCTCCTGGTTTTTGAAGGGGAAGTGACAATCAACTTCTGGGTTAGTGGCGCGACCCGCTCATTGTACCCTGAGGATCTTTTCTATAGACATTCATCCACCGTTAGTGAGGACCAATTCTAGGCTCAAAATACTTATTCCTAGGGATTTGACGGTGATAAAAGTTACCCAAGCCACCTCCTTGGTCTGAACTCAGTTGAACCGGTATCCGAGTTTCAATAATTGTGTTTATATAATATTGGTATAGTTGAATATACACTATTCCTTTTTAAGTTTTATTTTTTCCCGCTTCTTATTTCACGTGATATGTCAGGATTATATCCTATATATTTGTATGCTTGGCCAAATTAGGGCAACAAAATCCAATTTTCTATTCATTCCACTTGGTTTCAGAGCCAACCCGTGCTCTTAGTTCCGCCGCTTCCGCAATCCTGCGTCCCACGTCCCGACGGTGCGACCGCTCCTGATACCTGACGGTGCCTTCTCCTCCGACGTGATCTCGATCCCGATCCCACCAACGACGCCTAGTCCCACTATGCTCCTTCAGGTGTTGCCCCAGTCGTCTCCTTCTGGTGCTGCCCTAGGCCCTAGTTGTTTCCTTTGCCGCCCGAGCCTAGGCTTTCCAGCGCCTCGGGCTTCCAGCGCCTAGGGCTTCTCCAGCGAGCTTTTCCAGCGAGCTTCTCCGGCGGGCTTCTTCAACGTCCTTCTTTGTCCGGTTTTTCCGTGCGGCCCTTTGTCTCCGACTGTTTTGTCCTCCATGGGGGATGTCGGAGACATCGCGGTCACATCGTCCATTGTCTTCTCTGGCGACACGATCTGACAGACACTCGTAGGATGTGTTTTTCTTCCGACTTCAATTCTTCATCTTTCTAGTTTTCTTCGGACTGCCATCGATGGAGGATTCCTCCAAAATCTCATCATCTCCCCACACAGGTGCCCTCCATAGTCCCTCTGCAGATCCTCCTTGGAGTCACAGTACATCTGGTTCCTTGAAGATCACTACTGTTGACTTGGATGACACAGATTATCTTGAATGGTGCAGGGCGGCACAACATGCTATTCGCAGTCGCCCGCTATATGGGCATATTGATGGTACCACTGTTGAGCCACCACATACCAATCCCTTATGGAAAAATGGGATGCAGACAATTTCTTGGTTATCTCATGGTTACTTCACTCTATGCCCCCCTCAGGTGTATCATAGGTACATGCTTCTGGATTCAACTTATGAAATTTGGACAAGGGCCCGTGACACCTACTCTCAAGTAGACAGTTCGGCTCAAATTTATGAGCTCACTCGCTGTGTCTTGGAGCTGAAGCAGGGAACCATGTCAGTCTCTGCCTACTACTCTGAGTTTGAACGACTGTATCAGGAGCTGGATTACTTCAACACCTTTACCGCTGCTTGCACTGCTGATGCGCAAGCTTTTCAGAAGGATAAAGACCGTTTTCGGGTTCACACATTTCTTATGGGGCTCAATATGAAGTTTGATGCAGTTCACCTACATGTCTCACACCGCGAGCCTCTTCCCTCTCTTTAGGAAGCCGTCAGTATGCTTCTTAGTGATGAGAATCGTCGCCGCTCTCTTGGTTTCTCTACCGACCACTTGGCTCCTGCTGGGATTGCTCGAGGCCCTCCTCCTTTATGCAGCCACTGTGGGAAGAAAGGACATACTAAGGTTGCCTGTTTCCATCTACACCCTCATCTTTCTCCCTCTGGCCGATGGTCTGGTGCTCGTGGGAGAGGTGGTCACCGTGGAGGTGGTCGACAACCTGGTGCCCGCACTCAGTATTCTGCACATTCGACTGAGGTTTATGAGGATACCTCTGGGGTTTTTTCTGCTATGGAGTTAGAGGTCTTACGTCGTATGTTGCGTTCCCAAACTGACTCGACATCATCTGATTCCACTGTCACGTTTGCTACTTCAGGTATCTTTAGTGCCCATGCTGTGCATTCCTTCCATTCCGAGTGGATCATCGACTCGGGTGCGACGAATCACATGGCTGGCTCTGCCTTAGGTTTTACCTCCTATATTACTCTCTCTGGTCATGATAAGGTTATTGTTGCTAATGGTTCCCTTTCTTTTATTAGTTGTAAATGGACCGTTGCATGTTCTCCCGACCTATCTCTTTCTCCCGTTTTGCACGTCTCTTTGTTTTCTCGCAATTTTCTCTACATAAGTCACTTAATTGCTTCTTTAAATTGCTCCGTAAGACCGTAACCTTTTTTCCTGATGTTTGTGTGTTTCAGGAGCTGGATACGAAGCGGATGCTTGACAGTGGTAGGACCGTATGAACTTTGGTGGGTTGTACTTGCTGAACTAGTCGTTATCTCCCAGTGCTCTCTGCACCACAAGTGCTCTGACTTTACACGACATTTGGCGCTGACATCTGCTCCTTGGCCACCCTTCTTCTTTCTATCTTATCAAGCCGTTTCCTGCTTTCAATTATTTAATTAAATCGTTTACTTGTGAGACATGTGAACTCTCAAAACATGTTCGTTATAATATCAGTCATGTTTCTTTTTCTAGTTCATGTCCTTTTGATGTTATACATTCTGATGTTTGGGGTCTCTCTCATGTGTTATCTTTAACTGGCTATAAATAGTTTGTTACATTTATTGATTGGTGTTCTCGTACTACTTAACTGTATTTATTAAAAAAGAAGAGTGACATGCTTATTTGATTTCGGTCCTTTCATCAAATGGTTGTGACACAGTTCAACGACATAATTCATGTGCTTCGTAGTGATAATTGTGGAGTATGATGATCGGGGAGCATTTGGTGCCTATCTTGTCGAACATGACATAATTCACTGAACCACATGTGTCCACACTTCTTCTCAAAATGGTGTAGCCGAACAAAAAATAGGCACTTACTGGAGGTGGCTCGGTGTTTGTTAATTGTCATGAACTTTCTTAAGTTGTATTGGGGTGATGCGGTTCTGACTGTAGGTCATCTCATTAATCGCATACCGTCTCGCTCCCTTTCTTAAGATACGCCTCTCTCCCGTTTAGTCAAAAAACACATTGCCCACACCTCCCATATCGCCCCTTGCATCTTTGGCTTAGTCTGTTTTGTTCATGTTCATACCCCGCATCACGATAAACTAGATGCTCGTTCCCTCCGCTGTGTTTTTGTAGGCTACTCCTCTACCACCAAAGGGTATCAGTGTTATCACCCCCCTACACGTCGATATTTCTGCATTGTCAATGTTACTTTTCGTGTGGGAGTCTTATTTTGGTCCTCATCAGGAGGATACACGTAGTAACAGTGATGAGACCATCAACTCCCCTCTCCCGATTGTTACTTTTCCTATTCCTCCGCCTCATGTTCCTAGTTCACCCAATACTGCTTCTGTTCCTCCCACCTCTATTCCTCCTATGTTATATACATACTCTCGCAGACCTCAGACTGTTGAGCAAGTACTGTCTGTGGATGTTCCTCCCGTGCCGGTGTCTGCCTCTGCTCCAGATTCAGATGATGATCTCTATGTTCCCCTCGCTCATCTCAAAGGTAAAACTGGTGGCACCAAACACCCAATTGCTAACTACATTTTTTACCATCACCTCTCAGGCTCAAAAAGCTTTTATCTTATCTCTTTCCTTTATTGTGGGTCCTAAGACTGTTAGGAGGCTGTTCAGATACCTGAGTGGAAATAGACTACGAAAGAAGAGATGTGTGCCTTAGAAAAATAGAACATGGCGACTTGCAAGTCTTCCCCCTGTGAAGCGGACAGCTGGAGCACGCTGGATTTTCTATGTTAAGCAGAACCAAGATGGGGTGGTGGAGCGGCATAAAGCATATTTGGTTGCCCAAGGGTATACCCAAACCCAAAGAATTGACTACCAAGAAACCTTTGTCCCGGTTGTAAAGATGAACTCTAATTGGGGGATCCTCTCTTGTGCTTCTTGTCTTGGGTGGGAGTTACAACAATTTGATGTCAAAAATGCATTCTTGCATGATGATCTTGAAGAAGAGGTTTACATGACCATCTCTCCCGGCTTTACCAAAGAAGGGTCCAATGGAAAGGTCTGCCGTCTGCAGAAATCCCTATATGCCCTGAAACAGTCCCCTAGAGCCTGGTTTGGACGATTTAACAAAACCATACTTCAACTAGGCTATACTCAAGGACATGTTGATCATACCCTCTTTATCAAGAGGAAATGAGCTCAAATATCAATTCTTGTTGTCTACGTGGATGACATCGTCATTACAAGAGATGACCTAGAGGAAATCATGCACTTGAAAGAACAATTGAGCAAAGAATTTGAAGTCAAGGATCTGAGGAAGTTAGAAATTTTTCTTTGAAATTGAAGTAGTGAGGTCTCGTCGGGGGATCTTCATCTCTCAGAGAAGTATACCTTTGATCTTTTGGAGGAAACTAAGATGCTAGGGTGTGCACCCATGGATACACCTATTGAGGCTAATCACAAGATTGATGCCGATACTAGTGGGGAGGAAGTGAATGCTTCAAGGTACCAACGATTGGTTGAGAGACTCGTATACTTATCTCGTACTCACCCTGATATTACGTACGTCGTGGGTGTCCTAAGTAGATTCATACACTCTCTCACAACTCGCCATCAGCAGGCCGCATAAAGTGTGTTGAGATACCTCAAGAAGTCTCCAGGATGTGGGATTATGTTCTTTGCAAACCAACCTTTGAAAATTGAGGTGTTTACAGATGCTGATTGAGCTGGTACTCAAGATGATAGAAAGTCTACTACCTGGTATTGCTCGTTTGTGAGTAGAAATCTTGTATCTTGGAAGAGCAAGAAAGATAATGTTGTCACCCGCTCAAGTGCCGAAGTAGAATATAGAGCTATGACGCAATGAGTATGTGATGAGTTGTGGCTGAAGATAATTCTCCAAGATATGCGTCTCCAGGGGAACAAAACAATTATTATCTATTATGACAACAAAGTTGCCATTAGTATTGCTCACAACCCAGTTCAACATGATATGACGAAACATGTTGAAGTTGACATACATTTCATCAAAGATTACCTTGACAAGGGAAATATCTGTATCTGTACTTCGTTGGTGAATTCGTATGATCAACTGGCCGATGTCTTCACCAAATGATTAAACATTGATAACTTCATGAACTATACAGTCAAGTTGGGGATGATCGATATATATTCCCAACTTGAGGGGGAGAGTTGACTATACATTGTTCTTTTTTAAATTTTATTTTTTCCTGCTTCTTATTTCACGTGATATGTCACGTGGATTATATCCTATATATTTGTATGCTTGGCCAAATTAGGGCAACAAAATACAATTTTCTATTCATTCCACTAGTATTTGGTGCGCAAATAGCTCAAATTGGTGTGTAGTTAGCGGCCTCCTCCTTCTGCGTTTAGTCTCACATCTCAGATTTTGTTTTTGAGCCTCCCTCTTGTGTATATATTGTAGAAATGTACTTTTTGTAGTGTGTGTGAATAATAAAACTTCATTCATTTTCATTTCTACTCATACAAAAGAAAGTAGTTCAATTTTTTAACAAATACTGTATATGTTCCAATTAACGGAGATGATTCCTTCAAATACTGGAAATTTTGATGATAGGAGCAAAAAAAGTCATATTTATCCTCATAAGTCATAAAATTGCCACAAATTCTGTCCATGTAATATTCAGTAGCTTTTTTTATGTTGCTTTCCATAATATTTCCAGGTCCACAAAAATGGAAGGATTCGGTAGGGATCATACCCACATACTTTTTTGAGATAGGGTGACCAAAGTATCTTACTTGCCTATGAGTAGTTCACCATTTCTTGATATGGCTTACATTGTACTCCCATCTTGTCTTAATCCAAGCAGTACACATTTTTTTGGTTCTTTATATTTTATTTTTAACTCTCAATTGCAGCTTTAGATAATTGAAGTATTTTTATTTTCTAATTATGCAGATTAATGTGAATGGCCAGCAGTTTTTTCACCCTGATGTGATGCAAGCTGCCAATCTGGGGAACAGTCAATTATTGCAAGAACCATTGCTTCCTTGTATTATTAACAAGGATTTGAGGAAATCTGGTAACCTGGAGGCAGGCAATTCATTCCTTTCTCTTCTCTCTGGTCGTTCAAATTATTTATCTGGTGAACTTTTACCCCCGCTGAATCCAAGTTCAGAACTGTCCAAGCTCCCTATTTCTGTTCGTGAAGCCTTCAGACAATCTTCAACATGCAGTTTCTCATCAAATTTCATTCCACCCCGGTCAAAATATCATTGCAATGATGCCATATTTAATGGAGTACTTCCTTCCTTTGCTGCATCCAGACCATTAGCGGCTGATTTGGCAAAGGATCTTCAACCTCTTATTCCTCATTCTGATATTTTAGGATCTTCTAAAGCTTATTCCAAGCACTCTTCTGAAGATATCACCAGAGGGATAAGAGTGTACTCAAGGGGTTTTGGTTCATCTTCTCCGAGTTGTTCTGCATTTCTACATCAGAATAATCAGGCATCTCAGCATCTTCCATCAGATGCTAATGTTCATGACATTATATCTCCACTCCTTTTTAGAGACCATCCACGTGTGTTATGCATGAATACTGGTAAATGCTTCCTTCATTAAGGCTATTTCACACATGTTAGGAAGCTGTTAGATTACGGATAAATTCCTGGCAGAATCTGACAAGGGAAAGGGCCGATGGGGGTTAGGGAAAGACGAAACCCTAGAAAGAAATAGGGAAGAAGGGACAAACTTGAGAGAGGGAGAGGGGAAGTTAGAGAGAGATAAAGAACTTCACTAATATTTCTTGCATAACCATTACAAGACCCCAAAGGCCCTATATACAGGCGCTGATGACATAATTGTAAATATCACAAACATACAACAAATATTAAAACACTAAAATGCTACGGAACGACTCGATATTACACGACTCGATACAATACGATTCAACATACAAATAATAATAATAATGCAAGATAACTGATGGCGGATCCGTAATATTCCATCAGTCCTTCAAAACGAGCTTGCCCTCAAGCTTGTCTACCAAGTGGGTGGCTGGATCATCTGGTACCTTGACCTCCCGCCAGAACAAGGCCAGGTAGCGCGTAGCAGCGACGACGGTGTTGGCGAGTAACGGCGCGCCATCGGAAAGACGGGCGATAGAAGTAATGGCTTCCACAAGATCGGTGGAGCGGTGGTGAAGAGCAACCACAAGGATGTCAGAGACGCGATGACCGACAACGGGAACGGACTTGTTAGGAGTAACGGAGCATGAAGAGGCAAAAGAGGCAGCAAGGCAGGAGCCGACGAAGCAAGAGCCGGGAGAGGAGGCTGTGAGATGGCTAAAGGAGGCGACAGAGCGGGTGATCGGAGAGGTGGAGGAAGAGGTGGAGGTACGAACACCGTGGAGAGATGTGGTACATCGACGGTCGGTGGCTTTTGACAGGAGGATCGACTGCGACACAAAGGAGGGATTGGTTTCGTCGAGGAATGTTGGGGGCGACATGACAAGGAAACTTCACATGGTGTAAGAGGCAGCTGCAGTGGAGACGGCTTAGGGCAGGGAACCTCGTTGGGGGGGGGGGGGTTGCAGAAACCCATTCGCCGAACCCAAGGAGACGATCGACTTTGGAATGGAGAGAGGCGCATGTGGCAAAGATTTGTGCCTCTAGGGTCGGGAAATCCAGTCGGGGGCTCTTGTCCAACGACGACAAGAACAACGACCCGTAAGCGGCAGATTGTGCGGCGACCATGGTGCGAGGGATATTGACATGAGGCAGGGCCGGAGTTTGGCGTGGTGGATGACGAGATGTGAGCGACAGAGCAGCCATGAAGCGGTGGAGCCGAAGGAATCAGCTGACAACCAGAGGGAGGGCCCTAACACTTGTGGATGTCTAGTAGGTGGGGCTGGGATACCGTGGAAGCAGAGACTAGGGATTCAACTGGCGGAACGAGCCAAAAACAACGGGCCAATGAACGCCCAGACGTAAGAAGAGGCAAACTCCCTGGCACAGCGTAGCGGCGGCTTGGAAACTAGACGTGGTAGGCTGACAGAGACGTTGCGTACCTGGACCGGGAGTGGCAGTGTAACAACCAAAAAAAGGAGTTGGAGATAACAGGATAAAAGTCGACCTGGGCTCGACGAAAATCGTCGAGCGGAGCTCGACGAAAATGTCGAGCGTCGAGCAGAGTTCGACGATTATGGTCTATTATGTGAAATCAATCCCGTTCGACGAACTAAAGCCCGTTCGACGAACTCACTCCCGATCGACTAATTTCGTTCGACGAAATCAGCCCCGTTCGACGATATGTCGAAATAAAATATGGCGGAGCGGTGACTCGTGTCAGGTGGCTGGTGAGCGGCCAGTAAGCGGTGGGTGACTTTTCAGCTCAAACCCGAGCCGTTGCTGTGTTTTGATGATTTTATCATGTGACTGGGGTGAAACCAGAGACCACTTATGCAGAGGGATTGGAATGAGGAAATTATTATTTCCCTTTCTCTCTCTCTTTTTTGCATTCCAATTCTGGAGCAGAAAACTTACGGCTGGAGCTATGGTTTGGGTGGACTGGAGTAGGTCTTGTGATTAGAATCAAGATCTGAAGCTAGATTCTCGAAGGGGAAAGTGAGACGCTCATTTCCATCCACGTAGAAAAGCTTTATCATGGCTCCGAAGAGAACTTCAAGTGTAACGAGTTTCTCCTGGACAAGTGAAGTCCTCAATATGCATACTTGTATGGATCCCCTCACCAAAAGGTGAAAAAGGGTGGATTCCAATGGGTAGATCGGTTTGATCCCCATATATTATTGCATTTAGATCCAAAAATATAGAGTATGAAATATGCATGCTGTGTGAAGCCCATCCGTACTGGTTGGTCTGGATTGGTGATGTTTGTTTTGCGTGCCGGAGAAGACTCCGTGGATATGCGTGTGATGTACGTGTAAAATCCGGGGTCTGGGGGTGTGCAGTGTAACATCCGGAAATCTGACGCGAGAAATTATTTAAAATTTGTAGGGGCAAGTCGCGACAGATTTTGATCGAGACAGCGCGTCGTCAAGGTATACTGTTACTTTTCCTTATGGTAGCGACTGATGGTTCGTTCAGTGCGTTAATTATAGTGAGACGCATTTTAATTTAGTGGCGCACGCGGTGAATAGGTGTTAATTTTCGAAGGAATTGGTTTGGGGTGCCAATAACAATTTCCCCCCCTCACTTCATACGGTTATCAAAACCGTATGACCCATCAAATAAAATCCCGCACATTCATTTTCACGGGAGAAGAGGAAAACCGCAGCCCGACGTCCCGTTTCCCGCAAACAGCGACGACGCCAAGCCAATGCGCCTTCCGCGCCCTTTCCGCCGGCCGATTTCCCTCCGGAACTCCTCTCCGACCTCTCCTCCTTCCTCTACGAGCGCCGGTGGACATTTCTTTTCCTTCCTTGGCCGTGGAAGTGCCGGATTCAACCCTAGCCGGTGGTAGTGGAAACGATTTCGTTTCCGGTGAGTTTATTTCTCCTTTATCTCTATTTCCTTTGTGGAAATTCCTTGATTTAGAAGTTAGTCTAACCTAGGTTTTGTTCCTAATGCCCTAATTAGGTTTTGGAGTTCGTGATTCTCCGCAGAATTAGGTTTGAGCGCTTTGAGAGCCTTAATCACTCCACGTAAAGGTAAAATATGATGTTTAGCGCTTGAAATTTTGTAACCCTAGTTGTATAGAAATTTTCCACGGAAAATCGTAAAGGGGAAAAATTATGAATTTAGGGCTACTGTAAATTTCAGGATTTTGGTGGGGTCAGGGCAGCATTCTGAAGTCCCCAGCAGTAGGATTGCCTTCGGAAGAGAAGATGTTTCCGCGCTGAGTGTACGAACGCCGCAACACCACTGTAAGGAAACTTAATTTCTGTTAGTTAGACATAACAAATAATATACTTTATATACGCATGTGTAGGGTTTTGTACAAATATCATGACCATGCATAGAAAGGTGTGGTGATAGGAAAACGGTCGCGGAAAATGTGTAGGATGACACCCTTCTCCAAGACCCAAGTAGTCAGATCAGGATTGGTAATGTTAGGTACGAAACCTATACCTGTGTATGTAAGTTTGGAATTTGTCCAATGAAGGGCGTGAATGTCCCTTCTAGTCGACCATAAGAAAGTTAAGGGTCGCTCAGTAGTACACCAAAAGAGATGTCCCAAGCAGAGTAGCATTTGACCAAAAGGTCAGTAGCACACTTCAGTCTTTTCGTGCTTGGTAGAGGCGCACTACCTTTCTCATAGGGCATATGGTATCCTATGAGTAACAGAGTCTTGGGAGTTGACTCCCTTGAGACAGTTAGTAGATTCGAGACCGTGTCCGCGTGACACTAGAACAATTGAGTTCGTCAGATGGTCTCGGGTCGTCAGTTTCAGATTTTGCGCGTTAGGAGCTACTCTGCATAGAGCCTTCCTAGTAGAGGTGCAAGCTAGAGGTCACCTAGAACTCAAGTATAGACCTGACGTGAGACAGTATACCAGTAGTGAACGCCGGGACTTGGGTTAGTGAACTGAAAGTCACGAACATAGAACATGTAGATGTTTTGACCAGGTAGTGTTCTGAAGGCATGCATAACACACAACATGAATATTTTTAATGCACAAAAACATTTTTTAAAGACATGCATTCATCATATGAGAAAAGTTTTTAGTGTCACTAGGAGGAATTATTTTTTTTTACTCTGACCCATCGTGAGCAATGTTTTTACAGGTGACCCAGGTGAAAAACTACGCCTAGGATGAGCGTTTGGTGGCGTCAGTTTGTATTTTTTTTCCATACAGTTTTCCATTACTTCCAGTATATACTTGTAGGGTGGACAATGTAACCTGTTAACATTTTATATGCCATGTATCAGACATGTGATATCATTACAGATTTTCAGTTATTTCAATTCTATTCATGTGTAGTGGCTCTGTGATTTCAGATATCAGGTATGTGGTTACCCTTAGTTTATTTTCTTAGCTTCCATTGTTAGTTATAAATTTTTAGTAGCTTCTACTTTATACATGCTGAGTACTAGTTTTAATACTGTTTCCTAGTTTTCTTTATATCGCTGACCCGACCGGACAACTGATTTCTGAAATATTGGGAAGGGGTGTTACATGCAGGATGCTGCATCAAAGTACTGGAGGCATTTTCAGGAAAATACCCAAAAAAGATCACAGTCTGGAGAACTGTGGTTGTCGCCGGGCGACAGTGATTGTCGTCGGCGATAACTCCCAGTGAACTAAAATGTTGTGCGACCTGTCTCTGAGAGATCTGGGGGTCATTGTATGCAAAATGTGAGCCTAAATTGCCCAGCAATGGTGGGTACCAGCCTGAAATGGTAAAGAGCCGTGTGACTTATGATGAGTATCGTGGAGGCCAATTACTGTGCCATCAAGTTAAGTACCTCTGAATGACTGAGTCGTCAAGTTAAGTACCTCTGAATGAGCAGTCAGTCGTCAAGTTAAGTACCTCTGAACGACATAGTCGTCAAGTTAAGTACCTCTGAACAACAAAGTTACCGTTAAGTCATGGACCTCTGAACGGTGGTGTTACACAGAAGAGTCCGGTACACCGAAAATGTGCCCTGAGTGCACGGGGCGTGTGGTCGTTGAGCAAACGTCTGTGGTGAATGGTGCTTAAGTTCACCTTGATGTTGCCAATACATATATGTGCTATGCCTTGTTGCAGGGATGGAGAAATGCTGCCCCGAGTAAGGGGTGAGATCGTTATAAACGGGTCAGCAAAATGCTGACCGTTGCTTTGTTTATTACGTTTTTGTGGGCCCTTTTGTGCAGGTGCTGGAGAGCCAAGTGGAAAGTAGCGCGCTGAAGTCCATGTGCTGCAGTCGGCTGGCCCTCGAAGGCCCAAAAATGAATATTTACTGTTTTCATGTGTGACCGACCTGCATGCTGATGTATAAAACCACTTGTTGTATATGAAACAATTGTAATAGGCTCCGACCGAAACATGTGATGTAATATATGTGTATGTTATGTCATTCCTTTTGTGTAGTGGACATTCTCATTATGAGTGTGTTCTTAAATTAAAATGCTTCCGCTAGAATGCTCTGTAGTAGGACGCGTTTTTACTTGAACTTGGGTTTGGAAACAACTTGTAATCTCCTTACCTGTCCGTGGTATATGGCGTCGGGCCCCGGCCGGACCTTCTGTCATATTCTATGCGACGGATGGGGGGCGTTACCGGCAGAACCAGAGGCGGGTGGCGTTCCGGCGTCAAAAAGTCTTGAAACCACCGGATCGGGGCGGTTACATGCTGGGAGCGACGAACGCACGCTTGCAGTCTGCGGATCTGTGGCCCCGATGTCGGGATAGGCAAATCGGTAGGCAGGCAACCGCCATGGGGTGGATCTGCGGCTGCGAGCATGGATGGCAGTGGCGCTGGACATGGATCAACGGAAGGAACCCTGCTATGCGATGGAAGAATCAGAAAGAGTTTGATCGATCGCGATGTGCGTGCTTCCTGTCGCGGAAACGATCGGCGGGGTCGCGGCCTTGGATCGACGGAGTCGCGCGCTTCCCGTCGCGGGAGTTCGCCAGGAATCAGCGAAGTCGAAGGAATCGTCTGGAAACCAGAGGGAGGTCCCCGACCCTTGCGGATGTCCAGCAGGTGGGGCTGGGATACTGTGGAAGCAGAGACCAACAGGGACTCAAATGGCGGAACTGGACAAAAACAGCAGGCCGACGGACGCCCAGACGCAGGAAGCGGCGAACTCCCTAGCGCAGCGGAGCGACGGCTCGGAAACTGGACGCCAGGCTAGCGGAGACGCTGCAGATCTGGACTGGGAGTGGCGGAACCAGAGGCAGGCGGCGTTCTAGCATAAAAAAGGCTTGAAACCAGCGGATCAGGGCAATTATGTGCTAGGAGCGACGAACGCACGCTTGCAGTCAGCAGATTGGTGGCCCCGACGTTGGGAGAGGCAGATCAGCAAGTAGGAGACCGCCAGGGGGCGGATCTGCGGCTGCGTGCGTGGAGGGTAGTGGCGCTGGACCGGGATCGGTGGAAGGAACCCTACTATGCGACGGAAGAATCAGAAGGAGTCCGATTGACCGCGATACACACGCTTCCTGTCGCGAAAACGAACGACGGGGTCGCGACCTTGAATTGACGGAGTTGTGCGCTTCCCGTCGGGGGATCGGACGTCGTACGCGTTGGCGGCTTCGGTCGCGGGGACATATGCGAACAACGGCTGCTGTAGCGGGTGCGTGCGCGAACAGCGACAATGATGCGGGGTGAGGGAGGAATACCGGCGGCTGTTGTAGCGGGAGGAAAGGCAGGTCAGACCAATTGTTAGATCACAAATAAATTCTTTGGCGGAATCTGACAAGGGAAAGGGCCAGCAGAGCCGTGAAGGTGAGGGAAAGACGAAATCCTAGAAGGGAATAGGGAAGAAGGGAAGAACTAGAGACAGGAAGAGGGAATGTTAGAGTGAGATAGGGAACTTCAATAATATTTCTTGCATAACCATTACAAGATCCTAAAGGCCCTATATATAGGCGCCGATTACATAATTGTAAATATCACAAACATACAACAACTATTAAAACACTAAAACGCTACGACACGACTCGATATTACACGGCTCGATACAACACGACTCAACATATAAATAACAATAATAATGCATGATAACTGGTGACGGATCCTATGCAAGATTACTGATGGCGGATCCGTAACAAAAGCCCTCATTGTGTGGCAATTTCATGCAGCGGTGCTATATTAGCCCATTTTCCTTGCATTGTAATGATTAATTTGATATTGAATTGCTTCTACTCCCTTTTGCAATTCATCCTAACTAAGAGTTGTCATTTTCCATTGATGTTTGATAGCTGGGGAGCTCTTTGTGGATGACATGGGATTTTTGGGAGTTTTGTGCTCGTGTCATAATTTTCCTATGTCCGTGGCAAAGTTTTGTCAGGTAGGCAAATTAATTTGAAGCCTTCTGAACTGCAATCCACGCATAATCACATTGTTAGGTTTGGAAAGCATATTTCTAATGGGAAAATTGCTAGGCTGACTGAATTTGGCCAGGCTGAATAGTTCAAAAGGGACTTTATTGTTAAATTGTGAAAGCAACCCATTCAAGAGATTTAGGGGGCCTTTACCAAATCATATTCCTAATACAAATTTTTTCAGCATTCAGGGTTGACTTCAACAATCCCTTGTGAAGTTATAAGAATGGAAAATGGCATGACTCTTGCACAGTGGTGCAAAATGTGCTTTGGGGTAAGCACTTTTCATTCTTCATTCATGTTGTGTTTTCTATTATATCCAGTTACGTGGGCATTGTGGAAATGGTACTTAATTGATTTTTTATATGTATTGAGTTGTTAAATAACAGTAATAATGAATATCTGGCAAGGGAAATTGAAACTAGCATCTAACTCAAGTAGTGCTAAGTTTATGGCTGACAATTCTTTAATTGATCAGACAACAATCAGGAGTTTTGCAATGATGTTTGATTAAGCGTCTCAGTGCAAGGAAATGCAATGGCCATCTGAGGATGATTTATTACTATTTTTTGTAGCATTAAGATGCTGATCGCTTAAGTTTTTTTAAAGATTACAGAACCACAATTCCTTTTGAGTCCAAGTAAGCAATATCTCAATGAATGGTGAGAAGCCGCGGAACCTATGGTTCCAATGCAAGCACTATTTGAATGGATGAGAACTCAGGCTATGACCAATATAACCTGTGATGTAACTTCACCAGATAATTTACTGACATCGTTTTAATGATGTCAAAGAGGAAAACAGTTGTAATCTTTTGCCTATTAAAATGTGGTGTCTAGATAAAAAGTTGAAATATGCATATATTCTTATCTATAGTATCCATGTTGCCATTAACAATCTTGATTTCCCTTTTTGGTGCTTCCTGCACTGGTTTGAGTTTCTGGAACAACCTAAATTTTTCATTGTTGTTTCAGAATTTGACCTTAGGTGATCGTAGAGGACTGGACCAGTCAAAAAAAAATTCTTTGGAACGTGGTTCCATTTGCTCCAATGCTTCTGGTCTTTCTTCCTTGTCCAAGAATCACGGAACAATCAACTCAGTCAAGGCATATGGTGAGTTGAGAAGATCCGGAGAGCTCAAGGAAGATACTCTATATGCTCATTGTCCTAATTTTATGGGAAATATTTCTATGGAAAAGCCAGTGATTAATGATATGGATTATGAAAATGAAGAGAGAAACTCAGCGGTGAATGGTCTTCTTCACCTAACAGGCTCGACTCAAGATGCCATTCCATCTGAGACCACTAATTTACAGTTTGTGAGGGCAACTCCTGAATTCTTGAACACTCAGAGGTTGCATTCGACTTCAAATAGACAAGAGCCAAATGCCGCCTCACAACTATTTGCCAGTAACGTTAACTTCGGATCAAGATCTAGAAACACGTCTCCTTCCCATGCGCCTGCAGGACCGAAGAAAAATCTCATCCATGGTAAAAAGTTTAGTACCCGAGGTTGCTCATCAAATGACACACTTGTCATTGATGGGAATGGATCTGATTTGAGGCTTGGGCAACCATCTCAGGACACACATTCTTCTTTAAATTTCTTTCCAACAGCCATAAATTTATCGTTACCACCAGTTTGTTTCTCCCCGGAGTTGCAACAACAAAATAAACTATCTGATAGAAGTAAGTTGCTTGGTAATTTTCAATCTCTCCTGTTCTCAAAGATTATCCTAAAACATGTAGGTTGTTATTTTAGTATCAGAAAATGGTGACCTCCATCTCCTATATGCAGTTGATTTTGCCAGGGAAACAAAGAGTGCAAGGTTGAATCGACCGTCTCCTCTTCCAGAAACATCAACTTCAGTTAGAAGAACTCCACATCCTGAAAATAGAACTACTTTTTCCTTGCACAACTCTGAGTCAGAAGACCTTCTGACGAATTATTCATCAATCTCGCTGTTTCTCTCGCACCTGACTGGAGGAACCGGCTTATCCGATTGTTCTAGCAGAACACTTGATGTCCCAAGTACTGCGGCGACTTCTATTAATTGTGATCTGCTATCTTCTAGAGAAAATCTTTCACGGTGTACCGGGAATGAAATTGATGAAATTGGAAAGGCATCTTCTTTCAACGAAATTCATTATTTTAATAGTAAGGGAAAATTTCCCAATGGTGTTTCTGATAGTTCTAGAAATACGGAGAATATTGATGTTCATACTAAACAGATTGAATGCAGAAGAGTAAATCGACCTTCTATAAACAGGCAATCCCTTCATTCTTTTCCTGCGAACATGGGAAAGTCGTCCTTGTTTTCTAATAAGCTATTCAAAAACTTACACATGGGGACAGATTCTAAAAACTCAAATAAAAATGGAAAGATGGCAATTCTTGAAGATGGTTGCCATCTTAGCAATATTATTGTTCGTGGTTCTGAGATCCGGGCCACCCAGTGCGCTGGTTCACCAGGTTGTATCAAATCAGATGCCCCAATTACTCAGTCATCTACAAACTCCAGTCATATTTCAGAAACAAATTGTTTATCATGTAAAGAAAATGTAAAATTTCAAGACTACTTGATGGATGGAAATTCAAGATTTTTGGCTTCTTCAAGGCATGAAAGCTTAATGGATAAGCATGACCAAGTGAATACTTTTAAAACAAACTCCAGTCATATTTCAGAAACATATTGTTTGTCATGCAAAGAGAATATAAAACTTCAAGATCACTTGATGGATGGAAATTCAAGATTTTTGGCTTCTTCAAGGCATGAAAACGATAAGCATGAACAATTGAGCACTTTTAAAAGAAAATCCCAACATGGAAAATTTTGCTGCCTTTCAACCATGGAATCCCACAGGAATTCATGCACAGATGACTTGGTGGGACGAAGAAATGAAACTTATTTCAACATTCATCAAAGTGAATCAGACTTGCGTACAGGTTCAAATTGTCACTATAATAATCCTTTTGGGGCTTTACACTGTGATCCAGGTTCTGGAGGTGGGTCTGTTTTTCTCCTTTTTTTGCTTGTAAATATATAGAAGTTTTGTTAGTATCATGGCCACGCCACATATTATTCTTATTTTATTTATCTTGCTTTGTTGCAGCTTCATACAGCTGTTGCAATTGTGCAGCTTCAGCCCAAAAAACATCTCCATGTTCAACCTTCTCATCCCATCATATTTGTGGTACTAAGCGTCATCTTTGCTTTAGGTGAATATAACTTGTCCCTTTGTGTTATTTAAGTTCAAAGTTTGGCTAAATTTACACATTTGCCCAAAAAAGTATTTATTTTTTTGTTTTGTTGTTAGCTAAATCAAGATTATTCATAAGTTTCTTTGTGAATTTTTCAATTCTTTAATTCTGAAAACTAATGTCATGCTTTTCCCATTATGAGAACTGAGCAAATTAATTTCATTGCCATGTTTTTTAATTCTATCATTGGACATCAAATTATTTTTCCAGGAGTTCTGGGTGAAATATGATAAATAACAACCTAACACTGGTATTCGGACAATTTCTGGCACAAATAGCCTATATGTTGACAATATTGGGCATCAAATGTAAGGCATCACCCACCCACCTTCATGTGTCATCATCAGTATATAATTTGAGAATTACGATGGACCAAATCAGGAGCCCAATTACAAAAATAAAATAATGGCCGCTCCATGAATCTGATGAGGATGACTATGAAACTCATCCTTTTGTTGAATCCAACACGCATGATGTTCCATGTTACGGACGCAGAAGAGGGAGAGGAGCGTTCACCAATGTGGCGGGTATAACATTGTTGCGAAAGGTACAATAGTGCACCTTTGTGGAAGGTCATTATGGCGTGCGAATATCTTGGGAAACAAAATGTTTCTTTCTTTTATTCCAGTTGAGCCAATGGTGTTATATATACCCTCCATGCTATGTATTTGGATTCATGCTTGGTAGTATTTTGAAATTGGGAATTTTAGGGGTTATCTATTTTCTCTCCCCTCTTTCCTCTTCAATCTAATCCCGATAGCTGCTAGGGCATCCGATTTTGTAATATTAGGCCATCGCCCGATGATAGACCCTTCTTCCACGGTTCACCGCGTAGCTCTTCTTCGTGTACCGCCTTGACTATCCGAGGCTGAGTACTCTTACAACACCTTTTTCCACACCAACTCTGACCTCATTCTTTTAAGGTGGGCTATGGTAGGTCCCCACCACCCCTCACGCGCACTCTCTCAGGAAAATGCTCAGTGGCGTCCCTGTATGATCTACTCCGTGATCCTGACTCCATACTTCTTCAGTTGCGCTATCATATTCAATGCGCGCATGACCGGATGGTTGCCTTTGACAACCGCCATCGACGATATGTCCAATTCACTAAAGGGGATGCCGTGTTTTTCAAGCTTCGTCTTACCGCCAGATTTCGGTGACCCCGCGAAACCACTCAAAGCCCGCGACCAATTTTATGGCCCGTTTGAGATTGTGACACTTGTTCGCACCGCATGGTACCGCCTCTGCCTTCCCTTGACAGTCTCATCCACTCGATGTTTCACGTCTTTTAGTTAAAAACATGTTTTTGGGGACCATCCGGTCGAGGAGACTTTATCCCCGCCGGCTCCCGGGCTCATCTCACTAGACTACCTCCCTCATCTCATCAGGGATACATGTACCATCAGTCGAGAAGGTTCCTCGGGCGATCAAGGTTTGGTGCATTGGCTTGATCGACCCCATCAGAGGTCACATGGGTTGGCAGGTATGTTTTTTGTGCCCAGTTTTTGGACTTCTGCCTTGAGTACAAGACAAATTTTCCAGATGCCAGCATTGTTACAGATGCGGAGGGAGAGGTGCGTCCACCAGTGTTGCAGATATATCAGTGCTACAAAAGGTACGCTAGTGACATGTCGGCGAAAGAAGGTCATTAAGGTGGGCAAATATCTTGGTAAGCGGAATGTATCTTTCTTTTATTGTAGTCGGGCCGAGGGTGTTATATATACCCTTCATGCTATGTATTTGGATTCATGCTCAATAGTATTTTGAAATTGGGAACCCTAGGTGTTATTTATTTTCCCTTTCCTTTTTCTTATTCTCTCTAATCCCGGCAGCCCGCTAGGGCATTCAATCTCTCCACCCTAATCTCGTAACATTCCCTCGGAGGGGGTTTTGAATATTGTTCGAAGACTTGAGCCTCATTTGTCTCTCAAGGAGTGATTCAAACGGGCTTGGTTTATGCTAAAATATTTAATCGTCAGAGTTTTGTTAGTTTCACAATATGTACAAATAAAATTTCTGTAGTTGAACTTGCATTACCAGAAATATTAACTGTTTAAGTGTATGCTTGCCTTTATTTTGTAGGCCAAGGGAAATCTCCAGTGATACATCTTTTGATAGTGAATATGAAATGTGCATCTACAAGAGGGGAGGCCATTCTGTCCGTGGAAATTGTTGCTGTGCCACTTTCTCCAAATATCACGGGGCTTTAAACACTCCTGATATCATGAATGACCAAAATGCTAATGGGATGTTAAAACACATAAACCCAACTTTTGAAAAAGTTGCGACATTTCAGAGTGGAAGAGCAATTGAATTAGAACAAAACACATGTTTTAAGAAAACAGTTTCCGCGCAAAATAACAACCAGACTGGTTTTTGGAGGGATGCTTCAAGTAAGATCGTAGGATCTTCTGCCACCATTTCTGAAAAACGTGCAGAAACCTCTGATGCTGCATGCAAAGAGTTGAATGGAACTTCCTTAGCCTCCATGCCATTGGATGCACAACAAATATTCGATCGTTCAAGATCTTCTGCTCCTGTGATGACTGAAGTTTCGGTGGAAGTCAACAAGAGGGATTCCCAAATTTCAAATGTTGACAGCGGTACAATTTTACATTATTCTTTGTTCGATGAAGGGTCAGGAATTGAGAAATGCAGTTCCTCTGATGAAAGGCCAAACACTAAAAAATGTGAAGTTGTTGACACTAGCGGCTTGTCAAGCCATTCTTGTGATAATATTGTGGCTGAGTTTAAATTTAGTGGCTCATCAAAGAAAAAGGGAGTAAGAAATAAAATTACGGCTGAATGTACAGAACAGGAAAATAGTCAAAGACATCAGTTAACTCGGCTGTGTAAATTGAGAAAGAGAAAGGAACCTTCTAATAGTGATGAATATAACGATGCAATTCCTGATTCAGATTTCCTTCCTGCACATTCGGAACCCCCTGAATCTATTAATGAGGTGATGTGTCCCGTTCCATTATCAAAAAGGGTTGGAATTTCTATGGAATCTGACAATGCTGTTGAAGGCACATGCATAATTTCCAGTGGATCCTCAAATATCAAGCAAAAGCGATCTGATTTCCCATCCTCCAAGTTTGTATCTTTGAAGAAACTAGGGGACAAAATTTTACTCTCCAATAATGTACATCTTCCTGAGGAGTCAAAAAATTCAGTTCCCGTGGTTGAAAAACTTGATTTTTCTATACATGGGAAACAAGATCCCGTTAAGAGGTTGAATCATCTAAATGATGAAAGACCACGGAAGTACATGTCACTAAGTAGTATAGTGGATTCCTGGAGTCATGAATCAGGGACTTCTACCATAAGTAAAAGACTGGTTGTGTGGGGAAATTCTGGTATCATTTCTAGTGGAGATTTAAATGCTCTCCAGAAATCTCCGAAAATAGTTCCAGTTGATTTAATCCTTAAAAAAGCTAGAAGATGCACAATTAACGGCGAAGTTGAGCCAAAAACATCACTAATATCAAAAATGAACTGTACTGGTGTAAAGGACCAGAACTGCAGTGAGTTTTCCTCTTGTAAGTCACTGGATGGCAGCAGGAGTCCATATTTTGGTAGAAGTAAAGTGGGTTTTAACACACAGTTTATTTCAGGTAAATTAATAAAGTTATAGCAGATTTTTAAATTTGAAATGTGCATGCCAGGAATTATTTCTTAGAAGTGATTTTTTTATACTTTAAGAAATCTACATTTTAATCTCAAAACTCCGAAGTGATAGGAGTGAGACATGATTTATAAGCACAGGCAGGTGCTGCATGATAGACGTGTGGCTAATAAACACCACAGTTATAGCAGATTTTAAATTTGAAATGCATGCAAGGAATTAATTCTTAGAAGTGAGATTTTTTTCATGCTCTAAGAAATCTACATTTCTATCTCAAAACTCCGAAGTGATGTGAGTGAGACATGACTTATTTGCACAGGCTGGTGATGCACGATAGACAACGCGTGTCTAATAAATACCACAAGCATCTGAGGGATAATCCACACATGGGGCTATCCCACACGAGGTGAACCCGCTGTAATCAGGTCAACCAACACACCCCTGCAGCGGGTCAAACCAACGCTTTGATACCATCTAAGAAACCCACACCTTAATCACATTGTTTTGAAGTGATAGGAGTGGGATGGGACGTTGAGACTAATCAACAACACGAGCCACCAATGATAATTCGCATAGGGGGTGGTCCCATACGACGTGGACCTGCTGGAATCAGGTCAACGATAGTTGTGATTTCCAATTTAAGCAATACATAAGGAGGATCGTACATGAGATCTTAAAACCCAAGAAGAAAGAGTGATAATACAACAAATAATACCTTATACTTGCTAAGTGGCAAGTCAGCTTTAAATTTGAGGGGACTGATTTAGGTGATTCTTAGTAAGTGATTAAACATTTCATAAAGTCTAACTGTTGGATTTCAAGATGAATTCTGTTGTTAACCGGAATAATGATGCTTCATTTTTCACCTGATATTATATATGGTATCTTCGAGACTTCGGGACATTTGGGATTTACTTTTTTTCCTCCAGTGATGTTTTAACACATTTCACATGCAGGCAGGAAATCTCAATTGTCTATACTAGATTCCAAGAAGGGCATAACAGGTGGATGGTATGCTGAAATAAGATCTAGAAACATATCTATGAATCACAAAGCTGATACTCGCGATCGATGGATAATGCACAAAAAAAGGTATCCAACACTGTTGCAAGCAGCAAGCTTATGTTAGTAGTTAGTTTCCTTTGCTTTTTGGTATTATATTTTGATGTTTTAGAATACTCCCTCTACTTAAAGAAGGAAAAATCACAAAATGGATGCAACCATTGTGAGACTAACATATAACACTAACTTATTTATTCTAACATTCTCCCTCAAGCCAGAGCAGGTTAGATGATAATGTATTTGAACTGCCCTACTTCTTCTTGATGATGCCAATCTAATTTCATGATCAAGCCTTTGTGAAGATATCAACTAATTGGTTCTTTGTTCAACAAATTTAGTACAAATAATACCTTCTAAAAGCTTCTCAAAGCCATAGTGACAACTAATCTTAATGTGCTTGCACATTTGTAAAAAATAGGATTGGATGTGATGTACATAGTTGTCTTTTTATCGCTATATAACTACATTGGTTTTTGAGCCTTCTACCATAGGCCGCTGCAGGTTTTATAGGTTAAGAAGTGGACTAGTAATTTTGGGACAATTGATTGCCATAGGAGAGAGATTAACTGGTACTCCATCTTCCTCCCATATTCCCATTCATTTGCATTTATATCTTATGCTTTTGTAATTAAATGACCGCATACCTTCACCAAGAAACCGGTTGAAGAAATTAGTATTTTTATTATTAGAGTTGTGGTTTTATTGTTAGAGTTTATTAGTGGGTTAATGTAATCCCATATATATAGCCCCCTATGGATGAATAAACTAGTTCAATTGGATGTGTTCACATTTATTATAATGATAATGTGACTCATGCTTAACAATCTATCATTTTTCAAATTCTTCATCAAATGATAAATCCATTATCTAAGTGACTATTCAGATAGAAAATCATTCATGATCATAACCCATGATATTTCAAACATATTAAGATATTAACTGATCAAATTAGACATTCAAGATTTCAATTCTTTTGACAAACAAACATTCAAAGGTGAATTCACGTAAACCATAAGAACAGACAAAGTAAATTAGGTTCAATATTTGCAAGAGAGATGGATCTCTACTTACATTAAGTAAGTTGAAGCTGATGGAGGCGGCCAAATGGCGTGCGCAATGTTAACAATCTTATTTGAACCTGTGCAAGAATGTCAAAAAAGATGTATCAAATTATCACTACGCTAACACAGACAATTTATTCATCACAAGACTCAAACAAGCGGGGTTAAGAAATTCACCTCCCTCAAGAGTGGGGGGAGAAGAGGCACCACGCGGAGATGAAGACTTGGCGGCGCTTAGGCTCAGGAAAACCCTAATTTGGATAGGGTTTTGCATGATCCCACAAACTGAAATGAGGAGCGACGCCGAAAGGCACAAACAAACCACGGTTAGACGATCGCAAGGGGGCAAAAATCTCAGATTCACAAAATATACGAAATTGAAGCGCATAGATTATCAAGGAAATTTAGGGAAAACTGAATAGAGGAGGGAGAGTCTTACCCACATAAGTCAAATCTGAGCCCAAAATCTGAGTGGAGGAGGGTTCGATTAAAACCCTAGGTGCTCTACTTGCAATTGTCGGTTAAAACGACGAGGAATCAAGGAAATTAGGGTTGTTGGATGGAGAAAACGAGTTGCTGGAGGGAGAGAAGGCAGTTGTCGGCCTCAAGAGGAAGGTAGAAGGAGAACCCAACTGGTGTCAGTACCTCTGGAGGAAAAAGAAATTGCTACTGCTGCATCCGTCTCCTTGGATGGGAGAAGGATTGTTGCCAACCCGGAGAAGGAGGAGAAGCCGATCAAGAGGAAGGAGGAGATGCATCGTCATCCTCAAGAAGAAAGAGCAGTCGTTGCTTCCGACTGGAGGCAGAATCAGGAGTAAAAGGGGCGTCGAGCGGCGGAATCGGGAGATCAGGCTGGATGAGAAGCGGCTGGGAAGGCGGGACGGGATCGGGAGCGTGCTTCGTGCGGCTTGCAAAAGACGGGGCACCAGAAAACCCTGAATCAAAATGTATTAAATCAGGGGGGGGGGGTAGCCAACTAAATTTTTAGAGGGGGAAAAATATCTCTTATGCTAATTACAAAATTGCCACTCCAAACACTACATCAAATTACATCTCATTTCATTTTATCAATTTTTTGAGAACTTGGGTTGTTACAACTAGCCCAATCAGAGTCACGGTATCCCTCAATCTTCACATGCCCATTCTTTCTAAATAGCAGCCCCTTTCCAGGGGCAGTTTTCAAGTACCGAAGGATCCGGTACACACTATCCATGTGGCCCTTTCTGCGGTCATGCATATAGCGGCTCACCACGCTCACGACAAAAGAAATGTCCGGACGCGTGTGGCTCAAGTAAATCAGCTTCCCCACTAGTTCATGGTACATCTCTCGATCAACTGGTTCATCTACCTCAGCATCCAGTTTAAACTTCGGGTCGATCGGTGTTGCAGCAGACTTGCACCCCAAAATCGCTGTCTGTGTGTGGAGATTCAGGGCATACTTTCTCCGGGACATAACAATTCCCTTTGCACCATAGACAATCTCAATCCCAAGAAAGTATCTAAGCAAACCCAAATCTTTTATCTCGAACTCCTTGCCCAACACCTCCTTTAGGTGGACAATCTCCTGCTCATCGTCCCCTGTGATGATCATGTCATCCACATATACTGCAAACATGGTGATGTGGTGACCTTTATTTTGCCTGAAGAACACCGTGTGATTAACATTGATCTGCTGATATCCCATCCTAATCATAGTCTTTCTGAATCGGTCAAACCCTGCACGGGGAGACTGCTTCAATCCATAGAGGGACTTCTTCAATCTGCAGTCTTTGCCTTCTGCCTTGGCTGTGCTAAACCCGGTGGTATCTCCATATACACTTCTTCAGCCAGATCTCGATGAAGAAATGCATTCTTCACATCTAGTTGGTGTAGCTTCCATCCACCATTCGCTGTCAAGCTGACCAGAGTCTGAACGATGCTCATCTTTGCAACATGTGCAAATGTCTCATCGTAATCGATGCCATATATCTGGCTGTATCCCTTGGCGATCAATCGAGCCTTGTAGCGCTCCACCTGCCCATCCGGATTCCGTTTACGGTGAAAACCCATTTGCACCCGACAACCCTCTTGTCGTTTGGTAGTTGCGTTAGCTCCCAGGTCATGTTTTTCTCAAGAGCTCTCATCTCCTCCTTCATTGCTGCTTGTCATTTTGGATCAGCTTTGGCAACCTGTCAATTGTTAGGTACAATAATACTATCCAAAGATGCAATGAATGCTCCATGGGAAGAAGAGATATTATCATAAGAGACAAAAGAAGCAATGCCCCAACCATATCTATTAGGAGGATTGCCCGCATTGCTGCGACCTGCGAGTGGTCTTCTAGACCGTGACAGTTGGGGATAGGGAGTAAAAGGAATGTTCTCACCAGAAAGTGGCAGTGGCGGTGGAGGTGCTCCAGGAGTAGAGACTGACGTTGACGTGGGACTAGACACTGAAAACCCATTTGCACCCGACAACCCTCTTGTCGTTTTGTAGTCGCGTTAGCTTCCAGGTCGTGTTCTTCTCAAGAGCTCTCATCTTCTCCTTCATTGCTGCTTGTCATTTTGGATCAGCTTTGACAACCTGTCAATTGTTAGGTACAATAATACTATCCAAAGATGCAATGAATGCTCCTTGGGAAGAAGAGATATTATCATAAGAGACAAAAGAAGCAATGCCCCAACCATATCTATCAGGAGGATTGACCGCATTGCTGCGACCTGCGAGTGGTCTTCCAGACCGTGATAGTTGGGGATAGGGAGTAAAAGGAATGTTCTCACCAGAAAGTGGCAGTGGTGGTGGAGGTGCTCCAGGAGTAGAGACTGGCGTAGACGTGGGACTAGGCACTGAAAACCCATTTGCACCCGACAACCCTTTTGTCGTTTGGTAGTCGCGTTAGCTCCCAGGTCGTGTTTTTCTCAAGAGCTCTCATCTCTTCCTTCATTGCTGCTTGTCATTTTGGATCAGCTTTGGCAACCTGTCAATTGTTAGGTACAATAATACTATCCAAAGATGCAATGAATGCTCCATGAGAAGAAGAGATATTATCATAAGAGACAAAAGAAGTAATGCCTCAACCATATCTATCAGGAGGATTGCCCGCATTGCTGCGACCTGCGAGTGGTCTTCCAGACCATGACAGTTGGGGATAGGTAGTAAAAGGAATGTTCTCACCTGAAAGTGGCAGTGGTGGTGGAGATGCTCCAGGAGTAGAGACTGACGTAGACGTGGGACTGGGCACTGACACCGGGGGCACAGGTACTGGTTCTGCTGTTCACGTCCCTGCTCTACGATATGTAAGTAGCTCCCCTTGAGCCTTAGGCCTCACATTTCTTACTTCCTCCTCTTGCTCCTCAACACTCTGCTGCTCCACTTCCTTCTCTTGCTCCTCAGCACTCTTCTGCTCCTCCTCTACTGATCCTTCACGCCATACTTCCAAATCTGTCACCAAATTCTCTCTCTCTCACCTCATGCTTCCAGTATTAGGTAGTACTGTCATAAGTGGACATCCATGCTCACAAAACTTCTCTTCTCTACTGGGCTCCAACACACGTACCCCTTCTGAGTAACAGAGTAGCCCACAAAAGTACACCTGGGCGCCTTCAGATCAAGTTTCCCGACACTCGGCCTGTTGTCCTTCACGAAGCACACAACCAAATACTTTTAATGGAAACATCCCCCCATTATGTCCCTGCAACTTCTAACACGAGGATTTCCACCCTAGAATCTGTGATGACATTCTGTTGATCAATTGTGCTACAGTTAACACTGCATACCCCCACAAACTCTGGGTGACCTTCATATTGAGCATCATACTCCTTGCCACCTCCAAAAGATGTCTGTTTTTTCGCTCCGCCACGCCATTCTGTACGGGTGTGTATGCACATGTGGTCTAATGCAATATTCCATGGGCAGATAGGTACTCTGTCAATGCCCTATTAGTGTACTTTGTTCCGTTATCCGACCTTAGTACTTATATCACTACGACGTGCTGTGTTTGGACGCACTTATGGTAGTCCCGGAAGCAGTTAACGACATCACTCTTAGTTCTCATAAAATATAACCAAGTGACACGCGAAACACAATCAATAAATGTTACAAAATATCTATAACCATTGCAAAAACTAACGGTACAAGACCCCCATATATCAGAGTGAACAACATCAAAAACATAAGAGCTCATCCGGTCAGTGCTCACATGAGAGCTTCTAGTAAGCTTACCCAAGTCACAAGCATCACATACCAGTTTGTGTTTATTGGCCTTTTCAAACAACAAAGAAAATTATTTAGCCAAAGTACCAAAACCCAAGTGTCCCAAACACTGGTGATGGAGTAGAAGTATATCCTCTACGCTCATCTTTTGTCCTCCTTTTTCTGTCTTCTCTGCCACAGGTATAAGAGCTGCATCCAATCCTTCCCGATCCAAATACCATAGCCCGTCATGCCAAGTCCCAGTCCAAAGAATCCGTCTTGACTCTTTCTCCTGAAATGTCACATTGAGAATATCAAAGAGACAATGCATTTTAGTTGAAGAATAATGGAATTGAGGGATATAAGACTAATTGGAAAGGAAGGAGCATGAAAGACATTGGATAGTTTTTCCGAACCTGTGCAATTGACTGTGCCCTTACCGACCACTGGCTGGAAAGTCCCTTTCACCGTCTGGATGTTATCTGCAGTAGTTAGACGAGTGTATGAGGAGAACTCGCCCACATCTCCCGTTACGTGTCGTGATGCACTAGAATCAATGATCCAATCGGATGTCCTGGAGGGGCGAGCATACATAGCTGAATTCCGCTCCCCCAGTTCCGTTCCTGCTGCCTTCACCTGCTTGCATATTCTTAAGGCTCTCCATCATGCTCAGTAAGGTCTATTCCTCGGTGTAAATAACACCAGCCTCCTCAGCACATCCTTTAATGCCAAGATTGGCACGATAACCACCTCGGCTACCATGACCCATGCCACGTCCACGACCACGACCACATCCACGACCACTAACCAGATCCCCTTCCTTGGATTGTTTGGGGGCAAGCATACCAAAGATGACCTGTCTTCCCACAATTATAACACTGTTGGGTTTCCTCTCGTGATCTTGGAAAATCTGAACCAGTAGCTGCTAGTGCTGACTTGACTGCAATGGACCCACCAGTCCCTGCCTGAAGTTTGAGGCGGGTCTCCTCCTGAATTATGGCCGAGATGGTCTCGGTAAGTGTAGGAATCTTCGTACCAGACAAAAGTAGGGCTCTTCTCTGATCGAACCTTTCATCTAACCCCTTCAGAAACTTCATAGTCCTCTCCTCCACAATTATCTTGAAGGACCTACACTGTGGGTCACTGTAACTCACCCCACAAGAAGCATGGTCATAGTCCACCCATAGACGCTATAACTCGGAGGCATACTCCTGCACAGTCTTCTCGCCTTGAATTGTGTCATCAATTTCTCCCTTCACCTGGAAGGTCCAGAGGATGTTCCCCACTCCATCAGAAGTACATTTCAGCTTTTCCCAAACCTCCATGACTGTTTCCTGACCATCTATTGTGGAAGCAATGGATGGGACTAGTGAGTTGAGAAGCCACATGAATACTGTCATGTGGGTTGACTCCCATCCATCTCCAGCAGCTGGGTTCTCTGGCTTCTTCAACTCCCCGGTCAACAAACCCCCAAACTTTTGTGCTGCAAGGGTTTTCTTCACGCGACGTGACCACCCCAGATAAGCTGGCCCATCGAGCTTCAGATCAATCTGCAGAAGATCCAACTTTACTGGTCAAGGCGAGGAACCCAATAGTTTCAACAACGTGGCCACCTATGCGGGATCCAATTTCTTGAGAATTTCCTCCATTAGAAGCTACAACAACCCCACACCAGGAGTAGTTATCTAAACGGCGTGCTTGATGCAGGGAGGAGATTCCGGCCCAGTCGACTTGATGCCGAAACTGCTTCTACGACGGGCGACGGGATCTGGCGCTTCTTTGCCAAGGATCTGGAGTGAAAGTTCTTCCCCGTCGTCGAATGGAGTGACCTACTGCTTCTGCGAAGAAACTCCTTTTTGGAGAGGCCGACTACGTCTGTGTAGAAATTCCCTGGCAGGTACCAACAATCCGACGAGGTCGTATGCTGCGAAGAAACTCCCCGACGAAACTCCCCGACGAAACTCCCGGACGAGATCTGGAGCGTGCTCGGACTGCTTCTTCGATCTGGAGAGCCGTGTGCTACGAAGAAACTCCCCGACGTGATCGTCGATCTCCTTCTCTGATGCCGCTCGTCGATCTCCTTCTTCTGTGGAGCGAGATCGTCGATCTACTTCTCCTGTCAATCTCCTAGCGGAATCGTAACCTAGCTTTGATACCATGTGGAAAAGAATTCTTAGGGATTTTTCATTTCTCTTCTATATATATACATATGTACATGCCTGTTAATAGCACGCCACTAAATAAACACCAACAATATATCGCTGCAATAGAGCTGTTAGTCGGTTTAGACAGAATTAACATTAACCCAGCCAAGCCAGGTCACACATCCAGTTGTTGAAATTTCAAGTCCTTCACTCTTTTAACCCAGCCAACACAGTGTACCGCATATGATATTCCAAGTGTTAGCCGGCTAATTCAAGTTAACCTAAATCAGCCACATCATCTAGCATATTCATCTAGCTGGCTCACCTCAAAGTGTCGATGAACCCTGTAGAAAACTTGACTTAGACCATGTAAAAGCCCATGTAAAGGCATGTTGTTGGCATGTAGTTTAGTCCCACACGTTGGGTTGTGGTTTATTTGCCACTCCTTATATATTTTGTAAAAATTCTTGTATTGATTGAAAAAGTAGAGAAGAAATAAATCTCTTTTTTTTGTATTGTGAATTTTTACATGATATCAGAGCCATACAATTCAAAATCAGAGGACTCTTGTTATGGATTGATTATTATTATTGCAATAATTTATTAATATAATGAGTCAAGTTTGAGTCAAGTCGTATTGAGTCGTATAAGTCGTCATAGTTAGAGTGCTATAGGTCTTTTAATATTTTATTTATTTCGTTTTAATTACGCTCATGCCATTGGAAGTCTTATATAAGCCCATGGAGTCATGTAATGAGGATCATAAATGAAATCAATCTATTATCCTATTCTCTTGTGTGAGGTCTTGGTTGTTGATGCGCAAAAACGACACCGCCTAGTTAACACGGAGGGGGGTGTTCGATCTCACATGCTAGGAGAAGAAAATGATGAAGGTTGCGGGGGAAAGATGAAGCTACTGAGTGCTCGAGAGTGGAGCAAGCGCTTGTCAAAGGGGTTGCGGGGATAGAGGAGAGGTTTGCTGAGAGCAGCGGAGGAGGTTGATCAGGAGCTGTCGAGCAGGAGGTTACTTGGACGGTTGTGCTTGCAGGTCGATGCCGAGAGGGAGCTGAGCTGAGCTAAGAAGAAGAAGAGAGAGGGCCGCTAGCAGCGACAACAACAGACTTCGCCCGCCGCGGCTTAAATGACACTCTTGCGACGGGCTTTCCTTTGATTAATATCGAAAGTTACAGCTTACAATACACCTTTACAAGAAAGCAATAAAGGGGTACAAGAAGGAAGCTGGCGACTAAGGAAGAAGTGCCAGAAGAGGCCGCGCGGACTGAGGAGCCAGGTCGGCAGGCTGCGCGGTTAGGGAAAAACAGAGGCCGCGCGGACTGGGAACTGAAGCCGGCAGGCCGCGCGACTAAGGGCAAAGAAGGGTGCAGACTGAGAAATGTAGTCCGCAGGAGATGATCACTCGAGCTTGCTGTGGGCTATCTTCGAGCGTGGGCACCTTGGCGATGTTGAGTCCTCTGGGTGTCTCCACCCCCCCATGAGAGGTATGTGGGTCTATTTATAGGCCCGGGGAGATAACGGCTCGCGGTGACGTTACTCCGGTGAGACGGTAACTTGAGCAAGAAGGAGACAGTGTCCGCCGAGTCCGCAACAGGCCGGGCGGACTGGGGCTTGCTTCTGGAGCTGGTGCTGCTGATGGCGAACTGAGAGGCTGAGTGGCGGGCTGCAAAGGAGAGTCCGCCGAGTCCGCCGCTGATGAGGAGAGCGCCTGCTGCTGGGGAGGCGAGCTGAGGAGACCGTCCGCCTGCTCTGGGGAGGCGGATGCTGGAGGCTAAGTGGCGGACTGGGAGGAGAACCCGCGAAGTCCGCCGCTACTGAGCCGAGCGAGCCTGCACCACGGGTGCGGGCTGAAAGCTAGTCGCCGAGTCCGCAGAGTCCGCGCGGGGCTATGCGGCCTGGGATTGCCTTGAGGAAGTTCTGCTGCCTGGCAGACTGCGAGGAGAATCCGCGGAGTCCGCCACAACTGATCGAGCCCGCGCCAAGACTGCGGGCTGAGGGAGGAGTTGTCCCTGCTGCTGCCGAGAAGCGGGTGCTGGCTAAGGAATGGCGGGCTGCACAGCGAGTCCGCTGAGTCCGCTGAGTGCGCGCCTGCTGCTAGGCTGAGTCCGCTTATGTTGGAATGGAGAGCCTGGCTGTGGAAGCTGTTGGGGTTGACCAACATAGGCAGACTGAAAGTCTTGATTGCACCTCGAGTCCGCCCAGCTCGCGATGAGCTGGATGTGGCTGCTGATCTTTGCGGGTAGCCGGAGAGCGAGTATCCGCGCTTCCTAGGCGAACTGATGAAGCCGGCTACCCATGCTGCTGGATGACAAGGGATATGCGACCTGCCGGACTGACAAGGCAGGCCGCGTGTGTCGGCGAGGTGGAAGCCGAGGTAGCTGGCTGGCGGCCTGGGGGCATGTCGCCACTCTTGTTTGGCGATTTGAGCGGCCTGGTCTTCTTGAAGAGCGACCTGCAGGAGCGGGCTGGAAGAGCGGCTAGTTCCTGCAAAGGACGCGACCTATTGCCGGCCTGGGTGGACAGGGAACCGAGTCCGGCAAAGAGAGACCTGTGGAGACAAGCTTGCGGTTAAGCTGAAAAAGGGAGCGGCCTGCAGAGGCGGACTGCGGAAGCAGTCCGCGGCCCCTGCCGACCAAGGGAAGGCGCGCGGCCGGGGCGATCAGACCGCTGAGATCGCCCAAGCCGTGCAGCCTGAGCGGACAGATAATTCTGTCCGCCCACACTAAGGCGTCGCGACCTCCAGGAGGAACCTGAGGCAGACCGCGATGAGCCAGCTGGCTGCCTTGGGAAGGATCGCTGATTTCGGGGTTAACATAATCCCCACACTTTTTTAAGTTCCGAATAGAACTTCGAAAAAGTTGGAGACCCACGAAAATCGTGATCCACCCCAAAGGAAAGAGAAGGGGGGCAAAGAGAGATAGAACCTGATGCCTCTCCTTAGGAGTTTGGTGCTGCCTGTCTATTTCCTGTAAAAGAAAAGTTAGTGTAGGCATGTAAGGTACGTCTCGCGTGTACCTGAGTTTGCCTTTGCAAAACGAAGAAGATGCGTCTTCTACTAAGTCCTGTTATCTTCTGCGAAAAGAAGTGTGAGTATGCAAGAGAAAAAAAATGAATTGCAAGTACCTGAAAGGAACTTGCAAGTTTTTGCTGGTTTCTGCAAAAGAGTAGTTAGAAGCAAATATGAGAGTAAAGAAAAAGCCGCAAATACCTGAAAGCAACTTGCAGGTATCTGCTGGTCTCTGCAAAAGAAGAGTTAGAAGTAGGCACGGTATATGAAAGTAACTTGCAAGTACCTGTGAAGAAACTTGCAAGTACCTGTGAAGAAACTTGCAAGTATCTGCTGATCTCTGCAAAATGAGAGTTAGGAACAGACATGATATATGAGAGTAGCTTGCAAGTACCTGTGAAGAAACTTGCAAGTGTCTGCTGATCTCTGCGTGAAAAGAGTTAGGAGCAAATATGGTATATAAAGAATAAGCTGCAAGTACCTGGATATGACTTGCAGGTGCCTGCTAATTACTGCAAAGAGAAGAGTGAGTAGCAGACATAAAATAATGAGCTAAGCTACAAGTACCTGAGCTGAGGCTTGCAGGCGTTAACTGTTGATAAGATTAGGTTGACATGATCATATAACAAAGGAAATGCCTGATACACTCTGCTGATAATTGAATGGAGATCAAACCAGAAAACATTGATCTTCTTGCTATATTAGGCTAGAAACTCCGTTCCGTTCTAAACGGACGGAGGAAAGGTGTTTGGGAACAACTAAAATGTTGTCTGTTTAAAACCTATAAGGTCATGGAGAATGGAGATCAATACCCAGAAAATTCATGTGAAGATAATTTTAAAAATGTTAAACCGTCATTGAAACTGAGATTACCCAAACAAACCCTCAGTTTTAAAACCATCGTTTTAAAAATACTTATTATCCCAAACAGATTAGAGATATCTTCAACATGAAGTCCAGATCAATAAGTCGAGTGTTGTCATTTGATAAGAGTAGTGAAGAGCTTATAAGTGATCATTTGATAGCGCTTTGAGCAAGCAATGCATATAAGATGAGCATAAGTAAAGTGAATGCCGGAAATCGTTTTGGTAGGTCGGATTAAGCAGTTCACCTGTGAAAGAGGGCAGTTGACAAAAAAGAGATCTATACTCGGAGATGACCAAGAAAGACTGGATGCTGCCACAGGAGATCACCCGTGGGCCTTATGCATCGCTTGCCCGAGGAAGGTCATCCCGAGTATAGTCCTACTCGAAGCGGGCTGGCCGCGCATCCTCTAGGAGGGCACACAAAAGAGAAAAGCACGGGAAATCCTGAGAAAGATTGCTAGATGCACTGATCACATGCTTCGGGTTACTACGTCACTGATCAATGAGACTGGTTGCGCCAAGAGGCCTATAGCTTGTCTGTGGATTGATCAGTGGAGTTGAGGACCCCGCGAAAGCATGGATTGGGAGCACTAGAGAGCGTTCGGCCATCACAGTTGTGAGATGATCGAAGAGACAAGGCTACGCTTGGTCGCCATTGCTTGTCAAGCAAAAATCATCGTAACTGTAATGTATCCTAACGGAGCACAGCAGAGCTAACACATGGGGCCTCCCTAGCACGCACTCTGTGTCAAATGCTGGCTAAGATCCAAAGCCCAGTATTCCATCGCATGAGAGTTGGATAGCCCCTACTGCACACATATGGGAAATCTCCCCGCGATATGTGGTCATTGTGGTGTTACGCCGGAATCCAATCCCGAGGGGGCCTATAGCAAGACTTGGCGACATCTCTGTGGCTCAGTAATCTTTTGAAAAAGAGAGAATAGAGGAGGAAGCATTACAAGAAGGGAATTGTGTCAGTATGAGATCCATGATACAAGCTTTATTGAAAAGCAAGAATGAACACTTAGAAGTGTTTTGAAATGAAAATGTTTGAAAGGGTAAGGGTAAGAGTAAGAGTAACTGATAATGGTTGCGAGAAAATTTGGAGGACTATGAAGTCCTTTGCTGGCTTAGAATAGTCTTCCAAGCACGTCCTCGTCATCGGCATTGAAACATTCGACAGTTTTATTAACAACGAGGAGAGGGGGTTCTTCGACTAGGCTCACCCCCTTTTGAGCTGCAAGTAATGTCTGCAACTTCTTTGCCTTTTGAGGTTGCTGGATCAGGGCGATCTTCTTTAGGAAGCAGGTCACGCATCTTACCCTGCCGCAGCATCTTTTGCACCAGCTGACGGTGTGCTCGGCAGTTTTCGGTCAAGTGGCCGGGCTCTTTGTGGAACTCGCAATATGGATCAGAGTCTCTTGATCTTTGATCTGCTGGCCGATAAGGCTTTTTGTAGCCAGCCCTATCTTTCATGATCTGGCTTACTTCTTGCATGGCCTTGTCGAGTTCGGACTCATGCAAGTCATCGTCTTGCTGATGGTAAACTGCAGCTGTTTGAGAAGATGGAGCTGGTGGTAGTAGTGGATCTTGAGTACGATCATGGTCTTGGAAGGGATATCGATGGCGCTGAAACCTTCTTCCCTTCCTTGAGTGAGTTGGGAAATCATTGCGAGGAGACCTCGGAGGCTGCTTGTGAGAAGGAGAGTCCTTCTTTGATATGAGCTTGGAGACGAAGCCTGAGTTGCTCTTTTCGCCTCGAATGTATGAGTTTGCTAGGGCAATCAATTCTTGGTATGTCCTCGGAGCACGAACATTGGCTTCAAACTTGAGCGGAACGTCACGAAGACCGTGGATAAGAGCCACTCGGTACATTTCTTGGCTAACAATCTCGATGTCCAAGATTTCTCTTTGGAATCGATCATCGAACTGAGACCAAGTTTCATTGCCACGCTGCTTGATCTCAAAGAGGGCTTCAGGACCGCCATTTCTCTTGGTTGAGGTAGAGAATCTGAGCAAGAACTCCCTTCGCAGATCAGTAAAGGAAGTGATGGAGTGAGGACGAAGACCATAGAACCAGTCCCTCACTTGCCCATCAAAAGTGTTACAAGGAGCTTGCACTTTGTTGCATCTGAGGAAGTTTTGAGAGCAACGACAGACTCAAAAGCTTGAAGATGCTTCACTGGATCAACCTCTCCAGTGTAGATCGGTAACCAGGGCTCTCTGAAGTTAGCTGGAGTTGGTTCGTGACGAACATTCTCTGCAAACTGCGAATGCTCTTCCTGTTCTCCTACAACATAAGGATAAAAAGGAGCATAAGCTGCAACTGCAAAAGAAGTAGGAGGATAAAAGAGAAAAGTTGCTGCAGGAGCAAAGGCAGGAGCTGCAGGGTAAGGATGACTTCCCTGAAAGTTGAAAAATCTAGCAGGGCTTCCCCGGGCTGCTTCTCGGAAGAAGTTTTGGCAAGCAGCAAACTCTTCATCTTGAGGTCGCAGAGGAGCTGCAGGCCCTTGCGGGAAGATTCATGTATGAGGAAGATAGACTGGCGGGCAAGCTGGAGGACAAGCTTGCTGATGCTCCAATGTTGGGGCTGGATTGATCGGAGTAGCTGAAGCAACTGGAGCTGCTGCAGGTTGAGAGTCTAATCGCTGCGTGATCATAGCGAGCATTTGGTTGATGGCTTGGAACTGCTGAGCATTCTCACGACGCGATTGCTCAAAGGCCTCTCAGAGAGGATCTTCACTAGGACTTGGAGCAAGGTTCTCGGCTGGTTGATGGTCTGACATGGCTAACTGTCGCTGTTCACCGTCTGTTCGGATTTGAAGGTCGCGTGTTAACTGTTGATGCGCGAAAACGACACCGCCTAGTTAACACAGAGGGGGGTGTTCGATCTCACAGGCTAGGAGAAGAAAAGGATGAAGGTGTGGGGGAAAGATGAAGCTACTGAGTGCTCGAGAGTGGAGCAAGCGCTTGTCAAAGGGGTTGAGGGGATAGAGGAGAGGTTTGCTGAGAGCAGCGGAGGAGGTTGATCAGGAGCTGTCGAGCAGGCGGTTACTTGGACGGTTGTGCTTGCAGGTCGATGCCGAGAGGGAGCTGAGCTAAGAAGAAGAAGAGAGAGGGCCGCTAGCAGTGACAACAACAGACTTCGCCCGCCGCGGCTTAAATGACACTCTTGCGACGGGCTTTCCTTTGATTAATATCGAGAGTTACAGCTTACAATACACATTTACAAGAAAACAATAAAGGGGTACAAGAAGGAAGCTGGCGGCTAAGAAAGAAGTGCCAGAAGAGGCCGCGCGGACTGAGGAGCCAGGTCGACAGGCCGCGCGGTTAGAGAAAAATAGAGGCCGCGCGGAGTCGCGGACTGGGAACTGAAGCCGGCAGGGCACGCGACTAAGGGCAAAGAAGGGTGCGGACTGAGAAATGGTGTCCGCAGGAGATGATCACTCGAGCTTGCTGTGGGCTATCTTCGAGCGTGGGCACCTTGGCGATGTTGAGTCCTCTGGGTGTCTCCACCCCCCCATGAGAGGTATGAGGGTCTATTTATAGGCCCGAGGAGGTAGCGGCTCGCAGTGACGTTACCTCCGGCGAGACGGTAACTTGAGCGAGAAGCAGACAGAGTCCGCCGAGTCCGCAACAGGCCGGGCGGACTGGGGCTTGCTTCTGGAGCTGGTGCTGCGGATGGCGAACTGAGAGGCTGAGTGGCGGGCTGCAAAGGAGAGTCCGCCGAGTCCGCCGCTGATGAGGAGAGCGCCTGCTGCTGGGGAGGCGAGCTGAGGAGACCGTCCGCCTGCTGCTGGGGAGGCGGATGCTGGAGGCTAAGTGGCGGACTGGGAGGGGAACCCGCGAAGTCCGCCGCTACTGAGCCGAGCGAGCCTGCACCACGGGTGCGAGATGAAAGCTAGTCGCCGAGTCCGCTGAGTCCGCGCGGGGCTATGCGGCCTGGGACTGCCTTGAGGAAGTTCTGCTGCCTGGCGGACTGCGAGGAGAATCCGCAGAGTCTGCCACAACTGATTGAGCCCGCGCCAAGCCTGCGGGCTGAGGGAGGAGTTGTCCCTGCTGCTGCCGAAAAGCGGGTGCTGGCTAAGGAATGGCGGGCTGCACAGCGAGTCCGCTGAGTCCGCGCCTGCTGCTAGGCTGAGTCCGCTTATGTTGGAATGGAGAGCCTGGCTGTTGAAGCTGTTGGGGTTGACCAACATAGGCAGACTGAAAGTCTTGATTGCACCTCGAGTCCGCCCAGCTCGCGATGAGCTGGATGTGGCTGCTGATCTTTGCGGGTAGCCGGAGAGCGAGTGTCCGCGCTTCCTAGGCGAACTGATGAAGCCGGCTGCCCATGCTGCTGGATGACAAGGGATATGCGACCTGCCATACTGACAAGGCAGGCCGCTTGTGTCGGCGAGGTGGAAGCCGAGGTAGCTGGCCGGCGGCCTGGGGGCAGGTCGCCACTCTTGTTTGGCGGTTTGAGCGGCCTGGTCTTCTTGAAGAGCGACCCGCAGGAGCGGGCTGGAAGAGCGGCTAGTTCCTGCAAAGGACGCGACCTATTGCCGGCCTGGGCGGACAGGGAACCGAGTCCGGCAAAGAGAGACCTGTGGAGACAAGCTTGCGGTTAAGCTGAAAAAGGGAGCGGCCTGCAGAGGCGGACTGCGGAAGCAGTTCGCGGCCCCTGCCGACCAAGGGAAGGCGCGCGGCCTGGGCGATCAGACCGCTGAGACCGCCCAAGCCGTGCGGCCTGAGCGGACAGAGAATTCTGTCCGCCCACACTAAGGCGTCACGACCTCCAGGAGGAACCCGGGGTAGACCGCGATGAGCGAGCTGGCTGCCTTGGGAAGGATCGCCGATTTCAGGGTTAACATTGATAGCTCTCTCCTCCAACGAGTAAGCCCCGCTTAGGCAGTCGCGGTCAAGACTCTGTAGTATCTTTGCCACCTTCATCTCCACCTTCGGCTACTCCTTTGCAACACCCGAGTAGGCCTATAACAACTTTGGTATCAAAACTCTCGATCCGCTTAAGTCTACGCGCCTCATCACTTCCCCGTTATGTCGAAATATCTAGCAAGCCCCTCCCCATAGCTCGCCATTTAAACAACAAGGCCACAACTTCGCACCACTGTTTTCTCTGCTACGTCAAGCCCGACGAGGCCTTCGCTTCTTCGTCGACACCATCAAGCCATTACCACCGTGTCTTTGCTTTTCCCAGTAATCGTCGCCCTCTCCCGCCAGCAAGCATGCCATTATCAACCCAGTGTATCTTCGTGGACCCCAACCAACCGCAGCGCATTCGGGAATCCGCATCATCACCGTCCATCTGGGACGATCAACGCAACAGGGAACCCACATCGTCCACGTCAAGTCCATCTACTGCGGGCCTCTTCGTTTCGATCGACTGACGCCTTCACTGTGCCTTCTACGTGTGAGAGCCGGGTGTCCCGCCTTCATGCGTTTTTCCTTCTCAAGCCCCGCGTCCCTCTGCCCTCTTGAGCCGCCCGCAATGATCTCCTTTCTATGCACGCGTCCCTGGTCCTGTCAATGCATACGTACTCCCCCATTAAGCTCTCTGTTGCATCGAACTAGATATCTATCTGCCTTTTAATCTCGTCATGCGCATATCCGCCCGATACATCATTGAGCCGCCCAGTTCAGCAGCTCACGAGTCCCGAGCCGCGAGCCTTTTCACTTTCCTCGAGCCTCGACCCGCGCGCCTTTTCATCTCTCGCGCCCAGCAAAGTCCCTATTTTATTTCTAATCTATTAATCATTTTTGGATTAATTTATTTGTTATTAAATATGCATCGAATCCCCCCTCTTTATTTGGAAGTTCATCTTATCTATCTGGGAACATCAAGCTAACGACCACCGATGCGACCGTCATCCAATTGATGCTACGTGTTAGAACTTGTGGTCTAGGCGGACTAGCGGTCTGGTTTTGGCGGTCTTGTGGTCAGCCTTGACGGTCTGACGGTCAGCCTTGGCGGTCTGGCGGTCAGCCTTGGCAGTCTGGTCATTGGCGGTTTGACAGACTTCTGGCAGACTGATTTTAGAGGTTTGATAGACTGCCTTGGCGGTCTGGCTCTGGCGGTTTGGTAGACAGCTCTGGCGGACTGGTCTAGCAGTCTAGCTGTCCTGAGGATCACAGAGACCGTGTCTTTGATAGAGCAAGAAAAGCTTGGTGATCTAACTGTTGTTGCAGTATGACGGTCAGAAGGCTAAAGCCGTTGTGAACTGGCAGTCAGGAGGCTGAAGTCGCTGCGGTTTGGTAGTTAGAGTTTTCTAGCCGCGTCTGATGTTTCTGGTGGTCAGCTGCGGTCTATGGAGTAGAGACCGACAGATTCTTTTCATTGGGCGAATAGTTTGTCTGGCCGCACAACTCGTTGCAGTCTGTAAATATCTGTTTGCCTAGTTCGTCCGTTGTAATTTAGTTCCACATCGTCTTTGTATTCTATCTCTATCTCCTGTCCCCTATAAGGGGGTCATGCTCATGTAATTTTAAGTTTTCGGAATTGAAAAAGTCTGTTATTTAGATTTTCTCAAATAGTATCAGAGGATAACTCGGTCCTTGTTGGCTCGTTTTTTCTAACCTCCTACTGAGTTCCTCTGCGGTCTCCGCGGTCTCTGGTTTTCTAACAGCCCGCTGAGCCCTTCGGTCTATTTCGCCCGCTGATCCTTGCTGACTCCTTTTGTTCGCTTCTTGCGAACTTCGCGGTCTCCGCTCATGTGGTGCAGCCTCTTTCTAACCGCTCGGTTAAAGGTTTGCTTTGTGCTCTTCACGCAGTTTTATTTCCTCAGACCACACAGATTGTCTTTTTGTCCAATTTCTTTATGGAGACTCCGACTTTCTCTTCTTCTACCCTGTTCACACCAAATCTTCAGACCTCTACCTCTGGTTCCACTCCTTTCGGTAATCTTGAAACTGCTTCCAAACTAACTGACCCAAATTATCCGGATTGGAGTGTTTCCTTCGTCTTCTTATTATGGTCTCCATGCAAGCGTCATCATCTTACTGATGACCCTACTGCTCGAGGTTCTGCTGACTTTGAAGACTGGGACACCAGTGATCCTTTGATTAGAACCTGACTTGCTAATAGACTTTCAGATGAGTGTCTACCCGCCATTCGCTACGATGAGACGGTTAAAGTTGCTTGGGCTCATCTTGCTGCTCTGTACTCCAAGTGCGCTCAAACTTCGTGCATATACACATTATATGCTTATCTGTTTTTTCGGCCACTTTGACTTCTGCTGCTGCTTACCAGGAAGTGCAAGCTCTTGGCGCCGAACTTCTCTAACATCACCCCTTTTTCGCTGATCTTGCTGGACAACACAAATACTTCCAGGAACCTCTGGTTGTGTGTTATCTTTCTTGCCTTCCAGAGTCTTATGATATGATTAAACAACAAATTCTAGGAGAGGCCGTCTCTCCCACTCCTGATGCTACCTCTTCTCGTATCACTGCTGTTACTACTCTTCTTCAATGTCCTCTGCTTGCCTCCCCACCCCATCCCAACACCATTGCTCATCCAGTTCGTTCTGGCAGTCCTAGTGGTCGTGGAGGTCACTTTGGTGGGCATGGTTTGTCTCGCCATCTCTGCTCTCATTGTGGCAAGACAGGACATCTTGTCGATAGTTGTTGAGTCAAGTACCCTCATCTTCGCCCTTCAGCGGGTGACACTACAAGAAAATCCACATCCCTTGCCTCCTCTCCAGGACGTGCTAATATGGTCACTCAGAGTAAGTGGTTTATTGACTTCAGGGCTACTAATTATATGACCGATAATCCTCGTTTGTTTTCTCATTTGGACAAGCATAACCGATCACAAGTTATTCTTGAGAGATATTCCATTGTTTCTTATTGTTAACGAGTTAGTTACTTTCATATTTTGATGGTGAACCTATATTGTAACATTGGAATTGAAAGTAATCTTTATTAGGAATTACTTTAATTAGGGCTGATATCGAGTCGAGTTCGAACAATTTTGGTTCGGCTCGAAGTCGAAATTTTCGACTTGACTCGGCTATAAATCGATTCAAAATCGAATTGATTTCGAGTCGAGTCCGCTCGACTCGAAATGACTCGATTCCGAGTCGGCTCGAAATCGAATCGGGTCGGCTAGAAATCGAATCAAGTCGCCTCGAAATTGAGCAATTTTTTGTTTTATTCCTAGTTTGCTCAAAATTTAATAGGGCAACCAATAAATTTAGCAAATGAAAGACTTAAAACCTTCATTCTTTTTATTTAGTTTTAAAGTTTGTTAATTTTAATCTTAAAATAAGAATATATTAATAAATACATAATTTTTTTAATTAATTCGAGTTGATTCGAATCGATTCAGGGCTGATTCGAAATCGACTCGAAATCAGATTCGAGTCAAATTGAATCGACTCAATTAACTCAAATTGAGTCGAATCAATTTTAACCGATTCCGATTCGGCTCAATTTTCGAACGATTTTCAAGCGACTTTCGAGTTTCGAATAATATGTTCAGCCCTAACTCTAATGACTTTTATTACTGGCATGTTTCGTACATTGCTTGACACAGGTTTTTGTTGTGGTTGGTTCTCCGTCTCCTGTGTGCGAGACTGGTACTGTTCACCTCACTCCGTCTCCACGGATTGAGGATACTCTCTACGTACTCATTTTTCCGTGCAATTTACTATATGTTCCTGCTCTCTGTAAACTACTAAACTGCACTGTTACTTTTTCATCAAATACTTGTTCTTTTCAAGATCCTCACTCTAAGGAGAAGATTGCCACTGAGACTGAAAAAACATTCTCTTCTTCTTAGATAATGTCACTGCTTTCTCCGCTTCTTTTCTGCAATGACATCTTTGCCTTGGTCATCCTCCTTCTCGCCTCATGTATCAACTCCTACCAGATCTATCTCAGGGGGACTCCTCTCTGAACTGTGAAGTCTGCTAACTTGACAAATACTATCGCTCCTCCTATCTAGCAAGACAAGGACATGACGTAGTTCTTCTCGTACCATTGATCTTGACCACTCAGATATTTGAGGTCCCTCTCCTACTAGGCTTGTGGGTCGGGATAGTCTGTATTTTGTTACTTTTATTGATGATTTCTCACGATGTATTTGACTGTATCTCTTAAAAAACATTCTGAACTTTTTTGTGTGTTAGATGAACTACTTGTCCATACACTTCTCAGCAAAAAAAGTCATTTACTGCATGTTGCTTGCACCCTTCTCACACAAATGATGTTCCCTTATCATATTGGGGTCATACTTGTACAACCATGTATTCGCAAGTTTTTGGTTTTAAGCTTTTGAAGTAGTTTGAGCTCTTGGTGGCCAATTTAGGCCTGACCCTCAGAATATACTAGTAGGGGGAGAAAAAATCTGCCTCCCCACCAGTGGCCCCTTTTTTGGGGGGAGCGGGTGCGACAGGTTGGCGGGGGCGAGACCGGCCCGGGGCTGGGCTCTCGCCCAGCCCCGCGGGTTGGCGGGGGCGAGACCGGCCCAGGGGTGGGCTCTCGCCCCGCCCCGCGGGTTGGTGGGGGCGAGACCGCCCCGGGGCCGGGCTCTCGCCCCTCCCATTGGGTTGGCAGGGGCGTGACCGGCCCGGGGCCGGGCTCTCGCCTCGCCCCGCGGGTTGGCGGGGGCGAGATCGGCCCGGGGCCGGGCTCTCGCCCCGCCCCGCGGGTCGGCGGGGGCGAGACCGGCCCGGGGCCGGGATCTCGCCCCGCCCCGCCCCGCGGGTCGGCGGGGGCGAGACCGGCCCGGGGCCGGGCTCTCGCCCCGCCCCGCGGGTCGGCGGGGGCGAGACCGGCCCGGGGCCGGGTTCTCGCCCCGCCCCGCGGGTCGGCGGGGGCGAGACCGGCCCGGGGCCGGGCTCTCGCCCCGCCCCGCGGGTCGGCGGGGGCGAGACCGGCCCGGGGCCGGGCTCTCGCCCCGCCCCGCGGGTCGACGGGGGCGAGACCGGCCCGGGGCCGGGCTCTCGCCCCTCCCCGCGGGTCGACAGGGGCGAGACCGGCCCGGGGCCGGGCTCTCGCCCCTCCCCGCGGGTCGACGGGGGCAAGACCGGCCCGGGGCCGGGCTCTCGCCCCGCCCCGCGGGTTGGCGGGGGCGAGACCGGCCCGGGGCCGGGCTCTGGCCCCGCCCCGCGGGTTGGCGGGGCGAGAGCCCGGCCCGGGGCCGGGCTCTCGCCCCGCCCCGCGGGTTGGCGGGGGCGAGACCGGCCCGGGGCCGGGCTCTCGCCACGCCTCGCGGGTTGGCGGGGGGGGGGGGGAGACCGGCCCGGGACCGGGTTCTTCCCCTGTTCGTCTCGGGTGCCTGGGGAGATGAGGGGTTTGGCTCCCCCCATCCTTGGCCCCCTTTTGGGCATGCTTTTACCGTTGTACCCTCGGGGTGGAATTACCTCTTTGCCCCCCGGCGTGGCTGTTTTCTATTGGCCCAAAGCCTTTTGGCACCAGGGGTATTTCTGGCATTTTGGTCCATGGGGTTGGAAAAACTATAAATAGACCCTTAGGGGTGTCTTGGAGAGGGGGTCACTTCTTCACTCTCTCTTCATCGTTTAAGGAACCCTAGCTCTGCATTGGCTAGGGAGGGGGAGACTTCAAAGGTCTTCCTGGTGTGAGGTGGGACCTCCGCGCTAGAGCCGAGAGTCTGTTCCTAGTTTCCCAAGTCTTCGGTCCGTGACGTTCCCCCGAGTGTAGTAGGTGTGAGGTCATCCCTCTTTTGGGACCCCGAACTCCACAGAGGCCAATTTTGGCTTCAACAATGCTGTCCTTCTTCCTTGTTATCTTATCAACCGTATTCCCTTTTCGGTTCTTCACGGCAAAGCCCCGTTCTCAATCATGTATCCAGAAGCCACACCATTTTCTTCACCTCTACGTGTCTTTGGTTGTACGACGTTTGTTCACTTTCCTTCTCCTTCTTGTAACAAACTTTCTCCTTGTTTTGTTAAGTGCATCTTTCTTGCCTACTGTTCGACTCAGAAGGGGTGTCGGTGCTTGATCCTTTTCTCCAGAAACAATATGTTTTTGCTGATGTCACGTTTTTTGAAGATACACCTTACTTTCCTCGAGCTTCTTCTCTCTCACCACCTGATTCTTCTTCTTCTATTTCTATTATCTCTACACCTCTACCTGAGCCTACACTTTCTCCTACGCCTCTTCCTTCTCTTCCTATGCCAATTTTTGTTTCTCCACCTCTGTCTCCTGATCCTACTTTGCCTTTCGAGTTGTTGACAGTTCCCGGGCCAGCAATCTCTCCAACGGATGGATCTGGTACAACCTACAAGAGATAAGTCAGATTTAAATCTTCCTCTCGCTCTACGAAAAGGGGTTCGAACGTGCACTAAGCATTTCATTCCTGATGTTGTCTCTTATGCTTGTCTTTCCCCAACTGGAAAGAGTTTTGCTACCTGACCACCTATCAAGAAGCTCGTGATATTCCTCATTGGAAAGCTGATATGGACGAAAAAGTGAAAGACCTTGACTGAACGGAGCACTTGAACTCTTGTTCCTACCCCTCCAGGGGCGGATGTGGTTGGTTGTCGATGAGTCTTTGTCATCAAGTTTCATCCTGATGGAACTATTGATCGATATAAGCCTAGGCTGGTTGTCAAAGACTTTACTCAGACATATGGTATGGACTTCTTTGATACCTTCTCTCTGGTTGCTCGTATTAGCACAATCCACGTTTTTTTCTCGGTGGGTGTTAACAGGGATTGAGAGATGTCTCAATTAGATGTAAAGAATGCCTTCTTTTATGATGATTTGCAAGAAGTGGTATACATGGAGCAACCTCCTGGGTATGTTGCTCAGGAATTTTTTTTCATATATATACACACGTATTTTTGCCCGTGCGCGGACGTCTGATCCTTGATTTCAATGGTGGAGATCATACTGTCGTATTGACCAATAATTGCACTACAATCCAAAGATATCTGGACCGTTGAAATACATGCGTGTAAGACCGGATTTGCTCGCGCACGAGTAATATATGTGTATACGTACGAAAAAATCTTTCGTTGCTCGGGGGGAGTCTCAGTTGTGCAATTTGCAGAAGGCAATATATGGTCTAAAAAAAGTCCACGGGCCTGGTTCGACAAGTTCAGCAAAGTTGTCTCAGTTGTTGGCTTTGCTCGAAGTTCTGCATATCATTCTCTTTTCATATGCAAGATTCTAAAGGGCTAGTTGTTCTCGCTGTCTATGTGGATGACATCCTTTTTACCGGTGATGATAAAAAGAGAATTGATCTAGCAAAGAGACATCTTCTGCAATATTTTGTTACAAAAGATATGAAATCTCCTAAGTACTTTTTGGTAATAGAAATCTCATGAAAACACAACTATGTAGTGCTCTCACAACGAAAATATGCATTGGACTTTTTGAAAGAAACCGGTCTTCTTGGAGCAAGACCTGTTCAGTGTCCGATGGTCGTTGGTGATGACAAGTGTTGGACTGGAGATTCACTCTTCTTCCAGATAGTAGTAAGTACGAACCACTAGTGGGAAAACTCATCTATCTGACTGTCATCAGTCTAGATATTTGCTATGCAGTAGGAAAGGTCAATCTGTTTATGCAAGCCCCCAAATAGTGTCATCTTCGTTCAGCCTTGAAAATCCTGGAATATGTGAAAGGGTCCCCATAAAAGGGGTTACTATTTCAGAAGCATAACCATCTGAGAATTGAAGCCTACTCAGATGTCAGCTATGCTGACAATAAAGAAGATAGAAAATCTATATCTGGTTTTTGCACCTTTGTAGGAGGAAATCTGGATAGCCGAAAAAGCAAGAAACAATCAGTTGTGTCTCGATCAAGTGCTGAAGCTGAGTACAGAAGCATGACTTCAATCACTTGCGAGTGGAAATGGTTGCATGCTCTTATGCTTGACTTAGGGGAAGTCTATGATCATTCCTTGACAATGTTCTGTGACAACAAAGCTACTCTATACATATCGAAAAATCTAGTTTTTCATGAGAAGACAAAACACATTGTAGTTGATTGCCATTTTATCCGAGAAGAAATATTGAAGAACCAAATCTATACTTCGTTTTTCACTTCTGACAAAAAACTAACAAATATCTTTTCCACACCAGTTTCTGCTTCTCTTTCAGATGTCTGTGACAAGGTGAACATGATTGACATATATGCTCTAGCTTGAGGGGGAGTGTTAGAACTTGTGGTTTATGCGGACTGACGGTCTGCCTTGGCGGTCTGGTCATTGGCGGTTTGACGGACTTCTGGCAGACTGGTTTTGGAGGTTTGGCAGACTACCTTGGCGGTCTGGTTCGGACGGTTTGGCGGTCTGTTTCCGATGGTTTGGCGGTCTGACTTTGGCGATTTGGTAGAAAGCTCTGGCGGAATGGTCTGACAGTCTAGCTATCCTTAGGATCACTGAGATCGCGTCTTTGATAAATCAAAGGAAGTTTGGTGATCTAATCGTTGTTGCGGTATGATGGTCAGAAGGCTGAAGCTGTTGTGAAATGACGGTCAGGAGGCTGAAGCCACTGCGGTCTGGCGGTTTGAGTTATCTAACCGCGTCTGATGCTTCTGGTGGTTAGATGTGGTCTGTGGAGTAGAGACCGACAAACTCTTATAATTAGGCGGATAGCTTGACTAACCACACAGCTCGCTGCGCTTTGTAAATATTTGTTCACCTAGTTCACTTGTTGTAATTTAGTCCCACATCGTCGTTTTTATTCTCTCTCTATCTCCTCTCCCCTATAAATAGGGGGTCATACCCATGTAATTTTAAGTTTTTGGAAATGAAAAAACATGTTATTTAGATTTTCTCACACTACGAGAGTTTATGACCTCCATGGACGCACGCCTTCGTGACGTCGAGGCACATCGTCGGGATGACCTGACTAAGATCCTCCAAAAGTTTGATAATTTAATAGCCGCCTTTCCGCCGACGCTAGCACCTTCGTAGCCATCTCTTGTAGGCTTCACCTTGCAGTTTTCATCACTGCCGCCACCTCTCCTTGTGTAGCCGCCTTCTTCACCAACCGGTGACGTGCCGCCGCTTCCCGTGGCGACAACTGTTATACCAACCCCAAAAGACCCGTTTCTGTAGTCGATCGTCATTCCTTCGGTCGCACTGCTACTGCTGCTCACTGCCACTCCGCCGGATGCATTCCTGTCGTCGGCCCTTGGCCCTCCAATCGTCTTGTCATTGCTGTCCGCCACCATGTCGCCAGCTTCGCTGGACAACATTCCACCGCTTTTCGTGCCGACACTTGCTCCCCCAACCCCAAAAGGCCCGTTTTTGTTGTCGGCCATTGTTCCTTCGATTGCCTTGCCACTGCTTCTCACCGCCATTCCGTCGGACCCACTCCCTCCATTGGTCCTTGGCCCTCCGACTATCTTGCCACTGCTGCCCGCCACCGTTCCGCCAGCTTCGCCGTACCCCGTTATTCCACCGTCAACCTTTTCGTCGACACCACAACTTCTCGTCGATGCCCCAGCCACCGCGACCCGATACCGGCAACTGTTCTGGCGCGAAATCAAGGAGCCAAATGATCTGGTCGCCACGTGAAGTTTGAGCTTGAGGGAAAATTCGTTTTTAAGGGAGGAGATGTTATGGATCTATTATTATTGTAATGAGTTATTAATATAATGAATCAAGTTCGAGTCAAGTCGTATAAGTAGAGTCATAGTTAGAGTACTATAGGTCTTTTAATAATTTATGTTTTTCGTTTTAATATCGCTCACGCCATTGGAGGTCTTATATAAGCCCATGGAGTTATGTAATGAGGAACATGAATGAAATCAATCTATTTTCAATTCTCGTGAGAGGACTTGGTAGCCTTCTTGATGTGATCCAAGGTAGGGGTGTAGTTTTAGAAATAAAATAAACCAGAGAACTTTAAAATTAATGCGACGCGAGAGACTTTGGTGGGCTATTTTCTAACGAAATAAAGGACCTAGACGTCGCTCGCGAACGCAAGGCTACCGTACAATCGTATTAACGTCACGAGTCACAATTCCACAAGCACAAAATATTATGGTGGCATTCGCGTGTTGAAGAATAACGATAATTAGGAAATGCGATTAATCGGGCAAGCTCTAATTAATTAACTTTTCATTTAAATATTAAAACACAAAATAAAGACCGTGGACGAGCAAGGAGGTGGGGACGTATACCAAGGGTAGGGTGTAGTAGTGGCTGTGCATCCAATTTCCAAGAAGGGGTGTCTGTGGAGCAAAGGGGAGATGCTGAAGGGCTGGCCGGGTGCTGGAGGACTGCTGGAGGCTGACAGGGGAGGTGTCGAATCAGTCAGAGGGGTGGTAACAGCACTGCCAGAGTGCCAGGACCACTGTGGAAGACGAAGAAGAGTCGGAGGTCCCTGAATCCGCCAGAGGAGGGAGCTGGTGAGGTCGCTGGAGCCAAAAGAAGCTCAGGCGAGCTCGTTGGCGTCGGAGGAGTTGTGCGCTAGAGGCGGCGGAGAGCTTCCGGGGTTCCCGTCGGGAAGAGCCGGTGACAGAAGGAGCGTCGGCTTCGGGAAGGGTCGCTGGTGACCTAAGAAACACTTGGCGTGGTCGGCGATGGAGGGACTGGCGGTGCCGGGCTTCGTCGAGCAGGAAACAGTCGGGAACGCACGGGCTTCAGGGCGGCACTGGGAGAAGAAACAAACAAACCAAAATAGGTCGTGTTCAGTTCAATTCCAGCCACCGTTAACATTGGGGAGGGTTAGTTTATATAGGGAGGAATTGGGGTTTATATGGCTATTGACAAACATTCAGAATATTTTATAATGGTAGATCAAAATATGGAGGCTTTGAAGACAATGTGGAGGGGCTTTAAGGCGGGGTCAGCCGAAGGCATATGTGTCAATTAATAAAATAATTAATTATTTCGAGCTTGCCCTAAACTAATCTATCGCCTAAATTACCAGACCTATATATTTAGGGTCTCGCTGGCTGATCACACCAACAAGCCAAATAAAACTTGCGCGAAAGCGTGCCCGATACAAAATTACATTAAAAGCGCTAATACGTGCACGATACAACTAGACGCTACACAAAAACCCAAAATTGCGCAAAAACGTGCGCTAAAATATTAAAAGACACGTGCAATAAAAAATAATAAAAACAACGACCCGGGTTGCATCACCTCTCCTCCAACGAGCAAGCCCCGTTTAGGCAGCCACTGTCAAGGATCAATATTATCTCCTCCACCGTCATCTCCACCTCCGGTCACTATCGAGTAGGCCCATAACAACTCGCGAGGAATGACTTCTCCTCGTACCGATTGAGTTCTTAGATTTTTCGTATTTCTGTCTGGGTACTTGCACCCTCCCTCTAGGTTTCTCGCATGAACCCTGTTGATCTGCGTTTCTTCGATTAAAGCCTACCCACCCACCACTTTTATAGGCTCTTTGGACCCATGTTTCTCGCCGCACCTACCTTATGTCTCACCGGTTGTGCAACTCATCCCCAGTCGCTTGAGCACGATCTCGCCGCTCGTGGTACCAACTTTGTTCTCGCAGCTCCTGTATATTGATCTCGTCGATTGTGGTTCATTTTTCGTTCTCTCCGCTTGCCGAGAAACTAGCTTTTTTCCCAGCTTCTCTGCCTAATGATCTCGCAGCTCGTGGTGCCTGCTTTGATCTCACCGCTCGAGTTTGTTCTCACATCAGATCTTGTTGCTCGTTCTTACCGTTTGTTCTCGCTGCGGATCTCGGCGAGAATCACGTTTTCATGAACATACCAAACATATCGAAATTGATTGTCATTTCATCAGGGAAAAAGGTTCAGCTATGCAAACTTGATTTACGACATGTACCAACTGCTGAGCAGATTTCAGATGTTCTGACCAAAGCCTCACCAAAGCGGTTGTTCATTTCCAAGCTTAACACCTGCAATCTATATGCTCTAAGCTGTGAGGGACTGTAGAAAACTTGACTTAGCCCATGCAAACGCCCGTTGTTGGCATGTACTTTAATCCCACACCTTGGGTTGTAGTTTATTTACCACTCCTTCCTATATATTTTGTTCAGATCCTTGTATTGATTGAAAAAGTAGAAAAGAAATAAATCTTTTCTTTTTTGTATTGTGAATTTTTACAAACACAATGCATTTAAATAATGTGCGAAGCTTCACTTGATTTCAGGTGTCCGTTGTGATTGATCAACCGTGATCTTTTTCATAATTTGACCTAGTTGATCTATAGAATACCCGTGATTGTTGACTTTGATACCAAGTTGTTTTGAACTTTTGATAAAGATATAGTCATAGAGAGAGGTAAAAGGCACTCAATTCTTCTTATTTCTTTGTATTCTCGATGTGAACTACTGGTGAAGAAGTGGAACCATAACCTATGTTGCCCACAGAAATGCTCAACGTGTAGAGAGAGGTAAATCAGTGCAGGAAAAGAGAGAAAATTGGAGTGGGGAGACAAACCTATATGTCATCTATACTATATCTCTAGATGCATGTAGAGGGTCCACGAATAGGTTGGGGAGAGAGGCATTGCCAATTAAATGAAATTGCACCTATAATGCATCCACTACTAAAAAAGAATTAATTTAATCAAGTAAACTAATAAACTATCGTTCAATTTAAAGTGACCCAACAATTAAAATCAAAGAAGTAAAATTAACAAAATAAAATATCTTTTCACACATTTAGTTGCTACACTTCCTTCAATATGGCTTGCCACAAACTGCGTCTGTAACATAAACCTTCTTATTGTACTATACTTCAGAGGCATTTCTTAATTTTAAATAGCTAGCCTGCACTCTAGAAGTTTTATCATAATCTAATCTTTCCAATGCGTAAAGGTGTCGAGATGAGAAATATATATGATGTATATGCTGACTAAGTAACAACTAACAAATGTTCTTATAAAGGGATTTCACAAGCCAAAATTTGTAACTATAATTGACAAAATTAGCATACGAATATTCACTCCGATACTTGAGGGAAAGTGTTGTAAGATTTATGGTTATTGTTGTTAGGTGTTAATTTTGGATGTATTTTGTTGAATGCTATTAGTCACTAAGCGAGGGAGGGGTAGACCAATAAAGACTTGGAATGGAACTATAAGGAAAGACATGTTGTACTTAGGCATTAGTGAGATTATGACAAAAGATAGGGCACAATGGCGATAAAGGATCCATATAGCCGACCCCACTATAATGTCATAAAGGCTTGAGTGTTGTTGTTGTTGTACCTCAAGTTTTAAACTTTAGTTTGTTTCTTAGTGTAGAGTAAGATTCAAACCTTGTATATACTTCTTGAATACCAAAAAACAAGTATGAGTACAAATATATAGGATAGAGGAAAGTAAGATATGTGGGACTAAACACAAAATCCTACATGGGCCAAGTTAATGAGCCAATACATTATTTTTCCTAGTATTCTCTAACACTCCCCCCGCTAGCTGGAGTGTACAAGTCGTAGGAACCAAGCTTGGACAAGAACTGATAGTAGAGATGTCATGGTAAGGCCTTGGTGAGGATTTCAACAACTTGCTGAGCAACAAGAACATGTGTTAACTCCATCTTCTTCAACCAAACCTTCTCCCGAATGAAATGACAGTCAACTTCAATATGCTTTGTCCGTTTATGGAAGACCGGATTCTTGGCAATGTGTATAACAGCTTGACTGTCGCAAAATAAAGTGGCAGGTGAGGAGAGCTTGACTCCTAGATCATCAAGGAGACCCTCAAGCCATGTGAGCTCAGATACAACTGCTGCCATCGATCGACACTCGGCCTCAGCAGATGAGCTAACAACCACAGACTGTTTCTTGTTGCGCCATGTAATAAGATGTCCTCCAAAGTAAGTGCAGTATCCACTTGTGGAACAACGGTTGTACAACCCCATATTCGCCGAGTGGGATCTAAGGGTCTGGGCTCAGGTTTGAGTGGGCTTTAAGCTAATCGGGCCAGTCAAGAAAAATAGGCGGGAGGGGTCCCGCCCGGGGCATGCAAGAAGTCTTGTGCCCGGGTAAGCAGGAGGCCCTCAGAATTGACGTTTAGTGAAGTCTTTCCACTCAGCGCTCTCGACACTTTTGGACTTGACCGTGTCTCTTATAAGACCAGGCGAGTGGGGTAGGAAAACTCGCACTCAGCCGGATTTTGACCTTTTGACAGGGCATGCAGAAGGGTTTCGGCCTGGACAAGCGGGAAGCCCACATGGATCAGCGGAAGGGTTTCTGCCCAGTAAGGTCAAGAGATAAAATTACCTGGATGCCCTTGGAGGTCTGCATTTAGCTGGTCAGAACAACAGAGTTTGACTGTTAGCAGACCATTTTGGGTTGCATATAACATTTTTTAACAACGGAATTACGTTGTTGGCAGACCAGATATTGAAAATCTATAAATAAAACCACAAGATACCTCAAAAGGCACGCTTTCTCATTTTTCTGAAGTCTTGCAGCGCTTTCTGAGATATCCTTAGCTCAGCACTTGGCTAAGGAGGGGAAGTGCTCTGAGATCTTTCGGGTTAGTGGAGGGACCTCCGTGCTGTAGCCTAGGGTCAGTTTCTTTGTTCCTTGTGTCTGGTCAGGGGTCTGGGCTTGGGAGAAGTAGATGTTAACTACACCTCAGAGTCCGAACTCTCATTGGGGCCAATTTTTGGTTCCAACAACGGTCAACCAAAGAGCTAGCATAATCAGTATCAGAGTATGCAATTAGAGATAAGGGAGACGAAGAGAGCTTGTATACAAGTCCTTGTCCAGGAGCAGTCTTCAAGTATCAAAGAATACGCTCGACTGCCTGAAGATGAGAGACATGTGGCTCATACATGAATCGAATGACAACTCCAACAACAAATGATATTTCAGGTCTAGTAAGAACGAGTTATATCAGCTTTCCAACAAGACGACGATAATACTTAAGATTCAGAAGGAGCAAGACAGAGTCCGAGGCATGAGCACGAAGCTTGTAATTGATATCCATGGGAGTGTCAGCGGGCTTGCATCCAGAATAGCCCGCATCATGAAGTAAGTCAAGACAGTACTTTCTCTGAGATAACATAAGGCCATCAGGTCTCCGAGCCACTTCGAGACCAAAAAATATCGAAGGCTTCCCAGTCCTTTGTTTGAAACACAGTTGCCAAATGTGTTTGATCATCTGTATGCCTGAAAGATCGTCTCCTGTAATCGGAATATCATCCACATATACCAAAAGAATCACTGTGTCTGTTGGACGATGTCGAGTGAATAGAGAGAAGTCGGCCGAACTCCGAGTGAACCCAACATCACTAACGGTCTTACTGAATTTATCAAACCATGCCCGAGGAAACTGTTTGAGACCATAAAGAGACTTTTCAGACAACAGACACGAGACTCCCCCGTGGTCTCAAACCCGAGAGGTTGTCGCATATAAACGGTCTCCTGTAAATCGCCATTAAGAAAAATATTTTTGACATTCAGTAGGTGCAATGGCCAGTGGCGGTGAACAGCGAGGGAGATCAACACACGAATAATATTGAGTTTAGCGACTGAAGAAAAAGTCTCATCATAATCCAGACCTTGTTGTTGAGTGAAACCGCGAGCTACTAGACAAGCTTTCAAACAATGAACTATGCCATCCGGATCCTGTTTGACGGCAAACACCCACTTACATCCCACACAAGTTTGTCCAGTAGAAAGCGGGACCAAGTCCCAAGTGTGGTTTGCCCAAAGAGCAGATATTTGCTCATCCAAAGCCTTCCGCCACCGGGGATGTTGGAGAGCCTTCTGCACAGAATTAGGAATGGTAATAGAGGATAAATAAAGTGCACTTTGTCGAAGTTCTGGAGAGAGGCGGTATAAAGAAACATAGTTCGCCATCGGATGAGCAGTGGAACCTGTTGCCGGATTCGCAGGTTGCAGTACATCATTAGAGGGGGACATCTCCCGTAGGGTAGTAGACGAAGAAGGACGTCGATTATACATACAGATGATGGGTGGTTTGGGTGAGATTGGTGTGGGAAGGAGGGGTGGGTTTGGTGTTATGGGCGTGGGAAGAAGGGTGGAAGGTTTGAATAAACGGGAATAGCAAGCCGCAGAAGAGGTGGCGGAAGTGGAGAATCTGCTGGTTGAGAGTGATATGGCTGATTTTCGAGGAAGGTGGCATCCACAGAAGTAACAACCTTGCGATCCTTGGGAGAAAAGCAAACGTAGCCCTTCTGAGTTCGAAAGTAACCCACAAACATATATTTAGTGGCACGCGGAGCAAGTTTGTCAGTGGACGGGCCAAAATGATGAACAAAGCACATGCAACCAAACACGCAAAGGTTGATGGAGAAAGGAGGTTTGGAGGGGAAAAGAAGATTGATGAGAACCACAAAATTGAGAATAGAGGAAGACATGCGGTTAATAAGAGTGCAGGCGGTAGAAACCGCAAAATTCCAATACTATTTGAGAACATTCATTTGAATCATAAGAGAGCGGGTGACCTCAAGCATGTGATGATTCTTGCGTTCAACAATGTCATTTTCTTGGGGGGTATAAGCACAAGAGATTTGATGGATGATCCCAAACTCAGCACATAGGTGTGCAAAGACATGACTAGTGTATTCACAGACATTATCGGTGCAAAGGGTTTTAATTGTTGTGGAAAACTGGTTCCGAGTTTCAATGAAAAGAGTACGGAATACACCAGGTAATTTAGAGCAGTCACGAAGGAGATACAATCAGGTCAACCGAGAGTAGTCATCTACAAATGTAACAAAGTAGCGATATCCAAAAACACTCGCAATTTTGTAGGGTCCCCAAATATCGTAGTGTACTAGATCAAAAGAAGCAGGACTCTGAGTAGTATGTGGTGAGAACGTAGACCAATGATGTTTCTCATAGATACAAGACTCACACGTGAACTCTTGGAGGGATATTTCGGGGAGAGATTTTTGGAGTATGTTTAGAGGAGCGTGACCAAGACGTCGATGCCAATCAACAGAGCTAATCGAGGACAACACCGTTGGGCAAGAAGGGTCAAGGATATAGAGACCATTCGACAGATGCCCTTTTTCGATGACAGTCTGCGTCTTGCGATCTTGCACCACACTCAAGTTGGAAGAAAAAATTACATCGCTGTCAAGATCAGTAGTGAGTCGACCAATACAGAGAAGGTTCAAAGGAGATCCTGGAACATGAAGGGCAGGGCGAAGAGTAATGGAGGGAGTAAGGTGAATATCAGCCGCACCAGAAACGGGAATGGTGTCTACACTAGCAACAGTGATGAACTTGAGATGCACAAAGTTCAAATATTGTGGTGGTTTCCGTGAGGTAATGTGGCGAGGCCCCAGAATCCAAAATCCAGGATGAGCTATGAGCAAAACATGAGGTACCGCCAGCGAAAATATACACCACAGAGCCCGGAGGACAGCTAAACATCTTGTAAGGAACAACCCGCAGTGGTCACAGTGACAACGCACCACCGACAAGAAAGGCCACGACCAGCGCGGTAAGAAACAGTCTTCAACGGTCACGGTGACAACACACCAGTGGCAAGAAAGACCACGACCAGCGAATAGAAGAGAGCCCGCAACAGATAGAAACAAGCCGCAGTGGTTAGAGGCAGACCGCGCCAAGATCAAACATGGCGAACAGGCATCAGACCGTGCAGTGAGAAGCAAACCGCATTAAGATCGGTAAGAAACAGTCTTCAGCGGTCTCGGTGACAATGGACTAGCGGCAAGAAAGGCCACGACCAGCGGATAGAAGAGAGCCAGCAGCAGATAAAAACAAGCCGTGGCGGTTAGAGGCAGACCGCACCAAGACCAAAAGCGGAGAACAAGCACTAGACCGTGCGGTTAGAAGAAAACCACAAGAAGATCTGTAGAAGCAGTCCGCGAGACATTCCGCATCGGTCACGACAAGAAAGAACTTCGTGCGATAAGATGGAGATAGCGCAACCAGGTGAGAACTTGAGGCCAGAGACAGGCCGCGGCGGTAAAGAACTTCTTTCAACAAGAGCAATAAGATTCCGTGCGACAAGGAGACCAGGCGGCAAGAAAAGAGGTCGTAGCGATAAAACCGAGAAGAGGTCGTGCGACAAGAAGAGAAAAGTGGAGGTGGATCCACAGGAGAGGAGGAAAGGGGAAATCGCAACGAGAAGGGAAGCCGCGGGGGGGGGGGGGGAACCGCAGCGACCACGCAAAGAAGACCACACGGTCACGGTGAGCACACCAGCGGCAAGGAGAGATGTCGCAACCAAGATGCGATACAGACAGCGGATAGGGAAACCGCAGCGAAAAAAACGAAGTCACAACGACTAAGAGAAGAAGTCGTGCGAGAAGAGAGGGGAGAGAGCGAGACGGCGGGTAGACAGAGAGACCGCGACAAATAGAAAGAAAGCGGGTAACCGGGAAGAAACCGCGCTGTTAGAGGAAGAGGGCCCCACTTGACCGAGAAATTTATAGGGGGGGTGAGAGGAGAAGAAGAAGTGGAAGCCACAAGAGAAAGAGAGAGGAGCGGCTAGAAAACCTTAACCGTGCAGGAAGCCGCGGTTGGAAAGGGAGTAGACCGCAAGACACTGCGGTTAAGCAGGAGAACAAGCCGCCCGGTTAGCAGGAGGAGCGGGTGGTTAGAAAAGAACATGCCGAATCGTATCCCTCTGATATCATGTAGAGTAAGATCAAAACCTTGTATATACTTCTTGAATACCAAAAACAAGTATGAGTACAAATATATAGGAGAGAGGAGAGTAAGATGTAGCTATACAAACAATGTGAGACTAAACACAAAATCCTATATGTGCCAAGTTAATGGTTTGGGCCAATACATTATTTTTCCTAGTATTCTCTAACACTTAGTTTTTCATCATGTAACTCTTTATAATACTGTTTGATTCAATGAAGTAAATCATTTATGAATCTTGTTTTTTCTTTTTTCCTTTAGTAACCACTAGAAACTTTGATGTTCATAATTGGATGCAGAAATAGCAGGAGTGAGCCCAGTTCTGTTGGAGTAGCATTATGTTGTGTTTGTGAAAGTTCAAGCAAAGAAACAACCAATTGCTTGCTAGAATGTAACAGATGCTTGATTAGCGTGCGTGGTTTCTGAAGTTTCGTACAGTTTAATCATACAGTTGTTTATAGGCATTAATTAACATGTAAAAGAAAACATTTTGCAGGTGCACCAGGCATGCTACGGTATTTCTGAACTTCCTAAAGATGTTTGGTATTGCAGACCTTGCAAGAGAAATTCTCCTGACATTGTGAGCAATACATTGTTTATTTACTATTAATAAATGTTTGCATTCAAACGTCTAACCTAATATTAGTTTCCCGATGCAAGATTGTTCTCAACACGCCCGATCAATTCTAGAGTTTTTGACCTCTAATATGTGGATTATTTTTTAATTGCGTGACACGGAATGAGTTGTTGGTCTTGACTTGCTCTGATACCATGTTAACATCTAAGCATTCAACGCAAAACTGATTGGTTGGAAGTAGAGAGGGTTGAGATCTATCTTAATTACACAAGACAATGTTAGTTTCCATATATAGTAATTTTCTCAGCGATAACAATATATTTGTTATGATGTTTCTTGAGTATGACTACATGGGTTTTTTTGTTCACTTTTTGTGGTTGTTTTTTTGATGTTGTTTTATATAGTTTATTTAAAAATTTTGTAGCTATTTGATACCCCCCCACCCCACCCCACACACACATACACTACCACTCTTTGCCACGTGCATGATCATGACTTCTAACCCGTGAACTTCTTTATTTAATTGAGTTCATTAGAGTGGGTCATCACGCCTGATTTACTTTGATACCATGTTAAAGCTTAAGCATCCCCATTGATTTACTTCAATACTCTTGGTGCCCTAGGGGTGCCGTCACATCCCCCACCCCTAAATACCCAGTCGAAGAACCCGCTAGGCCCATTCATTTTGCTTAGGAGGAGGGAGAGACTCAACCGATTGGTTCAGTCTCCTTGGTCTTTGGCCCCTTCCGATGGTAGACCGCGCCGAACCGGCTCCGGGTCATATCATTCCCGCCGTCTTCGGAAAATTTCGTGTCCTCAAGCTGAAACTCGGGATATGTCTCTTTGAGCTCGTCATAATCCACCGAACTCCGTTCGGACTCCCCCATGCCCCTCCAGTGGATTAACAATCGTACGATGGGATTCCCCTGCACTTTCCTAACCCTCGTTTCAAGAATCTTTTCCGGTATCCGCCAAACTTCGCCCAATTCCATCACATCTGGCAAGGGGCTAATATTTGGTGCGTCCCCTTGTGCAGCCTTTTTGAGCAGCGGCACATGAAAGGTCGGGTGGATACAGGAGTTCGCCGAAAGTTCTTGAGTGTATGCCACGACCCCCACCTTATATAGGATTCGGAAGGGCTCGTGGTAGCGGGGTGCCAGCTTCTGGTTCTTCACTCCTGCCACTGACAATTGTCGGTAGGGTTGTAACTTGAGGTACACCCACTTTCCTACCTCGAAACTTTGCTCTCGCCGGTGCTTGTCTGCTTGGGCCCTCATGCGGTGTTGTGCTTTCTGAAGATTCTTCTTCAACTGTTTTAAGATGTCGTCCTGCCTTTGTAACACAGACTCCACTTTCGGCATGACAGATGATCCATTCTCATAATTCTGCAGTGTTGGTGGTGCTCTCCCATACAAGCTTTCGAACGATGTCATCTTTGTCGCCGTTAGGTATGCCGTATTATACCAATACTCCTCCCAAGACAGCCATTTATTCCATTGGTGGGATGTACTCGCAATGAAGCACCTCAAATAGTTCTGCACACTTCTATTTAGGGCCTCCGTCTGTCCGTCTGTTTAGGGGCGGTTGATCGCGTAAAGATTCCCCCGTAGGATGGAGGAGTTTCTTTCAAAACCTGCTAGTGAACACGGTGCCGCAATCGGAAATGACGGACGTCGGTATCCCATGCAGTCTCACCACCTCCCGGACGAAAGCTTCTGCATCGACCTCTGCAGTGCAATGGTGCGCAAGCGCAATGAAGTGTCTATACTTCGAGAGGCGGTCCACCACCACTAGGATGACCGTCTTGCCCTGTGATTTGGGTAGCCCCTCAATGAAGTCCATCACAATGCTCTCCCATGTGAGCTCCGAAATGTCTAGTGGTACCAGTAACCCTGCTGGAGTGGTCGTGTCGTACTTTTGCCTCTGACACTCCTTACAATTCCTCACGTGTTGTGCTACATTCTATTTCAATCCCTTCTAATACACATTATGCTTGATCCGTTGGTGGGTCCGCAACATACCGGAGTGCCCTCCGCTGGGGGTGTCATGAAACTCATGGAGTAACTGCTGCCTGTCCTGGTGCCACCACCAAACGTCCCTTGTAATACAAATGACCATTAATGACATGGTAGTTGCTTCCACCCCTCTACCTTCTGCAATATTCGTCAATATCTGACTTAGGCCCTCATTGGCTAACACCTTCCGGTGAACCTCCACTATGCCCAAGACTGGCGATGAGATAGAGAAAATAGAACTCGTCGGAGGCAAGCGCGTCAACGACCTTATTCTCCTTCCCTTTGCGGTATTTTATTTCATAGTTGTACCCCATTATCTTTGTCACCCATTTCTGTTGCTCTAGTGACGAGACATGCTGCTCTAGGAAGTACTTTAAAACTTTGGTGGTCAGTTCGTATTTTGAAGTGCCGCTCAATGAGATATGACCGCCATTTTCCCACCGCATGCAAGATTGCCAGCATCTCCTTTTCGTAAACTGAGAGTCCTAACGCCTTCCCCTGAATCGCCCTACTGTAGTATGCTAACAGTCTCCCTTTCTGCATCAGCACCTCCCCAAACCGTCTCCCGACGCATTTGTTTCTACTATGAACAACTTGGCGAAATTTGGTAATACGAGCACCAGGGTCGTCACCATAGCCTCCTTCAGTGCTTGCTAACTCAGCTTCCTTTCCCCACTCAAACATCCCCTTTTGAAGTAATATAGTCATCGGCTTAGCAATCTTTTCATAGTCCTTCACGAATTTTCTGTAGTAACCCGTTAGCCCCAAAAGCCCTCTCAACATCTTGATGCTGGAGTGTGTGGGCCACTTCGTCATGCTTTGGATTTTTTGTTGGTCCGTTCCAACCCCTTCTCTATTCACCTAGTGACCCAGATACTCCACCTCTTATTGCTCAAAATAGCACTTTGACCCCTTCACGTACCATCTTTTCTCCCTGAGAACTTGCAACAACATCCTCAGGTGCACCAATATGGAAATTTTCTGATCCTCAACCTTTCCTGTCATCCTCATCGTGGAGGGTTGTCCTCCCCCTCTGATGCATGAACAAACACTTCAATTTCTTCCAAATCAAGGACTTCTCTCTCCTTGAAAGTGTTGTCCTCGTTGGCCTCCCGTTCGTCCTTCTCTTGTAGCAAGTACACCTAAACTACCTTACTCTTGTGTCCGGGAACAAATTGCTCGTCACTAGTGTAGCACAACCCCTTGATCCGCCGATCCTGCATCTCTTGTCACTGCTGCTTCCTTCCATGTGGATGATCTTCTGTTACCTTTGGACGTACTCTGTTCCGCTTCTTTACTGCTCCTTCGATAAGCTGCTGCCGCCTTGCGTATTTCCTGTTTTTCCTCTTGCAACTGGGCCATCCCAATGGCCTGCGCTATGTTGTTGGGATAAAATGCATGCACCTCATCACTGATTTTCTTCTTGAGTCCGGCCATGAAACATCCAAGAAGTGGCTTCTCCGACCATTGCACCTGGTTAGCCAGTCTTTCAAATTCCCTTATGTACTCATTGACGGTCCCTGTCTGTCTCAGCTTAGTCAGCATCATATCGAAGTCCTTGTATTCGGTCGGTCCAAATCTAGCGATGAGGGCATCACAGAATTCCTCCCATGTGGGGTAGGGCTGCTGCTTCCTCCACTAGCTAAGCCATTGATAAGTATCCCCTTCCAAATAAAAAGTCATGATGTGCACCAACTGTTGCTTGGGAAGCTCCTGTTACTCAAAGGACATCTCGCCCCTCTCGATTCATTCAGGTGGGTCTTCGGTTTTGTACTTAGGGAACTTCATCCTCGTCAGTCGGGGCTGCATTGGTGGGCGGTGTTGCTGCGGTTCCCGCACCTCCGAAAAATTTGGAGGCTGTCCCCAGCCTTGATTATACGCCTCCCATTCTCCCTGGCCTTTCCTTGCCTTGCATAATAGGCCATCGACCCCAGTGGTCCTCCGCTAGTGCTTCTCCTTCCCATTTGTGTCGGGTTCGTGCACCCTGTGGCATCCCATGCCGGTTCTAATTCTTCCTTCCCCTTCCCCCAACCCCCATGAGGCTGCCGGAAGGACTGACCGTCGCCTCTTCCCATATCCGCATCTCTTTGGCTCTCGTAGCCCTCCCGCCACGCCACATGCAGCTGCTGCTACTGCCGGAACCTCCGGGTCCTTGGTGAAACCGCAAGAGCTCCCAGAGCCATCGCCGGGCCCCCAGGCATCGCGTGGTGGCTGCCCTTTTTCTCGCTGGCCTGGGACGGCGGCCCCCTTAGCCCCGCCAAATCCGTCAATCCCGTCGTTTGTTGCACTTGGAGTAACCCCTACTACATTCCTCCAGTCGGTCGGCGCTTCCCCCGCGCCACTGCTATCGACCTCGCCATCGGTTGTCGTCCCCTTGCCGCGATCGGATGCCTGCTCGATGCGGCTTAGCGGCTCACCGATCGCCTTCGTCTCCTCCAGGATCGCCGCTCGGGATCGCTCCTCCCCGTTGCAAATCTTCCACGACAACTCCTATTTCAGCGCCTCCATGAGGTCTCGTAGGCCTTGCTGCCCTTCTTCCAGCGCTGTGAGGCGTGTGTCGTGGGTTGCCATGGCCGATGATGGAGGTTAATCCTCTGATACCAAGTGATAGCTATTGCTACTCATATGGAAGAAAAGAATGAGAAATACCTGCAATACTCTCGATGCCCCAGGGGTGTCGTCGCATCCCCCCCCCCCCCCCCACACACACAAATACCCAGATGAAGAACCAGCTGGGCCCATCCGTTTTGCTTAGGAGGGAGACTGAGTCGGTTAGTTCAGTCTCCTTGGTCTTTGGCCCCTTTCGATGGTAGACCGCGCCGAACCGGCTTCGGGTCATATCAGTCCTGACCTGCTCTGATACTATGTTAACATTTAAGCATTCAAGCTAAAACCAATTGGTGTGAGGTAGAGAGGGTTGAGATCTATATTAATTACACAAGACAATGTTAGTTTCCATATGTAGTATTTTTCTAATCTATAACAATATATTTGTTATGATGTTTCTTGAGTATGAGTACATGGGTTTTTTTGTTCACTTTTTGCGGATGTTCCTTTGATGTTGTTTTATATAGATCATTTAGATTTTTTGTAGCTTTTTGATACCCCCCCCCCCCCACACACACACAACCACTCTTTGCCACGTGCATGGTCTTGACTTCTAACTCGTGAACTTCTTTATTTAATTGAGTTCATTAGAGTGGGTCGTCATGCTCGGTTTACTTCGATACCATGTTAAAGCTTAATCTACTTCATTAGAATCAATTGATTGTAGGTGGAGGGGCCCTTGCCTATATGGCTATATGACTATATTACATGCACAAAGTAATTTTAGATTCTTGATGTTAGACTATGTTCTCAACAAAAAATAATAAAGAAACCTAAATTATGACTAAAATAGAAAAAAAAACTCATAACAGAAGACTCTTAGGACACCATAACGGACATCATAGCTACTCATCTATGCATTTACTTTTTTCATTAAACTTATTAATGGAAAGCCGAAGTTCCTCGCAATTCTAAATTCCTCCATTTTATGTTCTTTTGGAAAGTAGGTTCTATGGTTGATTTCTGGTGCCTTTCTTGTCAACCCATTCCTTATTTTTCCTGTTGCTTCCTCCTTTACTAGGAGTCTCTACAAAGTGAGATTGATGAGGTTGATCACAAAAACATTGGGATCTATGGAAAATGCATGCTTCATGCTAGAAATGATTATCTTACTGATAGTCCACCTATAAATGCTGAAACACCAAGCCATATAATAATGGAGTGGAGTTGTGCTCGCACAGAGGTATATACCATATTTGTTGATCTGTCGTCTTTATCTGTTTCATGCTTGTTGATCTTTACACATGCACAGGGGTTTAAAGGACGTGGAAAAGGCCGCTTTCCTAACTATCATATTCCATTCAATGATGGAGATGGTTGCATTGTTTCTCAAGTGCAGATAAATGCATGGGTTCACATCAATGGGCAGAAGTCATGCATACGAGGTGGTGTAGAACCAGCATGTTCCGATGTCGAGCATGATCTTCGGGTAATTTCCAGTACTTTCAGAAGTTAGTTCTTGTTTAGTTTTTAAACTTGACATCAAACTTTGATCGATAAAGAAGTTAATGTTGCAAATTAGCAATTTCATGACCATTCTCCTTCGATTAGAACTTTTGCTTTTCGAAAGATTTTTTGCTTTTTTGGACGTATTGACCTTATGAACCGGAGGTGCTTATTTTCACTTGTAAAAGCTTAGCGGCCCAAATAATAGAGCAAATACAGAACCTATGAACTCTTTTAGAGCACTAAATATTTTTTTTGGGAGGCTTGTGATGCAGGGCAAGGTCCTAGTGAGACTAAGGGTAACTTTTAAATGCATACACACTTCTGTCAAAGTTAACTTGCAATAATTTTCTTTATAAATCAAAATACTAAATGTGTCACGGTAGGCAAAGTGTACAAGCAAGGAAACACAAGACATTGTGTTAATTTTTTGGAAGTGAAAATGATTATGTATATATAATTATAATAGTTGCTTTGATAAGAATTCAAAGCATGCTCTGATAAGAATTCAAAGCATGCTCTGATAAGAATTCAAAGCATGCTCTGATAAGAATTTAAAGCATGCTCTAATAAGAATTCAAAGCATGCTTTGATATGGTGTATGGAAAAGTCAATGCATGTTTTGATATGGAGCTCCTTCAAATTGACGATACTCTGATATGGTGTTGGAGAAATCAATGCATGCTTTGATTGAGAGAAGATGAAGTCGACGCACCATCCAAATGTTTCGACGCATGCATGGCGTGATTCCTATCTACATCTCGACGCATACATCGACTCTTCCAATATTCCTATCGACGTAAGCAGAGGCATAACTAAAATGCTATAGTGCCCTAATCAAGTTTTGCTCTCCCATGATCATCTCTCCCGCCACAAGCTTACTGTGAAGAAAAGTCTAGAGAGAGAAAATTTTGTCTCTTCATTTCACCGTCATATGACTGTCGTTTTCATATATTGTTGATTCCACGGCGTAGCCCTCGTCAAAGAGTTCATTGTGGTGTGTTTTTTGAAGTGGTGTTTCACTCACATGAGACCGTAGAAGGCGAGGAAGATTTCAGAGGTTTTTTTTTTCTTCTGTATTTTTTCACTCTTTGTTTTTCATTCTTGTGGACTTCAAACGGAATCATACAAGCATGTATGTCTCGGTGTATGTTCGGTTAATTATTTGTGTGGTGTGGCAAACTAATTTTTTTTTTGATTTTGAGCATTTCTTGCATTATTTTTGATTTTCTTCTGGTGGCTGTGCACATCCTGGGTGTAGGATTTTTCACAAATAGTGCACTTGCTAGAGTGTTCAAATTCAAGTAGATAAAACAATATGAACACATACGGACTCAAGACTTTTAAGCAACAACTACAAGCTTAACTTCAAGCTATAAAACTCACACAAATTTGAAATGGAGAGGATTGGATGGATATTCAGAGGACTTTTGGAAACTAGAAGTGAGACTCGGGGTTGGAATTTCACCTCTGGATGTATCTCAGGTTACTGCACAACACTTGTGGATGTGAAAATAGACATCTCTGGCAGCTGGTAAAGGCGGACAGCTGCTGAATGATGTCCCGCTGTAAGTAGGAGGGTTGTTGAGGCAGTAATTAAGATTTAGAATGAAGATTCCTGCAGATGGGACTGAAGTCAAGCCCCTGGATATATTTCTGGGAGGCTGTTTTTAGGCCGGAGAGTGTGTAATAGGGCTATCAGGTGCTGTTTTAGGGAGGGAGCCCGTTGGAGGGTGGTTCCACAAGAGATGAAGTGGGGAGGGTTTCTGGAAGGAGAGGTGGGGGACTCGGTTTGGAGCGGGGTGGCGTGGGAAGGTGGCTCCACATGGGCTGCCAAGGGAGAGGGGGGTCGGCTGTGGTGGAGGAGGTGGGACGTGGAGATAGGGGATGAGCTTTTGGAGGGGAGTTCGTTAGGTAATGGGGGTGATGGATGGATGGAGGTGATGGCTAGAGGTGTTTTCCAGGATCGCCAGAAAATTGAAAACAGACGAGACTTCAAGTGTAGTGGTGGAGGCTTACTAGAGGTGGCCAGTGAAGGTTTTTTGGTGATTACCAAAAATTGAAAGAGGGGATTGGAGAGGGGAGTGTGGGATGTTTGGAGGGATATGGGAGCTGGTAGGGGGTGTGTCCGGCTAGTGGTTGAGGGTTGTTGTTGTTGTCGGCTGATTGAAGGAAGGGAAAGGGGACCGTTGACTGCTGGAAGTGGGGGCTGGGATAGGGTGACCGACTAGTGGTATGATGGTGCTCGACTATGATGGAGAAGGGGGTAGAGAAGGCTGTCTGGGAGGGGCTGATGCGAGCTAGCTATGACGTATCATGAACAAGCACTTGGAAACGAACTTGCATTGCATGAAATTAAAGTTATAAATTCGGGAGACGAGCTTCCGCCAAGCGCCCAGAGGCTGGGTTCTCTAAAACAGTCTTCTCTCCAAAGAGAGCCCAAGATGCTAAAACTTCAAAGATAATTTCTCACCACCTAAGGGGCTACTTATATAGATGGAGACCCCATTATTGCACAAGGACACTGCATAATGAAATACATCAAAGACATTACATAATGAATTACAAATATAAGATGATCCATAAAGGTCGCCGCGTCTCTTAGATAGCTCTCGTTGGTGAGGAATGTAGTTTGAGCGCATATGCGCAAGACATATATGTATCAAAACCCCATACTTGAAAATTGACCTTGTCTTCAAGGTTGAGCGCGGAGGCACGAACGCGCAGACTGCTACAATGACCAAAACTTGCTAGTTGGGCCAAGGAAGCGGTCAGAGTCGTGCTGAGTGGAAGAACAATGAATAAATTCATCAGAAAGTGTTGCCCTTGTTGGTGCAAAAATAATGTGCTCAAGAAGGTTAAAAGCGAGCGTGAAATGGGGACACGACACATGAGGAAATGCTCCTGGCCATAACAACGGGTAGGTCAATGAAACAAAAAGAAACATGGTGGACCGAGGCCACGGTTGGGTGGGTGGGAGTGAGTCATAGAGTGAATAAAGGGGCATTGATGGAACCGAGGTTGTGGTTGGTGAATAAAGGGGCAATGAAAATGGCGCTAGAGCTGGAAGATTAAATAAAGGGGGAAGTGTGTTGGGGAAGCATGTAGGGGAGACCGGTGGGAGGCCCAAGAGAGAGAGGGGAAAAGACTGCAGTAAGCAGGTAACATGGGTTCAGCAGCTAGGAGCAACAGGTTGGGAAATAAAAAAAGACACGCCAAATCAAACAAAAGGTGGAGGTGCTCGATATCTGGAAGAGGAGGCGCAAGTCTCAGGAGCAGCAGAAGTAGGCAACGTAGGTTACAAAAGAAGGGGTGATGGAGTAGGCCGACCGTGTGAGAAAGCACACCAGGTCCGAGAGAGGAAGAAAAGCGTGGCAGTTCATGTGTGGGAGTTGCGGTCCTGCCAGTAACTGGAAGAGGAGAGGGAGGAAATGGCGTTTGAGGATGTTGGGGTTGTGGCGGGTGAAAGGAAGGGGAGGGGATGAAAGGGCCAAGGGGCGGGGATGGTGCTTGAGGAGCGGCATGCTGGGGAAAAAAAGACATGCCAAATCAAACACAAGGGAGACGGGCTTGATACCAAGAAGAGGAGACGTAGGTCTCGGGAGTGGAAGTAGCAAGCGACGTAGATATCAGAAGAAGGGCGATGGAGCCGGTCGACGGTTCGTGTGTGGGTGTTACGGTCCTGCCAGTAACGGGAAGAGGAGAGGGAGCTAGAGTTGTGGTGGAACTGATGCGCGAGGACACTCGACGATGCTATCATGGTAGGTAGATTTGGAGGAGGGGGAAGCAGAGATCGGAAGGACACAAAGCGGGCTGTATTCGACTCCAGTTGGCAGTGCGAGAATGGGTAGCCCATCAGAGCTAGAGCACAGTGTTTGGGCGTACATCTGTGGAAGGAGCCGACGAAGCTCGTGCACGATGGAGAGGATGTTATTTATGACCTCGTCGAGCCGATAATAGCGTGCTTGGAATGAAGCTGTAGTGGGGATCATGACAGAGGAAGCGGGAAAACGGTGGTTCACAATAGTTGAAAGTGGCGACCGGAGAGCGATTGGTCGGATAAATTGATATAAGCTAGCTACGTTGTATCAAAAAAAAGCACAAGAATAATAACTTACATTGCATGAATTTAAAGATACAAACTTGGGAGATGTGCTCCCGCCATGCACCCGGAGGCTGGGTCCTCCTAATCACTCATCTCTCCAAGGACAACCAAAGACTCTAAGACTCCAAAGTTAATTTCTCACCATCTAAGGGGATCCTTATATAAATGAAGACCCCACTCCAGGACATGAATACTACATGACGAAATACATTAAGGATAAGTTCATAATGAATTACAAAATATTAGATAATTTAAAGGTTGTCGCATCTACGAGAGAGCTCTCGTGTAGTGAGTACGGTCATCCGAGCACGAGTGTGCAAGGCGTATGCTGTTATTTATGACCTCGTCGAGCCGATAATAACGTGCTTGGAACGAAGCTGTAGTGGGGATCATGACAGAGGAAGCGGGAAAACGGTGGTTCACAATAGTTGAAAGTGGCGACCGGAGAGCGACTGGTCGGATAAATTGATATAAGCTAGCTACGTCGTATCAATAATAAGCACAAGAACAATAACTCACATTGCATGAAATTAAAGATACAAACTTGGGAGATGTGCTCCCGCCATGCACCCGGAGGCTGGGTCCTCCAAATCACTCATCTCTCCAAGGACAACCAAAGACACTAAGACTCCAAAGATAATTTCTCACCATCCAAGGGGCTCATTATATAAATGAAGACCCCACTACAGGACATGAATACTACATGACGAAATACATTAAGGACAATTTCATAATGAATTACAAAATATTAGATAATTTAAATGTTGTCGCTTCTACGAGAGAGCTCTCGTGTAGTGAGTACGGTCATCCGAGCACGAGTGTGCAAGGCGTATGCGCTCAAACATTTGTCTGAGCGTGCTTGTGCAAGACTTATACGTATCAGGGGCTCACCACAACAGGGATGCGAATAATTGTTTCGGCACTGGACGATCAAAATAAGGTTTCTTCACTCTATCTTTCAATGTCAATCTGCTAAGGGAGAATGGGTGTGGTTCAAGCTTCACATCTAGAGTTCTGACTTTGGCACTGGACGATCCAAAGAAGGTTTTTTCACTCTATCTTTCAATATCAATCTAAGGAGCCCTCTATACCTATATATAGACTAGAGTTGGGCAACAAAATGCCATAATTCTCTGTTCGCGTATCCGTCAAAACTGTAAAGAAAAGCCGAAGAGAGAAAAAATCCGAATTTTATTAATTTCTCAACCTTGTATTACAATGGGTACATGTATACATACATATATATATGAAGAGGAGGAGAAAACTCCAATCCTATGATGTGGGACTAAAGAGAATGTACATGTGCTCCAAGAATGGGCTTCTCATATTGGGCGTTTTCCATTTCTTCTTAACACTCCCCCGCAAGCTGGAGCATACAAGTCATAGGCGCCATGATTGGATAAGAACTGATAATATAGCGGTCAAGAAAGTGTTTTAGTTAGGATGTCAGCAACTTGCCCTGTAGCGGGAACATGCTCTAATTCTATCTTCTTTGATTGAACTTTTTCCCGAATGAAGTGACAGTCAACTTCAATATGCTTGGTTCGTTCATGAAATACGAGATTCTTGGCAATATGTATAGCTGCTTGACTGTCACAAAATAGGGTCGCCGGAGATGAGAGTTTATGTCCTAAGTCATTAAGAAGACTTTCAAGCCAGATTAACTTAGATACAATAGTTGTCATAACACCGTACTCTGGCTCAACAAATGAGTGAGCAACAACATACTGCTTCTTGATATGCCACGTAATAAGATGTCCACCAAAGTATGTACAAAAACCAGTTGTGAAACGTCTATCATCATAAGAACCCGTATAGTCAGCCTTAGCGTACGTAACAAGAGATAGAAATGAAGATGGTTTGTAACAAAGTCCTTGTCCTGGAGCAGTCATCAAATATCCGAGAATGCGCTCGACAGCCTAGAGATGAGATGTCCAAGGAGCATGCATAAACCGGCTTACAACTCCAATAACAAATGAGACATCAAGCCGTGTAATTTTAAGATAAATCGGCTTCCCCATCAAGCATCGATAGTATTCTGGATTTGCAAGTAGTGGGTCAGAGTCAGAACCATGTGCAGAAAGTTTGTGATTTACATCCATAGGGGTATCCGTAGGTTTGCACCCTGAGTAACCCGCATCTTGAAGAAGATCAAGACAGTACTTCCGTTGAGGTAGAACGTGACCATCAGTTCTCTTTGCGACCTCAAGTCCAAGGAAGTGACGAGTGAAGAGGGTGAAGTCAGCCGAGCTCCGTGTAAAACCAATTTCTCGAATGACCTTACTGTATTTTTCAAACCAAGCGTGAGAAGACTGTTTGAGACCATATATAGACTTTCAGAGATGACATACATGAGACTCCCCCGTGGTCTCAAACCCGGGTGGTTGGTGCATGTAAACAGTTTCCTAGAGGTCGCCATTGAGAAAGAGCCACTGATGTAAGCGCCACTGACGATGCACGACCAAGGAGATCAGGACCCGAACGGTATTTAACTTGGTGACCGGTGAGAAGGTTTTATCATAATCAAGGTCTTGTTGCTGAGTGAAACCCCGGGCCACGAGGTGAGCTTTAAGTCGGTCAACATTCCCATCTGGAGCATGTTTGATAATAAAGACCCACTTGCAGCTGACACGTGATTGGTCGCGAGGAAAGGAACTAGATCCCAGGTCTGGTTAGCCCAAAGGGCAGTCATTTCTTTATCCATGGCCACACTCCACTCCGGATGTTGAAGAACCTCCTGCATAGAGTTAAGAATATAAATGGAGGAGAGAAAGATGACAAATTTGAGGAGTGGCAGAGAGAGGCGATGTAAAAATACACAATTCGCCAAGTGATGAGCCATAGAGGGTGATGCGGGATCGTCAGTCCACGGGATAACACTGGTAGTCGAGAGCTGCTGGAGGGCATCAGTCTTGTAAGAATGACGAGTATAGACCCGAAGAGGCGGTTTAGATAGAGTTGGCACCGACAGTGGTGGAGGAAGAGGTGGGAGAGACAGAGTTATGACAAGGACAACCGGACGAGCGACAATGGAAGAGAGAAACGGTGGAGAGGGAGAGGAGTAGAACGGTTGATCCTCAAGAAAGGTTACATCAGCCGAAACGATCAGCTTTCATCAGTAGGAGAGTAGCAGACATAACCCTTCTGAGTGCGGGAGTAGTCAACGAACATGCATTTGGTGGTACGAGAAGCAAGCTTGTCACTAGGCTGATCAAGAATGTGTACATAACATGTACAACCAAAGACACAACGCGTTTGAGAGAACAGAGACTTGGAGAGAAAGAGCATGCCAAACTGAGATGCGAAGTCGAGCATGGAGGAAGACATGCGATTGACGAGATGACAGGTAGCAAAACAATGAAATTCCAATATTGTGTGGGCACATGCATTTGAAACATGAGTGACCGGGCGACATCAAGAAGGTGCCGATTTTTCCGCTCAGTCACACTATTTTGCTGGGGGGTATATATGCACACGAGGTTTGATGTATAATTTCAAACTCGGTTCATAAATTTGAGAAAGTGCGGCTAGTATATTCATGAGCATTGTCGGTGCAAATTTTTTTTAAGGTAACAGATAATTACGTATGCGTTTCAGTAATAAATGATCGGAAAACAGAGGTAAGTTCAGTACTGTTAACCCAGAAATCGGCGATCCTTCCCAAGGTGGCCAGCTGGCTAATCGCGACCCTTAGATTCTCTCTCTTTGATCGCGATGAGCCCCAGCGTAGGCGGACAGTTTTCCCTATCCGCCTAGGTCTCCTAGCAATCGCATGCCCTACGGGACGGCGGGCTATTCCCATGGCTCACCCTCGCGGGACATGCGGTTGGGTCCGCTAATCGTGTAGTACTTTTCCTTGCAGGAGTCCGCCAACAGCATTGCCAGGAGCGGCCTCCTATTTCGCCCAAGGGGCGGCAGTCTCCTGCCGCCGTCCGTCGAGGACGCCCACCAGGGGCGACCTCCCTGCTGCCCGAGGGGCGGCGGCCTCCTGCCGCCGTCCGCCGAGGCCGCCCACCCGGGGCGGCCTCTGCCCGCCAGCCGGGCGGACTCCCCCCGGAGTCCGCCCAGGCCGCCTGCAAGGGGGCGGCCAGGCCAGCCGGGCGGACTCCCCCTGGAGTCCGCCCAGGCCGCCCGCTAGGGGGCGGCCTCTGCCCGCCAGCCGGGCGGACTCCCCCCGGAGTCCGCCCAGGCCGCCCGCAAGGGGGCGGCCAGGCCCGCCGGGCGGACTCCCCCTGGAGTCCGCCCAGGCCGCCCGCTAGGGGGCGGCCCCGGCACCCAGCCGGGCGGACTCCCCCCGGAGTCCGCCCAGGCCGCCCGCAAGGGGGCGGCCAGGCCAGCCGGGCGGACTCCCCCTGGAGTCCGCCCAGGCCGCCCGCTAGGGGGCGGCCTCTGCCCGCCAGCCGGGCGGACTCCCCCCGGAGTCCGCCCAGGCCGCCCGCAAGGGGGCGGCCAGGCCCTGCCGGGCGGACTCCCCCTGGAGTCCGCCCAGGCCGCCCGCTAGGGGGCGGCCCCGGCATCCAGCCGGGCGGACTCCCCCTGGAGTCCGCCCAGGCCGCCCGCAAGGGGGCGGCCAAGCCCAGCCGGGCGGACTCCCCCTGGAGTCCGCCCAGGCCGCCCGCTAGGGGGCGGCCCCGGCACCCAGCCGGGCGGACTCCCCCTGGAGTCCGCCCAGGCCGCCCGCTAGGGGGCGGCCCCGGCGCCCTGCCGGGCGGACTCCCCCTGGAGTCCGCCCAGGCCGCCCGCTAGGAGGCGGCCTCCGGCCTGCCGGGCGGACTCCTCCCGGAGTCCGCCCAGGTCGCCCTCTAGGGGGAGACCTCCAGTTCTCTGCAGGGGGGTCCTTCCGCTCGCTTCATCGCTCGACAGTGGCGGACGCAAAATCTCTGTCCGCGGAGTCCGCGCAGGTCGTCATGCTGATGTCACTGGGCCCCGCTTCTAGAAGAACCTCCCTGGGCCTATAAATAGCCCATGGTGCCTCTCATTCTGCATCTGCCTGGATCCTGCAAGTCTTGCCAGCAGCCCCTGCGGACTCCGTTTTCCAGTCCGCGCAGTCCGTCGTCACCTCCTCCAGCAAGCTCTGCGGACTCAGTTTCCTATCCGCACAGCTCTTCAGCAGCTTGCCAGCAAACTCTGCAGACTCAGTTTCTCAGTCCTCCAGCTTGCCAGCAGACTCTTTTACTTAGTCTCTGGCAGCTTCTCCTCCCTGCTTTCTGGCAATTTCTTCTCTCTTAGCCGCCAGCTTCTCCTTGTACCCTTTAAGTGATTTTGTTGTAAAGGTGTACTTGTAAGCTTGTAATCTCTAGCTATTAATCAAAGGAAAGCCCGTCGCAGGAGTGGCATTTAGGCCGCGGCGGGCGAAGTGTGTTGTTGCCACTGCTAGCGGCCCCCTCTTCTCTTCTCTGCTCAGCAAGCCTTGCTCCTCTGCTCAGCAAGTCTTGCTCCTCAGCTCAACAAACTTCTTCTCAGCTCATCTCTCCTCGGCATCCAACCTGCAAGCACAACCGTCCCCTTAGCCGTCTGCTCGACAGCTCCTGATCAACCTCCTTCTCCTCTCTTGATCAACCTGCTCTGTTGATCAAGCTTCTCTCCTCTATCCCCGCAACCCTCTTTGACAAGCCGTTTGCTCCACTCTCGAGCACTCAGAGGCTTCCTTCCTTCCCTCCTCTCCTCCTCTCCTAGCTTGTGAGATCGAACACCCCCTCCGTGTTAGCTGGCTGGTGCCCCGCGACGTTTTCGCGCATCAACAAGTACGATCACGAATTAGATATAACTTGGTGAGACGTGAGTAATCGTCAATAAAAGATAACAAAATAACGATATCCAAAAACACTAGGGAGTTTATAGGGTTCCCAGATATCAGAATGCACTAAAGATAGAGAAGTATCACTCCGAGTACACTTAGGAGAAAAAAAGGTATAATGTTGTTTGTCATAGATACAAGATTCACAAGTAAACTCTTGTAACGTAACATCGGGAAGAACCTTCTTGAGAATTAGGAGAGGAACATGCCTAAGGCGACGATGTCAATCAACAGAGAAAACGACGGTGAGAAGGGTAGGTGGAACATACAACAATCAAGTTCCTGAGTAAGACGACTAACTAATAGCAGATTGAACGGTGACCCCGGAACATCAACCAAGGAGAGAGGGAGTGAGGGTAAGCCGTAGATCAGCAGCGCCAGAAACCGGAGTGGTGTCACCATTTGCTACAGTAATGAACTTGGGATAAACAAACTGCATGTACTGAGGTGGTTTCTGAGAGGTAATGAGAGTAGCCCCCGAGTCCACAATCCAGTGAGGGCTATGTGAGAGACAGGATGTACCTTCAGTGGAGAAAGACGCAACAGAGGCAGATGAGCGATTAATCACGCCAAGCTGTTGAAGTTGGATGCAGAGAGCGTTGATGTCTTGACGGATAGTAGAGTCAGAATCTTGTGGGAGATGAGGAATAGCTGTTGTAGAAGCAATCAAATGTGGAGGCAGACCATACTTGTGGTAGCAAGTGGTTTCAAGATGACCTTCTCGACCACAATAAGTATATTTTAAAGTAGAACGCCCAACACGTCCTCGTCCCCGATATGTAAGGTGACCTCCTCGAGCTGACGAACAACGAGCTGAAGCAGGAGTAGGTAAAAGGGGGATACTGGAGGAGAGCCTGAGAGAAATTTCTAGGGACCTCGGATTGCGGGGTAACCTTGAACAGTATAGAACAGACATCGGACAGAGAGGGCGTTGTAGATGAGGAAAGAATATGAGCCCTGACACTGTGAAGATGGGGAGGAACACAGGTCATCATTATAACAATCCCAACAACTTCCTTTTGTGCTTGTTGTGTAGCGAGATCTGTAGAAGGTGGCTGATGTTGGATCCAGACCTCCACCAAAGTATTGGCCTTGGCAACGAAGGAGGTCAAATTGTCCGTTGTGCAGAGATCCAGTGTTTGAAGCACAAAGATGATATCAAACAAATGTAGTAAGCTGTCTTTACTAGAGTAGAGAGAGTGAAGCTCCTCCCACATCGCCTTGACTGTCTCATGATACATAGTCATGCGGTATGGCTCAGGGTCCATGGAACTGAGAATCCAGGATTGGACCCGACCGTCATCACGGAGCATTCGTCAGTAGGGACGGTGAGAGCATCCCGAGTAAGATGATGAAGAAGACCTTTGGTCTAGAGAACTCGCCGAACAGAGTGTAGCTATTTCACAAAATTTTGTTTCCCGCTGAGAGAAATGATGGTGATTCTAAGTTCATCACGAACTTCAGAAGGAGTAGCGGGAAGAGAAGAAACAGTCGTTGAGCCCATGGCGGCAAGAGGAGAAGTTCGCAGCAGGCCTAACGAATATGAGTTTGCAGCAAGCAAGAAGAGAGACGGTCAAGAGCGGCCTGGAGAATAGAAGAGTGCGGCCTGGCGAGTAGAGTGGAGAAGAGAGGCAAGTCGCGGAGTAGCTCGCAGAGGGTAGAAAGGAGACCACAACGGGCTGAAACAACCACCAAAAAACAGAGGCCAAGAGGCAGTCCGCGAGTAGAAGAAGACAGCCACAGTAACCGCGCGGATAGCAAGGTCAGTCCGCTCAAGCAACAGTGCGGTCAGAGAAGAAGACAACCGCAGTAACCGTGCGAATAGCAAGGTCAGTCCGCTCAAGCAGTAGTGCAGATAGAAATGAGAAGATAGACTGCTAAGCAAAGAAGCAACAGTCTGAGGAGATAAGAGAGCAGCGGGCAGAAAAGTCCGCAGGAAGCACTTGGCGGATAGAAGAGTCCGTGCGACAACCACGACAGTTACAGATAGCAGTTGACATCAAGAGGAGTTTGCCGCAGCTAGAAGGGAAACTGACAACGAACAAGAGAAGCAGAGGGCAACAGTCCGCGACGAATAGAAAAAACAGTCAAGCAGCGATTAAAGAGAAGCAGTCTGCGGCGAACAACGGAGAGAAGCAGTTCACGAGTAGGAACACGCGACTGGCGAACAAAAGAGTCAGTCCATGGCGAATAGGAGACCACACCTAACAATAGAGAGAACCAGTCTGAAACGGACAGAGAGAGGTAGTCCTCAACTAGCACGGGGGCCCATGAACAACTATATAAAAGCAGGAGGCTGGGGGGGAGTGGATCCACGGGGAGAAGGTAGAGGGTAGAAAAAGGGAAACTGCAGGAGACAAAAAGAGATCGCATGCGGATAGTGAAAGGAGACCGCGGTTAGCAGAATGCTACCCGCCCAGAGCACGGCGAGGAGAACATTCGCAGAACCTGTAGTACTATGGGTACTTGTATGCATACATAAATATAGGAAGAGAGAGGAGGAGAGAACTCCAATCCTATGATGTGGGACTAAAGAGAATGTACATGAGCTCCAAGAATGAGCTTCTCATATTAGGCTTTTTCCATTTCTTCTTAGCAAAAACAAACAAAAATACAATGAAAATTTTAAAAAAATACAAACAACAAAAAATGTTACGATAGGTGATCCGCTCGAGATTAGCGGCCCTAATCTTCACTGTACCCGAGGTCGGCGTGAATAGACCCTAACTGGCCGTTTGGCATGATCCTTAATGACTGGTGATTGGAAATTCGGTGATCATTGGCGGCAAACTTTACATGTTTATCACATTTATGAAAACTCACAGTTTACTGCTTGGAAATGGATGGAATTTTCATCTTTCATGGATATTCAGCATGTATAGATATGTTAAATGTCCTATAACCTTTTTTTTTCTATGGATAGATTTCAAGTCTATCAGCCTGATAATTCAGGTTTTCTTCTGTCTTTTGTAGAAAGAATATATTCGCTACAAACTGTCGAAAGGGTGGAAGCATTTGGTTGTCTACAACTCTAGTATTCATGATCTTGGTCTTTATACATCCCGATTTATAACTCGAGGAGCTATGGTAATAAAGTTTTTTTTTTACATTCACGCCTTTCTCTGCGTCCATCTCCTTGCAATCCTTATAACATTTATTGATCATTAATTTTATTTATCCTTCGTTAACAGGTAGTTGAGTATGTGGGTGAGGTTGTGGGACTTAGAGTGGCGGATAAGAGAGAAATTGAGTACCAATCTGGAAGGCGGCTGCAGTGCAAAAGTGCTTGTTACTTCTTTAGGATTGATAGGGAGCAGATTATAGATGCCACTCGTAAAGGGGGTATAGCCCGATTTGTCAACCATTCGTGTCTGGTACTTCTACATCCCTAATACATTAATGTATTTATTTAAATTTTGATTGCATTCTGAAGTTTGATTGAATTATTTTGATTTTCGTTAGCCAAATTGTGTTGCCAAAGTAATCTCCATCAAGAATGAGAAGAAGGTATGCTACAAACAGAGCTAGTTTTCTGAACTGTGAAGTAAATTTAAAGTCGTCAATCCCTCCATTATTTTCTCTTATTCATGTCATAATAGACCCGAAACTGTATTGGGATTTGGACATGATAAGTTTGTAAGCCTTTTATAAATGTTTTAAACCTTCTTCGCATCAAAACATAAACATTCTAAACGTGCAAAACTCAGTTTTCGTGGACTAGTAAATAAAAGTATTTTGTACATCCTATTTTGATGTTGTCCAAATTTGCTTATTTGAAAGTTAACAAATAGGACTTATTCGGCGTAGACATTCGAGTAAGTATGGATCAACAAGTCTATATATAAAATAGGATGCACCTACGTTACAACTTACAAGTCTATTCATCCACGGCTTCTGCCTTAGCTGAAAGTCTCTACATAGAGGGTTATTGTAATGGGCCTACTCGGAATTTGTCGGAGGAGTGACCAGAGGTGGAGATGACGGTGACAGAGATACTATAAAACCTTAACCGCAACTGCCTAAGCGGGGCGTGCTCAAGAGAGAGTGAGAACTTCCACAATCTCTTTTAGGGTTTAGGAAATAGAGTTTCTTTCATTCATGATTCCTTCATACATGACAAGAGGTCTATATATAAGATCTCCGGATGGCACAACTGTAAATATAACAATTGATGCTAAAATATTAAAATATAATGACGACTACGTCTAGACTTATGCAACACTAATAATACACTCGACTCAATTCAATACATATAATAATCGATAACTGACGGAGTATCCGTAACAGATCCATAACATCTCCTCTGCCCTTGAAATTGAGTTTGCCCTCAAACTCGCATTTTATGCGGACTGACGGTTCATCTAGTACCTTGATTTCCGTCCAGAATTGCTTTCAGTAGTGCGGCGCGGCAGATGCGGGGAGTAGCGGCAGCGCCATCGAAAAAACTGGTGGAAGGACCAGGTCCGACGGGGTTGACGAGGAGTTGGTGAGTAATAATGGCAAGGCGATCAGTGGGACTACAATTAGGAGAACTAGACTCAATAGGGCAGGAGTCCGAGGCAGTGCAATGGCTGACATCAGCAGCGGAGGAGGCAAAGTGACGACCTTCGTGGAGAGATATGGTGCATTAGTGGCCGACATGGTCGACGAAGCAGGGGCCGGTAAAAGTGGCAGCGAAGTGATGACCACGTGGACTAGTGGCGAAGGAAGACCGACACGAATGGCGGGAAGCCAAGGGACTTTTACCAGTGGTAATGGATTCGACAGGGCTCGGACTGTCGATTCGACAGGGCTCGGACTGTCGTGATGTTGAAGCCAAAAATGACCTCAACGGGAGTTCAAAACAGGGGTGCAGCCAACACCTACTTCTCTCAAGCCTCAACCCTCGACTAGACGCAAAGGACCTAAGACTGACCCAAAGCCTCAGCAGGGAGGTCCCACCTCACACCCGGAAGATCTCTGAGAGCTTCCCCTCCAAAGCCAAAAGCTGGGCTAGGAGCTCCTCAGAAAGCACTGGAAATTGGAAGTTTATGAAAGCTTGCCTTCTAAGGAGCCCTTATGGGTCTATTTATAACCTTTGCTGACCTGAGATTACTGAAATGCCCTTGGTTGATCTGCCAATAGCCAAATCCCGCTGTTTATCCTGAGGGTATAGGGGTAATTTCATCTGAGGGCAATTACGTCATTTTACCCAAGACCCCTGACCCCACTCGGCGAGAGCTCTGAGCCGAGAGTCTTCTGCCCAGAGCCCGACGCAAGCGTTCTCGCCTACTTATAGGCGAGAGCTCCTTTGAGATTGGAGCTTGGCGCAAGCGCAAGCGTTCCCGCGTTGGCTGCATTCGACGATCTGGGTTCGACGATCGTCGAGCGCGGGAAGCTTTGTAGGCGAGGGGGCTTGGCTCTAGCGCAAGCGTTCCCGCCTACTTGGGCGAGATCTTCTTTATGACGAGAACTCTTCTGGCTAGCCTAATTGTGACTGTTGGTGCCTCCTGGTCTGACTCAGCGAATATGGGGTTGTACACAATCCCCGCTCTTTTTGAGCTAGCTCTGCGCTCGAAAAGACACATTCAACCCATAAATATTCGCTGAGCACGTGTCAACATCCGGGAATCTTTCGGTGAGCCGTACGGTGGCTATAAATATGTGCTGAGAGACGACCATAATTCTGCCCTCGAATCGTCATTCTTCTCCTGTGTTCTCGCCTCCTCACGCGATGCCTTCCAAGCGCGCCGACAAACCGCTTCCGCAGGATCTCCAAGACCGTATTGATGTGGCACAGGCGCGAGCCAAGACTAATAGCGCCTTGGTTGCCCCCTGGTTGGCGAGAAAGTCGTCAGCTGCCGAGCCTTCTCAGCCCAAGAAGAAAAAGAAGAAGGCGAAGGCGGTCCAGCGAGATCTGCCCCATGAGAATAGGAGCCCGCCTACCCCGACCCCAAGCCGCGCGGATGATCCCTCTCCGCAGAAGGTATGTCAGATTCGCTAATCATTGAATCCACTAGTTGCAGTGTAGCTGACGCGATACTTCTCGCAGGAAATGGTTCCCGACATCGCCAGGTCCCCGCGGGAACCCTTAGACCCATCATCTCGCCCCCTTGAGGACCAATCGCGGGTCTCGGAGGTGGCTCCTCCGCCTGACCCGAGAACTGCAGGTAACTTTTCCATTCTCGCTCTTAACTTACATCACAGAACGCTGAATTGTCCTCCCGCAGCGCCAGCTTCCGCCCAGCCGGGTCTCGCTACCCGGGAAAACGAAGCAAGGGCTGCAAATCAGTCTGCCCTCGCGGTTGATTCCTCCATACCGGCAGGAGGGATGGCTGCCGAATCTTCTGCAGCTCCACATGATGTCAGCCGTCCCGCGGGAGTGGATAACTCTCCCCCTGCTTCCGGCCAAGCCGGGATCACCACTCGCACAATCTTCCCCCCGGGAAAAGGGAAGCCAATCCACCTACTCTTTGGAACTGAGGGGGGGGGGGGGGGGCTGGGCCTTCTCGCCTGCCGTCGACCGGGGGTTCTCGCCATACTGCAGGTATGCGGTATGTCCATAACGGTCTCGCTTAACTCTCGCCCTAACCGTGGAAATATTTTGTCAGGGGATCTGGGCTCGTGGTCGGGAGCTGATGGAGAGGATGAAGAAGATGAAGAAGACGAAGGTAGAGAGGGGGAGGACGGCGAGAGCTCCCCATTCCCCTCATCTGACGAGATGGAGGAGATCTTGACCAGCGCCGGGAGCGCTAAAAGACGAGGGAAGAAGGTTGCCGCTGTCCTGTCGAAGCTTATCCGGCGGGAGCGGGCCCACGACTCTGTGGCGAGAGAATTCAGCCAGTCGGTGGAGAAGAGGCTGGAGGCTCTGGAGCGGGATTACTTCATCGGCGAGACGGATCGGTCAGGTGGGCCTACCGCGGGGTCGTCTCCCAAAAGGTGTATTGCGCGGATCCGAGGCCTGTCTCGCCGGATCAACCTGGGATGCACCGTCTTGTCGTCCTACTTCAACCTGCATGAACCACCGAGGACCAGGCAGCGGGAGCGAGGACGATGGAGGTGGGAACCCTACTGACTGGTGAGACCTCACCCTTCCTTGCCCCCGGCCTTCCCCTTCTCTGATGTACCCCGTTAATTTCATGTCTTAACTGATAACTTTGATATTAATGTTGTTACTTTCTATTTAGCTCTCGCTTGGCGGGAGTAATAACGTTGCTTGTTATTATTATTATTCTTTACAAAGCTCTCGCTTGGCGAGAGTGACTCTGCTTCCGCATATTTTACCTGTCGTGTGTCAACTCATAACGCTTATGTTAATCATCTGTCAGTCACTATCAAACTTGGGCGGGAAAACGAAGCGCCGCCGACTTAGGGCGTGACGGCTGTACCCCCTCCGCCTTTTTGAAAACAGTCATGATGATCATGGCTTCCTATAAATAGAGGGTCCACCTATTACATTTATTTCTCCGATTCGAATCTTCTCTTTTCTCTTGTCGCTTTCACAGTTTGTCAAAAGCTCTCGCTTGCTTTCGCCTACTCTTTCCATTCTCGCACAGTTCTCGCTCTCGCCTCCCTCCTAAAAACCTCGCCTACAACTTCAACACGATGTCGGGCGGAAGCGAGGGACGTTCAAATTGCGCGGAAGCCTTTCAGAAGCACCTGTTTCCCTCCTGCACCCTTACCGTGGACGAGTTCAACCTGACCCAAACTCGCTACGTTCCCGCCGGCTTCACCGCGCGGAACCCCGACAACCACGATAAAGTTAACAACGCGGGTGAGGGGGAGCTCGCCATCCCCCTTGAGCACTTTGAGGTGGGCTTCCGCCTCCCGCTGTGGCCCGAGATGTGCCAGGCCCTCCGGTATTACAGAGTGGTTCCCGCTCAACTGAATCCAAACTCGGCCGTGATTCTGGTGGCTTTCATCTGCTACATGCGATCCGAGAGGATCGAGTTCAGCCTTCCGATCTTCCGGAAGCTGTTCACCTTCCGCGCCAAAGGAGGGGTGGTCTTCTTTTCCGGGCAGCTGCTCAAGATCATCGGTCTCGCCAACAAACACCACCACTGGGGCGAGAGGTTTATTTTCGTTTCCGGCGATTTCGGGAACGTGCCTCTCGCGCCCATTCAATATGAGGACGCCGTCTACAAGACGCCCTCCTTGGGCTCGCGCGAGAGCGCCCTCCTTGAGTTCTTCGGAACCAAGGACTTCGACGTCCTCTTCCTCCGGCGAGACGTTGATTCACTCCTCCCCGTGCCTCCGGGCGAAGGTAAGGTCTCGCCTTTGTCTCGCTATTCCCTTCTTAAGGTTAGAACTGAGTGTTGTTGCTTTTACAGGAGAGCGTGAGATCCCCCTACACGAACCCTTTGACGAGGCTCGCGCTGCCGGGAGCCAACCTGTGAAAGACCCGCTGGCTCTCGCAAAGGCCGCGGCGCAAGCTTGCCGGGACGAGCCGGTCCTGCCTCCTTCCACCGGCACCGAGAAGCGAAAGCCCGGCGTCCCTCTGCCCCCACCGATCAAGAGGACCAAGATAACTGACGCCGAGAAGGGCAAAGTCGCTGTGGTGCCGCCCTCTCAACCTCTCGTTGCGGGCCGCTCTTTTGAAGAGATCCTACAGGTCGTCAGCGAGATCGCGGCCACCAGAGGTGGCGTCGAGGCCCCTACCGAGAACCCCCCGGCCCCTAGTGGAGGAGATGACGAGGGAGCCGCCGCCGGGACCTCCGGCCAGTCTCCGCCTGGAGAAGTGCCGCGGGGCCACCGCAATTTTGATCTCAGCACAAAGTGTCTTGACGCGGAGAACAAACTGCTCCTTCAGTGGGACCCTGATACCAACAGGGTCTCGATCTCATCTCTTCTCCCCAGCTGGGCGGAGCGAGATGAGGTCACCAGCGAGGCCTTCTCCCTGGGCTACAGCCTCTACAACCGGGAGAACGCCAGCGTCTATGACGGGATGACCACCAGGCTCCTGGCTTATGACTCCACCCGCGCTCTGATGCGCGGGCTGGAGCTTGTGCATATGTGTGCTCGCCGGAGCATCACCATCGACCCCAACTTCCAGGATATGTTCAAGGCCAGGGAGGGTGCGGTGGCTGAGGCGGCTGCCTTGAAGAAGGAGCTAGAAGACGCCAAGCAACAGCTGTCTTCGCGCCGGGCGGAAGAGGTAAGCGAGACCTTTCACGGCGCTAGCTCTCGCCACTGCAGATTTCAACTTCATTCTTTTCCTTTCATGCTAACTTCTCGCTATACAGGATTCTGCTCAAGCCGCGGCGTTTCGCGCGGATCTGGCCTAGGCGCGATACGAGAGCGTCCTGTTGAGGGACCAGATCCTGCGCCTGGAGGCGAATGCGCCCCCTCCTCTGGACGAAAGGTTGAAGAGCCGCTATTACTTCGTCTACGATATCGACAAGCTCCTCCAGGCCAACGCGCAAGCGACCGTCAAGCTGACCTTGGAGACGCTGCGAGATGTCGGATGCCTGGACGGGAGGGGCAAGATCATTACCGCTCAACAACTCGTCCCCTGGCTCTTCGAGCCTGTCCCGAAGCCCCCGGGCGCGCCTGATACCCCGCCCTCGGATGTCCCGAAATCCCCTCCCGCGGGTGGCGAGACATCCGGGGAGAGCTCAGGCGAGAGCTCCAGCGGGAGTTCAAGCGGGAGCTCTGAGGGGTATAGCTTGTCCCCCTGAGGGGCCCCCTTTTTCTCTTTTCTTTTCGCCTCAGTGTAAAGAGCGAGACGCTCTAAACTTGTAATTATATAAAATACATTGTAAATGTTTTGCATGTATTGTCCTGTTCTTATTGTGAATGCGCTTGATGCAATAGCTGTGGCCGAGTGCTTCTTAAGCACGCTTTCGCTGAGGCCCTCGGCCTCCCTAGGGTAGTCTCCCTTAGTGATGGATAGGCGGGAGCCTGCCGAAAGAGCCCAGGGCTTAGACGTTTCGCTTCCGCACTCTGTCGAATACCGTCTGCCGGGAACATTGTTCGCGGGCCCTTTTAGACGAGGCCGTCCCCCTTTAGCTTGCACAAACTGTCTGAAGCTTTCGCCCAACAGCTCTCGCTGTCCGTCCAAGATACCGTCAGGAGTCTTCTCGCCGAGAGCTTCCTTCGGCGAGATCCCTTTGGCGAGGATTTTCCTGCCGTGATCTCCTTTGGCTGAGGCCTCTTCTGGCTGACGGGGCCTTGCCTCTTTTTCATTCCGTGGTGGGTTTCTTGCCTTGCTCAGAGCATCCAAGTCGGAGTGTTTCCTAGGATCAAAAACTTCCCTCCCCCAGGCGAGCCTTCGGACCTGCCAGCTAGGTGAGAGCCTGCGCAGCGGGTCTACCTGGGGCCGAGCCGAGCTCTGAGTGTCGATGAAGTTCTCAAACCAAACCTGTCCCCCACAGGCGAGCCTTCGGACCTGTCAGCTAGATGAGAGCCTGCGCAGCGGGTCTACCTGGGGCCGAGCCGAGCTCGGGGTGCCGATGAAGTTCTCAAGCCAAACCTATCCCCCACAGGCGAGCCTTCGGACCTGCCAGCTAGATGAGAGCCTGCGCAGCGGGTCTACCTGGGGCCGAGCCGAGCTCGGGGTGCCGATGAAGTTCTCAAATCAAACCTATCCACCACAGGCGAGCATTCGGACCTGCCAGCTAGATGAGAGCCTGCGCAGCGGGTCTACCTGGGGCCGAGCCGAGCTCGGGGTATTACAAAACACATAATTACGTCATATTATAAAAAATTTCACAATAGTCCGGAGAAAATCAATGCAACTGATGCAGTATAATAAGTTTAATTTTGAGATACATAATTACCTCCTTCCCCTTTCACGGGTAGAAACGTTTCAGGTCATCACCGCTACAGGTGTGGCTCAAGGCCCTCCCTTCCACGTCCTGGAGGTAGTAACCTCCTGTTCCAAGGGCTTCCTTCACTATGTATGGTCCTTCCCAGTTTGGGTTGAGCTTGCCCACGGGAGCCGACCTACCTGCCGCGTCAACCTTCCTCAGCACCAGATCTCCTTCGGCAAACTGCTTGACCCTGACATGCTTATCAAAATACTTGGCCATCCGCCGCTTGATCTCTTCTTGCCTGATAGCTGCCACGTCCCGCAGTTCTTCCACCATATCTAGCGAGAGGCGTTGCCCCTGTTCATTCTCCAACCTCCAAGTCTCATCTCCTTTGCCCGCGGCTGTGACCCGCGGGGACCGAACCTCGAACTCCACTGGTAGGACTGCCTCACACCCATGAGAGAGCTTGAAGGGGGTCTCATCGGTGGCCGTGTTCGGGGTCGTTCGCAAGGCCCACAGGACCGAGGGGAGCTGCTCCACCCAATTTCCCTTTAAGTTCTCTACCTTTTTCTTTAGTAGGTTTAGAATGATTTTGTTCGCCGCTTCCACCTGGCCGTTGCTCTGGGGGTGGTGGACAGAGGCGAATCTGAGGTCTATCCCCAATTGGGCGCAGAAGTTGATGAACTCTTCACTGACAAACTGGGGGCCGTTATCTGTCACTATTGCTTGAGGAAACCCGTGTCTGCATATGATCTCCCCCCAGATGAAGTTCCTTATGACTTGCGAGGTGACCTTAGCCAAGGCTTTAACCTTCAGCCACTTTGAGAAATAATCGACCATGACAAAGAGGAACCTCCTCTGTCCACTAGCCGGAGGAAAAGGTCCAACTAAATCCATCCCCCAGATGGAGAACGGCCACGGTGCCGTGATGCTTCGGAGTCTTTGAGCCGCCAAGAGCTGAAGGGGGGCGCAGAGCTGACACTTTTGACATCTCTTTGCAAACTCCGCGGTATCCTTCCTTAGGGTGGACCAGAAGTACCCCTGTCTGACCACCCTTGCCTCCAACATCCTCCCTCCAGAATGACTGCCGCACTCGCCCGAGTGCACCACGTCCGCGTCGATGCCCGACATGTCAGTCGCGCTCCAAGCGAAGATGTCGATGTTACTTTGAATGCAGACCCGCACTCGGTCCCGAGCCTCGGGACTCAAGCCCCCGCTGATCCGCACCCTCCGTACCTGCCCTGCGCTGGTGAAGACCTCCATCTCCATCACTTCTTCGGCCGGTTCCAGCCGCGACTGCTCCCAGCCGACCCTTGCTTCTTCCTCCAGCTCCAACTCTTTCCTTCCTACCTCCTCGATCTCCATTGCCTCCTCCGACCCCTCCTGCTGCTGCTCAACTCCAACGCCCCTCTGGGCCTCTTCCTCAGCTCCTACTGCTCCCTGCTCTTCCACCTCCATCGCCCCTTGCGGGCTCTCCTGCTCCTCGTCCCCCTGGACCTCTTCCTCAGCTCCTCCTACTCCCTGCTCTTCCACCTCCATTGCCCCTTCCGGGCTCTCCTGCTACTCGTCCCCCTGGACCTCCTGCACATATCTTCCCTGCTGCTCTTCCTCAGTCTCCTCTCCTCCGACTTCCTCTTCAGCTACCTCTCTCGCTTCCTCTAGGCTCATCTCCTCTTCTCTGACAACCCCTTCTCTGACAACCCCTTCATGTGCCGCCATCTCCATCTCCAACTCCTCTGCCTCTGCCATCCATGATATGATGTTGACTGCCGCAACGTAACACTGTCTTAGCACCTTCGGGTCCCCTCTGATCCTGACTTGCACCCCTCCATTGTTGAACTTAAGGCACTGATGAAACGAGGAGGGGACGCAACGAAAGACGCTGATGAGGGGACGCCCAAAGATGGCATTATAGCTGTTTGTAGCATCCACGATCACGAACCTGCAGTTCCGTGACACGCCCCCCAACTTCACGTGGAGCCCTACTCCCCCTTCCACTTCCTTCCTCTCTCCGGAGAACCCGAACAGCGGCCCATCCGAAGCCAAAATCCTCTTCCCTTCGACCCTCATCTCATCGAAGGCCTTCTTGAAGGTAATATTTACCGAGCTCCCGTTATCCACCAGTATCCTTGAGACCGTAAAGTTCTCTACCGCCGTCTGGATCACCAGGGCGTCACAGAATGGATCTTCGTAGTCCGGCCTGTCCGCTGACGAGATGGTGATTTTTTCTTCCGGTGGGGGAGCCTGGGAGGTAGAGGCGACCCCCCTTCGATACATGGTTTGCAGGCTCCCCTTGCGGGTTGCCTCAATCCCCACTCCTCCATGAATCACCCTGATTCCTCTCCGGGTCCCCACGTCTACCCAATCTTCACATCTATCTTCCATCTTCCCCTGCTGTACTTCTACGATCCTCACCGGCGGATCCTGCCTCCCCGCTCCTCTTGCTTCCCTCATTTCTAAGAACTTCGGGCAGGTGGCCGTTGCGTGACCTTCCTTCTGGTGGAAGTCACAAAAGAACAACGCCACCCTACCCCTTCTTCCTTCTCCTCCTCTTCTCCCAGCTCCTCGAACTCCTCTCCTCGCTCCTCTTCCTCTGCCTACCTCCATGGCCTCTTGCGGCGGCAGGACTCGACCCCTTGGCTCCTGCCTCAATGCCGGTTGGTCGAACCTCCTGGGTTCCCGTAGATTATCTCTCCCCTGGTAGCCTCCTCCTTGGCCCTGGGGACGACCTTCCTGGGGCCTCCAACCCAACCGGTTGTTTGGCTCCCGGGTCCCCCATCCCTGCAGCTGCCCCTGCCTTCGGGGCTCTTCCCTCCTCCTTTCTTCTCTCTGCTCCCTCTGCTCCCTCGGCTCCTTCTGCCTTCCTGCTGCAGGTTCCTTCACATCATCCTCCGCCAGCCTGGCCAATTTCCTGGCGAATGTTGGGTTTGCTCTCTCGAAGTCTATCTCCTTTGTCGCCCTCTCTATGAGCTCCTCAAAGGAGAGGGGGGGGGGGACACTCTCTTCAACTCCATACTGAAGAATCTTGGCCTCAGCCCCAGGGTAAAAGCGAGCATCAACGCGTACCCTGGGACCTCCTGGACCAGGAGGATCTCTTCCTGAAACAGGTCGACATAGTGACTCAGTGTCTCATCCGGCTTCTACCTCACCGCAAACAGGCACTCCGCCTCCTTCCTCTTCTTCGATGTTGAGAACCTCAACAGGAAACTTCTCCGCAGATCTTCAAAGCAGTAGATCGACCTTGCTGGCAATTGGTGGAACCAGTACCGAGCCTTCTCCTTCAACGTGATGGCAAATAGCCGGCACTTGAAGGCATCCGTCATCTGCCTTATCGAAACGACATCTTCAAACCATTGCACGTGCTGCACATGGTCATCGTTCCCCGAGTAGTAGGACATGTCAGGCTCCCGGAAACCCTCCGGTACCGGAGCTGAGATGATTAGCTCGCTGAAAGGGCTCTCGTCTCCCGCCTGGCGAGATGGCACGTCCCGCGGCCTCGGCTGGCTGGCCCGATCCGCGAGACCGTGCCCGGGGAAGAGTTCTCTCACTGCTGCCTCCCTCTCGCCCAAATCGGTCAAAGCCTCCTTGCCCGGGCGCTGCCCTGGGAAGAGCTCCCGCGCGGCCACGTCCCTCTCGCCAGCCTCCGCCGGGACCTCCTTCCCCGGGCGTTGTCCAGGGGCGTTCTCGCCCAAGAGCGGGACCTCCTCAATCGGAACCTGAGGGGTAGCCCACTCGCTTCGGGCCGAGAAGGCCAAGCTAATGGTTTGCAGGACTTCTCGCCTGAAGTCATCCAACATCTTCCTCGTCGCTTCCTCTCCCCGGGTGGGGGATCCTTCAGAACCAGACCCTTCACCTTCACCTTCACCTCCAGCCATGGGACAAAACTCAAGGCTTTCTTGTATCAGCTGCTTTCCACGCTCACCGCACCAGAACTGTTGAAGCCAAAAATGACCTCAACGGGAATTCAAAACAGGGGTGCAGCTAACACCTACTTCTCTCAAGCATCAACCCTCGACTAGACGCAAAGGACCTAAGACTGACCCAAAGTCTCAGCAGGGAGGTCCCACCTCACACCCGGAAGATCTCTGAGAGCTTCCCCTCCAAAGCCAAAAGCTGGGCTAGGAGCTACTCAGAAAGCACTGGAAATTGGAAGTTTATGAAAGCTTGCCTTCTAAGGAGCCCTTATGAGTCTATTTATAGCCTTTACTGACCTGAGATTACTGAAATGCCCTTGGTTGATCTGCCAATAGTCAAATCCCCCTGTTTATCCTGAGTGTATAGGGGTAATTTCACCTGAGGGCAATTAGGTCATTTTACCCAAGGCCCCTGACCCCACTCGGCGAGAGCTCTGAGCCGAGAGTCTTGTGCCCAGAGCCCGACACAAGCGTTCTCGCCTACTTATAGGCGAGAGCTCTTTTGAGATTGGAGCTTGGCGCAAGCGCAAGCGTTCTCGCGTTGGCTGCGTTCGACGATCTGGGTTCGACGATCGTCGAGCGCGGGAAGCTTTGTAGGCGAGGGGGCTTGGCTCTAGCGCAAGCGTTCCCGCCTACTTGGGAGAGATCTTCTTTATGGCGAGAACTCCTCTGGCTAGCCTAATTGTGACTGTTGGTGCCTCCTGGTCTGACTCAGCGAATATGGGGTTGTACACGTGAATCTTTAATCTTGTGAAGAATTGCGTCGGCATCACGAAGACGGACACCCGTGAAGGTCATGAATTCCCGCAACATGTAGCAGATCGATTTGATGGCGGGCGCATCCACGACACTTAATTTTTTGTCGCTTAGTCGCATGCCCATCATAATCAGGGGAGGAAAGAATTGATGGGGTTAAAAAACAAACAATTAATTAATTCATGTAGGGCTTACACGCGGTTGGAAATGGCGGAAACGACAATATACTATGTGGGTGAAAGTTGGGCTCAAGGAAGGTTGATGCAGAGGACGCGTGAGGCCTGTGGACAGAACGGTGCTGCGCTGTGGTGGGGTTGAGGAGGATAAGTTGTAGAGGAAGCATGGATTCCGGTCGGCTGGCCAGAGGAAGCTTGGTGAGCAGTAACAATTGAGCGCAGAATACGATCACTGGAGATGATGGACGCGGCCTCTGGAAGGGAGCGTCGCTGGGGATAGGGGCGTCAGATGCAATTTCTGCGACTGGAAGGAGGCCCTAGAGGTCCGTGTGGTGATTGGAAGGAGATGCTGCGACTGGAAGGAGGCGCTATATGTCCCTGCGGAACTTTTTAAACCATGGTTCCCTATCGTCGACAGTGGTGACGAAGTGGGAGTCTTATCACGTGCTTGGAGGATGGAGGATGGCCGGGTGCTTGGAGGATGGAGGATGGCGGGGTGCTTGTGATTGAGATCGACGAAGTAGGGACTGGTGGACGAATCCTATCTGTATTGAGTCGGGCTGTGGAGGAGGAAGCTTGGTTGGAACCGGAAACAACAGGCTGGAACTCGACGGTGTTGTGATTCTCGCAATGGTAGAAGAGGAGCAAAGGGAGGAAGGATAACCTATGATACTGAGTTGTTATGAGCCTACTCAGAGGTCGTCGGAGGAGTGACCGGAGGTGGAGATGATGGAGGCCGAAATTCTACGTTGCCTTGACTGCGATTGCTTAAGCATGGCGTGCTCAAGAGGGAGAGCTTCCAAAATCTCTTTTAGGGTTTAGAAAATAGAGTTTCTTTCATTAATGATTCATTCATATATGACAACGGGTCTATATATAAGATCCTCAAATGACATAACTGTAGATACAATAATTGACGCTGAAATATTAAAATATAACGACGATTATGACTAGACTCATACACTGCTATACACTCGACTCAACACATAATAACAGATAATTGACTGAGGATCCATAACAGTTACAGTTGGCTCTAAAGAGAATGGCATCCCCGTAATGCGCCGCTAAGTGCGAATGAGTAAATGGAAAGCTATTTTTGAATCTGATTTATGCCTTGTTTGGAAGAACGGTGGCGGTTGTGAACACAGTTATTAAATACCATGTGTGGTCATACACACTACTTTCTTAAAAACGATGTTTTAAGACAAAATATCACAAGTCATGAATGTCGCCAAGCGTCAGTATTTGCGAACGCCCAGATCACCCCATAAAGTGGAATTTGAGCCAAAAAAAAGTGCTTCCGGAAGTTCCACGCCGATAAATCTCACTGTGTTCACTACCATACTTTGAGATTTAGGTTCTGTTTGGCACGGTGGTGGCGATCATGAACATAGGAGTTAAACTGTCATTCGTTAACGCTCACCTTAGAGACTTAGGCACCGTTTGGGGGGGGGGGTGACTTATTTTCACCGGTCAAACAGTTACGATCACATGAACCGGCCCTTAATTAGGGTCCGGTTCATGCGGTCATAATTGCTTAACCGGTGAAAATAAGTCCTCCCAAACGGAGACTTATGTTGAACTTTCTCAAAGTGGTCAGCAAGATAGCCTAAAACCAAATTAATATTCTCAGAACTATCCAGTTCACAACTTGATCATGCGGAAACCGAAGAGCAAGCTTACACACCAAAACCAACAAGAAGAAACAAGCAGGTCATATATTCATTAACTTCTTTACAGAGCGAGGTATACGTGGCGAGACATGATTTCGCTAGTACACAAGGAAACATAAAGAACAAAACAAGCCGAGCGGACAGAACTGGAGACCGCCGAGACCGCCCAGTCCGCCAAGGTCGTCGAAGCCTCCCGAATTGTTGTTGCTACAAGCCGAATAGAACACAGAGTCCCCCGAGACCGCAAGGTCGCGCAGACACACCGTTATTCGCTGACTGCTGCTGAACTGGAGAACAGACCGTCTACCCGCCTGAGTCCGGCGGACAGGTTATTGGACTTGGAAATGCTGAAGAAGAGAAGAACTGACAAGCCGCAGAAGCGACCTGCTCAGACTGCAGAGACCGCAAACTTCACTGATCCTGACCGAAGTCAAAGCCAAACTCCTGGCTCCTCAATGCTAGTCGCGCGACCTGCACACAGCAAACAGTTATCTCTACTCAACCAGCGCGGACAGGAAAAACCAGACCGCAGCAATTGACCAAGTCTCACTTACTGTTCACTCCGTTACTATAGATGTGCTGGGGGGGGGGTCTATTTATAGGCGAGGTGAGAAGTGTGGTCACCACCCTAGTGAATAGAGTCACCGCCCCAGCCCGCGCACTAGCAAAGCCCCGTCCGCTGAGTCCGCGAGGACTTAGCCGGATTCCAACAAAACCGCCAGGAGGTAAGACAAGGATGTTCACCACCAGGCCGACTCGCACCAGTCCGCCCACACTATGCGGACAAGGCATCAGCCCGCATAGCCCGCAAACATCACTGCACAAGGACAGCCACAACTTCTACTGCGACAGTCTGCACACTATACGCAGACACAGTGGCAGTCCGCACAGCTCGAAAACAAAGCCTCAATCCGCTACAAGTCCACGACCAACAGGCAGTCCGCCCGGTCAACAACGGACTCTGCAGATACCGCGGACACGCTGGACTTGTCACAGAATGTGACCAAGTCCAGTAAACCACCAAGGGCCTGGCGCGAGCTCGGCGGACAAGGCCCAGTCTGCCTGTCCCCAAGGCAGATCGCCAACACTCCACCAGAATAAGGCAGAGCCCGCAAGCCCCTACTCGCACAGCTGCAAGACAACAGCCAACTGCCGGACTAGACACCAGTCCGCGCAGTCCTCCACAGAGCAGCTAACACCCGCTGCAACACCGGAGGCCGGCAAGGACCAAAGCCGATCTCCAAGTCCAGTCCGCAACAGCGGACACCACGGACTCAAACTCCAATCCGCTTGGTTACACAAGAGCTTGCAAATCTGCAAGGCCGCAGATCAAACTGAGCACCGCCAACAGTCCGCGAACCGCAGCCCGCTCAGGCCGCTTCGTTAGAAACCCGACTTCCTTGGCCAAAAGCCAACCAGACCGCACAATAGACCTCTCAGGCCGCACACCAGGCCGCACAGGCCGCTCCTCAAGAACAGCCACGCCACCAAGACCAAGCCATGGTCACCCAGGCCGCAACCCGCAGTCCGCCTAGGACGCGGACTCAGACCGCTCAGGCCGCCCAGACCGCCCGGCCTGCCCATCACCCACTTTCACTTCACAAATTTCAACACCTTAATCCACTTTTATGTTCAAACGAATGAAGTTTGGTAGGTGATCCTTAACGAATGGCGGTTTAACTCATACGTTTACGACCACTACCACTGTGCCAAACGAAGCCTTAGACGCTGTCTGAAACCCGTTTAGGCCTCAGTACATCGGTGCTTCATATGCCATCAGAGGATCAGAGTTTTTTTAGTTAATGAGCTTCATTTCCCCGCTGCTCCTGTTGAAACCGTGCTTCATTCCTGCTGTAGCCTGAACGGCACTGCTCTCAAAAGAGAGCCAAAGACTTTGCAAATGTCAGATATAAGTTCATGGTTGCCGTCATAGACATCTTAGTATGCTTTCATCAATTTTTTTTGTTACCTGCAGGTTGTATTTTTTGCTGAAAGAGATATTAACCCTGGGGAGGAGGTTACTTATGACTACCATTTTAACCGAGAAGATGAAGGTATGAAAATTCCCTGCTTCTGCAATTCTAAAACCTGCAGGAGATTTCTAAACTAGAGATTGAAAAAAATCACAGCTCTTTTTTACCGAGCACTTCCTGTAAAAATATGAAAGGTTCTGTTCAGCTGATTTTGTCTGCTTGTAGAATATTGCTGGAACATTAATAGGATTTCTGAGATGATATTTTGTACCTCTCGCCTTCATGGAGGTTGTGCTTAGTATAATCATAGTTGATCATTTTTTTGTCAGCCAAAATTTTTATGTAGGAGTATGAAGTGGTTGATCGATCATCATTGTTCACACATTCTACGAGATATTAGAAAATAATCGTCTGTTCATCTATCGTCAGTGATCGAGCGTGATACTATACAAGATATTAGAAACTGATTGGCTTTTAAAAATAGAGTTTTTCTCTCACTCTACCCTCTTAAAGAATAAGATTAGACAATCATCCTAGTTCGTTATGGAAGGGGGGAAGTGTTATGAAATAGAAGTGATATAGCTTGTCATTTCTACACTAAGCAAGAAAATGTATAGTTGAACATCACCATATTTCATTAACCGCTCGCCTCTATACGAGTCAATAGCTATGAAAATGAGTGTGCCTCGACCGAGAGGATGGGGGGACACAAGTGGCACGGTGCACAATACTAGTGTGTGAACAATGGAGCAGAGAAGCAAGCCATGTGCAGGAAATTGCACGCCTAGGCATTATAATTTTGAATGACATCCTAGTTCATTGGAAGTTGAGATAAGATCCTTTTCTTTTCAAGACAATTAGGGTGAGTAGTGATGGGTATTCTTTTATTTATAGAGTTTGGTCTACGATTAGCGAAATCCCTCTATTATGAGTGCTCATAATGAAAGAAGAGGGAGGTACAATATCCTCCTCCACTATGGGAAATGCCCATAGTGGAGAAGGCCTTTAACCACCTAAACCACCCGAGTTACCGGGCACACCTCGCGTGGCCCCGCCGCTCGGCGGAGGCGGTTAGGGCCCGAACCGCACGCGGTAGTGCCACAATGCATGCTTGGTAGCGCCACAACCGCGCACACCACCGCGCCCGCACGGTAGCGCGGTGGCGCGCACCTTCGCGCTTGCGCCCCTTGGTGCATGGAAAGGATCATGCACCCCATTGCAAGCGCCCTTGGCCGCGCCATCCTCAATCACGCTCCTCGTTTGTGCGCCTCCCTATGTCACATGATCACGTGCGCGGTCCTAGCAAAAAACGCACTCGGGAAAAAGAATGCGCTCCCGGACAAAAAAGCTCATTGATCGAAATTGTCCAAATCTTACATAGATCGGAAAGAATTGACTTTAGTTTAAAATAAAATAAATGTAATTCATTATAACTTCAATTTCGACGTTCATGCGCGAGAATGAGTAACAAAATTGAAATTAGACCTTTCCATTCATTTCAAAGTCCTTCGTCTTACTAGTGTGAAATTTTATAAAATCGGGTAGGTCGCAGGAACACTAAACCAATCAAGTCGAATAAACCAGTAGCAGATATAAGAAGAAGAGCTGAAATTGTATTAACAATCTTCGTTACAAGATGAGACATATTGCGAGACATGATTTCGCAGTGCACTCGTTGGATGTCACAAAAAATAGACAAGTACAAAATTAGCGGACAGAGCACTATAACCGCCTATCCGCCCTGCTAACCACAAAGCTGCGCAAACTGCTACTTATTGACTTGTAAGGAAAACAATCCTGTCTGCACTTCCTTGTTGCCAAGGTCGCCTAACCGCAGAAGTCACCGCGAACAGCCTGAACTGGAACTGAACTACCAACGGTCTGCAACTCTCGATCGCCTAACAACCAAGGTCGCCAAACTGCTGAGAAGAACGAACAACTTATTCGAACTGTTAATCAGCCCGCCAAAGGTGAACTGATTTATCAAAGCTGGGAAACTGCCAAGGAAGAATATCGCCTAGTTGCCAACCCACGACCTGCTGCTAACCGCTGCTGACTGCTACGAGCTATCCGCACTGCCTCCTCTGACTTCACAGTCAGGACCAGTTTCCTGGTTGTCATGTGCTAGCCGCACAATCTGCAAACACAACAAATAAACTAGTCACTTCTCCTTGCCGCGCGGTTAGAAAATTGTAACCGTCGAGTTTAACCAAAGCTACTGTTCTTACAGTTCATGTTGTTTATGACGAGGAGCAGCACCCCTATTTATAGACGAACAAGCGGATACCGTCACCGCCCAGGGGGATAGAGTAACCGCTAGTGACGTGACAGCTAGCAACACCAGTCTGCCCAACATGCGGTCTGCCAACACCAAACTGCGTGTGGTTAATACCACCAATCTGCACTGCTATGCGGACAACAACCTCAGTCTGTGTGGACTTAAACAGCCAAGTTGATGGCCACGCGACTAGAAATCTAATCGCACTAACGACGATCTGCCGGTTTTCGTGGTCTCCCAATCCAGACTGCGCAGTTCGTGGTTAGCAAAAACTAATCGCGTGATTAACATCCCCGAGAGTTTGCTGAGACAGACCGCAAGAGAAGAATGGTCAAAGAACATGCCAGTTCGCCAGAGCCTAACCGCGCTTTCCGTGCGGCCTCCGCAGTCTGTGCGATCTGCACACCTCAGACTGCTCACTTCTACTTCAACAAATTCGACTCGTCTCTGGTGAGGTGATCCACACCCCGAGTTCACGATTCAGTTCTCCTGATTGTTGCTGGAGGGCAAGGCACGAACAAACATTGTTGTCATATGTGTCATGAAGCAATTCCCCCATCTGTCTTCTTCCTTCCTGGATTCAGCTCCTTCTTTATCAGCAGCGTGACCTGGCTGAAGATTGACTCTGCAGTCTTTTCTGAAGTGAGCAAGCTTATTGCACCTGTAACACCTGAGTCCTCACTTCTTCCCTTCATCCTGCTTAAGAGTCTTGCTTCTCTCCTACTGTGATGAAGTTGAAGGACCATCTTCTACATATGACTTCTTCCTATCTCTTCTCTTCTTCTTTTCTGAATATAGAATCTCACTATCTCCTCCTGAGATAGAACACCCAGCCACCTGCCTTGCCAGACTCTCCTGCAAAGCCAACAGATTCTCCAGCTCTAGTGAAGATGGCTGATTGGCACAGCCCTGCACAAAATTAACAAAGGTCATGTACTCATTCCGCAATTCATGGATGATGTGTCTTTTCAGCTTTGCCTCTGAGATGGGCTCATCCAGGTCCAATGTTGAAATCTCAGCACACAGGTTCTTCATTTTTAAGAAAAAAGATGATATTGACAGGCCCCCTAAGTTGCTCTCGTCAACTCATTCTCTAAGAGCTATAGCCGAGCTACGTTCTTCTTATTGAACAAGTCATCCAAGGTTGTCCAAATTTCAGCAGCCGACCTACATCCAATGATGTGGTCGAACAACTCCGGTGAGATTGCCCGCTTGAGTGTGAACTTTGTCTTTGCATTTGTTCTTCTTTAAGCCCTCACCGTCTTATCATTTCCTCCAGCAGCAATCACCTCTTGTCTTTCGTATCCACCAACTACCTCCCAGAGATCCTCGCCCAGAAGATAACTCTTCATTCAAGACTTCCACGTCTTGTCGTTAGTCCGCGTTTGAGCTCAATTCCAAGGTCTCTTGTGTAACCACCGTTCATTACTAGATTCCTGGTTTACTTGAACTTCCAAAGGTACTTAGCAAACCTCTATGCCTGATCACTGATAAAACTTCGCTCTGATAACATGTAAAATTTTATAAAACCGAGTAGATCGCAGGAACACTCAACCAACCAAGTCAAATAAAACAGTAGCAGATAGAAGAACAAGAGTTGAAATTGTATTAACAATCTTCTATACAAGACAATACATTGCGAAACATGATTTCACAATAATGGAAATCACAAAAAATAGACAAGTACAAAACTGGCGGATAGAGCACTCTAACCGCCTATCCGCCCTGCTAACCGCAAAGCCGCGTGAACTGTTGCTTATTAACTGCTGAGGAAAACAACCCTGCCCGCACTTCCTAGCCGCCTGACTGTAAGTTCGCGTAACTGCAGAAGTCGCTGCAAACAGCCTGAACTGGAACTAAACTACCAACTATCCGCAACTCTTGGTCACCTAACCGCCAAGGTCATCTAACCACTGAGAAGAGTGATCAACATATTCGAACTGCTAGTCAATCCGCCAAAGAGTAACTGATTTATCCAAGCTGTGAAACCGCCAAGGAAGAAGACCGCCTAGTCGCCAACCCGCGACCTACTGCTAACCGCCGCTGACTGCTACCAGCTATCTGCACTGCCTCCTCTGACTTTACAGTCAGAATGTCAAGTGCTAATTGCACAATCTGCAAACACATCAAATAAATCAGTCAATTCTTCTTGCCGCACGGTTAGAAAATTGTAACCTCCGAGTTTAACCCAGACTACAGTTTTTACAGTTTTCGTTATTTATGACGAGGTCAACACCCCTATTTATAGGCGTGCAAGCGGATACCGTCACCGCTCAGGGGGATAAAGTAACCGTCAGTGACGTGACAACTATCAGCACCAGTCCGCCCAACATTGGGACTGCAAACACCAGATTGTGCACGGTTAACACCACCAATCCGCACAGCTATGCAGACAGCAACCTCAATCCGTGTGCACTTAAGCAGCCGAGCTGATAGCCACACGACTAGAAGTCTAACAACACCAACGGTGATTTGCCGGTATCCGCGGTCTCCCAATCCAGACCGCGCAGTCCGCAGTTAGCTAAAACTAACCGTGCGATTAACATCCCATGGAGCTTTTGACCGCAAGAGAAGAATGACCAAAGAACATGCCAGTTCGCCAGAGCCTAGCCGCGCTAGTGCACTATGCGCACGGCCTCCACGGTCTGTGCGGTCTGCACATCTCAAACTGCCCACTTTTACTTCAACAAATTCAACAACTAGTTGTTTTGTGCCCCTAAAGCTTCAAAGGCGGAACGCGGGCAAGCACATCATCAACCAAGCGGCGGGGTTGATTTCGTCTAGAGCCACCACCTTTGTTTGTTTTGTCCTCCGCCGTCCACGTCATGTCCACGGCTGCTGTCCCTGTTTGCTCCGCCATTGCTAGATGCGGCCACGTGTTACCGATTTTGCATCTACAGGGAACTGCATCTGCCATTGAACTATTGAAGCATGCTTCGGCTTCACGAGATCTTGCATGTTTCCTTGCGTGTCATTGCTTCCATTCCAGATGCTTCTTCTAATCTATTCCTAGTCATTGCTGCTTTGCTACCAACATTGACGCCAGCTCTGCTCTGTTTTAGCATAGCGCCCTGTTTCAGCCATCGCTGCTTTGCCATTTCTACAGACAAAAATCAGCAGACGAGGAGGGACTGCTTCTTAATTTCGAGAATAAGAGCGGCAAGCCAGGGAAAATGGAGCCCATTTTTAAAAGATAATGCATGCCAAAGCAGCTCGAGCGTGAGAGGGATGCGAATGAGTTCTATTAGGTGCGTTCTTATCGTAGGTTTAGAGAGGGGGGAATTGATTTTGGCTGAAAACTCATGGCGCATTGGTTTTAAAAATGAGCAAAAAATAAATTCTTGTGTTAGATTGGAGAAAATTTTGAGAGAAAAGAATTCGATGTTGAATTTTTTGGGAGGGTGCGGAAAGCACTTTTCACCGTCTTCTCCAAACTCCGACTATGATGGATAAGTAAATCGTGAAGTTAGTGGAGTACTTAGTAGAGATGATGAGGTTTCACAGCTTGAGTCCCTTAAAAAGGAGGCAGAGATAAGTAAGAGAACTGTGCCGCAGAGTGTTCCGTTGCTCGTCGGCATGGGATCTATCTGCGTTGGCGACTTCTTCCGGCGAGGAGGCGCATAGGATATATGTGTGCTGCCCTAGTGGATAAGATGAAGAATCACTAGGTAAAATTAGGCGTCGGGGATTTGGACTTCCAGGCATAAGCTGCCAGGAAGCCGGAGCTTCCTCCGGCAGCACCAAAACTTCCGAGCCGTGGGTTTTCTGGAAAGGAGATGATCGCGTGGGCGAAATTTGATAGCAAAACCTTGCAAAACCCACCAAAACAGGTAAGTTTGGGGGATAAGCTAATTTTTGAAGTCTCAAAACTCCTGGATTTTCTGCGAATGTCAATCCCCTTCATAAAAAGTACCAAACGAATACTGAAATTGGTTTTGGTCAAATATCTTCTCCCAAAATCCATAGGTATTCCGTGAATGTCAATTCTTTTCTAAAAAAATATCAAATTAACACAAAAATTAAAATTACTGAATTCCAATTACTTTCCTCCAATCTCTACAAAACCAACATGACCTTAGTTTTTTTCAAAAAAAGCCTTAAAAATTAAGGTGATTGTTAACCGCAACCCGTAAATGGCTAGTCGCACCCTAAAATCTTCCAATTTTTCGCGCCTTTTCGAAATACGCCTTGTACATGCAATTTCAGGAAAAGTGTTCAACACGAAAGTTGAAGATATCGGCGAGATCTACAACTTTTGTGTTGAACACTTTTTCTGAAATTGCACGTACAAGGCGTATTTTGAAAAAGCGCAAAATCTAGGCATAGTTTCAAAGTACGTCTTGTACATGCATTTTTAGGAAAAATGATCAACACGAAAGTTGTAGATCTTGTCGATATCTACAACTTTCGTGTTGAACACATTTCCTGATATTGCATGTACAAGCTGTATTTCAAAAATACGCGAAAAATTGGATAACTTTGGGGTGCGACAAGTAAAATTGCGGGTTGCGGTTAACAATCACCAAAATTAAAGGAGTACTAGTAATTATGTGTAGTGCTAATAATGATAATCATTTTTATTTATTCAATGATATAAAATATTTCAAATATATGAAAAATAAAAAGTAATAAAATTAGGGAGTTGTTAAGGATACCACAGTTTTGGCTAGGTGCACCGCACTTTGTTCTAATTTTTCGCGTATTTTGAAAATTCGTATTGTACATGCATTTTTAGAACAAGTGTTCAACACGAAAGTTGTAGATCTCGCCGAGATCTACAACTTTCGTGTTGAACACTTTTTCTAAAAATGCATGTATAAGACTTATTTCTAAAAGACGCAAAACTTGGGCGTATTTCAAAAGTACGCATTGTACATGCATTTTTAGTAAAAGTGTTCAACACAAAAGTTGTAGATCTCGTCGAGATCAACAACTTTCGTGTTGAACACTTTTTTCTAAAAATGCATGTACAAGACATTTCTAAAAGGCGTAAAAAATTAAGAAAAAATATGGCCCGGGGTATCCTCTCACTCTGAACTGAAATATACAGTATCTATTTTGCTGTGGAATTGTGGAAATATATTCTTGCCTCATCTAACGAATAATAAGTAATCTTATTCTTTTTATTTTTCATATATTTAAAATATTTCACCATCTGAGATTCTCATATAAAATAAAATTAATGTGGACCATTAAATAGATAAATAGAGATTCAAATTAATAGGATCTGGATCCCCGCAAAACGCGCTTCCTTCACTCGAACCCCAAACCCAAAACCTTCTGTTTACTTCGCCGCGTTGCCGTTATCCGCGATTTTCCCTCCGCCATGGTATAAATGAACAGACCCCCTCCTGCATCCAAAGCATTCTAATCGTCGTCAGCTGTTCCCTTCTCCCAAAACCCTAACCTAGAGAAATTCTCCATTGAAAATGGATTGCCGACACTTCTACCAAGAGCCGTCTCCTTCTTCTCCATCCCCGCCGCGAAGGAAGCCCCGGCCGATGATCAAGTTCTCATGCTGCCCTCGCCGCGTGAAATCGGAGGAGAAGCCGCCGATCCGATCGCAGCCATCATGGATTCGGATGAAGGCTAGAGAATTGCCCGGGATCAAGCAGCGCTGCCGCGGTTTTATCACGCGGATTGGGAATGCTTCGCGCCGACCGCACGGGGACTTTAGATACGACCCGATCAGCTATGCGCTAAACTTTGATGAGGGCGGCGACAATGGCGTGGCCGGAGAGGAGCTGCTCCAGTTTCGGAACTTTTCCTCTCGGCTCCCAGCAGCGCCGTCAGGGGGCGCCGGCGAACTCATCTGCAGGTAGCCCCTGATTTAACAGTTTTCCTCCGCCCTTCTCTGCTGATCGCCGCCGCAAATTCGTGGCGGGTATTATTGTTCATGTATGATGGGCGTTCCTCGTCAAGATCTACACAAGAATTTTTGAATTTGTTATTATTGCTTAATTTTTTTTCCACCGTAGGCAGGCGCACAAAAAAGTAATAAGGGAAATGTAAATCTCCGCTTGGGTTTGTTCAGCCTAAAAGTTCGGTGCCTATGATCAGGGTTTTCTGCACTCGTATGTGCAGAACATTTTATTTTGCATAATTTAATTATATATATATATATATATATATATATATATATATATATATATATATATATATATATATATATATATATATATATATATATATATTTAGGGCAGTTGCTATCTACTGGCAAATCAAATTTTTCATATTTATAAACTACTATTCGTAGATAAGTTTAAATTTTAACAATTAATGTATTCTTCTCATGAGTAGTGTCCGACAATGAAGAAACATTTTTGTCAACCTTTTGGGCTAATACCAGAGACAAAATGGTTAAATTCACATCACAATGGTGAAATTCTTGTCAATTTGTTGGAATGGAGTTGTCGGCATATGCTGAAAAAGTTGTCGGACCTTGCTCAGGAGAAGAAGACATTAATTGCTAAAGTTTAAAATTGATTCCTTCAGACGTATCAATTGGACAAATACGTCCATAGTGACTCGGGTGGATATCTCTTATCCGAAAACTAGCATTTCGCCCCGTCAATCCTCCGGGACCCAAATAACTCCATTTTCGCCCATGAACAATTTGTGTCAACGGATTAGTTCGATCCAAAACTTGAGATAAAGTGTGTAGGCCAAAAAACGATTCATAAGTAGTTGTTAATGAAGTTGAAGTTACCAAATTTTGAGGAGTCGGTATCAATTTATGCCTGATTCCTCCACATATAGTTTCTTGAACCGCATTTTCTAAACGAACAAGTGCCAATCCGAATTAATCTTGTAATAGATCGGCTATAGAACGATTACATTTATTTTTCAAGTGATTCATATCATCAAGTATACCCATTCCCAATTTCATTCCAATCAAATTATCCACAGCATATTAGTTGGAGAAAATTTTGTAAATTTAATCGTAATTTGTTAGTAATTTATAAATTACGTTTATTTGAAAATTTTATATGTATTAATTTATTAAGTAATTGAAATATATTTGATATAGATGTTTATGAAAAAGGGTATTTCTAGTAAATTTAATCGTTAATGATCTCCTTTGAGTCCTTTCTATCTGTTATCCTCTCAGCATAGTAGTTCTACCCATGATGTGACATGAGGATAATTGTGTAAATTTTTGTAATTATTTTTTAAAGATTATTATTATTAGCATTACAAAAATGATTATCCGCAATTATTTATTTAATAACTGCATTATAATATTTCAAAAAAAAATCGCAAACAAAATTGATATCATCAAACAAATTTGCTATCGAAATATTATAATGATCTCCTTTCTATCTGTTATCCTCTCAGCATATTAGTTCTACCCATGATGTGACGTGAGGATAATTGTGTAAATGTTTTTAATTATTTTTTAAAGATTATTATTATTAGCATTACAAAAATGATTATCCGCAATTATTTTATTTGATATCTGCATTATAATATTTCAAAAAAAAATTGGCAAACAAAATTGATATCAACAAACAAAATTAATATCACCAAACAAATTTACTATCGAAATCATATTGTTTTATTTGTTTTGAACTCTCTAATTCCTGTTTACACTCTTGGCGCGTAATGGCATGCCGGAGGCCGGCGGCGGCATTGTTAACGTTGGTATTCGCCACTGTGATGGTGGAGTTCTCATCGGCAGGAGATCCGTTTCGTTCTTCGACGGGAATGTCACATTCATGCTCCACTTGGGTAGAGCAACATGTGCGACCCCATGAACTTACTGTGGAAACGTCTCTTTCGTTCTTCCTTTTTACTCTCTTTGCTTGCATCTTTACCCGATCTTTTCGCTTTTTTTTTTCAACTTTTAAGCGTTGCAACACACTTCTGACTTTCTTTGAACTTTTGAGCTTGCCCTGGAATGCCTCTTCCTTCTTGGCGATTGCAGGTGATATCAATGGAAAGCTTCTCTATCCCCTTGTCAATGACACCACCAACTGGAACATGTTTGTAAACGTTCTCAATAGGCTAGATGAGCTGCTTCTTATTACTTGGTAAAACACCCTAGAGAGGAGTGTTGGGTGTGAAATGCCCCATTGGGAGGAGTCTGCCAAGTGTTTTTACGAAGAAAAAGCTAAGTGCGGGTAGTCTTTGGGTTTGTTTGGGACAGATCTGGCGGTTGGAAAAGTTCTTTTCCAGCCACCAGAGCTGTTATTGTTGCTGTTTGGGACAACTTTTCACCGAAATCGATTTTCCAAAAGCCGCTCCCAGCGCTGTTTTGCGGAAGCCAATCCCTCCCTGCGTTCAGCGCTAAGAAATCAATTCCCAGGCTTTCCCGATATTTTTCCTCCCTCCCGCACCGCATCAGCGATTCGCCCTAGCGCCATTCTTCTCTGGAGAAATCGATTCCCAGGCTTTCTCCACGCGCCGATTCTGCCTCTTCACGCGCCGATCCTGCTTCTCGCATGCAGCGAAGATCTCCGGCGATAGCCACCTCCGACCCTGCTTTCTTCACGCGCCGATCCTGCTTCTCCGGCCCGTCCGATCCCAGGCTATCTCCGGCGATAGCCACCTCCGACCCTGCTTTCTCCACGCTTCCAGGCTATCGCCGTCTTCCCGCAAGCAGCGAAGATCTCCGGCCCTAAACCCTGCTTCCTCTGCAGTTTTCCCGAACGCCGTTTTCCCGATCCACAGGTATGTCCCGATCATTCTCCTCTTCGATCTTCTTCTTCAATTGTTTTTCCAATCACGTTGGTGATTTGCTTCCTCTGCAGTTTTTCCAATCATTCTCCTCATTCTCCTCTTCGATCCACAGCTAACGCATGGTTGTATATGTGTGCATATATATATATATATAAATATATATATATATATATATATATATATATATATAATTTCAATCAATTGTTGAGACAAATTCTTAATCCAACATTCATGCACATAAGCTAAATATAGCCCACATGATATGTACATCAATTCAAATATAAATGCAAACATACTTATATGTGCCGGTATATTCATATATACAAGCACATATATCTCAATCCTATCAAGAACTATCTTGATATGATTCAAACTCAACAACACACAACTTGATTTGAGAGAATTTTGGCTCATTATTTGGCTCGTTCTTCATCCAAGATTGCTCCAAATAAGTCGATCCAAAACTTCAATGTGATCTTAGATCTAAAAACCCAATTCACAATTCATTCAAAAGTAAGTTAAAGTCACCCTTCAATTTAGATTTTGGGTTTTAGCAAGGTGTTAAATGTATATAACCTTACTATCCCTAAAAATGTGTAAGCACAGTCATACATATATGCCCATATACGTACATTGCAATCCAATCTTGAGATAGCTTTGGATGTGAGATGAGCCTGATTCATTGGCGGTTTTAGACATACCGGGTTGCCAAGCGGGCGAATGCGGGCGAAGCCCGCAGCGACGCATCGAGAACGGGCGGAGCCCGTTCGAGTTTGATTCGACCCCGGTTGAACCGGTTGGAGTACAACCTAACCTTTCCCTCCGCCGGTTCGATGTCCGGTCCGGTTTTCAAAACCTTGATATAAATTGAATTAACTAATAAACTTATAAACTATAGTTTTCTTTATCTTGTTTTTTCATTTATAAAAGACTCCTTTTGATCAACTTAATTTTGTATCCTATTTAACCCATATTCGTCATCTTACCCAAGCAGGCGGCATCACAGAATTGGGCGACAGGGGCATTCCAAAACTTGATATAAATGCATTTTTCTAGTATGAGTTATGTCGTGAGTTTGGGCGATAGACCCTTAAATGACAGAACCTGGAATATTGAGAGAGGTGCTTTTGGTGGTAGAGGTCCCCCCAAGTGGATACGAAAGTCTGCCTTACCTCGCCATTCTTTTGGTTGTGTAGGGGAAGTTTCTCCCAAATTTCGGGTACGTTGAACCTCCCTCTGAAGCACTGGGTGTACTTATAAAGTTTCCTCACTCTCGTGCTAGCCATTTGAATTGTGACGTCGGACGTAGAATCAGTACTTAGGCTTCCTTTCAAATTTTTGTGGTTGAGAATTTCCCGGCTTCAACACTTTGGTGCGGTGAGCGTGGATTGCAGCCGAGGAAGACAATTTTTGCGATAAGACTCATAGCTTAAGATGGCGAGCTGGAGACCAAAGACATGAACTATATCGACAAAGTGGACGAGTTCTCTGCAAGGTGGGAGAGTTTTCTGGCCCATAGGCGACTTGTGGCGTGAGCTTGTCTTTTGAGGCAAGCTTCCCTTTATGTCAGAAGGAATTCCAGATTGCACCTCGTTAAAGGCTCCAGTAACGGCTACTGTGACCAGTATATGCAGGCGAGTGAAAGGTTGGCGATGTTGTTGCCAATAGGCAAGTTCCATATGGCGACAACCCTATGCGAGAATATGGAGAAGAGTTCATAGAGGCGTGTTGCAGACGGCGATATACCGACGTGTGCAGGCAGGATTGTGAGTATTTTTGTTACTCGCCCATAGGCGAGTTCTGCGGGTGACTTACTCGCACGGTCGGGCGATCTCAGAATTGGGCGAGTGGGAGTGGAAGATGAAAAATTTTCCTAGGGCGTGCCCCCCCGAGTTCTAATGTCATAAGTGACACTTGCCCTCCGCCTAGTTCATTCTTTTTAATAGTGGTGTTATTCATACATGTTCATAACGGGTGCTTTGATAAAACTTGTGCATACTTTTTGTTGACTAACAAGCAGGGCGAATCACGACGAGTTCACCAACATGGAAAAACATACAAGGCGCTCTTTATACTCGCAAGGTCATCTCTTCAACAATTATGAAGCTCCTTTAATTCCGCGAGTTCCATACTCGCAAGATCATCTCTTTAACAATTATAGTGCTCCTTTAATTCCGCGAGTTGGGAGTCAGGTGAAGTGACGTTATTTTGTGATCTTCTGCATAAAAGAGATTGGTTTGGGAAATCGGCCAACCACCCACTTCTGCAAAGAAGAGTGGAAAAATCTGATTGCGGGGTTTAAAGAACGCACAGGGAAAAGCTACGATCGATTGCAAATGAAAAATAAATGGGATCATTTGAAGAAGGATTGAAAGTTATGGAAGGAACTGAAACATGGTGAGACTGGTTTAAGGCTGAGATCCAGAGAAGAGAACTATTGTTGCATCAGAGGAATGGTGGACAGAGAAGATTAAGGTACGAACAAATTCAAGTTTCATTTCGCTAAATTAGTTCATATTTTTCCAGATTCTAATATTGATACATTGATTACAACAGGTTGTTCCAGCGGCGAAAAAATTTCGATGCGGAGGTATTGCACCGGAGTTGGAGGAGAAATTGAATACAATGTTCAGTCAGGTAAGTCACAACTGGAGAAGACTCGTGGGCTCCTTCAATTGGTAGTTTGCCACCTGATGTGGGGAGGATCCAGTTGGAACACGATGATGTGGTAGATAACATGGAAAACAATCAAGGTGGACCTGAAGAGTACGGGGGAGCTACAACACCTCCTAGGAATGTGTCCTCCTCGGCGAGTAAAAAAAGGAAGATAGGGATGAACAAATGAATGACATTTTCTTTGATGTCAGATTTACATCAATCCACTCTAGCATTGAAGTCTCCATCAGTTGTCACGGTCAAAGAGGTTGTGGAGTTGATTTCCAGCAGCCCAGAGCTACGGGAAAACCTGGATCTATATTACTTTGCTCTCGAGCACATCATGGACAAGACCACTAGGGAGATCTTCATGAGTATCCCAGAAGATATGAGGGTTTGGTGGATTATGAAGGCGTACGAGAAGAGCGTTCAGTGATACGAGCTTACCTTGATCGAAACCTCCTTTTATGTTTTGCATGTAAAACACTATGATGTTTATGTTTACTTTTTAATGTCGTACTTTATTTTTTGAGTACTACTGCATCTAAAACTGTAATAGATTTTTTTGTTATCATCTTCACATAGATATGATAAGTATTCTATGATGCTTTGAATGCAGATACTAATAATGAAAGAGCATGACTCCTCCCCTGAAGATTCTGGGGATTCAACCAGTCTTTCGCCAGAGCGGAGACAATATATAGAATATTGCAGTGTAGTTACGTCATCGATCGAGAGGATGAATTATCATGTTCGAGATACACGTCCATGCATGACATCTACCCAAGCAGGTTCGAAATGGATCAAAGAGTTACTAGAAGGACATCCAGATAGAATTCATGACGCATTTAGGATGTTCTAAACGCATTTTTCGTAGATTTGCTCCATAAACTAGAAGCAGATGCTGAACTTCAAGGATCACAACGCAGACGTCTTCAAGATAAATCCTAGGGATTACATTGTATATCTTAGCACAAGGAGGTTCCGTTAGATTGCCGAAAGAACGGTTCCAGCACTCGACCGAAACAATAAGTAAGACATTTTTCGAAAGGGCTTATATCTCTTTTGTTACTCTCAATTGATGCTATAAAGCCTATGAACTGTCAATTCAGAGAGATTCCGGGTGAGATAAGGTATGATCCTCGTTACATGCCATTTTTTAAGGATTGCGTTGATGTCATTGACGGTACACATGTTGATACTAGGATACCCGTAGAAGATCAAGTACGATACATCGGACGTCATGGCACGACGACACAAAATGTAATGGCAGTCTGTGATTTTAACATGTGCTTTACATTTGCCCTCGTTGGATGGGAAGGATCTGCTCACGATAGTCGCATCTTTGCACGGGCATTGACCGACGATAGATTGCACTTTCTGCATCCCCCACAAGGTATACTAATCAATATGTTTATATTCATTCAAATTATTTGTATTTCATAATGTTTACCTGCTTAACAAATCAAATAAATGCAGGATAAATATTATTTAGTGGATGCTATGGTTACCCGTTAAAGATGGGTTATTTGAAGCCGTATCCAGAAACAAGATATCACTTGGCTGACTTTGCCCGTGGGAGTCGGCCTGTACAAGGAAGGCAAGAACATTTCAATAAGGCGCATTCATCTCTTCGCAGTGTGATCGAGCGAACGTTTGGAGTGTGGAAAAAAAGTGGCACATTTTAAGCAAAATGCCACAGTACAAATTCAAGAAACAGCGTTCCATTATGCTAGCAACAATGACCTTACATAACTTCATTCGGAGACATCCTTCTCGCTAGGACCCTGAGTTTAATGCTTGTGATGCTGATGAGTCTGCTTTCGTTCCCTCAGCGGCTGAGGTATCTGCGGCAGAGGATGAAATTGAAAGCGATATGCGTGATGCTGCTGGAGAAGAACATATGTCTACAGTACGAGATAACATTGCCGAAGAGATATACAGTGCGCGCAGGTAAAAATTCGATCCATCGCCTACTAAAAATTTAAAGGGTTAAAAATATCAAAAGTTTGATTCATATCAATTTATTTTCGAACAGGTGATCGAAAGGATTGGAAAAAGGAGTCGTCGGATGTTGCAAGACCTTTTTTTTCTATTTGCTAGAACTATGTAAAAGACACATGTTATCAGTTATTTTTATATATTTATATATTTTAGTTTTTTAAAAAACAGCTTCCAAAAGCTGTTTCTCCAAAAAGCTAAAAAAAGAAAATCGCTGTTCAAAGCGCACTTCTGCACATAACACTCAAACACTCTGCAGCTTTTCAAAACTGCTCTCCAGAGATCTATTTCAAAACAGCTCTATCCGGACAGCAGCTTTTCAATCCGCCAGAGCTGTCCCAAACAGACCCTTTCTAAAAAGCCTCAAAAATAGATTTTGTAGTGCTAATAACAATGGCCTTCTTATTAAGTGCATTTATGGGTCGAAGCAGATCTTAATGAGACTTGTTTGAGATGCAATAATTATACAAAAGAGAGAGGGGTATCAGGGTTAGCTATGAAGATAGAGAGACAGACTAATCCAATTGATTAGCTTAACCAAGTGATTGGGTTAACATAAATTAGCTTAAGTTAAATTAACTTAGACTCTGTTTGGGACAACGTTTTTAGTGCGACAGAGTTTATTTATAAATAAACACCACCTCTAACAGGATTTTAAATTTTAGATAATGAAAGTTTTTTTTCCTCGGTTTAGATTTTGTATGAAATGGTTTGTTAAAATTAATATGATTAGTTTCAATTGAAAGCATTCTATTTGCAAAACAATTAATCTTATTTTTTTCGCTCTAACAATCATCGCAGTTGTGTTGCCAAATTACAGCTGAGAATATATAAAAAAACAGTTTCTCAAAATTGTAAGTGTATATTCGGACGAATAACGGTCTCGGGGGCTTTGCTCGAATAAACCCTAGGTTTTGCTTTATATAAATCTAGCTGGGGGCAACGGGGAGAGGGTTCCACTTAGACTCTCCTTCGGATGTTTCGAGCGCCTTTCACATTCTCGAAACAATCCCCCCCCCCCCCCCCCCCCCCCCGTCGCCCCGACTCTCGCTCGATCGCGGAATTAGGGTTCGTCGTCGCGGAAAAAGGGCACGAGAAGCTCTCGCCATTCGCATTTTCCCAGAGCCCTCTCCATTCGCGTCTTCCCAGGACCCTCGTCGTCGCGTCTTTCTCGTCGCGATTGACGGCGATTCGCGTCCTCCTCGACGCCACCGCAGCCGCGTGGTCTCGGAATAGGAGGAAGCCGCCTGCTCTCTCGATTTCGCTGCTCTCTTAGGAGGCCGCCGCTGGGTTTTCGCGATCCGTCTGGTCCTGGTGCCAGATCCGCCGCCTGCTAGGGCTCGTCGTTCGCTCTTCCCCGTCGCCGATCGAGAAAGAAGGAAACGTCGTTGCTTGGTTCGGAGTTCGTCCCGTCGCTGATCGGCCTCCTGCCGCTCTCTTCTGCGTCGGTGAAGTAGCAGAGGTCCGCCTCCTTCCATCCTCTGCTCCCTGATTTTTGGTTAGCCCTGCTGCCTTCCTTTTCCGGCAAGGTTGCCGATCCAGATCTGGGAAAGTGAAGCCGATCCAAGGTTGTTGAGCCCGTGAAGCCGTCTAGTGAAGCAGATCAGTGTAGCCATCTCCTTTTCGCTCTCTCTTGTGTGCTGGGTTTCTTAGATCCTGTCAGAAATTGCAAAGCAAGTCAAGATGAGGAACTCCAGCTTCTCCTCTCCAGTGCCCATGAACAAATTGGAGAAGTTCACGGCCACAGAGATCAACGACTGGAAGTTGAACACCCAGTTCGGGATGAAATACCTGAATGTCTTTTACACCATCAAGACTACTCGTGCTGACGTTGCTGGGACTGAAGACGAGAAACATTGGGTCGAAGATGAGGACTTCTGCAGGGATTACCTGCTGAACTGCCTCTCCTCCAGCCTAGCCAATAACTACATCGAGATGCAGTCTGCTAAAAAGATCTGGGAGGCACTAGAGGAGCATTTCAAGCAAGAGGAGGACCTCTAAAAGGCTCATCTGGTGGATAAATTTCACTCCTTCAGCTTCGACGAGGAGAAAGTCATTCTCCCTCAGGTATCAGAATTTGAAAATTTAGTTGATTTCTTGCATAGTGAGTCTATTAGTCTGCCCGATAGCTTTGTTGCGGGCACGATTGTGTATAAGTTGCCCTCCTCGTGGTGCAATTTCAAAACGGAAATGTACCGCAAAAAGATGTAGGTTGGTCTGAACGACCTCAAGCATTTCATACGCATTAAGGACGAGAACAGGACGAAGCACTCCTTGGAAGCTGTTGGCAAGCAGAAAGGCTGCTGCCAACATGATTTCAAGCTCTAAGCGTGCTCCTCCCCCTCATAAGACTAAAACGTCTCATAGTAGCCCCCAGGTTGCAGGACCGAGTAGACCCTCTAAGAAATTTAAGGGTAAATGTTTTAACTGCAACAAGTGGGGACACTGCGCATCTGACTGCAAGTTACCAAGGAAGGAAAGAACTAAGACATCACAAGAGGGCAACCATGCCCATCTGGTTAGTCAAGCTGAGCCATCCGACTTTGTTGTCATGGTCGGACACGAGCAGGCCAACACGGAGTGGTTCCTGGATTCTGGGGCAACGTGCCACGTTTGCAACAATGCTAATCTTTTGACAGAGCTGAAGAATGCAAAGGAATCAGTGACTGTAGCAGATGGAGGAATAGCTGACGTATTAAAGGTGGGGAACGCAACTCTGATGCTCTCCTCAGGTAAGTCTTTAATTTTAAAGAACGTAAAATTTATTCCTTCTTTATCTGTTAACTTAGTATCTATTAGTTTATTGTGTGATGCTGGTATGTCAGTTAACTTTTGTAGCGGTAGAGTGACTCTGTCAGTTAACTCTCACTACTTTGGATGTGCTTATGTCCAAAATAGGATGTACCGTCTGAGTCTAGCAAATGAGGTAGTGCAACAGGTTCAATTGAATTTAGTTAGCCCTAGGACTCTATATGAGAGACTAGGACACGTAAACTACAGGAAAATGTTCCAAGTGGCTAGAACTCACCAGATCAATTTAGACACTAAGTCTCCACTTGGAAAATGTGAAGTGTGTGCTTAGACTAAGAACACTAGGAAACCTTTTGGCACGGTTACTAGGAGCACAACACCTCTTGAGCTTATACATTCTGATATTTGTGACTTTAAGAGTTTTGTCACTAGAGGTAGTAGGAAGTATATGATCACGTTCATAGATGACTGCACAAGCTTTTATCATATTTCGTTGCTTAAAACTAAAGACGAAGCGTTTGAAAAATTTTGCCTTTTCAAAACCAGGATAGAAAACTAATTAAGCATGAAAATAAAGAGATTTAGGAGTGATAGAGGAGGAGAATATATGTCTAGTGAGTTCAGATGCTTCCTTGCTTCACAGGGCATCATAGCAGAAACCACTGCTCCTTACTCCCCGCAATCTAATGGCATAGCTGAGCGCAAGAATAGAACATTAACAAAGATGTTGAACTCTATGTTGCTCACTGCAGGCATGCCTTCCGCTTATTGGGAAGAAACAATCTTGACTGCGAATCACATTCTGAATAAAGTCCTCACGCTAAGTTAGAGGTTACACCCTACGAGCTTTGGTTTAAGCGACCCCCCATCTTTAACTAGACTTAAGACCTGAGGCTGTATAGCCTATGTCAGGGTTTCTGACCCTAGACGGTCTAAGGTTGGACCTAGGACCAATACATGTATCTACTTATGTTGTGCTGAAGATAGTGTTGCAGATAGGTTTCTTGATATTTCTAATAATATAAAAATAGAATCTAGGGATGTAGTGTTTTCGAGGATAAATTTCTCAAAGATAAGAACTTAACGATCTCAGGTATGCAAGCAACTATTACTGAGAAAGATCCTGAATCAGTACCGAGCACCTCCTATTCCGTTCCAGTAGATACCTCTGGCCTAGAGTATAGGAGGACTTCAGTGAGAGAGAGAACCCCGAGAACCTTCGGTAGTGATTTTGTCACTTACCACGTTGAGGATGATCCATCTACCTTTAAGGAAGCGATGAGATCAAGGGATTCCCTACTCTGGAAAGAAGCTATTGAGGATGAGATGAACTCTCTCCTTCAGAACGACACCTGAACGTTAGTTGATAAGCCAAAAGGGGCTAAAACTGTATGGTGCAAGTGGGTTCTGAAAAAGAAGCTAAATCCCGATGGTAGCGTAGCTAAGTATAAAGCACGCCCGGTGGCTAAAGGTTTCACACAAGTAAGCGGAGTAGACTATTTTGACGTATACTCACCCGTGTGTCACTTAGCAACCATTAGGGTTCTTCTTGCTATTTCGGCCATTGAGAACGTTATTGTTCATCAAATGGATGTTAAGACTGCGTTCTTGAACGGAGATCTGACCGAAGAGATCTACATGAGTCAACCTGAAGGTTTCATTGTAAACGATCACGAAAACAAGGTCCGTAAGCTATTAAAATCGTTATACGGATTAAAATAAGCACCGAAATTATGACATGAGAAGTTTGACTATACTGTAAAGAATATGAGATTCATGTCGAGTCTCTCGGACAAATGTCTTTACATACGTCATAGATCAGACAAAGTCTCTATAATATGCTTGTACGTGGATGATATGCTTATTCTTGGATCTGATCAATCTGAAGTGGATGACGTAAAGTCAGGTCTAATTAAAGAATTTAGCGTGACAGACCTCGGTGTAGTTGATACTATACTAGACATGCAAGTGAGCTTTGTGAAACATGACATTTCCCTAAGTCAAAGCCACTACATCCAGTCCATGTTGGACATGTGGGGATACAGTGAATGTAAAGCGGCTGAGACACCATACGATTATTCTAATCGCTTAAAGCCCAATGATGGAGCTGCGGTTCGACAGTTAGATTATTCTAAACTGCTTGGTATCCTCATGTACGTTATGGTCTGTACGAGACCTGACATAGCCTTTACGGTCGGCATGTTAAGTATGTTCACTAGTAATCCTGGTCAAGACCATTGGGATGCCCTTGATAGGCTGATGAGATACTTAAAGCACACCCGACAGTATACTTTATGTTATAATGGTCATCCTCCAGTTCTGGAATGATATTCTGATACATCTTGGTGCTCAGAAGTAAACGACAGCAAGTCCACTAGTGGATTCCTCTTCACACTAGGAGGAGCAGTTGTATCCTGGAAGTGCAAGAGACAGTCGTGCATTGCACTCTCATCTATGGAATCCGAACTCTATGTTTTAGCTTCAACTGGTGAAGAGGCAGAGTGGATAAGAGATTTGGTGATGAACATTCCACTGTCGAGCCTGAAACTGAGTTCTATTGCAGTTTACAGCGACAATCAGGCTACTAAAACGATTGCCATGAACACTTTGTTTAATGGAAAAAGTAGGCAACTTAGGATGAAACATGCCTGGTTGACCTCTCTCACAAGTCAAGAGATTATGACCCTGGCTGATGTGAGATTGAAAGATAATGTTGCAAACGCCCTTACTAAAGGATTAAATAGAGCCCTCACAATCAAAACATCGGGGGAAATAAGATTAAAGTTCATAGAAATATGAAACTTTCCTCCAACATTTATGTTTTGATACGTACGAGCCTATAACTGTCAACATTCAAGCATCTAAATAGTAACAGACTGAAAACCCCAAATAATTTCTTGATGAAAACCCAAGATGGTTGGATGATGGTTATTCCACACTTGATAACCTAACGTCTTCTCATTGTAAGTTGATTCAAGAGTTATTCAACTTGGAATTGAAAGTCGTTGTAAATATTAATCTAAACATTATTGGACACAACACATTATTCCACATTTGATAATGTTGCACGTGATGTGTGTCCACATGTGTTGGTGAGCCACATAGTGATCAGTAATGAGTAAGGTAACATTACTAGTCCTAGTTAGACTGGATGAGATGCTGACAGAGTTACTTCACCGTTGCTAGAAGTGCTAAACTCATTTATTAAGAGCTAGTTTACTTTAAATGTTACTGCATATGTTTATGAATTCATAGAGTCTGACTCATGAAATTTTTTGCATGCTACGATGGAGATTATGGAGGAGCTGTAGACCTAGACATGGATGACGATAATCTACTAGATGAGTAGAATCATCAAACGTTTAATTCATGTCTCTGTTTTGTTTTGTAATAATTATTCAGACTATGTTTTGGTATAACATCTGTTTGATGGTTTGTCGTTTAGACAAAACCTTTATTTTGATTTATTAATATGATCTGTCATGATTGTTTTGTTTAGTTTGGATTATTATTTTGTCTACACTCCAGCACCCCGAAACGTCACCGTTATTTGTCACGAATATAAGAGGAGATTGTAAGTGTATATTCGGACGAATAACATGCTCGGGGGATTTGCCCGAATAAACCCTAGGTTTTGCTCTATATAAATCTAGCTGAGGGCAACGGGGAGAGGGTTCCACTTACACTCTCCTCCAGATATTTCGAGCGCCTTTCACACAAATAACACAATTGTCATCTCGATCATAAAGAGACCCTTATTACACTTAAATTTGGATCCCCGTTCATTAAATTTTGATCCTGTGTCACCGAATATTAATTTCATACAAGATCTTGAAATTTATTTTATTTAAATTGCACAGTATTACTATTTATGAGACTGCGAAAATAGCGGCTGTTTACAACGGTCGGCGATTTTTCATTTTTGAATATTTTTCATTTGCATACAATATTTTTGAACGATTGAAAATTTGTGCGGAGTATATTTTTTAGTGCATGATTTTCGGATCACAGAGTGGGGCATGGTTGTACATGGATAACATGTTTTGTTAAATATTTTAGGTCTTTTGATTCTCTTAATTAATTTCAATATATGATCAAGACTGCCACCACCAAAACAAGGCTTTATTTGATAACGCATTTTCAAGGTCGTTGTTTGAAGCAAACGCCATCGGACAACGGTTTGTCCGACACACAATCAAACCTCTCCGGCGGGAACGACATTGTTTGCTCCGTTGAAAACGCCGGCGTGAAGCCCGGCGGTTTTGGCGCTGGATTGCCGACACACATCCGCGTGAGTAACGGAGGGAGAATCCCCGTTTTGATGCCGAGCTCAGGGCCTCCAATTTGAAAGCCGCGGATTGTCAGGCTGGATCGTCCTGCCGCCGCCTAGCCCTTTATTTATTTTTATTTTCGTAACTAAATAATTTTAATAAACAATACATAATTATATCCGAATGACTATAAATTTGTCATTCTTCCCTCCAGAAGTGGCCCTGTTAAATAAAGTAGGTGGTGGGGCCTTTTCTTCCTCACTCGTCACTCCCGCACTTCCGCCGCTCCCTGGAATTTCTCACACAAACCGTTTCTGGCGCCCCGCTTAATCCGGTTTCTGTTTGTTGATTGAAAACCTGGCGAAGATATCTGTTAATCTCCACCCTCTCCCCCATTTTCTCTTTCTAGGGTTTCAACCAATTCTCCACCACACACCTGTAATGGCCATGGACGAGAATCCCGCTCCTAAGGAATTCAGGCCCTTAAACCCTAACCGAGACCCTATAATTTCTCCCGAAACCCCATTTCCGATCATCTCATCTTCCACCTCTGCCACCGCCGATCATACCTCCCGCATGGTCAAGATGCTTTGCAGCTTCGGGGGTAGGATCATCCCACGCCCCAGCGACGGAACCCTACGTTACGCCGGAGGAGACACTCGGATCATTTTCATAAGCCGCTGGACATCTTTTCCCGAGTTTTACCGTAAGATGGCCGGCGTCTACGGTGGCCCTGTCTCCATCCGCTACCAGATCCCAGATGAAGAGCTCGACGTCCTCATCTCCGTTTCCTCTTCCGAGGATCTAGACAACATGATGTGCGAGTATGACAATCTGGCGGTTGTCTCCGGCGATGGTTCCGCCAGGTTTCGCATCTTCCTTTTCTCCCCCTCGGAGATCGCCTCTGCCGCGAGTGAGATCTATACGTCTGGTCGAAAGGATATTCATGCCAGAGGGAAGACGTACATTGAGGCAATCAATGGCGTAGTTACAGGTGGAATCCGGCGACAAGATAGCATAGCCAGTGCTGCTTCCATCCAGAAATTGGATGTCCCCGGCAATGGACTCACCAACGGCGGTAAGTCTCCTACCGCTCACTCCCCGGGGACAGCAACTGACGCTTCTCTTGATCCATCAAGTGTATCATTTCTTGGGAATGCCACTTTGGAAACAGAGTATCAAGGTTTTACAACCAATTCAACTGTCGTTGGCCGGACGGAGATGATATCTGAGACGCCAAATCCACCGCCCGAAGCTCCTTATGCTTCACAGTCATTTTCAGATATTCAACAGGCTGAATGCATCAATCCCCACTCTCTACCAATGGCTGGCGGGCATCAAATGGTAACTGCTGGTAATCTTTCTGCGCTCCACATTTCGTCCCCTTCTGTTTCATCATATCTAGAAAATCTGAATATAAACCAAGGAACGGTGAAATCTTCTGTTGATGAAAATCAAAATGGTGAAAGAATTTTACAGTTTACGCCTAATGGGAATTACAAGGATTTTCCGCTGTCTCTCTCCCACCTCCCATCTTTGCACCATTCAAATGTGCCACCGCTACGAGAACCGCAGGGATTTAGATTAGAAGACTGCCAGATGCCTCAAAAACCTTTGCCTCATGCTAATTCAGATACAGTTCTAATAGAGCTATCAAATTTTTCTGGGATTTCCACATCAGAGTCTTGTCCAACCTTCCCCACTCACCATTCTGAGGATATAACAGCGCTTCAATCCCAGCATAGGGAAGGCAAAACAGATGTGTGGGAGAGCGTTGTTAAACCCAAACTGGAGAGCATTATAAACACAGATCAATTTGACGTCTCTTGGATGAACCGAAACTCTGAGGAAATCTCAAAGAAGGATAATTTTGTTGTGCCAAATGCAAACAAGTTTGATCATTCTAAATCAAAGCAGTCTCTTAATCCAACGGGCTTGTCTGGAGATACTGAAAAACTTCATGAAAATTTTATAGATTTGTCACGGCTTTATCACAAGGAAAAATTGCACCGGCAGCAGAATTTTAATGTCAATAAGTATTGCTATCTTCCGACTACCATAGATTTTTCAAACGCTTATCGTAACTTGTATGGGGCGTCTCCTAACCCCCCACAACCTGTTCATGACAATTCTTGGCAGCAAAAGATGGTGCAACCAGCCAAACTGTTTAATCATGCTATGTTTTTTCAAAGGCCTGGTATTTATAGTCCACCAATGGTGTCCATGAAATCTTCTGGGATGTTTTTCGGTACCTCACAACTTCCTTTTGCAATCAAGGAAGAAGTGATTCGAAAGCAATTAGGTCAGGTTTCTAGCTCAATGGAGAATAGCGAATACCAGGCCCAACCATCTATGAACAATTTTGCACAAGAAATTTTTCATGACTATGTTAAACCAGTGGATGGGATGATGGAAGCTCTTCATGTGCTTGATTTTGAGAAGATGAAGTTAAATGAGAAGATCAATCCAGCTGTAGCTAATCTTATTGTCTCCAAGGATATGAAAACAGAAATATCACCACTGGTTGGAGAGCAGAATCATGGAACTAGGCTACAAAATGGAGCAAATCCGTTCATTGGAAATAATGTGATTGTCTGCCCTGGAATTGTCCCGGAGCGTGTCTCTGTTGGGGCAAATAATCCCACGTTCTCTAACACTGGATTCACACAGAATATGAACCCTGAAATCTCTTCAGTTGTGGGAGAGAAGAGGAGTACAATTTGGCCACATAATTGTGCAGATATATTACTTTCAAGAAATGCCTTTCTCAGTTCTGGGATACTTCCTGAGGTAAGTTCTTCTCTTAGACTCCATTTGTATGGATGGAATTTGATACAATCCCGAAAAATCCCGGAGAGGAATCTGGCGAGGGGCAGGGCTGGCGGTGGAGAGCGAGAAGGAGGAGAGAACAAGAGGAAAGGTTAGAGAGCAACCCTAATTCTCATACATCCCAACATAATTCAAAAAAGTACAACTCCACCCTGTATAAGTGCGGGGTGTGACAAGTTAAGAAATACAACATAAAAGGAAGGAAATAATTGCGTACGACCAAATAGGAAATAAATAAAACAAAAAAAATAATTGTGTACGACCAAATAGAAAATAACGAAATAGGAAATAAATAAAACGTCAGGCAGACGCTGTTGCGTCTTCGATCTCTCCTCCTACAGATGGACCTGTCGTCATCTTCCTCCGCGTGCCCCGTCGGCATGCGCAATCATAACAATCCGCCGTCTGGAAAACATACCTTGTCTTCAAGGCAGTGATTGGAGCGGTGTCGGCAGAAGTGATCCCTGGACATCCTCGTGTCTTCGGTATCCAGATAGTAAGACCCAACAATCGGAATCTCCTGCAGGCCAGGGTCCCCCTGAAGGTGGTAGCAGCTACCAAGTAGCTTGGCTGGGTAGTTTAGTGTAACTGCTTTCTTTCTTTCAGACTAGAGAAAACTGGACTGGTGGAAATCCTGTCGGAGGCTGGGTGACGTCGGCGAGTGTCGTAGAACGCTTTTGATGGCCTGTCAGGGAAGGAGAAGGCACCGCGGACGGGCCCGAGAGGGCCCACAACACCGCGGAAAAGTTGACGTCCAATGGCCGCTGGATCGTGCGGAGGGAGATCGGAGAGCGTAGGAGGGCGAAGTCGTTGTCGAGGCGACATAGCTGTCACTCGTGTATGAATTGCATGAACATAGTCTCCCAATTGATGCATATCTCGCCGAGCGTACGGAGCCAAGCCACTCCCAGAATGGCGTCGGGGCCGCCTCAGCCGAATGTGTAGAAATTCGTGGTCACGGAATAGTTCCCCATAGAGAGCGAGACGACAGTGCATCGGCCTTGAGTATGTCAGTGGCGCCCATCGCCCATACAAACCGCAACATCCGGGGAGGGAGCCTAGGGAAGACGCAGATGTTGTACCAGGTGCTCAGAGATGAGGTTGTGGTTGGCGCCACTATCCCCCATAATGATGATTGGGTGATCCTGTAGTGTGCCCGAAAGCTGCATGGTCTGCTGGTTGGAGAACCCGTCCATTGAGGCGTCAGATAGGTCCAACCGATGGAATGTAGCCGCGGTGGGATCTAGATGGGTATCCTCCGGTGAGAGCTTCAGAGCCTCAAAGTCGAACAGGGTAACCTCAAGGTTGACATCACCGATGATGGTGCGAAACTCCTTGACCGCGCAAACGTGGGTAGGAGAATAGGGTTGACTGCACCGGAAACACAACCCCTTGCGACAGAGGCCATCTAATTCGCGGTTGGAGAATCGATGAGGAGGGCCCGGTCGGCCTGGCAGAGCGGTTGGAGGAGGCCGAGGCGCTGGTGTCTCTGGGCTGACGGTCTGCCACGGTCGGCCCCCCGACGGAGGTCTGCCTGATGACAGTTGTGGCCGAGGAGACAAATCCGCCTCCACGTGGCGGGCCATGTCGAGGGCATCAGAAACCGTCCGGGGGGGTGGTGAGTGCGGAGCCTGGAGCGGATGTTGGGCCGAAGGCCCTGCATGAAGAAGCCGAGATAGTGATCTGGTGGTAGGCCCGAAACGTGAGTGACGAGGGCCAAGAACTCATCGATGTAGTCATCCAGCGTATCAGATTATTGTACCCCACATAGTCTTTTGATGGCGGAGCCGGAATAACGACTGTCATAGCGGCGAATCATCTCCTGCTTTATTTCTAACTAAGAGATGGTTGGGTTGGTCTGACGGAGCCATCGAGCCTATTAGAGGGTGGAGCCGTCGAGTCCCACTATGGAAATAGAGACCTTGTACTGCTCGGGCGTGTGGTGGAGATCAAAGTACTGTTCTGTCTTGGTGATCCACCTAATCGGGTATACTCTGGCGAAGTTGGGAAGGTCCAAGGCAAGGACCGGATGGCCTGGGCGACAAGGGGGTGCGGCGTCCCTGATGTGCGGAAGTGGTGCCGCCCCCAGGATTGATGTGTCGGTGGCCGGGCACGCGGATCCGCTTGCGGAAGAGGCAGCGGGAGGTTGTAACACATCAAATTTTGTGCGGATAGAGAGCAAGGAGGCCTGCAAGGAGGCCACGACGGACTCCTGGGTGCTGACACAACATAGGAGGGCCTCGTTGGCGTCCTCTGATGGCGCCTCGGCGGTGGAACGGGTGTTCGGCGCCATGACAACAACAGAAGGTCTGTAACGGCCGGAGGGTTGTCGCAGTGCGGCGGCGCTCGGGTGCGGCGCTGCGGTGCGGCTGGCTGGAGTGCGGAACGACGGCGGGAGGGCGGTGCTGGGAGCGAGACTGAGCAGCGGTGCGGCACTGGGGAAAAGCCGCGGTGCGGCGCTGGACTGGAACGCGCGTCCAGACGAGGGGTTACCGGCGGCTTTACCGACGGCCTGCGATCGATGGCGGAAGGAGCAGACGGCCGACGAACCGGGAATTCGGTTGTGGTGTGGAATCGGGAAAACAGGCGAATCGACCATGCGTGAAGTCTCGATACGGGAAACCTGAGCGTGCCGGACGGGTCAACTAGATCGCGGGAACTTAGAGGCGGAAAATCACGAGCACCGGCAGCGATTTTGCGGGTGGTGCGCAGGTCGGACCAAATTGATACAATCCCGGGAAATCCCGGAGCGGAATCTGGCGAGGGGTGGGGGTGGGGGGGGGGGGGGGGGCTGTGGAGAGAGAGAAGGAGGAGAGAATAAGAGGAAAGGTTTGGGAGCAACCCTAATTCTCACACATCCCAACATAATTCAAAAGAGTACAACTCCACCCCTTATAAGTGCGGGGTGTGACATTTAAGACATACAACATAAAAGTAAAGAAATAATTGTGTGCGACCAAATAGGAAATAATGAAATAGGAAATAAATAAAACAAAAGAAATAATTGCGTATGGCCAAGTAAGAAATAATGAAATAGGAAATAAATAAAATGTCAGGCAGGCGCTGCGTCTTCGATCTCTCCTCCTGCAGACGGACCCGTCGTCGTCTTTCTCCGCGCGTGGACTCGCCACGGTGTCTCCTCGGTGTGTGCGTTCCCCGTCGGCATGCACAATCATAACATAATTGGAACTAGACATTGGAATTAGGATCAATTTCAATTCTAGTTCAAATTTTTCTTCGCTGTGAAAGAATTGAGAGTACCATAAAATGAATTCCCTAAAATTTGGTGTGATTTCCAATTCTTTCAATAAAATTAGAATTGATCACGCAATTATAATTCGAACAATTCAGTTCCGTCACAGAGCCTTAAAGTAAATTTTTATCATTATTTTCTAAGTCTACTGATATGCACCCATGACATTTCAGCATGCCACCAAAGCGACTCTTACACCGGCGTCTGTACTCAACCACGACCTGCTCTCTCAGATATTTGAACGAAACATGGAGCCTTCGTTTCTGCGTGATGTGAAGCCTGGAATAACTCTCTGTCCTACTGAGTATGGCTATGGTATTTCCATTAATAAGTCCTCTGATAAGGAATTGAAAGATGAAGCTCCCTTGGTCCACCCTAAGGACTTAAATAATGACATGTCTGCTTTTCAAAGGGGAAGTGTGCCATTTCCGTTCTCCAAATCAAGCTTTATTCCATGGCACATTCAACAACTCAGTATGACATGTAGCTCAGACTCATTCTTCTGCTATCAGGATCCCTGGGGTAGATGGCCTCAAAGGCCTGGCATTTTGGGTGGCGATGAATCTGTTTCAAAAGATACCTTTTATGGGAATTTGTTTCAAAATAACAAGTGCCCAGATATGGCCGTCCTGCCAGAAGAAGGAGCTCTTAAGCCTCCTGCTGACTCCTTGAACAACAGCTCACTTCTCCGTCCTTTTCAAACATCACAAGGTTGGCACTTTTCTTTTTCAGAAATGTCTCTTCTATGTTCTGTTGTTGTTTTTAACTTCTATGAAGACCAAACTTAAGATAGTTTTCTTATGTGTGGCTGTCAAAATTCAGGCTCCGTTTATCTGAAGCAAGATGTTGGTGAACTTGCTAAGCAAGTAGGGGAATCAGTGCTCAAGTCCTTGACAAAGTATCCACCTGCGTCGAGCTCACCTGCGTCAAATGAATCCAGTCGAACATTTACCAATTGGAGTAGTATAGGTGAGGGAATTACAAGTTCTAACAGTACTGCGGTTCCACTTGTAGATGATATCGGACGCTTACAGGTTGGATATCAGAAATTACTTATTGAGAATGTGTTATATTTCGTTGGTTCTTCAGTTTTACATCTGGCTTCTGATTTTTCTAGATAATAAAGAACATAGATCTTCAAGAGTTGCAAGAACTGGGTTCAGGAACCTTTGGAACAGTGTTCTATGGAAAGTGGAGAGGATCAGAGGTTGCCATCAAAAGGATCAGTGACAGATGTTTTACTGGAAAACCTTCAGAACAAGAACGAATGGTATGTTTTCAAATGGTAAAGTTTACTTTCTTTTCGTGTTAAACCCACTTTTCACAATTTTGATTACTGTATCAATGTCTTCCATTTCCTCAGAGGGCTGACTTCTGGAATGAGGCTTCCAAGTTGGCTGACTTGCACCATCCTAATCTTTTGGCATTTTATGGAATTGTTCTGGATGGTCCTGACAGGACTTTTGCAACAGTAACAGAATACATGGTTAATGGTTCTCTGCGAAATGCTCTCCAATGTAGTGAGAAGTATGTTTTTTTTATTTCAATTTAATATATATTTCTGTTTGATTACACTTTCTTATTTGTTGGTAAAACACCGACATTTCTATGACATAACTGTTTGCATCGCTCATTTTTAACAGCACTTTTGATCATCGCAAACGCCTTCTTATTGCAACTGATGTGGCTTTTGGGATGGAGTACCTGCATGGAAAGAATATAGTTCATTTTGATTTAAAAAGTGACAACTTGCTCGTAAATTTAAGGGATCCTCAACGCCCGATATGCAAGGTATTCTAAGGATGGTAACTCCGCTCATTTAAGTTGTGGCAATGCATTTGTTTCTACTGCTTCTTGTTCTTGGTTATGGCTTCTAGTTAACAACAATTAATATGACTTCTCTCTATGTGCATCACTAATTTTTTTAAATATTGTAGTTTTCCATTATGAAACTTTGAATAAGATTGAGGATATTGTAGTTGCACCCCTTTTATTTTTGAAATTGCAAATGCCTCCCTAGTAAGTTAACATTTCATAATATTCATGTACAAAAACATCTTCCTGAAAATTTTCTTTAATGGGGTATTTTTGTGCATGGATGCTGTGAAATATAAATTTTCCGGGGAAGTTTTTGCATTTTCGAAAGTAAGAGGGGTGCAACCTATAATCATGCCAACTTTCAGAGGAAATTTTGGCAATTAATTCATTTTAAAAATGATTGTAGTTTTTCATTTACGAAACTTTAGTATGACCTGAGTATGTTGTTTCCTAAAAGATTATGATTAGAGTCCGGACAATTCTCTTAGGTGAACATAAATACCTAATCTTAGGCTTCGTTTGGCGCAGTGGCGGTGGTCGTGAACATGGTGGTTATTGTACAACCCCGTATTCACGAAGAGTGGACCCTGAATGAGGCGTGCTTAGTTTTTAAGCTTTTTGAGTATTTTGAACTCTCGGTGACCAATTTTGGCTATGGCTTGGAAATCTACTAGTAGGGGGAGGAGAAATCGGCCTTCCCCGGCGGCCCCTTAGTTGGAATGTGAAAGCGGCAGGTTGGTAGGCACCCGCCCGGGCCATTTGGGTGTGGAGGCGGGATCAGCAAGCCCTCCCCCTCCCCCTTTCTCCCCCTCAGGCCGGCGAGACCGGCCCCGAGCCCGGCGGGTAGGCCGGGCGAGACCGGCCCTCGGGCCGGGTCTCGCCCCGCCCCGCGGGCAGCCGGGCGAGACCGGCCCCCAGGCCGGGTCTCGCCCATCCCGACGGGTAGGCCGGGCAAGACCGGCCCCCAGGCCGGGTCTCGCCCAGCCCCGCGGGTAGGCCGTGCGAGACCGGCCCCCAGGCCGGGTCTCGCCCAGCCCGGCGGGTAGGCCGGGCGAGACCGGCCCCCAGGCCGGGTCTCGCCCAGCCCCGCGGGCAGCCGGGCGAGACCGGCCCCCAGGCCGGTTCTCGCCCAGCCCCGCGGGCAGCCAGGCGAGACCGGCCCCCAGGCCGGGTCTCGCCCAGCCCGGCGGGTAGGCCGGGCGAGACCGGCCCCCAGGCCGGGTCTCGCCCCGTCCCGCAGGGTGGGTCCCCTTTTTTCCTTTGGGTGACGCGTTTTTCCTTCTCTACCCCCCGGCGTGGCGGTTTCCTATTGGCCCGAGGCCTATTGGCCCGAGGCCTTTTGGCCGTAGGGGTATTTTGGTCTTTTTACCCCCAGGACTTGGAAAAACTATAAATAGACCCCCTTGGGTGCCTTGGAGAGGATCCTTTTCTTGTCTTCCTCCTCCCTTAGCTTCTTCTTGGTAGAGTAGAGAGAGCTCTCCAAGGCGCCCAGCCTAGCCATTTGGTAAGGGAGGGGAAGAGCTCAGGTAGCCTTCCGGGTGTGAGGTTGGACCTCTGTGCTAGAGCCGAGAGTCTGTTCATAGTCTCCTAAGTCTCCGGTCCGTGACGTTCTCTCGAGTGTAGTAGGTGTGAGGTCACCCCTTTCAGGGACCCCGAACTCCACAGAGGTCAATTTTGGCTTCAACACTTTTGGTGCGGTGAGCGTGGAGAGTGACCAGCACAGAAGATCTCGTGAGAGAGTCATGACTGGAGGTGAGAGAGGTAGTGATGATCTCGGTGAGGTCCCTAGCTCAGGACCCTTTGTGGGGAGGCAAGAGTTCATGGCCTCCATCCAGGGTATCATGGAGATGCTGCGAAGCATTGCTCCTCAGGGTGGCAGCTCCACCCCGACCCCCCAGGAGCTGGCTCCCCCCCTCGACGAGTCGACTCCCAGGGGTCTAGGCGAGATGACCCCAGCGGGGGGAGAAGGAAGCGCACCAGGAAGAAGGCACGGGAAGGAGAGGATGGGAGATGGGGTCGAGCGAGACCTCACTGGCCGGGAGTTGTTCCCTAGCCCGGCGAGTGCCAACCTCCCAGGCGAGCAGGTTGCGCGAGTGGAGGTGGTGAGACCACCCCTTAGGGGGTCACCCTTCAGCGAGCTGATCATCTCAGCTCCCGTTCCCGAGGGGTTCAGAGAGCCAGACATGGCTTACTACACCGGGAAGGATGACCCCGTACAGCATCTGCAATCGTTCGAGGATGTCGTCTCCATCAGGCCGATGACGGATGCCTTCAAGTGTCGCCTCTTTGCGATCACGTTGAAGGAGAAGGCAAGGGACTGGTTCCATCAACTCCCTCCTAGGTCGATCTACGGGTTCGAGGACTTGAGCCGGGGCTTCCAGCTCCGCTTCTCCACCTCCAAGAAGCGAAAGAGGAGTCCTGAGTCCATCTTCCTGATAAGACAGGGGGCCGAGGAGTCGCTGGCCCGTTACGTTGACAGGTTCCAAGAGGAGATCCTGGAGGTCCAGGAGATGCCCGGGTATGCTCTCCAGATGGCCTTCACCGTTGGGCTGAAGGAGGGCTTCTTCAAGATGAGCTTGACCCGGAAGGCCCCCCTTTCCTTCGAGGAGCTGATGGAAAGGGCAGCTGAGGAGATAGCCATGGAGGCGGCTAACCCGGCGTTTGTCAAGAAGTTGGCAAAGTTAACAGAGATGGAGGCTAAGTAGCAAGGTGGCTCGAGACCTCAGGAAGGAAGAAGGAGAGAGGAGCGGAGAGCTCAGGAGGGTCCGGAACCAGGTTGGAGGCAGTAGGGAGGACCCGTTCAGGGCTCGGGAAGAGGTTACGCCCAAGAAGGGGGAAACTTCCATGGGGGCCAAGGGAGGTTCAACTTCCAAAGGCAAGCCCCTAGGCAGCTCCTACCCCCACCACAGCAAGCAATGGAGATTGGTCGAAGGGAGAGGAGGAACCGCCAGGGAAGGAGAAGAGTCAGGGTAGAGTTGTCGTACTGTGACTTCCACCAGGTGGAGGGGCACGCCACGGCTACCTGCCCCGAGTTCCTGGAGGTGAGGGGGGTGAGAGGCCCTGCCCAGCCACAACCACCAGTGCGGGTTGAAGAGGTTCTGCCCAGAGAAGGAGGGGATGATGTGTGTGAGGATCGGGCCGATGTCGGACCCCGAGGCGGTATAGCGGTAATCCACGGTGGAGTGGGGGTTGAGGCCACTCGGAAGGCAAGCCTCCATGTCATGTACCGAAGGAGCGTCGCCTCAACCTCCCAGACACCGCCCCAGGAGGAGAAGATCACCTTCTCGGTGAAGGACCTGCCGGATCATGAGGATCCGTTCTGCGATGCGTTGGTCATCCAGACGGCCATGGAGGGCTACAGTGTCTCCCGAATCTTGGTTGACAACTGGAGCTCCGTCAATGTCGTTTTCAGGAAGGCGTTTGAGGAGATGAAGGTAGAGCCAAGGAGGGTGTTGGCCTCGGACGGACCCCTGTTCGGATTCTCAGGAGAAAGAAAGGAGGTCGAAGGTGGAGTAGGACTCCAAGTAAAGTTGGGAGGGGCCTCAAGGAACTGCCGATTCGTCATTGTTGACGCTCCGAGCAGCTACAACGCCATCTTCGGAAGGCCCCTCATCAGCGTCTTTCGTTGCGTACCATCTTCCTTCCACCAATGCATCAAGTTCAGCTCCGAAGGGATCCAGGTCAGAGTCAAGGGGGACTCCAGGATGGCAAGGCAGTGCTACGTCACGGCTGTCAACACCATCTCTTGGTTGGCCCAGGCCGAGGAGATGGAGAAGGTCATGGAGAGCTTGAGCAAGATGGAAGTGCCCGAGGAAAAGGAGGCGGAAGACGGTCGTCATGCCCAGGCCCCGTGAGGGTGCCTCGCCTTGCGGTAGTTTTTTTTTATTTTATTTTTCTTGTCTTGTAGCAAGTGCTACCCCTGACCAGCTGAGTCGGGGGGATCATGTAACCCATCTATTTCTCCACGTTTGAGGATGTAGGATTTGGTAAGGATTGATTGAGATGCTTAGTTCCTTTGCTCCGAGACGGTCCCGCTGCCCAGGCTCTCACTGGCTGGGCAGGCCGATGGTACCTCTCGTTGATGCCTAGTTGTCTCACCTCGAGATGGATTCCGCTGCCAGACTCTCACCTAGCTGGCAGGGCAGATTGATCTCTCGGAGGGTGGGAAGGTCTCACCTCGAGATGGATTCCGCTGCCAGGCTCTCATCTAGCTGGCAGGGCAGGTTGATCTCTCGTGGAGGCCAAGTCCTTTGCTCCGAGATGGATTCCGCTGCCAGACTCTCATCTAGCTGGCAGGGCAGGTTGATCTCTCGTGTAAGCCAAGTACCTTAGCCTCGAGATGGATTCCGCTGCCAGGCTCTCACCTAGATGGCAGGGCAGGTTGATCTCTCGGAGGTTGGGAAGGTCTCACCTCGAGATGGATTCCGCTGCGAGGCTCTCACCTAGCTGGCAGGGCAGGTTGATCTCTCGGAGGGTGGGGAGGTCTCACCTCGAGATGGATTCCGCTGTCATGCTCTCACCTAGCTGGCAGGGCAGGTTGATCTCTCGGAGATTGGGAATGTCTCACCTCGAGATGGATTCCGCTGCCAGGCTCTCACCTATCTGGCAGGGCAGGTTGATCTCTCGGAGGTTGGGAAGGTCTCACCTCGAGATGGATTCTGCTGTCAGGCTCTCACCTAGCTGGCAGGGCAGGTTGATCTCTCGGAGGGTCGGAAGGTCTCACCTCGAGATGGATTTCACTGGAAGGCTCTCACCTAGCTGGCAGGGCAGGTTGATCTCTCGGAGGGTGGAGAGGTCTCACCTCGAGATGGATTCCGCTGCCAGGCTTTCACCTAGCTGGCAGGGCAGGTTGATCTCTCGGAGGGTGGGGAGGTCTCACCTCGAGATGGATTCCGCTGTCAGGCTCTCACCTAGCTGGCAGGGCAGGTTGATCTCTCGGAGGTTGGGAAGGTCTCACCTCGAGATGGATTCCGCTGTCAGGCTCTCACCTAGCTGGCAGGGCAGGTTGATCTCTCGGAGGTTGGGAAGGTCTCACCTCGAGATGGATTCCGCTGCCAGGCTCTCACCTAGCTGGCAGGGCAGGTTGATCTCTCGGAGGGTGGGGAGGTCTCACCTCGAGATGGATTCCGCTGTCAGGCTCTCACCTAGCTGGCAGGGCAGGTTGATCTCTCGGAGGTTGGGAAGGTCTCACCTCGAGATGGATTCCGCTGCCAGGCTCTCACCAAGCTGGCAGGGCAGGTTGATCTCTCGGAGGGTGGGAAGGTCTCACCTCGAGATGGATTCTGCTGCCAGGCTCTCACATAGCTGGCAGGGCAGGTTGATCTCTCGGAGGGTGGGGAGGTCTCACCTCGAGATGGATTCCGCTGCCAGACTCTCACCTAGCTGGCAGGGCAGGTTGATCTCTCGGAGGGTGGGGAGGTCTCACCTCGAGATGGATTCCGCTGCCAGGCTCTCACCTAGCTGGCAGGGCAGGTTGATCTCTCGGAGGTTGGGAAGGTCTAACCTCGAGATGGATTCCGCTGTCAGGCTCTCACCTAGCTGGCAGGGCAGGTTGATCTCTCGGAGGGTGGGAAGGTCTCACCTCGAGATGGATTCCGCTGCCAGGCTCTCACCTAGCTGGCAGGGCAGGTTGATCTCTCGGAGGGTGGGGAGGTCTCACCTCGAGATGGATTCCGCTGTCAGGCTCTCACCTAGCTGGCAGGGCAGGTTGATCTCTCGGAGGTTGGGAAGGTCTCACCCCGAGATGGATTCCGCTGCCAGGCTCTCATCTAGCTGGCAGGGCAGGTTGATCTCTCATGGAAGCCAAGTCCTTTGCTCCGATATGGATTCCGTTGTCAGGCTCTCATCTAGCTGGCAGGGCAGGTTGATCTCTCGTGGAAGCCAAGTCCCTTAGCTCCGAGATGGATTCCGCTGCCAGGCTCTCATCTAGCTGACAGGGCAGGTTGATCTCTCGCGGAAGCCAAGTCCCTTAGCTCCGAGATGGATTCCGCTGCCGGACTCTCATCTAGCTGGCAGGGCAGGTTGATCTCTCGTGTAGGCCAAATCCCTTAGCTCCGAGATGGATTCCGCTGTCAGGCTCTCATCTAGCTGGCAGGGCAGGTTGATCTCTCGTGAAAGCCAAGTCCTTTGCTCCGAGATGGATTCCGCTGCCAGGCTCTCATCTAGCTGGCAGGGCAGGTTGATCTCTCGTGGAAGCCAAGTCCTTTGCTCCGAGATGGATTCCGCTGTCAGGCTCTCATCTAGCTGGCCGGGCAGGTTGATCTCTCGTGAAAGCCAAGTCCCTTGGCCTCGAGATGGATTCCGCTGCCAGACTCTCACCTAGCTGGCAGGGCAGGTTGATCTCTCGGAGGTTGGGAAGGTCTCACCTCGGGATGGATTCCGCTGTCAGGCTCTCACCTAGCTGGCAGGGCAGGTTGATCTCTCGGAGGGTGGGAAGGTCTCACCTCGAGATGGATTCCGCTGCCAGGCTCTCACCTAGCTGACAGGGCAGGTTGATCTCTCGGAGGGTGGGGAGGTCTCACCTCGAGATGGATTCCGCTGCCAGGCTCTCACCTAGCTGGCAGGGCAGGTTGATCTCTCGGAGGTTGGGAAGGTCTCACCACGAGATGGATTCCGCTGCCAGACTCTCATCTAGCTGGTAGGGCAGGTTGATCTCTCGTGGAAGCCAAGTCCTTTGCTTCGAGATGGATTCCGCTGTCAGGCTCTCATCTAGCTGGCAGGGCAGGTTGATCTCTCGTGTAGGCCAAGTCCCTTTTCTCCGAGATGGATTCCGCTGTCAGGCTCTCACTAGCTGACAGGGCTGGTTGATCTCTCGTGGGAGCCAAGTGTGTTCCTAGAGAAGCTCTCGTCACCCAGGCTCCCATAGCTGGCATGACAGGTTGACCCCACGGGAAAGTTAATCTCCGCGAATACGTTGGGCGGATGTTTCTTTCCGAGCTTGTGCCAACCTCGAAAAGAGCGGGGATTGTGTACAACCCCGTATTCGCGAAGAGTGGACCCTGAATGAGGCGTGCTTAGTTTTTAAGCTTTTTGAGTATTTTGAACTCTCGGTGGGCAATTTTGGCTATGACTTGGAAATCTACTAGTAGGGGGAGGAGAAATCGGCCTTCCCCGGCGGCCCCTTAGTTGGAATGTGAAAGCGGCAGGTTGGTAGGCACCCGCCCGGGCCATTTGAGTGTGGAGGCGGGGTCAGCAAGCCCTCCCCCTCCCCCTTTCTCCCCCTCAGGCCGGCGAGACCGGCCCCGAGCCCGGCGGGTAGGTCGGGCGAGACCGGCCCTCGGCCGGGTCTCGCCCCGCCCCGCGGGCAGCCGCGCGAGACCGGCCCCCAGGCCGGGTCTCGCCCAGGCCCGCGGGTAGGCCGGGCGAGACCGGCCCCCAGGCCGTGTCTCGCCCAGCCCCGCGGGCAGTCGGGCGAGACCGGCCCCTAGGCCGGTTCTCGCCCAGCCCGGCAGGGTTGGCCGGGCGAGACCGGCCCCCAGGCCGGGTCTCGCCCAGCCCCGCGGGCAGCCAGGCGAGACCGGCCCCCAGGCCGGGTCTCGCCCAGCCCGGCGGGTAGGCCGGGCGAGACCGGCCCCCAGGCCGGGTCTCGCCCCGTCCCGCAGGGTGGGTCCCCTTTTTCCTTTGGGTGACGCGTTTTTCCTTCTCTACCCACCGGCGTGGCGGTTTCCTATTGGCCCGAGGCTTTTTGGCCGTAGGGGTATTTTGGTCTTTTTACCCCCATGACTTGGAAAAACTATAAATAGACCCCCTTGGGTGCCTTTGAGAGGATCCTTTTCTTAGCTTCCTCCTCCCTTAGCTTCTTCTTGGTAGAGTAGAGAGAGCTCTCCAAGGCGCCCAGCCTAGCCATTTGGTAAGGGAGGGAAAGAGCTCAGGTAGCCTTCCGGGTGTGAGGTGGGACCTCCGTGCTAGAACCGAGGGTCTGTTCATAGTCTCCTAAGTCTCCGGTCCGTGACGTTCTCTCGAGTGTAGTAGGTGTGAGGTCACCCCTTTCAGGGACCCCAAACTCCACAGAGGTCAATTTTGGCTTCAACAGTTATGAACCGTCATTTGTGAATGCCCGAACTCACCTAAAACAATTCTTGCTTTTTATGCTCAGAACTAGTTTATTTTCTTGGTAACGGTTATAATCTTTGTCTTGTCAAACATACATTTCATGATAATGGCGTTTTTGACCAAACTCACCAGAGAAAATAAACTGTGTCAAATGAAGCCTTAGTTAACAACAGTTGCCATCTATTTTTTATTCTAGTTATTTTTTTGCTATTCTTATATCAACACAACAACAATAACACTCAAACTTTTATCCCACTATAGTGGGGCTGGCTATATGGATCCTTTGTCGCTATTGTGACATCTTTTGTCATAATCTCACTAATGCCTAAGTACATCATGTCTTTCCTTATAGTTTCATTCCAAGTCTTTATTGGTCTACCCCTCCCTCGTTTAACATGCCTAGTGACTAGACTCTCACGACCCTAACATGTGCCTCTAATGGTCTCCTTTGTGCGTGCCCAAACAATCTTAGACGAGCTTCTTGCATCTTCTCTGCAATTAGTGCTACTCATGTCTTATCCCTGGTACATTCATTTATAATTTTATTCAATCTCGTGTGTCCACACATCCACCTAAGCATTCTCATCTTCTCAACTCCCATTTTTTGCTCATGTACACAATTCACTGTCCAACACTTAGAACCATAGAGCATCGCATGTCTAATTGCAGTACGGTAAAACTTGCCCCTAAGTTTTAGTGGTACTTTACAATCACATAAGATCCCTGACGCGCCTCTCCACTTCAACCAACCCGCTTGGATTCTCTGTGTCACATCTTTATCAATACCTCCGTCTTTTTGAACTATCGATCCAAGATATTTAAAACACTCCCTACGGGAAATATCTTGATCACCCAACTTAATAACGAAGTCATTCGTCCTTCTTGTACTGCTAAATTTAAGCTCCATATACTCCGGCTTTGCCCCGCTCAACCTAAGACCCTTCTTTTCTAAAGTATCTCACCAAGATTCAAATTTTGCGTTTACACCCTCGCGCGTCTCATCAACCAAAACTATATCATCCGCAAACTATAAACACCAAGGTATTGCTTGTTGGATATGTCTGCTGAGCTCATCTAAGATAATGGTAAAGAGATAAGAGCTTAAAGCTGAACCTTGATGTAAGCCAACAGTGATAGGGAATTTTTGTGTTAATCCTTCAGATGTCCTCACCCTTGTCACTGAATTTGTATACATATCTTTGATTATGTCAATATATGAAACATTTACACCTTTCTTTTCTAAGACTCTCCATAAGATCTCTCTTGGAACTCTATCATAAGTCTTCTCAAGATCAATAAACAGCATATGCAAATCTTGTTTTCTTTTCTATTTTTTACATTGTTACAATAAATTTATTTTATAAAAAGGATGGAATCTTTCTTTTAGGCTCCGTTTGGTACGGTGGTGGCAGTCATGAACATGGGGGTTAAACTGTTATTTTTTAATCCCCACCTACGTAACTTCTTCTACTTTTATGTTTAAACGGATGAAATTTTTTAGATGGTTGTTAACGAATGACGGTTTAACCCATGCGTTTGCGACTGCCACCGCTGTGCCAAACGAAGCCTTAGGGAGAAACAAAATCAACGGGATCTTTTATTGAGGGTGTTGAGTGAATGTGGAATTTAGATTAATAATCTTTTGCCATGTACTCATGGTCATTTATTGCATAATAAAAGCATGTAATTAGATGATTTATGTGATTGGATCCAAAGGTTCCCCATTCCGCATTCGGTGATGGCCAGCCTCCAAGGAATTTCTTCGTGGGGGGTTTTGTGCAAGGTTTACTTGGATACGCCACAGATCAAAATTCTTCCCATCCAACATAGAAATTGAATGCTGGACTACACCAACATACTTGGCCATACCCTTGCTATGATACCGTTGTTATGGAAGAAGACAGTAAAACTGGTGGTATGGAAGAGAGAGCATTTTGGCGATGAATATTATTAAATTAATTTGTGGAATCTCACAACATCAAATTTAATAAAAGGCATTGCTATTTATAATAAATGATCCAACTAAAAAACTCCAAGCATTATATCCCCTAATTTCTGACCATCACATTACTGCATTAACTTCTAACTATGACCTCATTGTTTTTGTTAGAAAAGCCCTTGTAAAGGCCCATTTAAGAAGCTCTTTTGTTTCTTGTATTTGTCCCTCATCTTGGATTGGGATCTTCTCCCTCTCTTCCTATAAAAATGTATTCATACTTGTAATTATCAATTCAAGAAGTATATATAAGGTTGAAGGTCTCTCTATTCTTACATGGTATCAGATTCACCGGTCTCCCTCTAGCCGGCTTGTCTGTGTGCAAACCACCTGGTCACCCGACTGACCGCGCGGCCTCTTCTTCTCCTGCTTAGCCGCGGTATCGGGCGACTAGTTTTTCTACCCGCTGTTCCTCTTCCTTTCCTTCTGTTGTGACCTCCTCCTTTTCCTCTTCCAATCTCTCCCTCTTTTATAACCTTTTCTCACGTGGGGTCCACCTTCTCTACCTTTTTTCTCTCCTGCCCGACCTTCTTCCCTGACCGCGCGGCCTCTTTTCCGCGCGACCTCTCCCTTCCCGCTTCTCGCGGTTTCTCTCTAGCCGCTGCGGGTTCCTCCCCTTTCTCTGTCCTTGTTTCTATCCGCATTTTGGTCGCGGTCTCTCTCCCCGTCGCTGGTGAACTCCACTTGACCGTGCGGGCTTCCCTTCTTTCCTCCTCCCCTTTCATCGCAGCGACCTGTCAAGTCGCTTGCGGCCTCTCCTTCTCCCTTCGCCGCATCTTGGTCGCGACCTCCCTGGTCGCTGGTTGAATTCTCTTGACCGTGCGGCCTTCCCTCCCTGCTAGTCGCTGCTCCTTCTAGCCCGCGGCCTTTCTCCTTCTCCCTTAGCCGCATTGTGGTTGCGACTTTCTTTGTCGCTGGTCGTTCTCCATTGTCGTGCGGCCTTCTTCTCTACTCGCTGGCTGCTACTCGCTGCGACTTGTCTTGTCGCTAGCGGTTTCTCCTCTCCTCTTCGTTGCATCTGGTCGCGTCTTGCTTGGCCGCCTTCTCTTCCCTGCCGCTCGGTCTTCCTTGCCAAGCCACCCGACCTCTCTTGCCAAGCCGCCCGACCTTAATTGCCAAGCCGCCCGGCTTCTTCCTTCTGCTAGCCGCGCGATTTTTCCTCTTGCCAACCGGCCTCCTCTATTAGCTACTTGGCTTCTGACGCGTCTGCTGCTACTTTTGCTCCGCCAGCCCGTGAGGCCACTCCGGCTTCTGACCTCCGTGATGAACTGAGGATTACTACCATCTCTCTGACTGACAAACACAACTTTGTCAAATGGGTTCACTCTGTTCGTCGCGTTCTGCAGACGAAGGGTCTTCTCCACCACATGACTCGGGCTACTCCTGTTGCTCCCTCTGATGATTGGCTTCATGATGACGGTCAGGTCCAGTCTTGGATCCTCAACTCTATGGACACCGAACCCTACTGGATGGTCATGTATCATGATACGGCCAAGGCAATGTGGGAGGAGCTCCACTCTTTTTACTCTAGGCAAAACAGTCTTCAACACCTCTATGATATTATCTCCAACCTTCAGAATCTTGCTCCAGGTGCTCCCGGCGACATGATTTCTTTTGTTGCCCAGGCCAAGACCCTAGCTGAGGCTTGGATTCAACATTAGCCTCCTACGACGGATCTTGCTACTCAACGGGCCCAGAAAGAGGCGGTTACCATAGCGATGATGATGTCTCGCGTTCCGCCCCACCTGCATAGTGTTCGGGCCCATATCCTCTCTTCCACGACGACTCTGTCACTGTCTGACGTCTGCTCCATGCTATTTCGGGTTACGCCTCCTACGGAGGCTCCTCCCAGCTTTGTCCCTGCTCTTCTTCAACAGCCTCTCCTTCCAACCCCCCTCCTGCTCGTGGCTCTTCCACTCGGGGGGGGGGGGGGGGGGGGGGCAGACCTCCGTCTCGGTGACGCGGACGTGGTGGATGCTTGTCTCTCAAATGCACCTATTGTGGCCGGGGTGGCCATCTTGAGGCCACCTATTACAGCAAGCATGGGTTTCCTCCCCACCTCGCTGCCACTTCCTCTACTGCTCCTGCTTCCCCTGGGGCTCCCGCCCAGGATCCGGCCTCCACTACCCGACATGATATTGATGAGCTCCGCGCCCAACTCCATCAGCTACAGGGTGTCCTCAGCCGCTCCTCCGGCTCGGTTGCGACCTTTTTTGCGGAAGGTATAACCTGTCTTTCTCCAAGACCTCACTAGATCGTTGATTCCGGTGCTACTCACCATATTACTTCCCAGAAACCCTCCAAATATCTCTAGATGGCTCATCCCCCGTTTATCACTGTGGCCAATGGTGACACTCTACCGGTCTCTGGCGCCGCTGCCCTCCAACTTACACCGGCTCTTTCTCTTTCCTCGGTTCTTCATGTTCCGGGATCTCCCTTCAATTTACTTTCCGTTAGTCACCTGACTAACGACCTTGATTGTTCAATAATCTTCTTTCCCTCTTCCTTTCTTATGCAGGATCGTCGCACCCGAAGTATCATTGGTAGGGGGCAACTGGTGAATGGACTTTACCTTTTGGATACCCAACCCACTCTTTTATCCGCCCTCTCTACTATTGATTGGCATCGTCGCTTTGGGCATGCTCCTCTTCCGATTCTCAAGCGGGCTCTTCCTGATGTTCCATTACGGGAGTTCTCTTGTGAATCTTGTATCTACGGCAAACACCATCGTTCTGTCTTTCCCCCTGCATGTACCCGGAGTAGTACTCCATTATCCTCAGTTCATTTTGATGTATGGGGCCCTTATAAGGTCCCTAGTATTTATGGTTTTCGATATTTTGTACTTTTATCGATGACTACTCGCGTACTACATGGCTATATTTAATGCATGATCGTACTGAGCTTACTCTGTCTTTCGTGTTTTCGTAACTGAGATCCATACGCAGTTCGCCACCCCCCTCAAAATCCTCCGCACTGATAATGCTCGCGAATATACAGGACGCATCTTCTCCACCATCTGCACCGAATTTGGCATTATTCATCAAAATTCGTGTGCCTATACCCCTCAACAAAACAGGGTGACTGAACGGAAGAATCGTCATTTACTCGATGTTGCTTGCTCCCTCATGTTTCAAATGCAGGTTCCAATCGAATATTGGAATTTTGCAGTCTCCACAGTCTGTCATCTCATTAACCGCCTCCCTTCTTCTGTTCTTGATTTTGTCATTCCTATCCAACTCCTCTACCCTACTACCAACCCAACCTCTCTCCCCCCACGTGTCTTTGGGTGCGTTTGTTATGTTCATCTTCTTGGACCACCCTCCGACAAACTCGCTCCTCGTGTGACTAAATATATGTTTGTTGGCTACTCTCATACTCAAAATAGGTATGTTTGCTACTCTCCTTCCGATGGCAAGATGGTTGTCTCCATGGATGTCACCTTCTGCGAAGATCAGCCCTTTCACTTATCTTCCTCCTCCTCGATTTCCTCTCCTGCTCTGCCCCGACCTGTCGTTCCTACAGTGCCCTCCTTTCTGCCCTCTCCCTCCACCTCTATTCCTGCTCCCAAAGTCCCTCCGCCCGTTATCCGTGTCTATACTCGTCGCGGCTCCAAGGATGGTTCCCTGCCCTAGCTCCCTGCTCCCAGTGACACTCCGGCACCGGCGGATCCGGCTCCTGCTTCTACGGCTCATCCCCTGGCCAACTACGTTTCTCTCCACCGGCTCGCTCCACCTCCATACGCCTTTGCCACTTCACTTTCCTCGATTTCTATTTCTAATACTGTGCAGGAGGCGCTTCAACACTCGGGATGGCAGGCGGCCATGGAGAATGAAATGAGGGCTCTTTGGGCTAACCAGACTTGTGATCTGGTTCCCCTTCCTGCAGGCCAACACCGTGTCAGCTGCAAGTGGGTCTTTGTTGTTAAACATACCGCGGATGGGACTGTTGAGCGTCTGAAGGCCCGCCTCATGGCCCGGGGTTTTACTCAGCAACACGTCCTCGATTATGAGGAAACTTTCTCTCCAGTGGCCAAATTGAACACGGTCCGAGTTCTTCTTTCCTTGGCTGTTCACCGTCATTGGCCTCTTTATCAGCTAGATGTTAAGAACGCCTTTCTCAATGGTGATCTACAGGAGACTGTATATATACATCAACCTCCCGGGTTTGAGACCACGGGGGAGTATAGGGTTTGTCATCTTCGAAAATCTATTTATGGTCTCAAACAGTCCCCGCGCGCTTGATTTGACAAATTTAGCAAGGTAGTCCGTGATATTGGCTTTACTAGGAGCGCGACTGACTTCTCTCTCTTCACTCGACACCGGTCAACCGGAACTGTGATTCTACTTGTCTATGTTGACGATATCCTCATTACTGACGATGATACTACAGGGATACAACATACCAAGCAACAGTTGAACTCCGCCTTTCAGATCAAAGATCTTGGTAACCTGCGGTATTTTCTCGGGCTTGAGGTTGCACGGCGATCTGATGGTCTTGTATTATCCCAAAGGAAATGTTGTATGGACCTCCTTCATGTTGCTGGCTATTCGGGATGCAAACCTACAGATACTCCAATGGACGCTAATCACAGGCTCTCGGCTCATAGCTCTGACTCCGATAAGCTGCTTACGAATCCGGAATACTACAGATGCCTGGTTGGGAAACTGATCTACCTTACAGTTACTCGACCAAACATCTCTTTTGTCGTAGGAGTCGTGAGTCGATTTATGCATGCTCCTAGGACATCTCATCTTCAAGTTGTCGAGCGCATTCTTCGGTATCTCAAGAACACTCCAGGACAAGGGCTTGTGTACATGGTATCCACGTCACTATCTCTTGTTGCATACTCGGACGCTGACTATGCAGGATCCGTTGATGATAGACACTCTACATCTGGTTTCTGTACCTACTTCGGTGGTCATCTCATAACCTGGCGTAGCAAGAAACAGAATGTGGTTGCTCGCTCTTCTGCTGAAGCTGAGTACCGGGCCATGGCTGCTGTAGTGTCCGAGTTAACATGGCTTGAGAGCCTTCTGGGAGACTTGGGTGTTTGTCTCTCATCACCGACGACTCTATTTTGTGATAGTCAAGCAGCAATACATATTGTCAAGAACCCGATATTTCACGAACGCACAAAGCATATTGAAGTTGACTGCCACTTTATTCGGGAAAAAGTACAGTCAAAGAAGGTAGATCTGGAACATGTTTCTGCTACAAATCAAGTTGCTGATATCCTGACCAAAGCTCTCTTCCGGCCGTTATACTACCAATTTTTATCCAAGCTTAGCGTCTACGACTTGTACACTCCAGCTTGTGGGGGAGTGTTAGAAAAGCCCTTGTAAAAGCCCATTTAAGAGGCCCTTTTGTTTCTTGTATTTGTCCCACATCTTGGATTGGGATCTTCTCTTCTCCCTCTCTTCCTATATAAATGTATTCATACTTGTAATTATCAATTCAAGAAGTATATACAAGGTTGGAGGTCTCTCTATTCTTACAGTTTTCACTACTTACACACGCAAACTACCACTAGACATTGACCCTCGATCTCGTTAACATCTAACACAGTTTATCTTTTAGTTAATCATGTAAAATGATAATTCACACATTTTGGTAATGTAAACATATATACATACACACGCTGGATATTCATGAATTGTATTTGTGTCACAGTGAAGAGTAATTTCTGTCATCTTAATTTCAAGTTCCACGAGAATAAAGTTGAGCAATACTAGCTCGGAGACTGTTTGTTCCATGACTCTATATTCGTCTTTGCAGAAGAGCGAGCGACAACCTTTTTTCTCGTATTGCGCTAGGTAACCGAATTTTCTCCCAAGAATATCATATAACCACTCATAGATCTTTGATCATTAATCTAGCCAACATAGTAGGTATGGACAATGATTGTGAGTGACAATATAGGTCTATAGAGAAGTCCTTGTCCTGGAGTTCCTCTCAGGTTACTTAAAATCCTGTTTAGCACATTTATGTGTGAGAGAAAGGATTTTGCATGCACTGACTCACATTGCTCTGCCCAAATGCTAATCGATTGTACTGGTCTGAATCTAATAAAGATGGATCGATCGATGTATCCAATCACGGTAACTTAACGTTGGAATCCATGTGTATTGGCATGTTTGCAGCCGAGATTGCAAGTTTTGGCTAGGAGATCAAGGGTGTACTTCCTATGAGATAATTATAATTACTTGAGAGTTTCTTAGTATCTCAATATTTATCCAAGGTCCTTTATATCAAAGTGTGAAGTCTGCTGTATTTTGACCTTAAAGATGTCTATTGTATATCCCCATGTGATGATAATGTCATGTACATAAACAAGTAGATGTCAATACCTTGCGTTCTGATAAAACCAATTTGTTGTGGCACGATACTGAATTTGTCAAAACAGACATGTGGTGATTTCTTTATTCCGTAGAGAGACTTTTTAAATCAACACACTATAGACTCCATCGGCCGCTTAAAGCCGGAGGTTGCTACATATAAATAGCTTTGAGGAGATCACCCTTAGGAAAGTGTTTTTTTTCACATCCAATTATTGAAGAGACCATCCTCAAGAAACTGCTAGTGGCAAGAAAACTCGTAGTAGATAATTTTGATACAGCTGGAAGATGTCAATATAGTCGGTTATAAGTTGTTGTGTAGATTTTTTGGCCGCAAGGCGAGCACATTATTCAGGGTGAATGCAGATTGAGGTTGAAGGGGAGAATACAGTCAAAGATGTGACAAGTTTCATTGTTGATGGTGTAAGGTGATAAAATATAAATTGAGAAATTGGGTGAGAGGGTGGTGCAAGGACGTTTATTACCTTTCTTTAAAGCAATAGACAGATATGTATCTGAAGGCCCAACTAGTGGTATGGGTGGTGAGGACGATTGTATATGAGATCTTGCAACAAAGCAATCAATACAAGCTGGGATAATGTTCAGTAGCAGTGGACATACACTTTTGACGACGAACATAATGACCGTAGTAAGGAGAAGAGACGTGGAGAATCAGGAGAAGGACGCTGAGTAGTTTTAGATTGTGTCCTGTAGAACAAGAATATACATCATAAGAGTAGTGGAGGGAGGCGTGGATGGAAAATATGTCTCGTCTTTAAAGAAGCTCACATCGCAAAAGACTATTGTTTGAGAGATGGTGAGATCATAGCAGACATTACCTTTATGAGATTTGAAGTAGCCCACAAATATCATAATTTGAGCATGAGGGACAAGTTTATCATGAGTGGGTGTCTAAGACGTGAGAGTAACAAAGACACCCAAAAAATTTAAAAGAGAGATAAAAGCAATCAGCATTCATTCAGATGCAAGATGAAGAACATAGTTTGGTTGTGGAGAATGTGCGAAGATATGTTATTGTTGTAGAAACACATTTAAAATAGCGAAATTCCAAAAGTGTTTTGGAGCATTCATTTGGAGAGTTAATGAGATTAACTTCCAAGAGATGTTTATTTTTGGTTCCGCTATCCCATTTTGTTGAGGGGGTATATGGACATGTAGTTTGGTTAAGAATGCCTTGTTAGTGAAATTGCTCTTGAAGAAGTTTACCATGGTGCAGTATCAGAGCGAAAATTTTTGTCGACGCGCTAAACTAAGCAAGAAATTTGGCATAAAATATTTTGAGGATGGTGAAGAGCTCATTGTGAGAATGCAATAAATATAACAAAGTAATACTAGAGAGATTATCAATAAATGTATCAAAAAATTTATATCCATTCACACACAATTTTAAAGGTCCCCAAATATCACTATGAATAACATCAAAGATGTGTTTACATCGGTTAGATTTGTTAGGAAAAAAAATAGAGTGATGATGATTGCATATGATACATAACTTACAACTGAAATCAGAAAAAAGGGATGTTAGGTAACATAAGATGTAAATAAGATAAAGGTGGATGACTGAGGCGTCCGTACACGAGTGGATGGTTGAGGTTCTCTACTTCTACAACAGAGGTAAACTTGTGGTGCGTAGGGGAAGCGTTGGTGGGACCAAAATGTTTGCTTGTCTTGCCTCTGAGAGGAGTATCTGGCTCCAGTGTAACACTCAATCTATTTTAGAGATTCAATTGGCTATAAGCTGCTGCATAGAAGACCAGTGTAACCTGAATAATAATATGATCAAAGTCTGTTTTTTTGGGAGCAGGTGGGAGACCTTGGGCTCTCAAAAGTAAAGTGTAAGACGCTAATATCCGGTGGCGTGCGAGGAACACTCCCCTGGATGGCTCCAGAGCTTCTGAACGGCAGCAGTAATCTGGTTTCTGAGAAGGTTATATGCCTTAAACACGGAGCTTAATGCTCTTCTTCTCCTTCTACTACTTTTTAAAAGTAAATCCTCATAATTTTCCCCGTTTGACTCGGCAGGTTGACGTCTTCTCCTTTGGAATCGTCATGTGGGAGCTTCTCACGGGGCAAGAGCCTTATGCTGACCTTCATTACGGAGCAATCATAGGTTGGTGCCGTTTATAAAAAGATTTCATTTCAGACCAGTTCTTTCATACCTTTACTATCATTGCAAACTCTTTATGCAACATCTTTGGCCCTGCTTTTTGAGAAAATATATTCGGTACACCCCGGATGCAGCATTGTAGTCAATGTTCGCGTGATCATGGGCTTGGCCCTCGCTCCAAAATGAGCTTAAAAACTTATCTTGCGGTGGGCCTGGAAGATGACATTTGCGCATATGGATTAGCCTTTGGAAGATTGTTGCATCCGGGGGTGCGCATATAAGAACATCTCTCTTTTTAATTACTCTCTGTTTTGTTACTTTTAATAATAAAAATAATAATTAAAATATGATAGCAATACCTATTTTATACCGAAGTAAATGATTTCATAGTCATTAATAGAAATAGATTTTTCTTATTAATAAAAGCATTTCCATTATTGTTAAATAAATTTAAGAGGGCAAAAAAACGCAAAGTTGTGTTGAAATCATGAAAGCAATGAGATAATAAAAATATTCTTTAAATAAAATTATCTAATCTTTTTTTCATTTATACTCTAAGGGCTCGTTTGGCATGGCCATGGCGGTCGTGAACGCGGTGGTGTTATGAATCGTCGTTCGTGAACGCCCGTCCATGCCTAAGGAACTCTATTCACTTTTATGTTCGAACCTATAACAGTTGTCATGTCAAATATGCATTCTATGACAGTAACATTTTTTTCCATACTCGATCAAAAATTTTGCGCCAAACGGAGCCTAAGGCTCCGTTTGTGGGAACTTATTTTCACCGGTCAAGCGGTTACGACCCCATGAATCAGACCTTAATTATGGTCCGATTCATGCGGTCGTAACCGCTTGACCGGTGAAAAAAAATTCCCCCAAACGGAGCCTAAGTCGCATGCATTCTCAAAATCTCAAATAACTAAATTATTTTATTCATTCGTTATCCATGTCAATTGTATGGAGAAATAGGATATATTATTACATATGAGCATCTAGATGGTCAAGATGATTAATTTTTCTATAATCAAATAGATATTTCATGTCCTCGTTTATTATTACTATTTTTTTAAAGTTTGATCTTATTGTTTGATAATATTTATCATTAATATCTTATTTCCGAAAAAGAGTTCAAAAAAAAAACAATATTCATATTGAAGGAAAAAAATTGCAAGGACTCCAAATATCATGCTTTAGATTTAAAATTGAATCAACTTGAGTTATAATTCAGAGAGCTTGTTAAAAGGCCACTTTTTTTTGTGTGGTCGATATGGTTGAAGTCAACTGAGCTGAAGGAAATGTTAAACAGGTGGGATAGTCAACAACACCCTGCGGCCGCCCGTGCCCGAATCCTGTGATTCTGACTGGAAAGCATTGATGGAGCGATGCTGGTCCGCGGAACCATCTGCAAGACCGAGTTTCACGCAGATCGTCCGCAGCTTGACCTTCATGGAGACCTCCCTCTCTTAATTAGAATAACCAACCTTACAGCTAACTCTCCTTTCAATCACCACCCTAATTCCATTTTTACTCCACACCTTCTTAATGACACAGAAATTGTGGCTGAATTTACTTTTGCCCATTGAGACTATATATTGCAAAGTATAGCTCAGAGGCGTTTTTTTTTCTTCTTCTTCTTTTCCCTAGCGATTGCGATACTTGTACTGATTCTAGCACGGCCGATTCATGTCTGTTAATATTTGATGCGCTCTGACAGTTTTTTTGTTGATCTTCATTGCACCATAAAGTTGATTATCTTCTTAGCATAGATTTTAATATATGCACCTATGTATGTAATGTATGATGTTTTAGGGTGTGTTTACTGTGCTGATGTGGGTGGTGACAGAAAAATATTTTATCTATACATATAGCTAGTCTCCGTTTGATATGGTGGTAGCGGTTGCAAATGTCGCGGTTACAAACCGTTGTTCATGAATGCACAATCATTTTTATGTTTAAAATTAGGTTGTTTCTTGATGGCGGTCATAATTCTTGTTATGTCACATACATATTACATGAATAGCGTTTTGATCCAAACTCTGCGGAGCAAAAAACGCCACGCCAAACGGATAGCAGTTCGTAATTGTGGTGTTCAGGACCGGCACCACTGTGCCAAATGGACCCATAGTCTAGACCGTCTTTTTTTTGTCACCCAGTTTTCTATAGAAGGTTGATTCAGTTAGGCGCTGGATGACATAATGAGCAGGTTGGAAAGTCCAAGTGGACAAACTTTCCAGCCTATGAGATTGAGGCTCCGTTTGGGTGGACTTGTTTTCATCGGTCAAGCGGTTGCGACCGCATGAACCGGACCTTAATTAAAGTCCGGTTCATGCGGTCGTAACCGCTTGACCGGTGAAAACAAGTCCTCCCAAACGAAGCCTGAATCTGTATGGGCAAGGAATCAATCATGATGTGTTCTATTGGTTGGTGCCTACAGCTTTGCCTGACCATGCCCAGCAAACATCTTTCGAATAAAGACATGACTGCAGGTCAGGAGCTTATTTTCATGGCCAACTGGTCCATAACCTCACTGTGTGCAATGAGTCTTTTTTGGTTCTATATGAAGTAGGTGAGTCTTGCCCGACGAAATGGTCCCCCGTTGCCTTTGATTCCCCCAGAGCTTATTGAATCTGTATTCCCGAAGAAATGGCCCTGTTTGGGGCAAAAATTTTCTATTCGGGTTATAACCGGGACCCAGACGTCAAAGTTTTGTTTGTGTTGGTGATGGGCAAAAAATGGAGCTCCCATGAGAAATGTAGCTCAAAATTGATTTTTGAGGGCAATGTTAATAGCATCCCCATTGAAGTCGCTATTAGCAGTTATTTTAATGTGTTATTTTAATCTTTTTTGTGGTGCTATTAGCCATTAGTAGAGTGCTATTAACATTGCCTTTTTTTTAGCCCAGGAAAACTTTAAAAAATGTCACAGGATCAAAAATGAAATATAAAACAGAGCTTTTTATAAGGGGGAAAACATTAAAAATAAGTATCCTGTAGAATTAGCCGAGGGAGTGGGAGACTGTCATTAGAGCATAGCAACTTAATAATAATGACTTTAAAAACACTGTAATCATTATGGTGTAATAAATATTAATTCAAGGATGTACACCCAGCCCAATATCCCCTACGTACAGCATCAAAATTAGAGACTTTAATCAACCTCGATAATTAGTACAGAGAATGTGATTGAGATAACAGTAATAGTAATAATAAATATAAATATAGCAAACAATGCTGGCAGTGCGAAGTTAATAGTGCCGATCATTTTCCTAATGCAGCTGCTGCAGCTAGCATTCCAGCCAATCTGTTTGTTGTCTACACAGTAGGAACAGTTAGCTTGTAGGGCGATCTCCCTCGTCCGATCTTGATTTTGCGCATGAGGACTTCTTTAAATTCGGACCGAGTGACCGATTCAGCGACTTTCATAGTCTCCGTTTCACTCATTTAGGCACGCTCACCTGCAGTCATTTTGTTTATAAAATCGAGCGGGCAATGACGTGCGAGAACATATAAAATCAATCGGTTGTATGTGAAGATGACTCATGATCTATATTAAATGTACCAGGCCACACAATTTTCATAATCTGGAACAGCAATCTCACTTAATTGGGACTAAATTCTCAATAGAGAAACCAGGCACAAATTTAGGCACTCGTAAATTCTGCATACTTCTACTATTTAGAGAAAGCATCCTATCTGCCGCCATAACTCTGGATTTTTGTGTGCCGAAGCTCCGGACAGATTTTGTCGGCACATCTGAGATGACATTTTTGACATCTCATATATCATTTCCAACATCTGAAATCTCCGTTGCGGTAGAAGAGATTCTTCTATTGGAAATGAAATCTTAGATATTGAAAATAACATCTTAGATGTGCCCCCGGCTAAAAACCTATTAAGAAGGATTGGAAGCCCCAGCCTTCCGAGTTGCAGTCCAGATGTAACCACCTCCAACCATATCTCTTAGGGGCATGAGCAGTCGGACTGTGAATCCCCATGAGTAGGTTGTGTTGAGAGCTTGACCTAAAACCCCCTTATAAAGGAGGTTGGGGGGATCGAATCCCCCTCAACAAACCTACCCACGGAGATTCAGAGTCCGACTGTTCACACCGTTGAGAGATCTGATTGGAGGTGGCGACATCTGGATTGCAATCCGGAAGGTTGGGGCTTCCCCTCCTTAACAAAACCTATGGTTGGAGATCGGACATAAAAATTTCGCCAAAACTCTTGGGTGTTGTTTTTGGGAGGAGACTGAGTTAGCTGATGAGAAGAAGATAAAAGGAGGCCAAGAAAGTGATTCAGGATAGAAGAAAGGGAGAGAATAAAATGTGTCCTCGGGATTTTAGTGTTACTATTGAGCAATAATTTAACCCCTTCCCAGCTACAAAATAATACAAGCACATGAATATTTACTCCTTGAAGGGCCTACCTTTTCCTCTTGCTCTTCGTTGCGCTCGAAGAGGACGGATTGCTGTGCCAGTTTCGCTTTCTTTGGTTTATGAACCAGTTGTTAATCTGCTTCAGCTGCAGGCCAGTCTCCTGCACCAGCTTGGCCTTGTCATCCTCCTGAATTCATTCAGACATTAGCACATTTGATCATCATTGATAGAGAGATTACATTTGAAATTAATTTGAAATGAAGATGAGATTTGAAAAAATTGGGAGACCGACCGTAGGATAAGGCCACTTGGCATGGGACTGCCACCATGCCTTCAAGGTGGAAGTGGTGTCGACCGGGAGCTTCCCGGCCCTCCTCTTTCGGAGAATCTCCTCTCGAACATCCACAATCTTTTCCTTGTATCCCTAAAGATTGGTTATACAAAGGATGATTAGCAAATTCATACAAATGTTGCAATGCAGTGGAGTTTAGTTTTGTGATTGATGTACATTTTTCAGCTCGTGCTTCAGCTCCTGCCGGACACGCTCCATCAGCGATCGCTCGCTTTCTGTCGGTATTAGTGGGCCAAACCCCATGCTGTCCGAGCCGTCGAAGCTTCCATCGTAGAAGTTTGTTTCACCGTCTGCTTGGTCGTCGTCGTCGTCCGACATTGTTGCGCCTGTGCCTTCACCGGGTGATATGCCTGCCAGACTGATACATGTTAGAAGAATAAATAAAGTTCTAAGTGGTCCGAAAACTATTCCCAAAAACTTATACGGGGACTTCTATTTTATGCTAGTATGTAAGAAAAGAAGCATCCAACCTAAACTTATTTGGATACACGAGTTTCAAAAGGCGAGGAAAGGAACGTTCGATCAAATGGGGTTTGATGTTGTTGACTTCCTTTATTTCCCAAAAACTTATCCTTTGCCAATTCATAGTTGAGCTAGTGATCAAGCAGTAGAAGGTCAAAATGATGTTTTGGAGCGTTGGAGAATGGAAAATGGAGGTTTACCAAACGACTATTTTGAGCGGTAACATTTTTTTCACATCGAAAATGAAGAAAAAAAGCCCAAACAAATAGAACCTTAGGCTTTGTATGGCATGGCGGTAGCGGTCGTGAACACAGTGATTATGAGCCATCGTTTGTGAACTGAGAACCTTACCCAATGAACTTCATTCGCTGTTATGTTCAAAACTAGTTCTCGTTTCTTCACGACGGTTATAATTGTTGCGGTCAAACTCGACGCCCCAGTCGGACCGGAGAAACTCAGACCGTCTTAACTCACGGAGCGGTCGAGCGCGCACACAGTCAAAGGGAGAGAAATGGAACAAACACTATTTTTGACGTGGAAAAACTTCTCAACTGGGTAAAAAATCACGCGACCGGGTCTGTGTCGGTTGAAATCCACTACTTGCATGTGTTTACAGCTTTCTCGGAGAATCGAGGGCGACGGGCCGCTCCTCGTTACACTTTGGGGGTGAGAGAGAGAAAAAGAGAGAGACTTAGGCTCACGGCGGGCACCAGGCTGCGCCGCGTGAGAGGATTTGTAGAAGAACTGCGGATTTTCAGACTCTCGGCCTAGCAGAAATTTCCTCCTCGTCGCGCACTTGAGGGACCTAGACGGATTTCCGGTGGAGCGGTAGCACTTAAGAGAATTCTGGTGGTGGAGTGGTGGCTCATAGGAGGAATCTGGCAGAGCTTTGACCTGAGAAAGAAAGTAGGAGAGCGAAAGATGAAAAATGAGGAGGCCCAGAGACCTTTTTATAGCCTTCAGGAGGTGGTTACGGTGGTTACGCGGCTATCCGCACACCATAACCACCAATATCATAATTATAAGTACAGTTTCAAGGGAATGTTAATCGTATATTTCATTTTACTAAATGCAAGCCCCCACTCAAATTACTCCCCCTCTCATTATTGGGGGAGGTTACGCGGGCGGTTACCCACGCAGTGGACGGCCGCGATCGTGGCGAAATGATCGGTCGGTGGGGAGGGCCTCCATGGCGGACAAGAGTGGCGGCCGATCAAAAATCCCAGCGTCTCATATGAATTGCTAAAGGCAGAGTTGTTAGGATTTATTGGTTCAGATCCAGATTTGGTCTGACCGGAACCTGGATCCATCACTATTTTAGGTTGTATTATGCCTAAACCTAGCTGTCGGTTATTAGCACCCTAAACCATTCCTGGGTGCGAGGAGAGCCGCACACCTGTCCCGTGCCATACTGGAGAGACGAAGGAATTCGTCGATCTCCTGTTCGCGTGAGAGGAAGGAAGCCGCTGCTCAGTTTGTGAGGAGTCGCCCGATTCTGTAAAGACGAGAAGGTGTCGATACCTCCTCCTGTTGCCTCCTTCTCCGTGAAGAAGGTAGGGCCGACTGATGCCTCCATTTCAGAAGGAATAGTGTCGCCTCCTTGTTCAAGAGCTAAGAACAGAGGCGGCTGGAACCTGGAGGTCTCCTGATCTGGGAGGTCTTTCCTATGCGACTTCTTTCTCCTAACAATCACCGGTCTTGGAGGAGTTAGCCACCAGTGTCCGAGGAGGGAATTGTCGCCGTCTTGGGCTCCGCTAGGTTTAGTCGTTGGAGACGGTGGTGTAGCAGTGCGGGCATGGTGTCGAATGCGTGCGCAAGTGTAGTTGTCCTCGACAAAATTTCTATCCGCAGATCGTGCGTGTCGCGGTTCTGGACAATCATCTCTTCACTTACTCCTGTATATGATTGCATTTATATTGTGATATATATAAATTGCATGGTTATCGGTGTGTTTGCCGACTTTTATTATTGTTTGTGTTGTTATTGTTGAAGCAGGCAGTAGTCAAGACCTCCAGCTACCTCCAGCTGATGAAGAAGAAACGAGGAGAATTAATATCTATATATTTTGTAATGTGAAGAGATGTGTCTTCCCCATTGGGTGTCTCTCCCGCCATTAGGTGTTTCCTTCCACCATTAGGTGTTTTCTGTCTCCCGTGAACGTTGTGCTATATCTATATATAAACCAATGTAATGGGTTAAAAATAGATAGATGATTACTATTACTTTCTTTAACAGTTATTAACCATAAAAGCACATTTAGACTAATAGTGGTATCAGAGCCAAAGGAAGGTGATATCTGTTAAAAACTGAGAAGGATGTGTTTGCCTAAGCCATCAGTCACGTAGGTTTTACTCTTCAAGAAGTTTTTGGTTAACATCCCTTGTAACATCACATGGCTAGTGGAATACAAAATTTCACTTTTTCTCAAAATGGAGTACCAATTTTTGATGGGGAGTTCTATGATTTTTGGCACATTCAAATGAAAACCCTTTTCCTCTCACAAGGTCTGTGGGATCTTGTGACTGAAGGCTATAATCCACCTGACGCAACAACACTGGTAGATGCAGCCATCTTACGAAATCATCAAGAGGCGGTTAAGAAAGATTCAAAGGCCCTGTTATATATTTTGCAAGGAGTTAGCAGAACAATCTTCCCACGACTAGTAACAGCCATTACTTCCAAAGCCGCCTGGGATCTCCTGCAAACTGAGTTTAAAGGCTCAGACAAACTAATCTCATTTAAATTACAAGCTTCATGGAAGGAGTTTGACAGCCTTGTTATGCAAGATACTGAAAAAGTAAGTGATTTCTTCACTCGGACAACTAAAATTATTAACCAAATCCGTAGTCTTGGAGACATTATAGAAGAAAAGAAAATAGTATTAAAACTTCTAAGAAGTCTTCCCTTTAAATTTGATCACATAGTCACGGCAATAGAGGAATCTAAAGATTTAAATACATTCTCCCTTGCTGAATTAATGGGCTCATTACAAGCCCATGAATCAAGACTAAGAAGATTTGCTACCCCAGTAGAACAAGCTCTCAAGAGTACTCTACAAATATCAGATCATAAAACTGAAATCAAAGAACATGGAAGAAAATCTCTAATAGAGGGAGAGGAAAAGGTGGCACTGACAATCGAAGGCTTTACTTCCTTCCACCTGTGTAATATGCAAGAAGGATAATCATGAAACCAGAAACTGCTATTTTAGATGTAAAAGGTGTAAAAATCCAACACATAGTGATACAAAGTGTTGGTATAAAGATGATTCTAAAGCACAAGAAGCCATTTCAGACGTAACACTTATGACTGAAGAAACCGTCTCTAATTCTGCTTTATTTGGTCGACAGGGTTGTATTTCCCATACAGCTCTTACAGTTCAAAAGGGTGTACCAGTTATAAATGAAGAATGGTACATTGATAGTGGTTGTTCAAACCACATGACCTCTCACAAGGCAGCCTTTACTTCATTAAACCTCGAAGCAAAACCGAAGGTAATGTTGGGTGATGGTAAATCACAAATTGTAGAAGGAAATGGGACAGTTGCAGTTGTAACCTCACAAGGAACGAGAAAATTGATTCATGGAGTACAATATGTTCCAAGTTTAACACATAATCTTTTGAGTGTGGGACAACTAGTTGAAGGAGGCTACAAAGTTGTATTTGAGGAAAGGCTATGCAAGATAATAGATTCTTTCACTTCTACAATAGTATTCATGGTAAGGATGTCCCCCAACAGAGTGTTTCCCATTAATTTTCAACAAAATACAACAGTAGCCCTTGCAGCCTCCATCATAGAAGAGAATAAGTTATGGCATTTAAGATATGGACACATACACTTGCAGAAATTACTTCAGATAAGCAAAGAATCCTTGGTAACAGGTCTGCCAAAACTGAAAACAGAAAAACACAATTGTAAAGACTGCTCCCAAAATAAAATACAAAGAGTCTCATATCCAGAAAAGTCTACTTGGAGAGCAATAAAGCCCCTCCAACTTCTACATATTGATCTATGGGGACCAGCCAGTCAAGACTCACTCTCCGGCAAAAGGTATTTCTTCCTTTTAGTAGATGATTATACACGCTTTATGTGGGTGTATTTCTTACACACTAAAGCTGAAACTTATACCCATTTTGTACACTTCAAAACACTTGTTGAAAAAGAGTTTGATCTCAACATAAAAAGAATAAGAAGTGATAGAGGAGGTGAGTTTACAAGCAATCAGTTTAATACCTTTTGTAATGAAAACGGGATTGCAAGACAGCTAACAGTGCCAAATTCACCTCAACAAAATGGAGTTGTGGAGAGACGAAACAGGATAGTAGTAGAGATGGCTAGATGCATGCTGGATCACAAGAGTTTGCCCAGGAATTTTTGGGCAGAAGCTGTGTACACAGCAGTATACATTGCCAACAGAAGTTCTACTAAAGCCCTGTTACAAGTAACACCATTTGAAGCTCTTTACAATATAAAACCTGATGTTCAACACTTTAGAATTTTTGGAAGTATTGCTTATTATCTGCCACCACAAAATAATAGAGATAAGTTGCAGCCTAAAGGAGAAAAAACAATCTTTGTTGGATACAGCCGAGAGTATAAAGGCTATAGACTCTGGAGTCCAGTTAAAAACAAGCTAATAATTGCAAGAGATGTTATATTTCATGAATTAGAAGAGTGGAACTGGAAAGATAAGGATCAGAGTCTTGACAATGTAAGGCAGACATCCACTCATTCTCCTGAAGTTGCCATAGAACTTGAAGAACCATCCTTCATAGAGGTTGCTCATCAAGATTCACCTCAGCCATCACACAAGGAGAATTCAGACAGTCCAAATTCACAAAGTAACACTGATTGCAGTGATATAAATTCATCAAATAACACTGACAACAGTGCTACAAACACTCCTGACTCATCATCTCCTAGAAAGTATAGAAGATTAGAAGATATATATCAAACCTGTAATCTCTCCTTTTTCATAGTCGAGCCCAAAACATTCCAAGAAGCGTCTACTCAAGCCCCCTGGATAGAAGCCATGAAGATAGAAATGGAAGCTATAGAGAGAAACAACACTTGGGCACTTGTAGAAAAACCGCCTGATACAAACTTGATCGGACTTAAGTGGGTGTACAAGTTAAAAAAGAATACAGATGGTTCTATATACAAGCATAAGGCCCGTTTAGTAGCAAAGGGTTACTCACAAATGCCCGGAGTAGATTATACTGAAACTTTTGCCCCTGTTTCTAGAATGGAAACAACAAGGCTAATATTAGCCTTGGCAGCACAAAGAAAACAGCAAGTACATCAATTAGATGTAAAATCTGCCTTCCTAAACGGGGATTTAACTGAGAATGTTTATGTGGAGCAGCCACAAGGGTTTGTTATAACAGGAAAAGAGTCTCTTGTATACAAATTAAACAAGGCACTCTACGGCTTAAAACAGCCTCCAAGGGCTTGGAACCACAAGGTGGATACTTACCTAAGGAAAATAGGTTTTATAAGGAGCTCAAGTGAACCTACCTTGTATGTTCAATTTTTTGAAACATGAGACTATCTCATACTCAACATATATGTAGATGATGTGATATTCACAGGCAGCAACAATGAGTTAATTGAAGTATTCAAAACTGCCATGAAAACAGAATATGAGATGAGTGATCTAGGTCTAATGAATTACTTCATTGGTCTACAAGTACAGCAATCCTCCAAAGGAATAAGCATATGTCAACAAAGTTATTTGATTGATCTTCTCACTAGATCAGGAATGATTAATTCAAAACCAGTTAACACACCCATATCAACTAGTGAGAAGCCATGCCTACAAGATGGAAGCAGTAAGGTAAGTGCTGAACTCTATAGGAGTTTAGTAGGATCATTAATGTACTTAACAAATACCCGTCCAGATATTTCATATGCAGTGAATGTGGCCTCCAGATTTATGGCAGAACCAAGTAACAAACACCTTGAGGGCATCAAGCGCATACTAAGGTACTTGAATGACACTCGAAATTTTGGTCTGTTTTATACAAGTGAAGAAGAAGGTTATACTCTCAAGGGATATTCAGCTAGTGATTGGGCAGGAAGCATTGATGATCGTAAGAGTACAACAGGTTTCATTTTTCTCCTTGGAACAAAACCTGTCTCTTGGAACTCTTCCAAACAGAAATGCATTGTCCTATCTACTGCTGAATCAGAATATGTAGCTCTGGGAGAAGCAGCAAAAGAGAGTGTATGGCTAAAACGTCTAATGCAAGAAATGAAGGAGGAAGGAACAAGAGCAATTAATATTGCTGTTGATAATACCTCTGTCATTTCTATGGCTAAAAACCCCGTGATGCATAAGCGCACAAAGCATGTTGAAATACAATATCACTTTACCAGAGAATTAGTAAGGGAAGGAGAAATTGATATAACCTACTGCAGCACAAAGGATCAAATAGCAGACTTCCTTACTAAGCCTTTGCCAGCAGAAAATTTCATGAAGCTGCGGAAGAAAAGCGGAGTTACGGAGCTACAGGAGGTCGTAACTAAGGGAGCGTGTTGAAGCAGGCAGTAGTCAAGACCTCCAGCTACCTCCAGCTGATGAAGAAGAAACGAGGAGAATTAATATCTATATATTTTGTAATGTGAAGAGATGTGTCTTCCCCATTGGGTGTGTCTCCCGCCATTAGGTGTTTCCTTCCACCATTAGGTGTTTTCTGTCTCCCGTGAACGATGTGCTATATCTATATATAAACCAATGTAATGTGTTAAAAATAGATAGATGATTACTATCACTTTCTTTAACAGTTGTTAACCATAAAAGCACATTTAGACTAATAGTTATTACCTGTATTATTGTAGCAGCTGCGTCTGTGGGGGTCGTATCCCGGCGCCTTACATGAGTAAGAAGTTAAGTGACATTTGGTTCCACATACAGCTCTAACATTATTATGTGGATCTGTTTTGCTAAGACAGTGAGGGACACCGATTATGATTATAGACGCATAAATTTTGGTATTCTTTAACGGTTGATTCAAATTTTTGATATACCATTGCACAACAAATCGATGTTTGCAAAAGAAACATGCCCTTAAATCCCAGTAAAATGTTTACCAAGTTGAATCCATCAGACAACATGTGCATAGTCAGAATAGATATGTAAAAGAGGCTGCAATGAATGCAACACTAATATCATAAACAGAATTACCTGTCAAACTTTGCAGAGACTGCTCCAGCTCCCAGCAGGCCATCACCGCTTCCATTGCGTGCACACGAACATGCTGCTGTAGTTGCTCTTTGAATGAACAGAGTAGCAAGACATAGTGCGTCTGATAGAAACACGTAAAGCAGCAGCAGTTAGAAATTTTCAAATATTAACTTTATATAAAACCTTATTAATTTACATATAATTCCACTTTGTTTAGAAATGTATATATTTATGGGCATTTCTCCAGTTACGCGTGGAATGATTCATTTTTCCCAATTTAAATTTTGCATCTTCATTTGTGCTGAAAAGGCAATATAAATCTCAGACACACAAAAGATGGATGAAGAAAGAAGGGAGAACAGCATCGGCTTCATCCAACTCGTAAGCACAAGATGGACACCAATGATCTAAACAAAGTTTCAAAAATTGTTTGCTGTTGTCGGGTATAATCAACAAGCAGCAGCTGGCAATGGCTATATTCTCACTTTCTCAGACAGATTTGATATGGACACCCTCAATTTATAGGAATTTCACGCTGCAGATAGCCGGAATCCCCACACTCCCACAAACTTAGTGGAGATTATGGGGCCCAAGTGGGGTTGACCAAAGTCAACCTCACTAACCCCATGATGAAACCTCCCCGAACAGTCGTGCTTGCACCTCGCGCGCACCGTGCACGGCAAAACCGTCGCACCGACCGGCTGCCGCACGGCCCCTTGGTCGTGCGGCCGCTAGGCCAAGCGGGCAGCCGGGTGTGGCGGCTGGGCGCGCGACCTCTAGGTCAAGCGGGCGGCCGGGCCCTCCCGGCCGCCCGCCTCGCGTGCCAGCGAAGCCAAGCCACCAGCTGGGTCTTGTCGCCAGTTGCCACCGGTCGGCCTCCGTCGGCCGGTCCCTTGGCCGCCTCCCGATCATCGTCGTTCAATCGCCGCGTAACCACCTTGGCATAACCACCCATTATGGGGGTGCGCATAACCGAATTTAATAATTGGTGTGCGTATAGAAAATCCCCCTAAAAATATGTATTATAAAATATAATGATTAGTGCGCGCATAACACATAAATCGGTTATAGTGTGCGGATAACCGCATAACCACCATAACCACAATTAAAAACTATAAATAAGGCACATGCCCTCCTTTCATTCCACCTTTTCCTCCTCTCACTTCGCTTCTTATGCACGGGAGAATTCTTTGAGAAATCACTAGAAGATCTTGCGTATTCGAATTCGAAGATCTTCGAGCGTTTTCAAAGATCTCTCGAAGAGCTTCGACCTCCTTCGAGTGCCCCCGCGCGCATTCCACTTTTTGCATGTTTCACCCTTCGTGTGTTCCACTCCACGCACGTTCCACCCTATGCACATTCCACCATGCACACATTCCACCCTGCACACGTTCCACCCTGCACGTGTTCCACCTTGCGCACTTCCACCATACACACGTTTCATCTTGCACGCACTTCGCTACGAACATAGCATACTCTGCACACACTGCGCCCTATACTTAGCGACAAGCCCTCCACTCAACAAGTCATCCGCTACAGACTTCTCCGCGTGCAACAAGAGACAAGCCGCAGTCAACAAGACGCGCAGAACGCACTCTCCTGGCTTCCGAGCGCCCGCAGAAAACTTCAGAACGCCTTGAGTGTAATGCTCCCCACCGCAACTTAGAAAATACTTACCTCCACGAGTGGTAACCTGTCGTCCTCGGATCCCTCTCTCCTTCTCTCTCAACAAATGCAACAAGAGGCGGCATGTCGCCCTTGCATTCTTTGAAAAGCCCTATAACATAACCAAGGTAATGGAAGTTTGGTCAGCATCAAACCGACCACATGGCTTTTTACCTCTTTATGGAGTTTTTCATGTTTAAAAGTCTACTTTTCAGTCGTCTCACTTACTTTGATTATTTGCGCGCTCGATAGCTCTCGAGCTAAGACGGTTCATTTTTCGACCAATCCAAGAGCGCATCAAGTTTGCCGCAACAAGACTGATACACAAGCTCATTTAGCAGGTGATCAAGTTGGCCGGCCCGGACTGTTAGGGCCTCCTTGATCCCCCTTTGAAATTTTCCTAACCCCTGTCGTACGAGGACTGTTCTTCTGAGAAGGCAAATTGACCCTCTACCGATCAAACCCTTGGTTTCAAAATGTTGAGGCGACTTCATCACATCACGCACTTCCTCAAATGCCACCACGGTCGTCAAATTGTGGTCGTGTGTTGACCACCACCAACTCGCTGACTCCCCCAAAGACAGTTTGTACCAAAAACACTATCCCAGAAGTTCCAAAATACAGACAAAACGGGATAATTGGCATGATACACTCTCAAAATGTAGGGCTTTGACAAAATGCATCATAAATTGTTAAATATTTCAAAATGCACACTATAATTAGAAAAAGGTTCACACTTTGCACCCTGGTGGAGGGTTCATTTGCCAATCTTTTTCTAATTGAGGGAGAAGGGTGCATTTTACAATATTTAATAATTTTATGTGCATTTTGTCGAAATCCTATAATTCCAGCAAAACGGTATGGCTCCATTTGCTACTACAATATTACCCTTCCCCCGCTCATTCTCAAACGGGACTAAAGTCACTAGATGCAATAAAGATGACTACAGCGAGGGCAGGATTAACCAAACGTGGCCTTAGTATCTGGAGTCGATGCATAACCACGAACATTAACATCACTGCACTATGCACTACTCCAACTGACGGCATGTTCCTGTTCCCAGTCAGTAAAGACTTCATCGAAAGCAAAATGAACATGAACGTAAAGACAAACACCACCACCCAACAGTGCTTACTGTTAGCAGTTTTCGACAAGATGAGCTTGCGGCACGCCCCAATAATGTTTAATAACTTTAACGCGGGGGTGTCAGACGCAGGAACCAAGTTTGGACTATGGAGTCATCTTGAGAAATAATTTTTGGGTCCCGTAGCATGTCCAGAGGAAGGAGCGCGAGTTGCGATCTTGCCATTGGATCAATCCTGCTCGCCATCCGATCTAGCGTGTACTTGCATATTTTTTTCTTTTTCTTTTCTCCATTTATTGTTGGTGGTCAGATCTAAAATCAAACGGTCATCCCAACTCGCTCTTCTTCCTCTAAAAATGCTACCCGAACCAAAAAATTATTCGAGGGCATTTGTATCTACTGAAAAACAAAAATTATATAAAAAAAGTTCCTCCTGTAGAGAATCATTAGGGTTTCTAAAGTCTAAAAAATCTCTTGATGAACATAGAGAATCACCAAAGCTTTCTAGTTGGATAGCTCCCGGAATGGAAGTAATTTTCAACCTTTGGGGGGGGGAGGGACACAAGTACTGTGTGCTTGTTATGCGTCTGGACGACGACCGCTTATTTGTGCGTCAATACATTCCGGGAGCCATCCCAAAGGTTTATACCAAGACCCTATGGGGGCTGAACCAGGTGGGTTTAGGGTCCCACCCCCCCCCCCCCCCCCCCCGGGCTGAACATAGAGAATCACCAAAGCTTTCTAGTTGGATGGCTCCCGGAATGGAAGTAATTTGCAATTTCAATTTTCAACCTTTGGGAGAAGCTTAATTAGAGCTCTCTTTTTCTCTTTTCTTTGTCCCCCTCAAATGAATGTTTATGCCCTCTTTTCTACTTTTTCAGGGAGGGACACAAGTACTGTGTTCTTGTTATGCGTTTGGACGACGACCGCTTATTTGGGCGTCAATACACACGACGACGCAAGGGATCTGAAGGCAACAACGGGGCTGAACCAACCGGTTCAGCCCCCACTATCTAAATGGCGGATCGGGGGGGGGGGGACCCTAAACCCACCTGGTTCAGCCCCCATAGGGTCTGGGTATAAACATACCCCCCCCCCCCCCCCCTCTTGGGCTATCATGCAAGATTATTAGGTATCTTCCCCTTCCCTCCACTCAACCCTAGTTCTCATTCTTAGTTTTCTAGATCTCTCTCTTTCTCTCCCACCTTCTTAACATTTGGTATCAGAGGTTCCTTCCTCTACCATGGTTGCTACTTCCGGACAAGAAGAGGCTAGTTGCTTGGAAACTCTAGAGGTAAACTATGTCGGATTGACGGATTCGGTGGCCGTCATTGAAGAAGAGATGAGCGCGTCCACCCAACGCTTGGAAGAGCTCAAGGTCTTGCTCGCGCAAAATCTCAAGGGGAAATCACCGGTGCAAGAGGAGAGCGGCGGAGGATCAAATCCGGCCGCGGAATCTCAACTGGCTCGACACCCAACATCGTATGGCGGGGAATCGGCGAGATCGGCCGATCCGACTCGGAACGGAGTCGGATCGACTGGCAATGGAGGCGGCGGGGCTGCGGCGGGGCTACGGCGGGTTGGGGAGTTCGCAGACTCACAGCGGGGACGGGATCCGTCCCGTACGGGGATCAGGACATCAGAGCAGACCGTCTGCCCTGGACGCAGATCAGCGTCGACCAGGCGGATTACGAAAGGGCTCCAGGAGCCGGGACGACAGGGATTCTTCCCCAGCCGCGAGGAGGCGGTGCTGCAGGGATTTGAGCAGGTGTTCCTTGCGGGGGGGGGGGGGGGGGGGGGGGGGGGGGCTGCCCTATCACGGCTTTCCGGGACAGCAACATCAAGGCTGCCCGGGCGCATACGGTGGGGGCATGGACCCAAGACAGCCGACGTGGAACGGGCAAGGACCGGGGTGGCAAGGGCAAGTCGCACCAAGGGCGTACATGCCCCCGAAGCTGACACGCATGAATTTCCCTCGATATAACGGAGGGGACGCATTGGAATGGGTACATAAGGCGGAGTTGTTTTTCAGCTATCAAGAGATACCAGAGGTATAGTGGGTGCAGCCGGCGTCTTTTCACTTGGGGGATGAGTCTTTTCAGTGGACGCAGTGGTTCCTGCGGGGACGAGATTATTTGTCGTGGGCGGAGTTTGTCGATGGGTTCACCACTCGATTCGGGCCCCTGGAGTTTAAGGACTTTGAGGCCCTCTTGCAAAAGTTACGTCAGAAGGGAACCGTGATGGAATACAGGACGGAGTTCAAAAAGTTGGCAAATATGGTGCACTGGGAGGAGAGGACACTCCTCAATTGTTTCGTCTCCGGGTTGAAGGATCACTTAAAAGATGAGGTTCAGGCGTACATGCCCCGCAGCTTGAATCACGCCATCAGTCTGGCCCGCATTCAGGAAGAGCGATTCAATATGCAGTGGTCCCGTACTACAGTGAGGCCCACTACTACACCGGCGACTACCATGAGTGATCCACCGGTAGTTGGACGGCCTACAGTGACGCGACTGTCGTGGGGTGAGTTACAGGTAAGGAAGGAGAAGGGACTCTGTTTCAACTGTGACGAGAAGTTCACGGCGGACCATAAATGTCAGAAGGTACAAGTCTTTATGTTACATGAAGATGTGGAGGACGAGCCGAGCCCAGAGGAGCAGCTCCCCGCTGAAGACTTGGATCTGACCTAGTTCGGGGTTTCCCTACATGCTATGGAAGGGTGTAGCCCTCCTCCACTCACTATGTGACTTTTGGGAAGGATCAACCAAGAGAAAGTGACTATTCTGGAGGACAGTGGGAGTACGCACAATTTCATGCATCCCGACGTGGCCCAGCGGGTTGGGCATGTGATTGATATGGGGGCTGCTTTCCAGGTTATGGCGGCGGACGACAGCAAGTTGCAGTGCGAAGGTGTGCTAAAAGAAGTGGCGCTTCGGATGCAAGGGTACATGGGATGCACGGGATGCACGGATGTCTATCTTTTACCCATTCAGGGCACAGACATGGTACTAGGTGTTCAGTGGCTGCAGCAGTTGCGACGGGTCACTTTTGATTGGGATCAGATGACGATGGAATTCATGCAGTAGGGGAAACAGTTTTGTTTGAAGGGTCTCACATCCTCACCAGTAAAGAAAGTATCTCTTCGAAGCATGCAGCGACTCGGGGAGACAACAAGCTTGATGGCGGTACTTTTGGGGGTGAGGTCGGATGAGGCCGGGCCGTCTGAGGTGCCCATACAGATGCAATCCCTTGTGGAGGAGTATGCTGACGTTTTTCTGGAGCCACGCACACTTCCGCCATCACGGTTTTGGGATCATCAGATTGTACTCAAGGCAGGGGCGGAGCCTACCAATATTCGGCCATACCGATACCCGCACATGCAAAAGACTGAGATTGAGCGCAGCGTTCGGGAGATGCTCAATGCGGGAATCATCCGGCCCAGCACGAGCTCATTCTCGGCTCCAATCCTTCTGGTCAAGAAGAAGGATGGGTCGTGGCGGTTTTGTGTGGACTACCGTGCACTGAACAGCGCCACCCTGAAGGATAAGTTTCTGATTCCATTGATTGAAGAACTATTGGACGAGCTACACGGGGCGACGCGGTTCACCAAACTTGATCTTCGGTCGGGCTACTACCAGATCCTCATGCGGGAAGAAGACGTCCACAAGACGGCCTTCAGGACTCACGATGGTCACTATGAATTTTTGGTGATGGCCAACGGGTTAAGTGGCGGGCCGTCCACCTTCCAGGCTAATATGAACGAGATCTTCCGTCCGCTCCTTCGCCACTTTGTGCTGATTTTTTTGTTAGAAAAGCTCATGTAAAGGGCTCATTATTGGGCCCATGTTTTATTCTTTTCCCTCTTCTCTTATTAGTCTCACATCTTGTATATGATTTCCTCTCTCTTTTTCTCTCATATATATTTGTATTCTCTCCTTGTATTCATATACACAAGAAATACATACAAGTTTTGAGCTCTTTCTACATGGTATCAGAGGGACTCGTTGCCTCCTGCGGACTCCCAACCACTATCCGCTTCCTCTGATCTCTTGCGGCCTGCTCTGCGGCCTGCGATCTCCGCTGCGGCCTGCGATCCCCTTCTCCCTTAGCCCGCTGCGAGCTCTGTCTATCCGCCCTTCTCCCTTAGTCCGCTGCGGCCTGTATTTCTGCATCCGCTTCCTCTTCATCATCGCGGTTTCACCCTCCTCCTCGGGCTTCTTATAGCATACTCTCTCTGTCCTGTGGGGCCCACTTCTCCTGCTGTGATCCTCCAGTCCGCTGCGAGCTCCTCCAGTCCGCTGCGGGCTTTCTTCCCATATACTTCTCTCCTACCTTGCGCGCTTCTACCCCAGTCCAGACCGAGCTCTCTTCTCGCTCGCGGTCTCTTGGTTTATCCCGTCGCGGACTGCTCCTAACCGTTGCGGGCTCCCTTCTCGCGAGCTGTCCACGATCCGTTGCGATTTCCCTTCTTGCGGACTGCTCCAGTCCGCCGCGGCTTATCTCAAATCGCGGACTACTCCTCACCGCTGCGGTCTCTCTTCTCGCGAGCTGTTTAAGGTCCGCTGCGATTTCCCTTCTTGTGGACTGCTCCAGTCCGCAACGACCTATCTCAAATCGCTCCTTGCGGTCTGCCCTTTCTCGCTGAGCTCACTTCCTCCCCTTGCGGCTTGCCCTGTCTAATCGCTGCGGACTGCCCCAGTTCGCTGCGGACTACTCCTCCTTGCATCTTACTCTAGTCGCCGCGACCTGCCCTTTGGGGTTTTTTTGCTCGCCCACTTCCCAGCGGGCTCCTGTAGTCCTGTTTCAATCCGCTGCTGCTGGCCACCTGTTCTGCTTCCTCTCCCCGCAATGGCTTCCAGCAACTCAACTGCGGCTAACCCCTCAACAGATCGCCCGACACCTGTTCTTGAAATCCATGATGAGCTGCAGATTACAAAAATTTCCCTCTCCGGGAAGAAGACTTTTCTCCCTTGGGTTCATTTTGTTTGCCGGGTTATTCAGGCCAAGGGCATTTTGCCTCACCTCACTCAGGCTCCTCCTTCTACCGATGAATGGATCCGCAATGATGGTCGTGTTCAGACATGGCTCCTCAATTCCCTCGATGGCGAACCTTATCAGATGACTATGTATCACGAAACGGCAAAAGCTATGTGGGATGAACTGCATTCCCTGTACTCGGGTAAAGACAGCCTCCAGCATCTCCACGACATCCTTACCGATCTTCTGGCTCTCGACACAGGGGGGGGCTTCGGACATGACCTCTTTTGTCACTCGTGCAAAGACTCTCACTGAGGCCTGGATTCAACATCAACCATCTACCAATGACCATGCTACTCAGCATGCTCAAAAGGAGGCCATCTGCATTTCCATCATGATGGCTCGTCTCCCGCCTCACCTTCAGAATATTCGCACCCAGATTCTGGCTTCCTCCACTATACCCTCCTTATCTGATGTATGCTTCATGCTCCTTCGTGTTTCACCTCCTCTGGATACTACTGCGCCTCCGCCCTCGGCCCTTCTTCAGCAGACCACTTCCCCCTTACTGCCCCCACCTACCTCCGTTCGTGGTGGACGTTCGGGATCTAGGGGCCACGGGCGCGGTGGTCGGGGTCGGCCGACTTGTTCCTGCTGCGGAAAGGACGACCACTATGCGGCGACCTGCTACAAGAAGATTGGCTATCCTCCTTGCCCGATAGCCTTGGTTGTTGCGGACACATCCTCTGTCGCTCCTTCTGACCTTGAGGTTGTTCATCTGTAGCTACAACAACTCCAAGGGCTGCTCAACCCGCCCACTGCCTCCATTGCCACCGCCTCCAACGCAGGTACTGCTTGTTTATCCACCAGTACGCGATGGATCATGGACTCGGGTGTCACTCATCATATTAATTACCACGCAACAGCCACCCAAGTACACGGATTCTCCTCATCCGAAGTGTATCACCGTGGCAAATGGGGAGACGGTTCCAGTCTCCGGCTCGGCTGACCTTTTACTCAACCCATCGATCTCTCTTCGCTCGGCTCTTCATGTTCCAAGCTTCCCGTTCAATTTACTTTCTCTTGGTCGCCTTACAAATGATCTAAATTGCTCTGTCATATTCACCCCCTCTTCCTTTCTCATACAAGATCAGCGGACGTGGACTACCATTGGTAAAGGCACACTGCAGAGCGGGCTCTACCTTCTTGATGACTATCTCTTTGTCCTATCTTCTGTCTCCTCCAGTGAGTGGCATCGACGTCTTGGTCACGCTCCTCTCCCGGTGCTCCAGCGGGCTCTTCCTGATGTTTCCCTTCATCCTTTTCAGTGCGAGTCTTGTATCTTCGGCAAACAGCCGCGTTCTTCTTTTCCTGCACATTGTACCCGGAGCACTGCTCCTTTTGATTTAGTGCATTCAGACATTTGAGGACCTTATAAAGTTACTAGTATTTCTGGTTATCGTTATTTTATCACGTTTATTGATGACTACTCTCGCACAACATGACTTTACTTACTACGTGATCGTACCGAGCTTCCCCGTGTTTTTCGGGCCTTCGTCCTTGAAACCCGTACGCAATTCCACACCACCCTCAAAACATTACGCACTGATAATGCTCACGAATACACTAGCCACGGCTTTGTGGCCTTGTGCTCTGAATTCAGGATTCTTCATCAAACATCATGTGCTTACACACCCCAGCAAAACGGCGTTGCCGAACGGAAGAACCGACACTTGCTTGATGTTGCCCGCTCTCTCATGCTTCAAATGCATGTTCCCAAAAGTTACTGGAACTTTGCGGTCTCTACTGCGTGCTTCCTAATCAACCGTTTCCCTTCCTCCGTCCTCCATTATGCTACTCCGTTTAGCCTACTATTTCCCTCTACTCCGGCTTTCCCTCTCCTGCCTCGGGTCATTGGCTCCACCTGCTACGTCCACCGCCTGGGTCCATCCTCGGACAAGTTGGAACCCCAAGCCGCTAAACATGTCTTCGTTGGTTATTTGCGTACGCAGAAAGGCTATGTATGTTACTCTCCCGCTACCCGTAAGGTTTCCGTTTCTGCTGATGTTACATTCTGGGATGATCAACCGTTCTTCTCTGCTCCTTTACCCATTCTTTTCACGCTGAAACCTCTACCACCACTCCTCCTACGACATATTATCCATGTTACTACACCTCTACTACTGGTACCACCTGCTCTGACTCCTGCCCCCTCCAGGACACCTGTTATTCGTGTCTACACTCGCCGCCCGTCCAACTCCGTTGGCCCTTTGCAGTCAGCCTCGTCCTCGGCTACTCCGCGCCCTGCTGATCAGGTACCTGCCTCCACTGCTCATCCTCTGGTAAACTGTATCTCCTTGCATCGTCTCTCTCCTCACCTCCACACATGTGCTACTTCTCTTTCCGCGATTTTGGTTCCTAACTCTGTGCAGGAGACACTACAACATCCTGGATGGCGGGCCGCCATGGAAGAGAAAATGGCTGCTCTCTGGGCCAACTAAACATGGACTCTTGTACCCCTTCCGCCGGGTCAAACACTGGTTGGGTGTAAATGGGTATATGTTATCAAACATGATGCTGACAGAACGATTGACCGCCTGAAAGCTCGTCTGGTGGCTTGTGGCCTCACCCAACAACAGGGGCTCGACTATGAAGAAACCTTTTCTCCGATTGTCAAACTCAACACCGTTCAAGTCCTCATCTCTGTGGTTGTCCATCGTCGGTGACCCTTATTCCAACACGATATTAAGAATGTCTTTCTGAATGACGATCTCCAAGAGACTGTGTATATGCAACAATCGCCCGGGTTTGAGATCACGGGGGAGTCTCAGGTCTGTCGTCTTAGGAAGGCTCTGTATGGTCTCAAACAATCCCCATGGGCGTGGTTTGACAAATTCAGTAAGGCCCTTCGGGAGGTTGGTTTTACTCGCAGCTCGGCAAACTTCTCGCTATTCACTCGTCATCAAACAACGTGAACGGTTCTTCTGTTAGTTTATGTTGACGACATCATAATTACGGGATACGACTCGAAAGGAATACCGGAGGTCAAACTACACCTGCGCACAGTTTTTCAAACAAAAGATCTGGGGCCCCTTCGGTACTTCTTGGGCCTTGAGTTTGTCAGGCGGTCTCGTCCTCTCTCAGCGGAAGTATTGCCTCGACCTCCTTCGGGATGCTGGTTATTCAGGTTGTAAGCCGATTGACACCCCAATGGATGCAAATCACAAGTTGTGTGCTCAGGCATCTGACTCAGATCTCCTACTCCAGAATCTAGAATACTATCGTCGTCTCATTGAAAAATTGATCTATCTCACGGTAACCAGACCAGATATTTCCTTCGTTGTTGGTATTGTCAGTCGGTACATGCATATCCCTCGAAGATCTCATCTTCAGGTGTTGAACGCATTCTCAGATACCTTAAAAAGGCTCCCGGTCAAGGTCTGGTTTACAAAACCTCATCTTCAGCTCCAACTTTGGTGGCCTATTCTGATGCCGATTATGCTAGTTCCCTTGATGATTGACGGCCAATCAGTGGCTTTTGCACATATCTTGGAGGACATTTGACTACCTGGAGAAGCAAGAAACAAGCGGTCGTTGCTCGATCATCAGCTGAGGCAGAATACCGGACAATGGCGTCGGTGGTTTCTGAACTAACTTGGCTTGAAGGTCTTCTTAACGATCTGGGTGTAAAGCTCTCTTACCCATCTCTCCTCCTCTGTGACAGCCAGGCTGTCATACATATAGCCAAGAACCTGGTATTCCACGAGATAACAAAACATATTGAAGTCGACTGTCACTTCATCCAGGAAAAGGTTCAAATGAAGAAACTCGACCTGAAGTATGTTCCAGGGACAGAACAAGTTGTGGATGTCCTCACAAAGGCTCTTTCCAGTACTCTCTTCTATCAATGCTTGTACAAGCTTGACGCATACGATTTGTACGCTCCAGCTTGCAGGGGAGTGTTAGAAAAGCTCATGTAAAGGGCCCATTATTGGGCCCATGTTTTATTATTTTCCCTCTTCTCTTATTAGTCCCACATCTTGCATAAAATTTCCTCTCTTTTTCTCTCCTATATATTTGTATTCTCTCCTTGTATTCATATACACAAGACATACATACAAGTTTTGAGCTCTTTCTACATTTTCGATGACATCCTCATATACAGTGCTAGTTGGGAAGAGCACTTGAGCCATGTCGCACAGGTCTTCTCCATGCTGCGCAAGCATCAGCTTTATGCCAAGCGGTCGAAGTGTTCTTTCGGTCAGGAGGAGGTGGAGTATTTGGGCCATTTAGTCTCGGCTGAAGGAGTGAAAGCCGACCCTCAGAAGATTGAGAGCATGGTTTCCTCACCGCGGCCCCAGACTATATGGGCCTTGTGGAGCTTCTTGGGTCTCACGGGCTACTACCGGCGTTTTGTGCGGGACTAGACAAGATTGCCAGGCCGCTGACCCAGTTATTGCAGAAGGACGCTTTTTCGTGGCAGGATGAGGCTGAGGCGGCTTTCCAGGCACTCAAACGGGCTGTGACGACTACGCCAGTCTTGACACTTCCGGATTTCACCAAGGAGTTCGTCGTCGAGACGGACGCGTCGGGAGTAGGTCTGGGTGCTGTGTTGATGCAGGAAGGGCGGCCGATAGCCTTCTACAGCAAGGCATTGGCTCCTCAGACATTGGGGTTATCAGCTTATGAGAAAGAGATGTTGGCGGTCATTCACGTCGTGGCTCTGTGGCGACCTTATCTGCTGGGACGACACTTCAAGATTCGGACGGACCATCAGAGTTTGAAGCACTTCTTGGAACAGCGGATCTCCTCTCCTCTCGAACAGAAGTGGGTCACCAAACTTCTGGGATACGACTATGAGATTATCTACCGCCAGGGCCGGGACAATCGAGTTGCTGATGCCTTATCCCTCTTACCAGAGGGCACACTCACTCAGATTTCTACACCCCTGCTAGACTCCATGAATGAGATACAGGATGAGGTGGAGCGCGACTCAGAGCTCCGACCTAATGTGGATGCTCTCCGTCGGGAACTAGAGACGTCCCCGGGCTATCATCTTTGGAACGACCGGTTGTACTTTCGGGACCGTGCGGTCATTCCTTCTCAGTCAGCATGGCGGATTATTATGATGCATGAGTTCCATTCCTCGCCGACAGGTGGCCATGTCGGTCTTGCCCGCACCCTTCAGCGTGCACATGCAATCATCTTTTGGAAGGGTATGTAGCGTGATATTCAGTTGTTTGTTCGACAGTGTGACATATGTCAGCGCCAGAAGTATGAGACGACCTAGCCAGCCGAATTGCTTCCACCGTTGGAGATCCCTTGTCAGGTCTGGGATACCGTTTCCATGGATTTGATCGATGGGTTGCCCAAGTCTCAGGGCAAATCCGTTATTTTGGTGGTCGTCAATAAATTGTCCAAGTATGGGCACTTCATCGCCCTGAGCCATCCGTACACCGGCCCCTCAGTTGCAACTACATTTGCTCGGGAGGTTGTCAGGTTGCATGGGATACCACGGACGATCATTTCGGATCGAGATCAGACCTTTGTAGGAACATTCTGGCGGGAACTCTTCCATTTACAGGGCACGTCATTACGATTCAGCACAGCTCACCATCCGCAGACGGATGGCCAGACGGAGGTTCTTAATCGGGGGCTGGAGATTTACTTGCATTGCTTTGTCATGGATGAACCACGTACTTGGGCAGGTTGGTTGCATTGGGCCGAGTACTGTTACAACACGTCCTACCACTCCGCCCTCCTTGAGCAGCTATGAGCCGGGTAGCACGACGCTCCCCGCCGTGGATCGGGCACTCCGAGATCGTGATCGTACTATTGCTACTTTGCGGTAGAATCTGCGGGCAGCACAGGATCGTATGAAGGCACAGACAGACAAACATCACACAAACCGAGAGTTCCAGGTGGATGATGAGGTATTTCTCAAGCTCTGTCCCTACAGGCAATTGTATGTCGCCCAGCGGACGAATCAAAAGCTGGCCCCCCGTTACTATGGGACCTTTCGGATTGTTCGCAGGGTTGGCCCGGTCGCTTACACATTGGCACTGCCCGAGGGGTCGCGGATACACCCGACCTTTCATGTTTCCATGCTGAAGAAGAAGATCGGCGCCTCCGTTCAGGCAAGTCCTCTTTTGCCTGAGGCTGCAACTGCGGGCGAACTACGACCGTTACCTGAGGAGGTCCTGATGCTCAAGTGGAAGCATCGCGGGACCGAGTACCGTCCTGAAGTATTGGTTAAGTGGCAACCTATGACTGCAACGCATAACACTTGGGTGGATCTGATGGAGTTTCGCGAGCTATACCCTGACTACCACCTTGTGGACAAGCTGGTTCTTGATGGAGCAGAGAATGTTACGCCTCCGGACTGCGCCTGCTTATTTGGGCGTCAATACACACGACAACGCAAGGGGTCTGAAGGCAACAACGGGGTTGCACCAACAGGTTCAGCCCCACTATCTAAATGGCGGATCGGGGGGGGGGGGGGGGGGGGGGGGGGGGGGGCTGAAGCCACCCGGTTCAGCGCCCATTGGGGCCGGCCGGCCAAGGGGGCCGACAAGCCTTGGTCCGGGTATAAACATACCCGGACCCCCCCCCCCCCCCCGGTTGGTCTATCATGCAAGATTATTAGGTATCTTCTCCTTCCCTCCTCTCAACCCTAGTTTTCCTTCTTAGTTCTCTAGATCTCTCTCTTTCTCTCTCACCTTCTTCTTAACAGTTCTCTTAGTCATTGAACTAAGCGAATAGAAGCGCACAATTTGGTCCCTTGGAACACCATTTTTAGAGATATGACTGTTAGATGTAGTATATTTACGACGAGACCTTTGCTCCAATCGCTCACATGACTACGGTTCGGACTTTTATTGTAATTGCAGCTATTCGTCGCTGATCTCTGTCTCAGCTTGACGTGAAGAATGCATTTCTTCACGGTGATCTTCAGCAAGAGGTATACCTGTTTCCTCCTCCCGGTCTATCCTCTCCTCCAGAACTTGTCTGCCGATTGAGACGAGCCCTTTATGGGCTCAAGCAGGCACCCCGCGCATGTTTTGCTCATTTCAGCTCGGCCATTACAGCCGATAGTTTCCAACCAAGTCCATATGATCCAACTCTGTTTGTGCATTCTTCCTCTCGGGGTCAGACTCTCTTGTTACTTTATGTTGATGATATGATCATTACTGGCGATGATCCTTTTCATGTGGTCTTCGTCAAACATCACCTTCAGCGGCAGTTTCAGATGACGGATCTTGGACAACTGAGCTATTTCTTGGGTCTTGAGGTCAGCTCTACAGACAGTGGTTGTCAACTTTCTCAGCAAAGATATGCATCAGATCTACTAATTCGGGCTGCTCTTTCTGACTCTCGCACAGTGGACACCCCTATGGAGCTCCACCTTAAGCTTCGTCCGGATGATGGAGTTCCAGTCTCCGACCCCACTCGCTACCGCCACCTCGTTGGGAGCCTTGTCCACCTCACCATTACTCGACCGATATTGCTCATGCAGTTCAAGTGTTGAGCCAGTTTGTTAGTACGCCTACCTATATACACTATGGTCACCTACTGCGGCTCCTGCATTATCTCTGAGCGACGATTTCTTGTGGTCTTTTCTTCTCCAGCAGCAGTTCTCTGCAGCTCTGCGCTTACTCGGATGCTACTTGGGCTAGTGATCATGTTGAACGCCGCTCTATCACTGGTTTCTGTCTATTCATAGGTTCTTCTCTTATTGCTTGGAAGTCCAAGAAACAGACTGGTGTTTCTCGATCCAGCACTGAGGCTGAGCGTCGTTCCATGGCTACCACCGCTGAGGACATTATCTGGCTTTGTTGGCTTCTTGAGGACCTTGGTGTCTCTTCTCCTGATCCAACCTCACTCTATTGTGATAACACCGGTGCCATTCAGATTACTCTGAATCCGGTGAAGCACTCACTCTCCAAGCATATCGAATTGGAAGCTTTCTTCTTACGTGAGCACTATGGTCGTAGTACTCTTGCTCCTTCCTTTGTTCCTTCCGAGAAGCAGATTGCAGACCTGATGACTAAGCCGCAGACGAGGACCCAACATGCTCATCTTCTGTCCAACTCTCGGTGTATGATCCTCGGTGAGTTTGTGGGGAGGGGGGGTAGATGTAGTGTATTTACTGTGTAGCAGAGTTGTCTTATGCTCACCATGAGTATTGCGAGCACCCTCCCATGTACTTGTATGTATGTATATATATATATTCCTAACCTCTTGTGAATAAGATATTGGATTTATTATTCTACTATCAATGAAGACCTTGCCCCCCGGGCGGTTCGGGTAACTTGGGTATCCCAGTCAAGTCAATCGGTGACAGCGGAGGTGCCGCGGCGACGACGATGGAGGCAACGATGGCGTCGAGCATGCAACCTGTGAGGGAGCGCTTGGAGGCACTGAGCGCACCGGCACATGGGGCATGCACGTGTTGGGCGCTGCATGCACTGGCGCAAGGCACACACATGTTGAGCACAGGGGAGTGCTCGCACAAGTGTGCATAAGAACTCTTGCTTAAGCGTTGCGCAGGAGCCTGCACGCGCAGTTTTGCACTCGTCTTGCGGGTACGCGTCCGACGTGTGTGCAACTTTCGCGGTCGTGCTGCCCGCGCATTTCGACATCCGTTTGAGGGATCAAACGGGTTCGGAATTGCAAGGGAAAAAGCCCACCAGAACAATAACGTCGAACCAGCAGAGGTTGCGAGTAAAATACTATGGTTCAATCATTCTGAATTTAGGAGAACCCCATCAACGATTATGTTTTTTCACTGTTTAGGGTGAGGACACCTGGAGGATTAACACAGGAATTCTCTATCACTGTTGTCTTATATCAAGGTTCAGCTTTAAGCCCTTATCTCTTTACCCTTATCTTAGATGAGCTAACCAGATATATCCAACAAGCAATACCTTGGTGTATATTGTTTGCGGATGATATCGTTTTGGTTGATGAGACGCGTGAGGATGTAAACGCAAAACTTGAATCTTGGCAAGATACTTTAGAAAATAAGGGTTTTAGGTTGAGCAGGACAAAAACGGAGTATATGGAGCTTAAATTTAGCAGTACAAGAAGGACAGACGACTTCGTTATTAAGTAGGGTGATCAAGATATTTAGCGCAGTGAGTGTTTTAAATATCTTGGATCGATAGTTCAAAAAGACGGAGGTATTGATAAAGATATGACACATAGAATCCAAGCGGGTTGGTTGAAGTGGAGAGGTGCGTCAGGGATCTTATGTGATCGTAAAGTACCACTAAAACTTAAGGGCAAGTTTACCGTACTGCAATTAGACCCGTGATGCTCTATGGTTCTGAGTGTTGGGCAGTGAATTGTGTACATGAGCAAAAAATGGAAGTTGCGGAGATGAGAATGCTTAGGTGGATGTGTGGACACACGATATTGGATAAAATTAGGAATGAAAGTATCAGGGATAAGACAGGGGAGCACCAATTGCAGAGAAGATGCGAGAAGCTCATCTAAGATGGTTTGGACACGTTCAAAGGAGACCATTAGAGGCACCTGTTAGGCGTTGTGAGAGTCTAGTCACTAGGCATGTTAAACGAGGGAGGGGTAGACCTATAAAGACTTGGAATGAAACTGTAAGGAAAGACATGATGTACTTAGGCATTAGTGAGATTATGACAAAAGTTAGGGCACAATGTCGACAAAGGATCCATATAGTCGACCTCACTATAGTGAGATAAAGGCTTGAATATTGTATAGTATCTCATCACTAATTTGACAGTTGGAATTATATTTTACAATAATTGCTCTAGATCTTCATCACATCACCTCATACACGTCACAATCAGATCACCTCTGTGAAATTCACATTCACTGTCTGCTAGCCTGCTTCTTGTTATCTTGCTTCTTGCTAGACCGCTTCTAATTTGCCCGCTTCTCGCTAGACCACTTTCCACTACCTTTGGCGCGGCATTTTTGCGTTGTTGAGATTGGATAAAAACTTAATCATGATAGAATGTGTTTTATATAACACACTTTTTAAAATTAAATAAAAACATGCACATTAAATTACATGTGAAAAGTTAGAAATCTTATAGTAAAGAAGAATAAAATAAAAAAGATGAAGTTTTACTAAAATGTATTTCACCCTTATAAATATATAGATATGAGGTTCCGCCCCTACGACCAATCGTATCAGTATCTCGATAGTGATAAACTCGGGGATTCAACCCTATCAATTATTTAATGAAGCTTACAATAAACAGATTATCAATTAATAATGTGAAAAATATTTATACACTATTCTTTAATCTATGTTAAGAAAATCATTTTCTTTTCTTGATGTATATGTTATCATGCATGTCAAATCAACATGAATAAAGCTGATTGATTTAATTATAGTTTTTCAAAAATATGACAGACATGACTAATGACATCCTTTCTTGAAAAGATCGCGAACATAACTAATGACAGTCTATCATAATAGATATATAAGTTATACTAAAAACATTGTGAATTTATGAAATTCCATTATTATTTTAATTTTTGGGATAAAGTGTAATCACTTAAAAGAACATTGTATTATAATTTTTTTAACATATATATATTATAATATATGTTAAAATATTAAATTAAGAAAATAAAGATATATGAACAATCATGCATGACTACGCGGTGCACTCGAGTAGAGCCAGCGCACGCACGGTCTCCGCCAATGTACACCCAAAGATGCAAACCTCTAGCTCCGTCGTGCGAGTTCTTCGGCTCAGCCCATGCGACTAATTTAAAAGCATTATTTGAAAGATATAAAATGAAAAGAATAGCCCAAGAAGTTAGACAATATATTTTTGATGATTTTATTTAAGGATGAACTATTTTTAAACCCACACTATAATAGAATAAAACCTTTTTGATTTCACCCTTCTTTATTATATGTTTTACACTCCTTAGAAGACGCGATCCTTATGTTATGTGTTGTCATGGTAAAAGTGGGGCATAAACTTTTGCTCTACTCTCTCCAGTTCTATTAACTCTTGTATTTGGCCAAACCGTACCATTTTTTCACAGGAATGACCAACGGCTGTTGTACTGTCCCCGTCCAAATACTGAAGAACTCTATGTTTAACTGCTTGTATATATAGATGAGAGAGAGAGAGAGAGAGAGAGAGAGAGAGAGAGAGAGAGAGAGATGTGCAATTATATTTGAGCTAGGTAGTCACAGTGGAGACAAAAAATCATCTCTCTCAAAATGGAGCCGATTTTGGAATGATTTTGAAACCCGGTGATGGCAAATCAGCTGAGTCCGCAGCCAATTGGTAAAACCAGAGCCCAGCATGAAGTTACTCCAAGAGATAGAGAGAGAGAGAGGGGGAGGAGGCAGTAAACAGTCTAACAGACACCGGAATCAAATATCGCTCCCTTCCAAAAAGTAAAAGAAAAAATAAAACCCTAAACAATAACATTCAGAAAAATGAATTAAAAAGATGCCATACCGCAAGCCCCAAATTGTTTGCTGCTAGCAAGTCATCCTATGAAATCAATTCTTCCTTCTTTCACGAAAAAAGAGCCGATAGGCTTTCTTCATCGTTCTGCGGCTTATTAATGCACTAAAATAAAGCCTGAAGAAACTGCGCAAGCCGTTTCAGACTTCGTAGAGCAGTCCCCCCCAGGCCGCAGCCTATAAACGCTGCACTTATGGCAACAACTCAGACCTAGGTGTTCATATTCATAGGCTCTCCCCAAAAAAAGGAAAAAAGAAAAAGACGATGAAGCTCGATCTGAAAGATCACGGCAAACAAAGATCGAGAACAGGTTCTATGATGTTTTGGATTTTGGAAATCAAGAAAACAGGGGGAATTGAAGCTGCAGTTTATCTATATCGGAGAAATCGATGTGCAATCAACTGGATTGAATTCGGTGAGATAATTAATTTGGGGAGATGAATTTTAGAAACATACCATGAATTGATCGAGTTCTTTGTGGTCGCCGGCGAGCATCTGCCCGCCGAGAACAGAGTACTTCGCGACGACGCTCTGCGATTGTGCGAGCTGAGCGTCGATCCTAGGCAGCTGATCCACCGGAGTGGCGATCCGGAGACACGCCACGTGTGCCGACAGAAGCTGCTCGTACAGCGGGTGGGCGAGTATCTCCGCCTTGCACCTCGCGCTCTGCCATGTCCCTTCCACCGCCTGCTGATGACCTCCGATCCCGGCCGATGGGGTTTCGCCGTCCCCGGCGGCGACGATCATGGAGTCGCTCGAGGCGGGGACGTCGTCTTCCCCGCGGAACGACGCGGAGGCGGTCTGGAGGTGGAGGAAGCTTCCGTCGACGAATTGGTGGGGTTGATGCCGGAGGATCGAGCTATTGAGCCACGTGGGGCCTCCGGCGAGGTGATGTCCGGCGGCCGAGGCGGGTGAATTCCCATCATCCCCGCCAGCCATGGCCGACGGATTGTCGCCGAGATGCTGGTCTCCGTACGGAAGCATGGTCAACTCCTGCTCGAGGTGATTGTGGTACGCCATGTCGAATTTTGCAGGATTTCCACAAAGATCTCTTGTTCAGAGAGGAGGGAAGCTCAAAAGCATGACGACCCGACGAAGGGAGCCAAGCAACAGTGAAGACGAGGGAGACTTTTACATTTATTTTATGGGGACTATATTATTTAATCTTTTAAATTAATTAATTATAATATAGGGGTGGTTTTGAGCAAAAAAAAACATACATAGCTCCACCTCCGCTTCAAGTCTGCAACTTACAAAAAAAGTTTCCGTTTGGCATTGCGGTAGCGGTTGTTAACTCTACCTCGCCTAAGGTTCTTTTTCACAGTCATAACCGATGACATCTTTGTTCAAATTCATCAAAGTAAAAAAATGCCGCACCAAACAGGACCTAAAGCGCCAATGGTAATTAAATTTTTAATCTTAGCTTAATTTATTATTAATTTCTGAGCACTAAATTCTCTATAAAAAATTTTAGTAGATTCATGGGACTCTATAAAAGATTTATATCGCCCACATCTATTTTGAACAATATTAAAGGCACACATGTTTTGGCTATGTGCACTCAAATATTATATGCACACGACTAAATTTTATTTGCAACCGAAATCTATATGTGCACAAAAAAAAACTTGTTCTTTTTTGCATCACCTTCCCTCTCACTCTGAAGGAGAGGGGTCGCCGGTGTGAGCTCAAAGGGGAGGAGTCATCGCAGTTAGGAAAGAGAGGCGCAGGCTCGTCGGCAAGATGAACTCTGGAGCAGGAGAGGGGTCGTCGGCCTGAGTAAATGAGGTCGTCAGCTTCGTCGTGCGAGCTGAGATGAACAAATCGCTGACTGCGCATAAAGCTTTTTGACTTACGAAAAAGTGTCAAAATAATATGATTTTAGCTAACTTTGTGGGTGCATATAGCCAAAACATGTGTGCCCTTAACATTGCTCTCTATTTAATATCAAGAACAATTAGAGCTTGTTTGACGGGGCATAACGCGCGCGGACTGTCCCACATGGACGCTACCGCCGCTCGTTTAGCGGGGCCGCGATCGTGCGGCGGGATTCGCTCCACCCCACAATTTTTCGTGCCGCCCCACTACTAAGATAAATTTTGGTTATAACATTAGAGTATTACTGTGTATCTAGGAGTAGTCAATGCAGGCAAAATCCTCTACAAAACAGTTAGTTTATACGAATGAGAAGCTTTTGATTTTTTTTTAACAAACTAATTCAATTATATAACTTAGCAAACGTGTGAGTATTATGTGAAATAGATTAACAGGTTTAATTATTATAACAAAATAAATCATGATGAGATATATAGATTAATTACAGGTTTAATTATTATAATAAAATAAACAATAATACGACATTTTCAACATGATATATGATGATGAATTACTAAAATATGTTTTGCCCGTTAAAAAGGAAAAATCACGTGAACTTTTATAAGTGCAAAAAAAAAACATTTATAAGAACTTTAGTTTATAATTGACGGGTTCTCCAAAATCTTACCTGAGTCGGGGGTTTACAGAAATCATAACCTCTATCGGATCGTCCAAATGTACCGGCTTGATTGCACGCAAAGTTTCGTCTGGAGCGGCTCCGCCTCCCCTCTAGTTTGAAAGTTGAATTTGCTTCCACTGATTCCGCACGTCACCATCTAATCAAAGGAGGCCTAAAAATTGGTTGAATTATAATAAAATTGCATGTCATTCAATGAAAATCTCCATTAGATCGTCGTAATGCATTAGGAAGTCAGTAAAAAATAGAAGGCGTAAAGATCAGCGTTTTAAGAACCGGACCGGACCGGCCGGTTCGACCGGTCGGACCGCCGACCGGTCACCCGGGCGGTCCGGTCAAGCCACTAAAACCGGCCCCGCTCAGAACAAGGTAAAACCCGGAAAATCGGCCGGTTGAACCGCCCAACCGTAAACCGCACCGATTTTCCTAAACCGGGCGGGTCATGGCGCCCAAAATTTAATACCGAAAATGGGGGGGGGGGGGGGGGGGGGCAGGTTTTGAACTCATACCACTTCGAAATCAAGCAAGGAAAAAAAATCACTCACTCATTTGGTCATTGATGAATGCTTTTAAAATATATTATATACATATATATTATTACATATTTATAAAAAATAATCTATATAATAAAAACACATGTATATTAATGTATAATTGACAGTCAAGCCAGACGTGTGACTGTCATATTTATCAAATATTATCTCATTCTTTATTATTTAATTAGTACATATTTTTTCAAATAGTTATAAATTTGTTAAAAATTGCATAAAAAGTGATCAAATATGACGAATCCTCTCATTTTTATTTCTTTTTCAATTATATTTTTGCGTATAAAATAAAAATTACGTTATTATATATTTATTTCATGGCCGGCGAGACTCGCGCGTACATTTTAAAATACGTGTTATGCTTATTTCCCTTATTCCGATATATATTATATATATAACGGTTCAACCCCGGTTGAACCGGTTGGACCGGTTCAACATTGAACCTCCCCCTCTGCCAGTTCGATGTGCGGTCCGGTTTTCAAAACCTTGATAAAGATGAGGTTTCTTTGAACTACCTGTGAGCAGCTGGTAAACCTGAATTGATAAATAAAACCTGCATATAGACGGAACAGGAAGTTGTGCACAGATTTCCCACGCGCCTGCACGAAAGTATACTCGCCTCTTGTTTTCATGGATTTTGTTAACAAGATATTAAATTTATTGATTCAAGCTCTCTCTCCTCCATCCGAAACAAAACGATGTCATTCGCCAGTATAAATTTGGTCTCGGGGCAATTACCATCAAGTTTCCACAGAAAATTATAAAAGGGCTCCAAGACTCTCATTTAAAGTTAAGCAGCTCCACAGACTAGAGAGAGATCTGAGGTTTTCTGAAGAGAACGTGGGACTTGGATTGTTTCTCAGCTCGGAATTCGCTCCCCTCCCTCTCTAGTGCGGAGGCATCTCATGACTTCCAAGGCGCAACATTCTTCTACACAGGAGCGATCTCATCAAGGCTCCGACTCAACATGAGCGCTTCCGTCAAGACTCCGAGAACTTGGCGATTTTCACCACCGGAGCGCTCTCATCTAGACTTCAAGGACATAGTTTCTTTTCCATTATTTTCATACTTTGTACGAAGAGGTGACATGTTACTCTACAAATTAAGAATTATCTTAATTCTTGTAAACTTCAACGAGATAGTGGATTTTGGCACGGCACAATCACGTGGTTTTTCACCATTTCCGGGTTTTTCACGTCAAGAAAAGTCATTTTTCATTTACTATTGTTTCTCTTTGACTCTTTGCACGTTCGGTCCAATTCCGAACTAAGATGGTCCGATTCTCCGGACAAAAAAAATCCAGGTAACCCGCAACTATAATGTGATTTGTATTATTTAAGATAAATCATGATAAGGTATATAGATTTAACATTTATTAATCGTATAAGTGTATTACAAAATAAATAATAATGAGATATTTGAAACATTATATATTTATATATGCTTGTTCAAATTTTCTATTATAAAAAAATTTTGTCTGCATGAGAAAAATTAGGCTGTGTCCAATGAGTCCCCCGTATTTTTGGCCGTGTTCAATAAATTGTTCAAAAATTTTGGGCACTTGAACTGTTTAAGGTTCTCAGGTGGTCAGTTGAAGAACTAGGATTTAAATCAGATTCGGGCACCATAACAATAATATTAATTTATGATAACTTTTAATTCAAAATTTAGAGGAAATATTGCAAATGACATCAAGGCGAATGACTTTTAATTCAAAATTCATCAAAGCGAACATCAAAAATATATGTATCTAGTTGTCCCTCTAATAACTGCAAGTCCAATTGAGAAAAATCACTTGGGTAATATTCTTCAAGGCGAATCAACTTATTTTTATCAAAAGAAATAAAATTGTCGCTTGGATCAAGACTTGAAACGCAGAGAAGTAATTCGGTATTTATTTCATTAAACCGATCATTTAACTCGTTTAACATCCAATCAATCACGGTATTAAAGATCTCAACCCGGAAATGATGATAATTTGTAATATCTTTCGCATTACGTCTTGATCTTCTTCTCCCGCTGATAAATAAACAACATAGATCCTTTCTTACCCCATTGCATTTGTTATTAATTGATACGATTCAAAAATAACATCTATGGTGAATCTTCTTGCAGTTAGATCAAACTGATTCTCGATATTTTTGTGTTCCATTGGATAACATCTCCGACCACTTCAATATCACATAATTTATTGAAATTGAAGCATGTGAAAATGGAGATTGGCAAGACCAGAGTTGGGTTGTTTATAATATAAAATTGACCTTCACATAGGTTTTCACTGGATAAATTACACTGTTAAATAAGTAAAAGAGTGCAATTATGGTTTATCCAAGAAATCTTGGGCACTGCAATTTGGGCCTCAAAGTGAACAAACAGCTATTTCACTAGTTGAAGCTTCATGTTTTATGCATCAAAACAATCACCATATATACAAGAAATCCTAGTATGAAATTCCGTTTGACATTTAAAGATTTTCCCCAAGGCAATTTCACTGACCCAATTCCAATGAGATAATGACTCATTACATAAGCATGCCAATCAAAATGCAATTTAACCAGATGTCTTAATAAGCACCATTTCATGTGAACCTTTGGCAGGTCATATTTGGTTATTTCAGTATTCCTCAATGCGCCTAAAATAACTAACATAAAATTAAGTCCCAAGTTTAACAGGCTAAAAACTGAGCTCATATTGTCTTTTAAGATAAGTTTTTGATATCATGTCAACAAATGCTTGTTAATAGCACTAACGTGGATGATGAAAAGGAAAGAAAATAATAGCTTTCAACGTGAGAAGAAGAAGAAGAAGTTACCAGCGGGAGAAGAAGTAGAAGAAGTTACCAGCGGGAGCAGCGGTGGGCTAGGGCACTCGATCAGCGGGAGCAACGGCGGGCTAGGGCATGCGATCAGCGGCGGGCTATGCAGCAGCGGGAGCAGCGGCGGGCTAGGGCACGCGATCAGCGGGAGCAGCGGCGGGCTAGGGCTAGCGCAAAAATGAGAGCGAGATGCAGTGATTTGTTCTCCCCCGGTGAAAATCGCGGAAAATCACACCCGGGCACGTGCCCGGGTGTGTCCGAACCTGGGTCCGCTCCTGAGGTGGTGGCGGTCATGAACATGAAAGTTAAACTGTCATTCGTTAACACCCACCTAAAAAACTTCATCCACTTGTATGTCCAAAAGGATGATGTTTGTTAGGTAATTCTTAACGAATGACGGTTATTTAACTCCTTGGTCATGAGGTCAAGTATGAAGTTCCTTAGGTGAGGTCAAGGCTATGCACATATCAAAAATATAAACATAGCTTATCTAAAAATATATTTTTAGCTTCCATATTAATATTTTTGGATGAAAATTAATTATAAAATCTTAATTAAAATTTTTTTACAAATGTTTTAAGACTCATTTTATGTATTAAAAATGATTTAAAAATTAACATTCGATTGGACCGGTAAAATCCGATCGGATCAGTGGGTTGTCAGATATGTAATCTGATGGTTGATAAGCTATGTGTATATCTTTCATACATATTTTTCTCTACCCCACTGCTAGGCGGCCTAAAAGTTGTTGTCTTGGATTGATTATTATGTCGCATGCAATAAGATTGTCTAAAATTAGGCATTTTTGTGTCTCAAGCCTGATCAGAACTGGGATTGATGGGCACCAAATTTATTTATATAGAATTTGGGTTGCGTCTAACAAAATTTTTCATAACAAGGAGTCTTCGTAATGGAGGGAGTGAGAGGTTACAAAAAACCTCCCACTATAAGAATACCCATGGAAGAGGACTAGAGACGCCAATGCCATAAGCCAGCATGGGGCCGTGGGCTACTGTTGCGTTGTAGCGCACACAGTACCACACGTCCCATGCCCACAACCGCCCCTATGTCCACCCACTACCATCCCGCGGTAGCGCACCGGCGCCAGCGCACACAACCCTATGCGCGGTGGCGCACACATGGCCTCGCACCCACTACCGCCGCCCGGTAGAGAGGGTGGTAACACACGCGCCCGTGTGTGCACCGATGCGTGCAGCGACACACACAATGCCGCCCACGCACTATTGCGTCCAAAACCACCGCGCGTCGGCATGCTCCCCACTGCACGCACGGCAATGCGTGCATAGTCGCGCGCCCACTAACGCGACAGCTACCGCACGTAACGCTCAGAGTAAGCACCTTTGCATCAACTATGCACTCAGAACGCGTCCAAGCACACTCTATAACTTTCTCTCATTACCCCTTGCGTCCGCAAAGATTGTAGGACAATTCACAGTTTGCGGTTTGCATTTTGAGGATCTCCGATCCTTCCTCTTTGAAACTCTCCTTCAAAGGCAACTCGAAGTTCTCACTTCGCATTCCGTTAAGGCTCTATTTGTTTAGGCGTTTCGGAGTTCCGGTTTGGGCAAACGCCGCCGGAAGGCGGGTAAACAAATGAACCTCCGGCGGCGTTTGCTCCGTTTCCACCCGCCCGCCTTGAGAAACGCCTCAAAAAGCTCCGTTTGGAGCAGTCACCTCCCCCCTCCGTTTCGAACACTCCGTTTCCACCCGCCGGATCGATCCGCCACCGCCGAAACAAATGAAGCCTAAGGGTCTGTTTGGGACAGCTCTGGCGGCTGGAGAAGCTCTTTTCCAGCCGCCAGAGCAGGTAGTGGATCTGTTTGGGACAGCTCCCTAGTAAAATCACTTTTCAAAAAACAGCTCTGGGAGCTATTTTTAGGAAGCCGTCCACCCCCTGCGTTTCATTTTCCCGAAAAACCGCGTCTGTGCATTCGCGATCCATCTCTTCCCGTTCTTCCCGATCCCGATCCCGCGGCGACGACTCCCGATCCCGATCTCTCTTCGCAGACGCCGCCGCGGCGACTCCCCGATCCCGCCGCGACTCACGATCCCGCGGCGACTCATCCCCAGTCGAGCGCAGTAAGGAACATATACCGCGTTTCGGAGGAGAAGCGCTAGGGCAGGTATCACTTCCGCTGTTTCTCCGTCGCCGCGAGCGCGAATCGATCCCGCCCCATCTACTCTGGCGCAGGGTTGTTTTTCTCCGGCTGTGTGATCTTCTTATCCGACGGCCCAGGGCTCGTCTTCTCCGGTGCCGGGCTTGGCTTCTCCAGCACAGGTACTCTTCTTTGTAGCCTTCTTCTTGCATTGTGCAGAACTCCCCCCACCCGTTTTGTTGCCAGATATCTCACCTCTCCCTCTCCCCCACCCGTTTTGTGCAGAACTCCAGATCTCCTTCATGTTCTTTGTGTGCCCCTGTTCTGCAGCACTCAACACCAGCAGGTATACCTTCCCCTCCCCTTCAGATTTTTTTGGTGATTTTGATGGATTGTTTGAAAATCGATTGTGTGAATGATAATGCGCAGTGTGTGTGTGTGTGTGTGTGTGTGTGTGTGTGTGTATTTGTACAGCAAGGAAGTGGAATTTGTGTGTGTGTTTGTGCATGTATGCAATGTGTGTGTGTATTGGTACAACAAGGATGTAGAATTTGTGTTTATGTGCTGCGTGTGTGCTGTAAAGTGTTTGTAATGTGTGTTTTGTGTGTATTAAGTGTGTTTTGAGTGTACTGTGTATGTGTTGTGTTGTGTGTGTATGTGTTGTGTGTATGTGTTGTGTGTGTGTGTCTGTGTATGTAATGTGTGTATGTGCTGTGTGTATGTGTTGCGTGTGTATGTTCACTTATGTGTGTATGTTCACTTGTGTGTGTTTTGAGTGTATTATGAGTGTGTATGTGTTTGTGTTGTATGTGTTTGTATGTGTTTGTGTTTGTGTGTGTTTGTATGTATGTGTGTGTGTATATGAGTGTGTGTGGTGTTTTTTTGGCGGCTTTGGGTATGTGTGTTGTATGTGTTTGTGTTTGGGTTTGGGTATGTGTGTATATGAGTTTGTATATGTATGTGTTTGTGAGTGTATTATGAGTGTGTATGTGTTTGTGTTGTATGTGTTTGTATGTGTTTGTGTTTGTGTGTGTTTGTATGTATGTGTGTGTGTATATGAGTGTGTGTGGTGTTTTTTTTGGCGGCTTTGGGTATGTGTGTTGTATGTGTTTGTGTTTGGGTTTGGGTATGTGTGTATATGAGTTTGTATATGTATGTGTTTGTGTGTGTATTATGAGTGTGTATGTGTTTGTGTTGTATGTGTTTGTATGTGTTTGTGTTTGTGTGTGTTTGTATGTATGTGTGTGTGTATATGAGTGTGTGTGGTGTTTTTTTTGGCGGCTTTGGGTATGTGTGTTGTATGTGTTTGTGTTTGGGTTTGGGTATGTGTGTATATGAGTTTGTATATGTATGTGTTTGTGTGTGTATTATGAGTGTGTATGTGTTTGTGTTGTATGTGTTTGTATGTGTGTGTTTGTGTGTGTTTGTATGTATGTGTGTGTGTATATGAGTGTGTGTGGTGTTTTTTTGTCGGGTTTGGGTATGTGTGTTGTATGTGTTTGTGTTTGGGTTTAGGGTATGTGTGTATATGAGTTTGTATATGTATGTGTTTGTGTGTGTATTATGAGTGTGTATGTGTTTGTGTTGTATGTGTTTGTATGTGTATTATGAGTGTGTATGTGTTTGTGTTGTTTGGTTGTGTGTGTGTGTTTGTGTTTTTTTTTTTGATTAGTAGTTCTTACTTTAATTTGATTAGTTTATAGTACAATGGTAAAACCAAAGGAAGGCGGAATCGTAGCGAGTTGGGAGTCAGGTGAAGTGACTTTATTTTGTGATCTCTGCATCAAAGAGATTGGTTTGGGGAATCGGCCAACCACCCACTTCAGCAAAGAAGGGTGGAAAAATCTGATTACAGGGTTTAAAGAACGCACGGGGAAAAGCTACGATCGAATGCAGATGAAAAATAAATGGGATCATCTGAAAAAGGATTGAAAGTTATGGAAGGAACTAAAACATGGTGAGACTGGTTTAGGCTGGGATCCAGAGAAGAGAACTATTGCTGCCTCAGAGGAATGGTGGGCAGAGAAGATTAAGGTCCGATCAAATTCAAGTTTCATTTCAGTAAATGAGTTCATATTTTTCCATATTTTAACATTGATACATTGATTGCAACAGGTTGTTCCAGCGGCGAAAAAATTTCGGTGTGGAGGTATTGCACCGGAGTTGGAGGAGAAATTGAATACTATGTTCAGCCAGGTAGTCGCAACTGGAGAAGACTCTTGGGCTCCTTCAATTGGGAGTTTGCCACCTGATGTGGGGAGGATACAGTTGGACGACGATGATGTGGCAGATAACATGGAGAACAATCAAGGTGGACCTGAAGAGTACGGGGGAGCTACAACACCTCCTGGGAATGCGTCCTCTTCGGCAAGTAAAAAAAGGAAGATAGGGAGGAATAAAGGAGTGGCATTTTCTCTGATGTCAGATTTACATCAATCCACTCTAGCATTGAAGCCGCCGCCAGTTGTCACGGTCAAAGAGGTTGTGGAGTTGATTTCCAGCAGCCCAGAGCTACGGGCAAACCTGGATCTATATTACTTTGCTCTCGAGCACATCAGAGACAAGACCACTAGGGAGATCTTCATGAGTATCCCAGAAGATATGAGGGTTTGGTGGATTATGAAGGCGTACGAGAAGAGGGCTCAGTGATACGAGTTTACCTTTGGGCTTTTGTGTGTTGCATGTCAAACACTATAATGTTTATGTTTAATTTTCAATGTCGTTTATCTATTTTGAGTACTACTAGCGCAATTCTGTAATAGTTTTTTTGTTATCATCTTCGCATATATAAAATGTTTATGTTTTATTATGCTTCGAATGCAGGAATTAATAATGGAAGCACATGACTCCTCCTCTGAAGATTCTGGTGATTCAACCAGTCTTTCGCCAGAGCGGAGACAGTATATAGAATACTGCAGTGTAGTTATGTCATCGATCGAGAGGATGAATTATCATGTTCGAGATACCCGTCCATGCACGACATCTACCCAAACTGGTTCGAAATGGATCAAAGAGTTACTAGAAGGACATCCAGATAGAATACATGACGCATTTAGGATGTCTAAACGAATTTTCATAGATTTACTCCATAAACTAGAAGTAGATGCTGAACTTCAAGGATCACAGCGGATGTCTTCAAGAGAAATCCTAGGGATTACATTGTATATCTTAGCACAAGGAGGTTCCGTTAGATTGACGAAAGAACGGTTCCAGCACTCGACCGAAACAATAAGTAGATATTTTTCAAAAGGGCTTAGATCTCTACTGTTACTGTCTATTGATGCTATAAAGCCTACTGACTGTCAATTCAGAGAGATTCCGGGTGAGATAAGGTATGATCCTCGTTACATGCCATTTTTCAAGGATTGCGTTGGTGCGATTGACGGTACACATGTTGATGCGAGGATACCCGTAGAAGATCAAGTACGGTACATAGGACGTCATGGCACGACGACCCAAAATGTCATGGCAGTCTGTGATTTTAACATGTGCTTTACATTTGCTCTCGCTGGATGGGAAGGATCTGCTCATGACAGTCGCATCTTTGCACGGGCATTGTCCGACGATAGATTGCACTTTCCGCATCCCCCACAAGGTATCATAATCAATATGTTTGCATTCATTCTAATTGTTTGTATTTCATATTGTTTACCTGCTTAACAAACCAAATAAATGCAGGTAAATATTATTTAGTGGATGCCGGTTACCCGTTAAAAAAGGGTTATCTGAAGCCGTATCCAGAAACAAGATATCACTTGGCTGACTTTGCCCGTGGGAGTCGGCCAGTAGAAGGAAGGCAAGAACATTTCAATAAGGCGCATTCATCTCTTCGCAGTGTGATCGAGCGAACGTTTGGAGTGTGGAAAAAGAAGTGGCACATTTTGAGCAAAATGCCACAGTACAACTTCAAAAAACAACGTTCCATTGCGCTAGCGACAATGACACTACATAACTTCATTCGGAGACATCCTTCTCGCTGGGACCCTGAGTTTAATGCTTGTGATGCTGATGAGTCTTCTTTCGTTCCCTTAGAGGCTGAGGAACCTGCGACAGATGATGAAATTGAAAGCGATATGCGTGATGCTGATGGAGAACAACATATGTCTACAGTACGAGATCACATTGCCGAAGAGATATACAGCGCGCGCAGGTAAAAATTCGATCCAACGCTTACTAAAAATTGAAAGGTTTAAAAATATCAAAAGTTTGATTCATATCAATTTATTTTTGAACAGGTGATCGAAATGATTGAAAAAAAGGAGTCGCCGGATGTTGCAAGATCTTTTTTTTCCTATTTGCTATAACTATGTAAAAGACGCATGTTATCAGTTGTTTCTAAATATTTATGTATTTTCGTTTTTTAAAGAACAGCTTCCAAAAGCTGTTTCTCCAAACAGAAAAAAAGAGAAAATCGCTCTTCAAAGCGCACTTCTGCACATAACACCCAAACACTCTGCAGCTTTTCAAAACTGCTCCCCAGAAATCTATTTCAAAACAGCTCTATCCGGACAGCAGCTTTTCAATCCGCCAGAGCTGTCCCAAACAGAGCCTAAATCTTGCTGTAATGAGCGGTGGTCTATCGCTCTCCACTCTCGAGTACTCTAAAACTTGTAGGACTCAAAAATTTAGGGCAATTTGATCGGCGATGTACCGTCCACATGATTTTTATCATTTTCAGATTTTTCACGTCAAAAAAAGGTGATTGTTAACCAGAACTGTCATTAGTTAACCACACCCCAAAATTTAAAAAAACTCCCATCTTTCTTTGATTAACCGCAACCCGACGCCTCTTCCTCTTTCCTTCCACTGAAGCCGCCCGTCACCTTCCTCTGGCCCAAGCAGCCCTAGTTAGAACACCAATGGTAGCAAAACCCCGAAAATAAAAAAATCACAGGTGCCGCCATCTCCAACCATTACGAGCTTGAAGGTAGGATAATCCACCTGCGAACTAGGCACAGACTGCAGAGACCGTTATACAGGAAAATCACCGGTGTCCTAGTTATACAGGAAAACACAAAAAAAAGATTAAATTATATAATAAAAAAAATGTATGTCCACGTAATAACTGTTGAAATTGTTAAAGTGAGAAGTTGGGAAAGTCGGGCGGACAGGTTGGAGAGTCCGCACAGACCGCAGAGACCGCGCGAACTAGGTCAATAGCCTTGGCGCTTATACTAGTCGGACAACCGGTTTTCGGCTGTGGTTCTTCTCTGGCGATCTGAACCGGCAAGCACTCTGATGGTGTAACCGGGCGGATAGGATTGTTATCTGCGGGTTAGTGGTGAACTTCTTTGGAGGTCGCCGAGTTCGGCAGGTTCTCGATTCGCAAGACGAGAGCCGGATATTGCGGACTAGGGTGGCTTGCCGCCTAGTCACATTTGCTTTCTCGGGAGAGGAAGATCAGAGTTCGTTGGGTTGTGTTGCAAACTCACTTGGAGCTCGCCAGTGTCCGGCACGGATCAGTGCTTGCGATCTGGATGTTGGATCGTAGAGAAAGCACAGTGCGCGGACAAGTTTTCTTGGAGGTCGCGCGGACTGATAGAGCAGTCTGCATGGTGGCAAACTGGAGTTGTTCAGTAGGGCGCGATCTCGGTCTCAGGTGGCGCGGTTAAGATTGGTAACCGCGGATTTTCATTGGACATGGTCTTATGGGGACTAAGTCAAGTTAATTGCCTAGTTCACCGAGCTTGCCTTGGTGAGGACTGGTCGGTGTTCGCCGAGTTCGCCTAGAGCGGACTGCTCGTGTATTCTCTGAGTTCGGTAATATTTGATGGACGGATTGTCCAAGTCACGGGCTGCGAATACACAGACTTGTAGCAGTGTCCGCGGAGTTAGACGGACTGGTCGTCTATCTGGCAGTGGTTGTTTAGCGCGACCCGGCGAACTAGTTTGGTGTCCGATCTGTACGGATACAAGGTGTTAGTCGACGGGTCTGATGGGCAGTTATCCTATATGTGTAGGTTGTGACGGCACTCCTCACATCTATAAATAGGACCCCTCGGCTTGTCACAAATAAGCAATGAATAGTAAGAACGAACTCGTGCTTGATTTTGCGGTTACGGTTTTCTAACCGCTGCGACTAAGGAAGTTGGTTCTGTGCAGGTTGTGCGGCTAACACCAAGCGGCTAGGCGACTAGCGAGAACATTGGTGTGGAACAGCTCGCGGAAACAATCAGCGGTTAGCAGCAATTCGCGGTTTTTGCAGCTTGGTCTCTTCCTCGGAGTTTCGGATAAGCAGAGTAGTTCGTCTGGTCAATCATCGGGTTCTGTTCTTGGCTCAGCAGTTGCAATAACATCAATCTGCGCGGTTAGACGCGGTTAGGCGGCTTTGGCGGTCTCGACGGACTCAGCTGGCGAGTAAGCGGCTTGTGCGGTTACTGGAATTAGTCCGCGCAGTTAACTTCTTATTGTTGTTTTTTATTCCCAGATTTACATTGTAAAATCATGACTTGCAATGTATGTCTCACCCTGTAATAGAAGTTAATTTCAATCGGAATCTCTTGTGCTACTATTGATGCTGTCTTTTACTTGGCTTCGGTTGTGGTTAAGTGTTCTGGCGATCTCGTTAGCTCCCGCTTCAGAAATTTTTACACTAACTCTCTCGTTCTTATATCTCAAAAAACCTTTGCTTTACCTCAAATTTCTGATCTTCGTCTCTGCTTCTCGTCTTCTAGCCATAAGCGGATCTCTAGGGCTCCAAGCCCGACATCGAGCTCCTAAATTACTTCATTCCAAACGTACGAGATGCGTGGTGATACCGGTGAGGAAGAAGGAAAGAGGCGGGTAAGCCAGAAATTGTGTTGCGGCAAGCTAGGAATCTGGTTGCGGATAACATTTCGGGTTGCGGTTAACGTTGCGGTGCGACAAACCAAATACGGGTTGCGGTTAACAATCGTCTAAAAAAAGTCTTCTTGTCAGCCGTCCAACTTTTCTGTGACTGTTCGCTCACTCGACCCGCTCTCGAGCTAATAGGGTTCGCTTCGGCCGGACAACAAGCACTTTGAGTGACCCCCAACAGAAATAGATTCAAATCTTTAAAGTGGGTTTGAAATTAAGACATACACTTTCGTGTCGTGATTCATGTTCATCAATTGCCATAGAAAATAGTGGTTATGAATAATTTTCATCTCCCCTAAGAAATAATCTCGCTTCTGTGAGAGGTGTTAAAGAGATTATCAAAAGCTTTCTTTAATATAGTTGTTGCGGTTCGCTCGAGGCTCTTGATAGATCGGATCTGCTGAACCGTCTTAGTTCGTTGAGCGGACGAGCGCGCAAATAGTTAGTGTATCACAGAGTTGCGAGAATGAGATTTTATGACGTGAAAAACCCTCAATCGGGATGAAAAACAACGCGGTTGATTCATTGTGGACCTAACTTCCACTATCCAAAGTTTATTACAAAGGTTTTTTAGGGGAAGGTGAGTGCGAAAGTCAGCTGCTCGTCACACTTGACAAGATGAGAGAGAACGCAGAGCCTGACAAGGCTTAAAACTTTACCAGTGTTCTTGCTCCTTCGCGCAGAGGGGGCGAGCGAACTCACGGGGCTTGACGGAGTCGGCATGGTGATGATGAGATAGCTTGTCGCTTACTTTAACGCTTCACAGTCGGCCGGAGACGGTGAGCGATCGCTGAGTGACAGCCACTCTCCAGGTGCTTGACAGGGCTCGGGACAACTTTGTTCGTCTTGGAAAATCTTAGCGGAGTTCTTGGGTGGAGATCCCGTGGAGAGGAAAAAGGAGGGGGAGAGAGAGGGACATGAAGTAGAGAGAGAAAGTTCAAAGTCCAGAAAAAAGATCCAAATGAAGCAAAGTATGGGCTATTTATAGACTTTTAAAAGGGCGGTTCGGTAATTTTGCCCAATAACTACCGGACGAACCAATCGGAACACCGTGATTTGAACATGTGGATCGCCATTTATAGGAAAATGACAACTCTGCCCATAGACCGAAAAAGGCCCGCCCAAGAAAACAAGCGGCCCGAGCCCAGTGGCCAAGGCGGCAGCCACCCCAACCCTCCATATCGAGCGGTTGGGAGGGGATGGCGGGCCCTGCCGAGGCCGGCCAAGGGGTGGTTGACCCACTTCAAAGTCGGCCACGGCCAAGGCCGCTCGACGGTCGTCCCTCGCGGGGCCGAGGCCGCCCGTGCTCTAGCGGACGAGGGGCGGTAGGCCCTCGCAGGGCCGGTCGTGTCCGAGGCCACCCGCGACTGGGTGGCCAAAGGGTCAACCGGCCCTCGCGGGACCGGCCATAGCGTAGTTCGTCCAAGGGGCAGTCGGCCCTCGCAGGGTCGACCGTGGCCGAGGCCGCCCTTGGCCGGACGGCTAAAAGGGCGATCGGCCATTGCGGGGCCGGGCGCCGCTGAGGCCGCTCGTAATCGAGCCGCCAAAGGGGAGGTCGTCCCTTGCGGGGCAGGTCGCTGCTAAAGTCGCCCGCGACCCGGAGGCCAAACGGGCGGCCTACACTTGCGGGGCCGGCCGCAACAATGGCCCCTGCGATCGCCCTTTTGCTCGACAGCTCCTGATCAACCTCCTTCTCCTCTCTTGATCAACCCGCTCTGTTGATCAAGCTTCTCTCCTCTATCCCCGCAACCCTCTTTGACAAGCCGCTTGCTCCACTCTCGAGCACTCAGAGGCTTCCTTCCTTCCCTCCTCTCCTCCTCTCCTAGCTTGTGAGACCGAACACCCCCTCCGTGTTAGCTGGCTGGTGCCCCGCGACGTTTCCGCGCATCAACAGTTAACACGCGGCCTTAAGATCCGGTCAGACTGTGAACAGCGACAGTTAGCCATGTCAGATCAATCAGCCGAGAACTTTGCTACAAGTCCCAGTGAAGATCCTCTCTGGGAAGCCTTTGAGCAGTCGCGCCGTGAGAATGCTCAACAGTTCCAAGCAATCAACCAAGTCCTTGCTGCAATCACGCAGCGGTTAGACTCTCATCCAGCAGCTGCTCCAATCAATCTAACACCAACATCGGAGCATAAGCAAGCTTATTCTCAAGCTTGTCCGCCGTTCTATCCGCCTTACACCCCAACCTTCCCACAAGGTCCTGCTGCTCCTTTGCGAACTCAAGATGAAGAGTTTGCCGCTCGCCAAAACTTCTTCCGGCAAGCAGCCCGGGGAAGTCCTGCTAGATTTCTTAACTTTCAAGGAAGTCATCCTTGCCCCCCAGCTCCTGCCTCTGCTCCTCCTTCAGCAACCTTTCCTTTCTACCCCCCTGCTTCTTTTGCAGCTGCAGCCTATGCTCCCTTTAATCCCTATGTTGTGGGAGAGCAGGAAGAGCCATCGCCCTTTATTGAGAGTGTTCGCCTTGAACCTACTCCAGCAAACTTCAAAGAGCCTCGACTGCCAATCTATACTGGAGAGACTGATCCGGTCAAGCATCTCCAAGCCTTTGAATCAGCCGTTGTTGAAGCCAAAATTCGACTCCGACAAAATGTTTCACAAAATAGGGGCGTAGCCGACTCCTACTTGGCCTAAGCTCCGACCTCCGACCGGTCGTGAAGGATTGGAAAACTGGCCCAAAGCCGCAGCAGGGAGGTCCCACCGCTTACCCGGAAGGTCACAGAGAGCTTCCCCTCCAAAGCCAAAAGCTGGGCTTGGAGTTCTTCAGAAGACCGTGCTAATGAATCCTCTTGAGAGTCTGAAAAAGGGTCCCTCCTGAAGAACCCCTACGGGCTTATTTATAGATTTCAGAATCTGAACTGGCAATAACAAAACTGCTCTGATCTGAAATTACCGGGATACCCTTGGCTGGGTCTGCCAATAGCCAAACTCCGCTGTTCTGAGGAGCTATACGCAGTCCACCAAGGGTAAGAGGGTAAAAGATACCCGGGGTAGAAGAGTAAAAAAACCCTGCTTTGATAGGAAAAATAAGAAAGCCTTTTCTCCTCCTGGCGAGAGGAAAGTTACCTGCCGGCGAGAAGGACCCACCGCCCGTCTCGCCGGAGTCTCTCGCCCTTGGGGGTCCTCTCGCCTATGGGGGCCCTCTCGCCTCTAGGGGCCCTCTCGCCTCTAGGGGGGTATTTTGCTCTTTGGGGAGCCCATCGTCTCGCCGCCTGCGAGTGGGCCCTCCCGGTCCCCTTGGCCTATCTCGATCTGTTTGCTTTTTGAGGGCTCTTTGCGAGCCCGAGGTTGTACACAATCCCCGCTCTTTTTGAGATTACTGTAAGCTCAAAAAGAATGTTCAACCGAGACTCGTTATTCAAGGTGCATTAAAAAACGTATTTATGAGGAATCTTCTGAAGCCCCCAACCGGGGTCTATAAATATATGACTCCTGCCCTGCACTCCTGATGCCCCGCTCTGCATATTCTTCTTCTTCCCTGTCCTCGAGTTTCACAGAATGACGCACAGTCAAAGTTTTCGCGAACGTCTCGCCCTGGTGCGAGAGCAACATAAGGCCAACGTGGCTTCTTTCACCTCTTCTCTGGTTCGTCCCCTCGCCCCGTCGTCTCGCTCGAAAAAGACGAAGGCTGGGGGCCCTTCACTTACAGCAGTAGATTCGTCTCGCGTCTCTTTGGAACCTGTCCCTACTCCTCGTGCGCCCTCCACGGAAAAAGAGGTGGGTACTCGCGATTACTACTGTTATTTCCGCGACCGGGTGCTCTTTTGTTGACTAATGCTTTTTTAGGGGGCTCTTGTGGTTCCGCCGTCCCCGAAGAGCCCGCGAGATGGTTCTTCTGTCCGTTGCGAGGAGCTTGATTTGCTACCCTCATCTACTCCTCCAACTACTCCCAGCGAGAGGAGGGACGACCCCTCCCCGGCTGCCGATACCTCTCGCCATCCTGGTAAGGGACCCTCCCTCGCCCTTTTGAATCCCCTTCGCTACTCTCACTCTCTCCTGCGAGTGCCTCTTCCACCCTACCCCTGCACTCCTTGCGCAGATTCTCGAGCCAACTCTCCTACTGGGGAGCAGCCAAAGAAACTCTCCATCTCGCCTCCTCTTGCAGACGGGATTGAAGACCATCTGGGCGATCCCTCAGATCCAGTGGAAATGAAGCGGAAGACGGCTGAGCTCTTCCGGAAGCACGCGCGCCTCATTCACTCCTTGACTTTAGACAAACAGGCCGCAGAGAAGCGCATCGAGTCGCTGGAGGGCGAGTGCGCTCGTCTATCTTCTAGAGCCAATGCCGAGCTAGATGTCGACGGCACCGACCCCGAGGCCATCATTAATGAGACCGATATGCAGCTCCGTCTCGCGCGCCGTGGTCTTGAATCCATCCGCTCCTTCCACTCGCGGAGTAGACCTCCTCGCGGTGGAGCTCGCGGTGGCCGCTGGGAATGGCGCCCGTACTGAAGAACGTTTGCCTCGCTATTCTTCTTTTTCTTCTTCTCGCAAAAGTTTGTAATAATGATAGTCTCGCCAAAGTATGCCGGGAGCTTGGCCTCCTGCGGGATGATGTGTGATCGCCTATATGTATTTTTTAAGGCTTAATTTTCTCTCTTTTTTAATCCTCTATTTTAATTCATGCTAGATATTTATTTATAATTTTTGTTGACTGTGACGGGTCGCGTCGTTCGAGGTATAGGAGAGAGAAAAAACGCCGACTCTTCCTCTCCCCCTTATTTTCCCGCCCTTTTAATCATTGGCCATGCATTAGTTATAAATATGCCTAGTCCGGGATTAGATACCGCACTTTCCGCCTTCGCCGTTAGCCAAGTCTTGACTCTCTGACCTCTCCGTCTCGCCGGCCCATTCTCGCCTAATTCCTCCTTCGTCTCGCCTAGGATCAATTCGCCAAAGAAGATGGGTAAGAAGAAAGTGGAGGAGGGCGAGGGGCGCAGCCGCTGCGGGAAGAGGTTTACTGACCATGACTTCCCGCTTGGCAGGCTCCCTCGGGAAGACCATGATAAGTTTGCCCGCGAGTATCTGGGGGAGGGGATCGAGTCGCGTCCCCCCAAGGTCGGCGAGTGCATCAACACATACTACCCTGGGGAACTCGCCTTCCCCGTCTCGCACTTCGAGGCGGGGTTGCGACTGCCCCTCTGGCCTGAGGTGAAGCAGGTCTTCAAGTACTTTGGTGTTGTCCCGGCATAGTTCAATCCCAACGCCATCTCGGTGTTGATTGCGTTTGCCTGCTACATGCGCCGAGAGCGCATCGAGTTCAGCTTGACGGCCTTCCGCAAGCTTTTCATCTACCACGCCAATGCCGATGGCGTCTCGTATTTCACTGGGCAGGGGCTCAAGGTATGCGAGACGCCTAACAAGAATCATCACTGGCTCACCCGATTTGTCTTCATCCGGGGAGACCGGGCTGACTTCGGCGGCGTCCCTCTCGCGCCGGTCTCTCCGCCAGAGAGCTTCTACGCCACCCCCCAAGTCAGCGGGCCAGAGAAACTGCTGTGCGAGTACCTTGCTGGCAAGAACTTCGAGGTCAACTTCTTGCGGCGAGGCCTCGACTCGCTTCTCCCAGTGCTCCCGGGCGAGGGTATTCTTCTATTCCTCTCTCTTGGCTATTTGTCGTCTCGCTTTTTTCTAACCCCCGCCCGCTCGCTTTTAGGTGAGCGAATTATCCCAACATCCCCTCCTTATAAGAGCAATATTCACCATGCCAAGGGTCTTGATCTCGCCAATGCAGCGGCAGAGGCGGCGAGAGAGTCCCTGGCGGTTATCCCGCCGAAGCGTCCCGGAGATGACACCGTCCCCTCTCGCTCCAGCCCTCCAAAAAAGAAGATGAAGAAAGCTGTAGCTATCTCCAAGGAAAGGGGGAAGGCTCCTCAAGGGAGCCCTATCTCTTTAGGGGAAACTCCACCGCCTCCCTCGCCTAATCACCAGGCCGTCTCGCCTATCCGCGAGACGGTGCTTTCTGGCCAACCTGCTGCTGCTTCCAGCCTGCCCGCCACTGCTTCCAACCCGCGAGCTGCTGCTCCTGAGCCGGTGGCTGCTACCTCTTCTCGCGAGGGCGACTCCTCTAGTCGTCCCGCCCCCGCCTCTCACATGAATTATAACCTGGGTCCCGTGGTTCACGATGCCGTCGGCGACCCGGTTCTGCTGTGGGGGCGGGACGCCAATCGCGTGTTCATCTCTACCCTCCTTCCGTCATGGAAAGAGCAAGAGGTCCCTTCCAGCCACGCCTTCGCCATCGAATACGGCGTCTATGGTGGCCTTGACGCCACTTCGCCTGAAAGCGAGTCCACTAAGGACCTTGTGCTGAAAACCTGCCACCACCAGATGCGGGCCTTGGAGTTCTCACACCGCTCCTCTCGCCGCCTTATTTACATCAATTCAAAATGGAAGGCCAGTGAGGAAAACCTGGAGGCGGAACGGGAGAAATCTGCTGGTCTAGCGAGGAGGCTGTCCGATGCCGAGTCACTCCTCGCGAAGGCCCAAGGCAGTGTGGTAAGCCACAACTCTCTTTTTCCCTTGGGTCTTTTCTTTTCCATGATTCTTGGCTAATTGCTAGGTCATCCCGCAGGATGCCGAGACGGCGGGACAACTTCGTTCGCGTGTGGCGGCCTTGGAAGAGGAGGTCCAAGCGCTGACGGCTGAGAATGCGCGCCTCCAGGCGGCTGCCGCGTCGTCATCTCGCCGCGAGCCCTTCCAGACTCCCCCGTCGCATTATTCTTATGAAGAAGTCGAGGAACAATGCCGAGACGCTGGCGTCCGCGGGGCTGAGCTGGTGCTGCAGATGATGAAAGACCTGGGGGTTGTGAAGGACGATTCTGAGACAGTGACCGCACGCGACTTGGTCCCTGAGCTCTATAGCGAGGAGAGCGATGATTCTTCATCCGGCGAGGAGGACTGATGCGCCACCTTCAAGATTTAGAATCACTCTCTCCTCCTGATGTAAAGACTTTAAACTATATTTTGTGGCATCTGCCAAGTGACGAGCGAGTGCTCAATTTAGCTGTCTTCTATTTTATTTCTTATTTTTTGTGAAGTTAATCTCTGGTTTGCTTTTTGCCTGCGGGACGGTACTACTACTTTGTCTCGCCGCGTAACTTTTTTGTATATATGCTTTTCTGCTGTTATGCCCTACGCGAGACGGGTTCCCGACGCGCTCAACGTCCGCGAGTTGGCGCAATGGCTTGCCTCGCGAGTGCCCATTCGCTACCGGCGAGACGATCCTCAACAGCCATCCGCTGCGAGTACTGCCACCTGCCCTACTCCACACCCTTTTTCCCTTTGTTCATTTTTGTATTTTTAGGGCTAAGTGAGGGTACTAAGGTGTAGTGCCGCTTAAGGGGACTTTTCACCCTATTCTGCCAAACTGAATTCTGCCTTGTCAGTTTGATGTTGACGGAGATTGCTTGACCCAACCCTATCCCCCACAGGCGAGCCTTCGGACCTGCCAGCTAGATGGGAGCCTGCGCAGCGGGTCTACCTGGGGCCGAGTCGAGCTCGGGGTGCCGATGAAGACCTCAACTCAAAACCTATCCCCCACAGGCGAGCCTTCGGACCTGCCAGCTAGATGGGAGCCTGCGCAGCGGGTCTACCTGGGGCCGAGCCGAGCTCGGGGTGCCGATGAAGATATCAACTCAAAACCTATCCCCCACAGGCGAGCCTTCGGACCTGCCAGCTAGATGGGAGCCTGTGTAGCGGGTCTACCTGGGGCCGAGCCGAGCTCGGGGTGCCGATGAAGACCTCAACTCAAAACCTATCCCCCACAGGCGAGCCTTCGGACCTGCCAGCTAGATGGGAGCCTGTGTAGCGGGTCTACCTGGGGCCGAGCCGAGCTCGGGGTGCCGATGAAGATATCAACTCAAAACCTATCCCCCACATGCGAGCCTTCGGACCTGTCAGCTAGATGGGAGCCTGCGCAGCGGGTCTACCTGGGGCCGAGCCGAGCTCGGGGTGCCGATGAAGACCTCAACTCAAAACCTATCCCCCACAGGCGAGCCTTCGGACCTGCCAGCTAGATGGGAGCCTGCGCAGTGGGTCTACCTGGGGCCGAGCCGAGCTCGGGGTGCCGATGAAGATATCAACTCAAAACATATCCCCTACAGGCGAGCCTTCGGACCTGCCAGCTAGATGGGAGCCTGCGCAGCGGGTCTACCTGGGGCCGAGCTGAGCTCGGGGTGCCGATGAAGACCTCAACTCAAAACCTATCCCCCACAGGCGAGCCTTCGGACCTGCCAGCTAGATGGGAGCCTGCGCAGCGGGTCTACCTGGGGCCGAGCCGAGCTCGGGGTGCCGATGAAGATTTCAACTCAAAACCTATCCCCCACAGGCGAGCCTTCGGACCTGCCAGCTAGATGGGAGCCTGCGCAGCGGGTCTACCTGGGGTCGAGCCGAGCTCGGGGTGCCGATGAAGATCTCAACTCAAAACCTATCCCCCACAGGCGAGCCTTCGGACCTGCCAGCTTGATGGGAGCCTGCGCAGCGGGTCTACCCTGGGCCGAGCCGAGCTCGGGGTACCGATGAAGACCTCAACTCAAAACCTATCCCCCACAGGCGAGCCTTCGGACCTGCCAGCTAGATGGGAGCCTACGCAGCGGGTCTACCTGGGGCCGAGCCGAGCTCGGGGTGCCGATGAAGATATCAACTCAAAACCTATCCCCCACAGGCGAGCCTTCGGACCTGCCAGCTAGATGGGAGCCTACGCAGCGGGTCTACCTGGGGCCGAGCCGAGCTCGGGGTGCCGATGAAGACCTCAACTCAAAACCTATCCCCCACAGGCGAGCCTTCGGACCTGCCAGCTAGATGGGAGCCTGCGCAGCGGGTCTACCTGTGGCCAAGCCGAGCTCGGGGTGCCGATGAAGATATCAACTCAAAACCTATCCCCCACAGGCGAGCCTTCGGACCTGCCAGCTAGATGGGAGCCTGCGCAGCGGGTCTACCTGGGGCCGAGCCGAGCTCGGGGTGCCGATGAAGATATCAACTCAAAACATATCCCCCACAGGCAAGCCTTCGGACCTGCCAGCTAGATGGGAGCCTGCGCAGCGGGTCTACCTGGGGCCGAGCCGAGCTCGGGTTGCCGATGAAGATATCAACTCAAAACCTATCCCCCACAGGCGAGCCTTCGGACCTGCCAGCTAGATGGGAGCCTGCGCAGCGGGTCTACCTGGGGCCGAGCCGAGCTCGGGGTGTCGATGAAGATATCAACTCAAAACCTATCCCCCACAGGTGAGCCTTCGGACCTGCCAGCTAGATGGGAGCCTGCGCAGCGGGTCTACCTGGGGCCGAGCCGAGCTCGGGGTGCCGATGAAGATCTCAACTCAAAACCTATCTTTAGGACTTCATGATAAACAAAAACAAGAGATGTTTTGAGAAATACATTATATTGATCATGCTTTAAGTACATATCTACCGCTCTCCCTTTTCATGGGTAGAAGCGTTTTAAGTCATCCCCACTCCAAGAGTGGTTCAAGGTCCTACCCTCCACATCTTGGAGGTAGTAACCTCCTGCTTTCAACACTCTCTCTATAATATAAGGCCCCTCCTAATTTGGATTGAGCTTTCCCACCGGGGCGGACCTCCCTGCCGCATCAACCTTCTTTAGTACTAGGTCTCCCTCCGCGAATTGCTTTATCCTGGTATGCTTGTCGAAGTGCTTTGCCATTCGTCGCTTGATCTCTTCCTGTCTGATGGCTGCTACGTCTCGCAGCTCCTCCGCCAGGTCTAGCGAGAGGCGCAGACCTTCCTCATTTTCCATCCTCCATGCCTCGTCTTCATCACCTGCAGCCGCAACTCGTGGGGATCGGACCTCGAATTCCACTGGTAGTACCGCCTCACAACCATGGGAAAGTTTGAAAGGGGTCTCACCAGTGGCCGTGTTCGGGGTTGTTCTTAGAGCCCACAGGACCGAGGGGAGCTGCTCTACCCAGTTCCCTCTCAGATTCTCTACCTTCTTCTTTAGCAAGTTAACGATAACCTTGTTCGTCGCCTCCACCTGACCGTTGCTCCTGGGGTGGTGGACAGAGGCAAACCTGAGGTCGATGCCCTGCTGAGTGCAGAAGCTGATGAACTCTTCGCTAGCGAACTGGGGGTCGTTATCCGTGACGATGGCTTGAGGCAGCCTGTGCCTGCAAATGATCTCCCCCCAGACGAAGTTCCTGATGACTTGAGAGGTCACCTTTGCTAGCGCCTTAACCTCCAGCCACTTGGAGAAGTAATCTATCATAACCAGGAGGAATCTTCTTTGCCCACTAGCTGGAGGAAAAGGCCCAACTAGATCCATTCCCCAAATGGCGAAAGGCCATGGTGCTGTGATGCTTCGGAGCCTTTGAGCCGGCAAGAGCTGGAGGGGGGCGTAGAGCTGGCACTTCCGGCACTTCCTCGCAAACTCTGTCGCGTCCTTCCTCAGGGTGGGCCAGAAGTACCCATGCCTGACCACCCTTGCTTCCAACGTCCTCCCTCCGGAATGACTACCACATTCCCCGGAGTGCACTTCCTCCAGGATGTATCTGGTCTCCTCCTCCGTTATGCATCGAGCTAGGAGACCCGAGAGCATCCTCCGGTGTAGTCCTCCTTCATACATGAGATAATGAGCCGCCTTATGGCGGAAGCTTCTTGCCTCCTTGACCCCCCCAGGGAGGGTTCCTGTCAGAAAGAAAGTAACGAAAGGATCTACCCACGAGGGCCGCCGATCCACCTCCATCAGCTCCCCCTCCTCAATCGCTGGATGGAATAAATCAGTCAGGGCACCTCCTTCCCAAGGTCCAAACTTGGCCAATTGATCGGGAGCAGTGTTTTCTTCTCTGGGGACGTGCTGGATGGAGAACACCCGGAACCCCCCGATGATCGTCCTTACCTTGGATAAATATTTCACAAGGGTGGGTTCCCGCGCCTCGAACTCTCCACGTACCTGCGACGCCACCACCAATGAGTCTGTGAAAACCTCAACATCCTTGATCTCGAGCTCCTTGGCCAGGCGAAGGCCGGCTATCACTGCCTCGTACTCTGCTTGGTTGTTGGTTGTGGGGAAATGCAAGGCGACCGCTTGTCTTATGGTCACTCCCTGAGGACTTGTCAGTACCACCCCTGCTCCAAGGGAGTGCTTTCCCGAGGCCCCGTCGACCATTATCTTCCATGCTTCTGGTTGCTGCGGCTCCTCGGCCCCGTCCTCCGCGACGTAGTCTGCCAAGAAGTCGACCACCACCTGTGCTTTGATGGAGAGCCTTGGCACAAATGAAATGTTGAACTCACTCAACTCGATAGACCACTTGGCCAGCCTACCCGAGTGATCTACCCCTTCGAAAATCTTTCGGAGAGGATGGTCTGTGACCACCCTAATCGAATGGGCCTGGAAATATGGCTGGAGCTTCCTGGCCGAAATAACCAAGGCGTATGCCAGTTTTTCTAGGATAGGGTAGCGAAGTTCCGCCTTCTTTAGGATCCTGCTAACATAATAAACGGGCCGCTGCTTCTTTCCCTCTTCCCTGACCAGGACGGAGCTCACCGCCTCTGCTCCCACTCCTAGGTACAGGGTCAACTCTTCCCCCTCTTTAGGGCTTTGAAGCAGAGGAGCTCGGGAGAGTTGCTCCCTAAGCTTTTGAAAAGCTTCTTCGCACTCTGCTGTCCATTCAAATCTCTGATTTCCTCGTAGCACTTTAAAGAAAGGTGAGCACTTGTCTCCTGACCTAGAGAGGAACCTGCTAAGGCCGGCCAGCTTTCCTGTCAAGCGCTGCACCTCCTTAGCGTTTCGCGGTGATTCTAGCTCCAAGATGGCCCTTACTTTATCGGGATTAGGTTCTACCCCTGCCGGGGTCAGAAGGTGCCCGAGGAACTTCCCACGACTGGCCCCGAAAACACATTTTAAGGGGTTCAACCTCATTTTGAACTTTCTCAAGGTGGCGAACGTTTCCTCCAGATCTTGGAGATGCGAGCTCACTCCCTTGCTCTTTACCATGAGATCATCAACGTAGACTTCTAGGTTCCGACCCCTCTGGTCCTGGAAAACTCGATCCATCATCCGTTGGTATGTTGCCCCTGCGTTTTTTAACCCGAAGGGCATCATGTTATAACTAAAGCACCCTTCCCTGGTGATGAAGGGGACGTCCTTGACGTCAGGAGGGTGCATCCAGATCTGATGGTAACCTGAAAAAGCATCCAAAAAACTCATAACAGAAAAACCAACGGCTGAATCAACCAGCGCGTCGATTCGAGGCAGGGGGTAGCAATCCTTGGGGCACGATTTATTTAATAATGAAAAGTCGATACACATCCTCCATTTTCCTCCCCCCTTCTTCACCATTACAACATTGGAGATCCAGCCTGGGTACTGGATCTCTGAGATGAAGCCCGCCACCAGAAGCTTCTTGACCTCCTCTCGAATGGGCTCCTCCAGCTTGGTGGCGATGGCTCTCATCTTCTGATGTATGGGGCGCGTCCGCGGGTCCAGATTTAGGCGGTGGCAGGCTACGTCCGCATCAATGCCCGGTATGTCCGCCGTGCTCCATGCGAAGACGTCGATGTTGCTCTGGATGCAGACCCGCATCCGCTCCTGGTCTTCGAGATTCAATCCCCCGCTGATCCGTACCCTTCGTACTTGCCTCTGGCTGGTGCGGACCTCTACCTCCACCACTCCTCGGCCACCTCCAGCCGCGACTGCTCCCAGCCGTCCCCTGCTTCTTCTTCCTGCTCCCGCTCTTCCTCCCCTCCTGCTTCCTCAACTTCCATCACCTCGCCCCATTGTTGCACAATTTCCATGTCCCCTTGGGCTTCCTCCTCTGCCCCTTCTTCTCCCACTTTATCCTGCATCCTTTCCTGTGGCTCCGACTCTCCGCTCCTCCTGACTTCCCGCGCATCTCCTCCCTTCTGCTCCTTCTCAATCTCCATTGCCCCCTCCGGGCTCTTCTGTTGCTGCTTGACCTCAACTCCCTCCCGAGCCTCCTGCATACCTTCTTGCTGCTTCTCGGTCTCCTCTCCCCCGCCTTCCTTTTCGGTTCCTCCTCCCCTTTCCTCTGGGCTCGCCTCTTCTTCCCTCATAGCTTCTTCTTGGGCCGCCATCCCCTTTTCCAACTCCTCCGCCTCTGTCATCCAGGATATGGTGTTAACCGCGGTGACGTAACACTGCCTCGCCACTTTTGGATCTCCCCTGACCCTGACCTGCACCCCTCCATTGTTAAACTTGAGACATTGATGAAAAGAGGAGGGGACGCAGCGAAAGGCGCTGATGAGGGGACGCCCAAAGATGGCGCTGTAGCTGCTCGGGGCATCCACAATCACGAACCGGCAGTTCCGTGATACGCCCCACAACCTCACGTGCAGCCCTACTCCCCCTTCCACTTCTTTTCTCTCCCCGGAGAATCCGAACAACGGTCCATCCGAGGCCAACACCCTCTTGGCTTCCACCTGCATCTCATCGAAGGCCTTCTTAAAAATCACATTCACGGAGCTCCCGTTATCCACTAGGATCTTGGAGACCGTAAAGTTTTCTACCGCTGTCTGGATCACCAAGGCGTCGCAGAATGGGTCCTCGTACTCTGGCATATCCTCTGAAGAGAAGGTAATTTTTTCTAGCGGGGGTGGGGTCTGGGAGGTTGAGGCTACCCCTTTCGGAACATGGTCTGGAAGCTCCCCTTCCGGGTGGCCTCGATCCCAATCCCCCCATGGATGGCCCCAATTCCCCCCCGGGTTCCCACATCCACCCGGTCCTCGCACCTATCTTCCGCCTCCCCCTGCTGCATTTCCTCGATCCTTACCGGCGGATCCTGCCTCCTCAAACCTCTGGCCTCTCTCATCTCCAAAAATTCTGGGCACGTGGCTGTAGCGTGACCTCTCTCCTGATGGAAGTCACAGAAAGGCAACGCCACCCCACCCCTTCTTCCATCTCCTCTTCCTCTCCTTCCTCCTCGAGCTCCTCTTCCTCGACCGATCCCCATTGCCTCCTGCTGATGCTGAAAACGATCCCTCGCTCCCTGCCTCCATGCTGGTTGATCGAACCTCCTTGGTTCTCGGAAATTATCTCTTCCCTGGAAGCCTCCTCCCAACTCCTGGGGGCGACCCTCATGAGGCCTCCAACCTATCCGGTTGTTCGGCTCTCGGGCCCCCCGATGATTCTGTCCCTGGTGCCCCTGGCCTCGGGGTTCCTCCCTCCTTCTTTCTTCTCTCTGCTCCCTCTGCTCCTTCTGCTTCACTGCTCCTGGTTCCTTTGCGTCATCCTCCGCCAACCTGGCTAACCTCCTTGCAAACGCCGGATTGGCCCTCTCGAAATCCGTCTCCTTCGCCGCCCTCTCCATAAGCTCCTCAAAAGAGAGAGGGGGCACCCTTTTCAACTCCATGCTGAAGAAGCCTGGCCTTAGTCCCAGGGTGAACGCAAGCATCAGCGCATACCCAGGGACCTCCTGGACCTAGAGGATCTCTTCCTGAAACCGATCCACGTAGTGACCCAACGTCTCATCCTGGCTCTGCCTTACTGAGAACAAGCACTCCGCCTCCTTCTTACGCTTCTTTGATGTTGAAAACCTCAATAAGAAACCCCTCCGCAGATCCTCGAAACAATAAATCGATCTTGCCGGTAACTGGTGAAACCAATCTCGCGCCTTCTCTTTTAAGGTGATGGCAAACAGCCGACACTTAAACGCATCCGTCATCTGTCTGATCGAAACCACATCCTCAAACCATTGTACATGTTGTACCGGATCATCCTTCCCTGAGTAGTAGGACATGTCGGGCTCCCGGAACCCCTCCGGCACCGGAGCCGAGATGACAAGTTCACTAAACGGGCTCTCACCGACTACTTGCCGAGAGGGCACGTCTCGCGGCCTCGGCTGGCTGGCCCGATCTGCGAGACCGTGCACAGGGAAGAGCTCTCGCACAGCTGCCTCCTTCTCGCCGTCTTCTGCTGGGATCTCCTTCCCGGGACGCTGGCCTGGGAAGAGCTCTCGCGCCGCTACGTCCCTCTCGCCAGCCTCTGTGGGGACCTCCTTTCCCGGGCGCTGACCAGGGGCGTTCTCGCCTAAAAGCGGGACCACCTCGATTGGGACCTGAGGTGTCGCCCACTCGCTCCTTGCCGAGAAGGCCAAGCTTATGGTTTGCATGACCTCTCGCCTGAAGTCCTCCAGCATTTTCCTCGTCGCCTCTTCTACCTGGGAGGGGGAACCTCCAGAACCAGACCCCTCTCCTTCACCTCCTGTCATAGGACCAGACTCAAACTTTTCTTGAACCGGCTACTTCCACGCTCACCGCACCAGAACTGTTGAAGCCAAAATTCGACTCCGACAAAATGTTCACAAAATAGGGGCGTAGCCGACTCCTACTTGGCCCAAGCTCCGACCTCCGACCGGTCGTGAAGGATTGGAAAACTGGCCCAAAGCCGCAGCAGGGAGGTCCCACCGCTTACCCGGAAGGTCACAGAGAGCTTCCCCTCCAAAGCCAAAAGCTGGGCTTGGAGTTCTTCAGAAGACCGTGCTAATGAATCCTCTTGAGAGTCTGAAAAAGGGGTCCCTCCTGAAGAACCCCTACGGGCTTATTTATAGATTTCAGAATCTGAACTGCCAATAACAAAACTGCTCTGATCTGAAATTACCGGGATACCCTTGGCTGGGTCTGCCAACAGCCAAACTCCGCTGTTCTGAGGAGCTATACGCAGTCCACCAAGGGTAAGAGGGTAAAAGATACCCGGGGTAGAAGAGTAAAAAACCCCTGCTTTGATAGGGAAAATAAGAAAGCCTTTTCTCCTCCTGGCGAGAGGAAAGTTACCTGCCGGCGAGAAGGACCCACCGCCCGTCTCGCCGGAGTCTCTCGCCCTTGGGGGTCCTCTCGCCTATGGGGGCCCTCTCGCCTCTAGGGGCCCTCTCGCCTCTAGGGGGGGTATTTTGCTCTTTGGGGAGCCCATCGTCTCGCCGCCTGCGAGTGGGCCCTCCCGGTCCCCTTGGCCTATCTCGATCTGTTTGCTTTTTGAGGGCTCTTTGCGAGCCCGAGGTTGTACAGCCATTGCTCTCAAGACTCTGTCAGATGCAACCAAGTGCAAGCTCCTTGTGACAACCTTTGATGGGCAAGTGAGGGATTGGATCTATGGCCTCCGTCCTCACTCCATCACTTGCTTCCTTGATCTTCGTAGAGAGTTCCTTCTCAGATTCTCTACCTCCTCCAAGAGAAAGGGCGGTCCTGAAGCCCTCTTTGAGATCAGACAGCGCAGTGATAAAACTTGATCTCAATTTGTTGATCGATTCCAGAGAGAGATTCTGGATATCAAAATCGTTGATCAAGAAATGTACCGAGTGGCTCTTATCCACGGTCTTCGCGAAGGGCCTCTCAAATTTGAAGCTAATGTCCGTGCTCCAAGGACATACCAAGAGCTGATCGCTCTAGCCAACTCATACATCCGAGGCGAGAAGAGCAATCCAGGCTTCGTCTCCAAGCTCGTATCAGAGAAAGATCTGTTTCGCAAGCAACCTCCAAGGTCTCCTTGCAATCGTTTCCCTGCTCACTCAAGGAAGGAGAGAAGGCTTCATCGCCAGCGATACTCCTTCCCGAGCCGTGATGCTCAAGATCCATTGCTACCACTAGCTCCTTCTCAAACAGCAGCTGTCCAACAGCAGCAAGACGATGACTTGCATGAGTCTGATCTCGACGACATCGTGCAAGAAGTAAGCCAAATCTTGAAAGACAGGGCAAGCTACAAGAAGCCCTACCGGCCGACCGATTAGAGGTCTAGAAACTCAGAGCCTTATTATGAATTCCACAAAGAGTCGGGCCATCGAACAGAAGACTGCCGAGCATTCCGCCAGCTTGTGCAAAGGATGCTCCGGCAGGGCAAGATACATGACTTGCTTCCTAAAGAAGATCGCCCTGACCCGTCAACGTCAAAGGGCAAAGAAATTTCAGATGTTCCTTGCTCCTCAAGGGGAGTGAACCACGTCGAAGAGCCTCCTCTCCTTGTTGTTAACCAAGAAGTCGAATGCTTCGATGCCGACGATGAGGGTGTGCTGGGAAGGCTATTCTAAACTAGCGATGGACTTCACGGTCCTCCGGAGCTCCTTGCAACCTTCAGGGGTTACCTCAACCCTTACTCTCTCCCTCTTTCAAACATTTTCATTACAACACTTCTCAGTGTTCTTTTCTTGCTTTTCTGCAAAGCTTTTATTCAGGGATCCCGTACTGACACAGTTCCCTTTTTGTTGCCCCTTCCCTCTCTCTCTCTCTCTCTGGGATCAGTACGCCAATGAGATTTCGCCGAGTCTGAAACGTTCCCTCCGTAGTTTGTTCTCGCACTACCGCTTCGACCACATATGACGGGAGTATACCCATGTGTGTAGTGGGAGCAGTTCATTCTATGACTATGGGCTTCAGACTTAGGATCCTAGCCGGCATCTGACACAGAGTGTGTGCTAGGGGAGCCCCATGTGTTAGCTCTGCTGTGCGTCTTATAGGAAACACTACGGTTAGGATGATCTTTGCTGGACAAGCAATGACGATCAAGCATAGCCTTGTCTCTTTGATCACCCTTCAACTGTGGTGGCCGAAGCACTCTCCGTTACCCTCGATCCGTGCCTCTCGGGTTCTCACAACTCCACTGATCAATACACAGACAATATAGGCCTCTTGGCGCAACCTGTCTCGTTGATCAGTGATGCTTGTGCCCAGGGCAAGAGAGCAGAGTTTCTAGCGATCCTTCTCAGGATCTTCAGAGTTTCTGGCGATCCTTCTCAGGATCTTCCGTGTTTCTAGCGATCCTTCTCAGGATCTTCCTTGCTTCCAGCAGTCCTTCTCAGGACCTTCCCTTGTTTTTCTCTTCTGTGCCCTCCTTGAGGATGCGCGGCCAGCCCGCTTTGAGCAGGACCATACTCGGAATGATTTTCTCAGGCCAGTGATGCATAAGGCCCACGGGGAACACCTGTGGCAGCATTCAACCTTCTTTAGTCTTTCCGAACATGGACCTCTTTTTCCTTTCCCCCCTCCTTGAGGATGCGCGGCCAGCCCGCTTTGAGTAGGACTATACTCGGGATGATTTTTCGGGCAAGTGATGCATAAGGCCCACGGGGAACACCTATGGCAGCATTCAACCCACTTTAATCATTCCGGGTGTAGACCTCCTTTTCTCTCTTGCCTTCTTTCACAGGTGAACAGGTTAATCCGACCTACCAAAAGGATTTCCAGCAATCACTTTGCTCATGCTCATCCTATATGAATTGCTTATTCAAAGCTCTATCGGATGATGACTCGCACTCTACCTATATAAGCTCTATTGCTCTCGTCTTCTATACATTGTTTGCTCAAGCGCTACCAGCCATGCTATCACAATCCAGTCATATCTGTCAGCAGTTAACACAGTTTATTGATCTGGGCTTCATAATAGTATTCATCAGGCATTCTCCTTGCTAATTGGTCACATCGGCCTTATCTCGTCAACAGTTAACACTTGCAAGCCTTCTCATCACAGGTACTTGCAAGTTATTTTCATGTCTTATTTGCTTCTAACACCTCTTCTTGCAGAGATTAGCAAACACCTGCAAGCCTCATCCAGGTACTTGCAGCTTATTTTTATACAATACCTGCTCCTAACTCTCTTTTTGCAGAGATCAGCAAACCCTTGCAAGTTTCTTCATAGGTACTTGCAAGTTACTCTCATATATTGTGCATACTCCTAACTCTTCCTTTACAGAAACCAGCAAAGACTTGCAGGTCCCTTCCAGGTACTTGCGAGTTGTTATCTCCTTCTGTTTTCCTCACTTTTGTTTTGCAGAACGTTTACAGAAGACATGCCTTCTTCGTTTTGCAAAAGCAAATTCAGGTACACACTCGATGTGCCACCCATACATGCTTACCCTAACTTTCCTCTTGCAGGAAAATAGACAGGAAGCACCAAGCTTGTAAGGAGAGTCTTCAGGTTCTGTCTCTCCTTGCTCCTCTTCTTCTGTTGGGGTGGATCACGATTTTCGTGGGTCTCCAACTTTTTCGAAGTTCTTTTCAGAACTTGAAAAAGTGCGGGGATTATGTTAACCCAGAAATCGGCGATCCTTCCCAAGGTGGACAGCTGGCTAATCGCGGCCCTTAGATTCTCCCTTTTTTGATCGCGATGAGCCCCAGCGTAGGCGGACAGTTTTCCATATCCGCCTAGGTCTCCTAGCAATCGCGTGCCCTACGGGACGGCGGGCTATTCCCATGGCTCACCCTCGCGGGATATGCGGTTGGGTCCGCTAATCATGCAGTACTTTTCCTTGCAGGAGTCCGCCAACAGCATTGCCAGGAGCGGCCTCCTATTTCGCCCAAGGGGCGGTGGTCTCCAGCCGCCGTCCGCCGAGGCCGCCCACCAGGGGCGGCCTCCAAGCTGCCCGAGGGGCGACGGCCTCTTGCGGCCATCCGCCGAGGCCGCCCACCCGGGGCGGCCTCTGCCCGCCAGCCGGGCGGACTCCCCTTGGAGTCTGCGCAGGCCGCCCGCAAGGGGGAGGCCAGGCCTGCCGGGCGGACTCCCCCTTGAGTCCGCCCAGGCCGCCCGCTAGGGGGCGGCCCCGGCATCCCAGCCGGGTGGACTCCCCCTGGAGTCCGCCCAGGCCACCCGCAAGGGGGCGGCCAGGCCTGCCGGGCGGACTCCCCCTGGAGTCCGCCCAGGCCGCCCGCAAGGGGGCGGTCAGGCCTGCCGGGCAGACTCCCCCTGGAGTCTGCCCAGGACGCCCGCAAGGGGGCGGCCAGGCCTGCCGGGCGGACTCCCCCTGGAGTCCGCCCAGGCCGCCCGCTAGGGGGCGGCCCCGGCATCCCAGCCGGACGGACTCCCCCTGGAGTCCGCCCAGGCCGCCCGCAAGGGGGCGGCCAGGCCCTGCCGGGCGGACTCCCCCTGGAGTCCGCCCAGGCCGCCCGCTAGGGGGCGGCCCCGGCGCCCTGCCGGGCGGACTCCCCCTGGAGTCCGCCCGCTAGGGGGAGGCCTCCGGCCTGCCGGGCGGACTCCTCCCGGAGTCCGCCCAGGTCGCCCGCTAGGGGGCGACCTCCAGTTTTCTGCAGGGGGGTCCTTCCGCTTGCTTTATCAGTAAAAGTGGCAGACGCAAAATCTCAGTCTGCGGAGTCCGCGCAGGTCGTCATGCTGACGTCGCTGGGCCCCGCTTCTAGAAGAATTCCCCTGGGCCTATAAATAGCCCATGGTGCCTCTCATTCTGCATCAGTTGATCAGTTGATGAGTTGATCGGTGGAGGATCCTGGAGGTGGAGACAAGTCTTTCCAGCAGACCCTGCGGACTCCGTTTTCCAGTCCGTCATCACCTCTCCAGCAAGCTCTGCGGACTCAGTTTCCTGTCCGCGCAGTCCTCCACAGCTCTTCAGCAGCTTGCCAGCAGACTCTGCAGACTCAGTTTCTCAGTCCTCCAGCAGCTGGCAGACTATTTTACTTAGTCTCTGGCAGCTTCTCCTCTGCTTTCTGGCACTTTCTTCTCTCTTAGCCGCCAGCTTCTCCTTGTACCCTTTAAGTGATTTTGTTGTAAAGGTGTACTTGTAAGCTTGTAATCTCTAGCTATTAATCAAAGGAAAGCCCGTCGCAGGAGTGGCATTTAGGCCGCGGCGGGCGAAGTGTGTTATTGCCGCTGCTAGCGGCCCCCTCTTCTCTTCTCTGCTCAGCAAGTCTTGCTCCTCTGCTCAGCAAGCCTTGCTCCTCTGCTCAGCAAGTCTTGCTACTCTGCTCAGCAAGCCTTGCTCCTCTGCTCAGCAAGCCTTGTCCTCAGCTCAGCTCAGCTCTCCTCGGCTTCCAACCTGCAAGCACAACCGTCACCTTAGCCGTCTGCTCGACAGCTCCTGATCAACCTCCTTCTCCTCTCTTGATCAACCCGCTCTGTTGATCAAGCTTCTCTCCTCTATCCCCGCAACCCTCTTTGACAAGCCGTTTGCTCCACTCTCAAGCACTCAGAGGCTTCCTTCCTTCCCTCCTCTCCTCCTCTCCTAGCTTGTGAGACCGAACACCCCCTCCATGTTAGCTGGCTGGTGCCCCGCGACGTTTTCCGCGCATCAACAGCCCCCACTCGTCACATGTCATATAACGGTGGGTCCGGCCGGGGCCCCACGCCATATGTCACAGACAAGCGTCGGAATTACTTGTGGAAATCAAAATCTACTCGCATCTTAACTCAATCCATTCTAGCGCAACATTTTACATTAACATGAACTCAACTCAGAGAATCTGGAATCTCTCGGGTCTGACACCTTAAACATTACCAACCAAAATAGATCGACCCACACGTTGTGGTGCAACAGGCCGGGTGCTCGCTCCCCGGACACTGTCACCCATCGATCTCTCAACCTAATCCAGATCGACCCACACTTTGTAGTACAGCAAGCCGGGTGCTCGCTTCTCGGACACTGCCGCTCATCGATCCTTGCTCTATCTAAATCAACCCACCTTAGTGGTGTAGCCGGTCGGGTGCTCTCTTCCCGAGCATGCTACCAATGATCTCTCACTACAACCAGGAGCTTATTCAAAGCCTCCATCCATCCATAACCAACATTCATTCATCCACACAACCATTCACTTAAAGCATAAACCTTTCATAGCATCAAATCCACAGAGACTTCTCTGGTTTACCCATGATCATCACTAATCCAGATTACCCATCCAGATGGGCTTCACACAGCATGTCTATACCGTACTTCACACTTCCGGCTCTAGATGCAGACTCAACCAAGGAATCACTTCCAACATCCACCTCTTGGTGGAGGATTCCATGCACATGCATAAAGAGAGGACTTCGATGTCCAAGAAGGAGACTGTTACCCTAGAATATCGCTTCGGAGCCATGAATCCGCCGGATGGAAATCACCGTCTCAGCGTTGCCTCCACGAATCCGAACTGGGATCTTCAATCCACACTCCGCAGCTCCTCCAGCAGCGGATTTCCCCCTTCCTCCTTTCCTTCCCTTGCCTTTCTCTCTCTTGGAATGAGAATAAGAAGAAGAAGAATAAAATGAGGAGATAAGCCGACCAGGGGGACACGCCCACGGACACGCCCGTGTCAGATGGGTCACGCCCGTGTCAGATGGTGTGTTCCTCTCGTCGAACCAATATCGTCGACCAGACACCCAACTCCTCAATCCAAGCACGACACGCCCCGGGACACGCCCATGTCCCAGGCCGTATCACCCCACCTGAAACCCAAAACTATTTTTGGGGTGTTACAGTGCGTGCAGACGGGGTGCACCCATGCGTGCCTTGCGCATGTGCGGGCGCACCCGCATGCATCCCGTGTGCGGTGGGCACCCACATGCATTTCGCGAGCATGCAGGGGTTTACTTGTGTGCATCGCGTGCGCGCGTGGGGCTCATCTGCGTGCACCGTGTCGACGATCGGGCCAGCTATCTGTGTTCGACGATCAGGCCAGCTTTCTGGGTTCGACGATCGGGTCGCGTGTTCGTCGAACAGGCAGTTTTCTAGGTTCGACGATCGGGTCGTGGGTTCGACGATTGGGCCGCGCGTTCGACCATTTGGCCAGAGTTTTGCGTTCGACAATCGGGCTATAGATCTCCGTTCGACGATCTTGCAGCAGTCGACGATCTTGGTTCGATAATCGTCGAGCACGAGGCTAATTCTGGCGTGTCTGACTCGGTCGATGCGGAGTGTTGACGCAGGGGTTTTGGCGGGAATTGACTAAATGTCCCGACATAATTTAATTGGTCGTGGACGTGTCCTACTCCTATTGGTGAACCATGCGGTGCTTAACCCCAATCGTCCAGGTCAGACCTGGATCATATCCGTGCATCCCTTTGGTGGGATCCGATGGATGTGGTTATCCGGAAAGGATTATACCCGAGAAAAAAGGTTTCAGAACCCTTATTTTCCTGCCATGTTCTCTGTCTAAATTCTAGAGAGAAGGAAGAGCCAAAGGAGGAAGAAGAAGCTTAGATCCAGTCTTTGGAGGAGTTTTAGAGCTCCAAATCGCGAGCCGACTTCGGATCTACGAAGGCAAGGAGATTGCAGTGCTTTTCATCCGCATACTTTTCCATGGCGCCAAGGAAGAATGCTAGGGTAACGATTCTCTACTTGAGCATGTGAAGCTCTCCTTCTTTTGCATAGGAAGCCCGCTCTCGCGAGTTTGCGGTGAGTTGGAGGCGTTCCTTCGGGTAGATATGTGAAGTCCCCGTTGTGTAGAGTCTGTAATCGAGAACGGATATAGGCATGATGTGTGAAGCCTATCCGGACATGTTGGTCTGGATCAGAGATGTTGCATTGCATAAATGGCCGGAGAAGACTCCGTGCGAATGTTTGTTTTCGAGTTTTCTACGTGGTAGATTGCAACAGGGAGCCTTGGGGATTAACCTAAAGGTGCACCCGGAAAACTGGGCAGATGCGTGATTCTGCCAAACATGTGGGCCTGGGAGCCAACTTGATCATAACTGGGTTATGTGTTGTGTGTAAACGATTTGGGACTCGGGAAAGTTTGACCCGTGCATATGTTTTAAATTAACGTTGCGGTGTGAGCAACGGGTCAGGCGGAACCGTACCCGCTCTATGTCGTTTGGTTAAAGAGATCTAAAGTTACTTGACACTTATCGTTGGCATAGATCTAGGGTCTTAGGCAGTGGCCAGAAAGACCAAATGCTCATGAGAGATTGCCGTCCCGGGGATGGTGGTGAGTCAACGGACTTAGACCGTGTTCACCGAGAATGTGCCCTGAGAGCACGGGTCGTGTGGCCGTGCGTGCCAACGCCTGTGATGTAATATATTTATTTACTGCTTGGTTGTGCTAATAAAATGCAGGGAAGGAGCATCGCCATCCCGAGTTTGGGGGCGGGATCGTTATAATTTGGTCAGCATTGCTGACCGTTGCTTTTGTTTGCCACCGTGCGGTGGATTGTGCTTGCATGTGCTGCTGGACCAAGCGGTCAATTGCGGGCTAAAGCCCAAATTGCGAAGCCGGCCCTCGAAGGCCTAAATTGAAGTGTTTTACTTGCTTTTGTTCATGTATGACCGGTCTGCGTGCCGTGGTATGGAAAACATATAATATGAGTAAACCATTTGTAAGACCTTAAGGCCAGTACTTGTGTATGTACTTCATTCCTTTTTGGCTTGTTAGTGGACATTCATCCTTGTTGCTGGGTTCTTTTTATTGCAACTATTTAAACTGCTTCTGTTAGAATGCTCTGTGTAGGATATTGTGATTAGTTGGATGGTTTCCATTGAGTAACCACCCAGTCTGTTTGTGGTATATGACGTCGGGCCCCGGCTGAACCTACTGCTATATGCTATGTGACGGATATGGGGTGTTACGCTGGAGAAGTCCTGGGATGGGTGACCTCCTGGGAAGTCCCTGTGTTATCCGCTTAACGAGAGAATTTCACTCATCAAAGGGAGGCTGTGGCCACCAACAACCCGCCTGTGGAGGGAGAGGGGTTGGGGTGCTTGGGCTGCAGCCCGGTAACGGTCTGCTGGAGGCCTAGTGGTGTTGATCCACAGGCGGGTTGTTGGTGGCCACAGCCTCCCTTTCATGAGGTAACTCGATAGTCAAGCCTGCACTACGGGTACTTCCCAGGAGGTCACCCAATTTGGTATCAGACTACTGGTTTTGGTCAGACTTAAGATGAATTCGTGGACAAATTCTTTTTAAGGGGTGGTGAGCACATGTGTGTGCGTCATCGTTATAACAACAAAAGAACTCATGAATGTACACTTAGGAATGAAAATACACGTGTTTGGGGAACCTGCGTGTTCCTATAATTGTTATTTGCAATTTTATTCGGTCGCTTAACGGTATTTTGTGCAACTATAGGTGACCAGAGGCGGTGCTGGGCCGCCAGAATGTCCGGTTTCTGAGGAGTATAGTGCGCCCGGTGAGGTGTTTGAGACCCCTCCTTCGTGTGAAACAGTAAGAAGGATCGTTGAAGCGGTGTTCGCTGTGACGAGTGCATAACATGGAAGAAATGTACAACTCTGTGCCCCTGTTGTGGCTTCAACGTCGGGAGGCGTGATGGAGCAGATGACTTTTGGTAGACCATCGGGGCAGCAGCTGAATATGCGTTTAGTGCAGGGAGCGCACTCCATTGATGAATATTTGCAAGCATTTCTTATGGTAAGCCGCTACCCATGCTTTGAGTTGGAGAACGAGCAGTCTATCATTGATAGATTTTATAACGGTCTGTGTGTCGAGCTGCGAATCCTGCTGTTAGGACCAAAGTTATTGGGACTCCGAGCCTTGGTGGAGTCGGCTAGATCTTTGGAGGCAGACTTGAGGAAGACTCACCCGATGTCAGCGGCCATGGTATCGAATTATGCAAGCCCCATAAGAGCTGCATCCGGCAGAATGCTGGAGAAGGGGGCTACGACATCGACTAGCAAAGCTACTTACACTTGTCATACTTGTGGAAAGAAAGAGCACTTTGCCAGAGAGTGTCGGGATGGTGCTCAGAAGGCTAAGGAAGCTATGTCAGGAGCAGTTGAGGACTTTAGTGCAAAGGAAACGGCATTCAAAATGTCGAACACCTCAAAGTCTGGTTATCGTAGGTGGTATTAGAAGGCTAGGACTTTGGGTCTAGTCCCTCCTTTTGGTGCTTCGGGGGCATCTACAGGCCAAACCCCGGGCGCATGTTACAACTATGGGGAGTCAGGGCATTATGCCCGTGGGTGCCTAAAGTCCGGGAGAAAGCACGCCGCCGTGAGGACAGGTATGGTTTAAAGTTATAACAGTTTAGCCTTAAATACTTGTGCTAAGCTTTGTTCTGATTTTTTGTTTATCCGACGAGAGCACCGTTCGTGTAAACGAAGCTTCGCATTCCTTTATTTAGGAATTATATTATGCGTCAGAGTACCTTCTTCGATGATGAAGGACAAGTTGGATGTGTTGTTGCTCAATGGGTGTTCGATGCACGCGGGTAGAATCTATTGCACTTAGGTGTGGTCAGGAAGTCAAGTGGGGAACAGGTCGTGAGACGACTTTTACAGGCTTGAAAAGGGGTTGAGCAAGACGATGATGTCTGATCTTCAGGTGGTAAAGGCGGTTCGTGCTGGTGCAGAGCAGTTCCTTACACTATTGGAGGTTGCAAAGCCTGTGTCACGCTCTCCGTATCGGCTAGCACCTAAGGAAATGGCGGATCTGAAGGTGCAACTTCAAGAGTTGTTGGAGCAAGGGTTTGTGCGTCCAAGTTCTTCGCCTTGGAGCGCACCGGTCCTCTTTGCTAAGAAGAAGGGTGGGAGCTTGAGACTCTGTATTGACTATCGGGAGTTAAACAAGCTAACGGAAAAGAACAAGTACTCGCTCTCAAGGATTGTTGATCTCTTCGATCAGTTAGTCAGGTCATCAGTGTACTCTAAGTTGGATCTCAAGTCCGGGTACTATCAGCTACGAATGAGGGAGAGTGATATCCCTGAGACAGCATTCAGTACAAGGTACGAGCATTACGAGTTTACGGTCATGCCGCTTGGGCTGACTAATGCGCCGTCAGTGTTCAAGGATTTGATGAACAGGACCTTCAGGAGTACTTAGACCATTTTGTGATCGTCTTCATCGACGATATTTTGGTGTACTCGCAGAGTGAGGAAGATCACTTCAGGCATCTTCATTTGGTCTTGGAGATGATAAGGAGGAATCAATTGTACGTCAAGTTCTCGAAGCGCGAGTTTTGGTTGTCCTGAGTGGCGTTCCTCGGTCATATAGTGAGTGGGGAAGGTATTGCAGTGGATCCGGCAAAGATTGTTGCGATACGGGAGTGGCCTTAGCTTTCTACGGTAGCGGAAGTCCGGAGCTTTCTAGGGCTTGCCGGCTATTATAGGTGCTTCATAGATAACTTCTCGCGGATAGCGTTACCTCTCACTACTTTGACGAGGAAGGAGCAGAAGTTCGTTTGGACGCCGAGTGCGCGCGAGCTTTTGAGGAGTTGAAATGTCGGTTGACCACGACGCATGTGCTGAGTTCCTCGAGTGGGACCGAAGGTTATGAGATTTATAGCGATGCTTCGGGCAGCGTTTTGGGTTGCGTGCTACTGCAACATGGAAGTGTGATAGCTTATGCCTCGAGACAGCTGAAAGTGTACGAGAGGAATTATCCGGTCCATAACTTGGAGTTAGCGGCCGTGATTTTTTGCCTTGAAGCTGTGGAGTCATTGTTTGTACGGTGTGAAGATTGATATCTACATCGATCACAAGAGCCTAAAGCATTTGATTGATCAGAAAGATCTGAATATGCGACAGCGTAGATAGATGGAGTTCCCGTGGGACTATACATTCAAGATCCACTACGTGACTGGTAAAGGTAATGCGTTGCGGTTGCGGACGCGTTGAGTCGCCGGGCCCCAGCTCAAGCCAATTGGCTGTCGATCCATGACGAGCGGTTGGTTCGGGAATTGGAAGCATTAGAGATCTCTTGCGTGGATAAGCAGTCAAGTGTTGAAGCACTCTTAAATTGGACTGAAGTTCAATATGACCTGGTTAATCGGATTCGGCAGGCTTTGGATTTGGATGGCCACATGAAGCAACTCATGATAAAGGCTCTAGATGGGTCAAATTCTCAATATGAAGTTGTGGATGGATTGCTTTGGAAAGACGGTCGACTTTGCGTACCAAGCGTGGGCAGTTTGCGGATGGATTTGTTGTACGAGGCGCACCATACCAAGTAATCGATTCACCCGGGGAGCACAAAGATGTACCGCGACGTTAATAAACTGTTTTGGTGGCCGGGTTTGAAGAAGGATGTGATGCTCTACGTGGCGAAGTGCCAAACTTGCGCCTTGGTGAAGGCGAGTGCCAAAAGCCGAGAGGATTTCTAAAGTCCTTGCCTATTCCGTAGTGGAAATTCGACGACATCACTATGGACTTTGTGCACGGTTTGCCAATGTCTCAAAAGGGAACGACGCCATCTGGGTGGTCGTAGATCTGCTAACGAAGGTGGTCGCATTTCATTCCGCATAGGAAGGATGATCCGGTGGAGAGTTGGCAAAGTTATATGCGGATAACCGTAGTGCGGCTCCACGGTGTGCCCCGCAGCATCGTAAGTGACCGAGATGGGCGGTTCACGTCCAATGATTGGAGGCTTGTGCAGCAAATGTTGGGAACAAAGCTGAGTTTTAGCACAGCCTCCTTCCACAAGACGGATGGGCAGACCGAGAGGGTCAATAGATCTATGGAAGACATGCTCCGCATGTGTGTCTTGGACTTTGGAAAGCAATGGAAGACCATATTTATTTGGTAGAATTTGCGTACAACAATAGCTACCAGGCGAGTATTCAAATGGCGCCCTTCGAGGCCCTTTATGGTAAAAGATGTCGCACGCCGTTGTCCTGGTTGGAAACGGGTGAGTCAAAGTTGCACAAGCGTCAAGAGGTGGAGGATGCTACTTCGTTGGTGCGAACCATTCGGGAGAGGTTGCTAATCACTCAGGACTGTCAGACGAAGTACTATAATGCCAAGCACATGAACGTGGAGTTCGCTGTGGGCGACTGCTGTACTTACAGATCAAGTCGTTCAAGGGTGTCTCGCGGGTGCGGCGATTGAAAAAGCTAAGCCCGAGGTACCTTGGGCTGTTTTGAGGTTCTGGAGCAGGTTGGTGAAGCAGCCTATCGGTTGAAGCTATCGTTGGAGCTTAGTGGTTTACATGATGTATTCCATATATTGGTGCTATGGAAGGCGGTGCAAGAGCCTACGTAAGTGATCGCAGTCGATCAAGTGCCGATTGATAGTGGGTTGACGACAAAGGTCAAGCCTGTGCGGATTGAAGACTCGGAAGTCAAGCGGCTACGCAATAAAGAGATCAGGATGGTCAAGGTCCGATGGGACAATTGCGGTCGTGAGGAGCTCTCTTGGGAGCAAGAGCAGACTATGCTTGACGAGTATCCGGAGTTGTTCCGCTCAGTACAAAATTTAAGTTTTGTGCTTATCTTTCCTTTATGAAATTTCGTGGACGAAATTCTTTTAAGAGGGAGAGAGTTGTAACACCCCGAAATTCAAAGAGCTGCGGGAGGCGTTCCGGGCCAAATTTGGAATTTGGCAAGAGGTACACGGCCTGGGACACGGGCGTGTCCCAGGGCGTGTCGTGTTGGGTTCGACGATTTGGCCGAGAGGTCGACGAAATTGGGGTTCGACAATCGTCGAGCAGCAAACACGGCCCTGGACATGGACGGATCCCCGGGCATGTCGGGGTAGTTCCAAGTTGGCAAAACGATCAGGCAAAATCTGGGCTCGACGATCGTCGAGCAGCGGTCGACGATTGGGCCAGCTTTTTGGTTCGACGATCGTCGAGCAGCGGTCGACGATCGGGCTAGCTATCTGTGTTCGACGATCGGGCCAGCTATCTGGGTTTGACGATCGGCCGCGTGTTCGTCGAACAGGCAGTTTTCTAGGTTCGACGATCGGGCCATGGGTTCGACGATCGGGCCGCGCGTTCGACGATTTGGCCGGAGTTTTTCGTTCGACGATCGGGCTATAGATCTCCGTTCGACTATCTGGCAGCGGTCGACGATCTTGGTTCGACGATCGTCGAGCGTGGGGCTAATTCTGCCGTGTCTGACTCGGTCGACGTAGAGAGTGTTGACGCAAGGGTTTTGGTGGGAATTGACTAAATGTCCCGACACAATTTAATTGGTTGCGGACGTGTCCTGCTCCTTTTGGTGAACCATGCGGTGCTTAACCTGATTCGTCCAGGTCAGACCTGGATCGTATCCGGCATCCTTTTTGGTGGGATCCGACGGCTGTGGTTATCCGGAAAGGATTATACCCGAGAGAAAGGGTTTCAGAACCTTATTTTCCTGTCGTGTTCTCTGTCTAAATTCTAGAGACAAGTGAGAGCCAATGGAGGAAGAAGAAGCTTATATCCAGTCTTTGGAGGAGTTTTAGAGCTCCAAATTGCGAGCCGACTTCGGATCTACGAAGGCAAGGAGATTGCGGTGTTTTTCATCCGCGTACTTTTCCATGGCGCCAAGGAAGAACGCTAGGGTAACGATTCTCTACTTGAGCATTTTGAAGCTCTCCTTCTTTTGCATAGGAAGCCCGCTCTCGCGAGTTTGCGGTGAGTTGGAGGTGTTCCTTCGAGTAGATATGTGAAGTCCCCGTTGTGTAGAGTCCATTATCGAGAACGGATATAGTCATGATGTGTGATGCCTATCCGGACATGTTGGTCTGGATCGGTGATGTTGCATTGCATAAATGGCCAGGGAAGACTCCGTGCGAATGTTTGTTTTCGAGTTTTCTACGTGGTAGATTACAACAGGGAGCCTGGGAATTAACCCAAACGTGCACCCGGAAAACTGGGCAGATGCGTGATTCTGCCAAACATGTGGGTCTGGGAGCTAACTTGATCATAACTGTTAGAAACCAGGCCGGGGGGTCCCACACATTTTGGGTAAAGGCCCCGGTCCTGGCCGACTGCAGTCGAACGGCACAGCATCCCCAACCAAATCTCCTGGGTTCCACTTCGGTTTAATCCCAGGTAGGTTGTTGAGGCCTGGTCTCGACCCCAGGACCTCCTTTATAAGAGGCGCCTTAGCCAACCTCTCATACCAACTGCACTGCAGTGTAGTTGGGTATGAGAGGTTGGCTAAGGCCGCTCTTATAAAGGAGGTCCTGGGGTCGAGACCAGCCTCAACAACCTACCTGGGATTAAACCGAAGTGGAACCCAGGAGATTTGGTTGGGGATGCTGTGTCGTTCGACTGCAGTCGGCCAGGACCGGGGCCTTTACCCAAAATGTGTGGGACCCCCGGCCTGGTTTCTAACAAAGATGGCCATCTTTTGTTAGAAACCAGGCCGGGGTCCCACACATTTTGGGTAAAGGCCCCGGTCCTGGCCGACTGCAGTCGAACGGCACAGCATCCCCCAACCAAATCTCCTGGTTCCACTTCGTTTAATCCCAGGTAGGTTGTTGAGGCCTGGTCTCGACCCCAGGACCTCCTTTATAAGAGGCGCCTTAGCCAACCTCTCATACCCAACTGCACTGCAGTGCAGTTGGGTATGAGAGGTTGGCTAAGGCGCCTCTTATAAAGGAGGTCCTGGGGTCGAGACCAGGCCTCAACAACCTACCTGGGATTAAACCGAAGTGGAACCCAGGAGATGGTTGGGATGCTGTGTCGTTCGACTGCAGTCGGCCAGGACCGGGGCCTTTACCCAAAATGTGTGGGACCCCCCGGCTGGTTTCTAACAATAACTCTGGGTTATGTGTTGTGTGTAAACGATTTGGGACTCGGAAAAGTTTGACCGCGCATATGTTTTTAAATTAACGTTGCGTGTGAGCAACGGGTCAGGCGGAACCGTACTCGCTCTATGTCGTTCGGTTAAAGAGACCTAAAGTTACTTGGCACTTACCGTTGGCATAGATTGAGGGTCTTAGGCAGTGGCCAGAAAGACCAAATGCTCACGAGAGATTGCCGTCTCAGGGACGGTGGTGAGTCGGCGGACTTAGACCGTGTTCACCGAGAATGTGCTCTGAGAGCACGGGGCGTGTGACCGTGCGTGCCAACTCTTGTGATGTAATGTATTTATTTACTACTTGGTTGTGCTAATAAAATGCAGGGAAGGAGCATCGCCGCCCCGAGTTTTGGGGCGGGATCGTTATAATTTGGTCAGCATTGCTGACCGTTACTTTTGTTTGCCATCGTGTGGTGGATTGTGCTTGCAGGTGCTGCTGGACCAAGTGGTCAATAGCGGCTAAAGCCCAAATTGCGAAGCCGGCCCTCGAAAGCCTAAATTGGAGTGTTTTACTTGCTTTTGTTTATGTATGACCGGCCTGCGTGCCGTGGTATGGAAACATGTAATATGAGTAAACCATTTGTAAGGCCTTAAGGCCAGTACTTGTGTATGTACTTCATTCTTTTTTGGCTTGTTAGTGGACATTCATGCTTGTTGTTGGGTTCTTTTAATTGCAACTATTTAACTGCTTCCGCTAGAATGCTCTGTGTAGGACATTGTGATTGGTTGGATGGTTTCCATTGAGTAACCACCCGGTCTGTCTGTGGTATATGGTGTCGGCCCCGGCCGGACCTACTGCTATATGCTATGCGATGGATAGGGGGTGTTACACAGACATCATGGAACACAATGTACAAATATGTCCAGATTTGTTTGAAAGTATCTAGTTGTCTACCTAAATTACCTATAGGGGAGTGAATAGGTGAGTTCTGCGTCTTTTAGCGGATTAAAAAATAGTAACAAACAAGCACACAGAAACACAGCACAGACACATGGACTTATAGTGGTTCCCAGGAATAGGTACGTCCATTGTCCCACCTCGCCTATCTATTACTTCGAGCTAGACTCCGCTACTTCACCAAAACTTAGATTATAACAATCTTACACCTCCTAGCCTCAACTCCTACAACTCGAAGACAACGCTCCTACAACTCGGAGAATAACCTCTTCTACAACTCGATCCAATAAACAATGATCTACAAGCTCGGAAGTAGAAACTTTTTACAATAGTAAAATTGATTTTAAACAACTTTATAGATTGAAACAATCTTCTTCTTCAGATCTGTGTAGATTCAATCTCTTCCTTCTTAGAGAGTAGATCTGGAAATGAATGTTGAAGGAGAAGACTTGAAAATTTGAAAACGTTGATATGAAAGCTTAGGATCCGACTAGATCAAGAAGAATCTCTGTAGAATCTGAAAATAATGATTTGTCGAATCTCTTATTGTGAGGAATAGCCGATCGTGAACTTCTATGTCGTCGGGTTAATCATTTCCGAGAACAGTAAATCGGGAAAGAAAAGTTCGGTCGTTCACGATTTGAAAAATTAGGTTAAGAGATTCTTGCGATTCTTGTTGACTGAAATAAAATCCTTGGTATTTATATGATTCATTTACAACGACTAGATTTTTTATTCAGAACGAGCTCCACATGTACTGAACATGACCGACATCTTAAAATATAACCCGTCAAAAAAAGAACCAGAAAAATCACTAAGTTCATTCGTCGAGATGACTCGTGTCATACCCAGAACACTCGACGAATCACTTAGTCACTCGTCGAATTCCACGAGAGCAATCGACAAATTTCATGGAAGCACTCGACAAATTTTACTTTGTCGAAAATGAGACCAGGAAGAATTTTTCTATTAACAGTCACTAGACCTCTTGAGAATACTCGACGAATTCCACAAGTATTCACGTGACATCTTGGCGAATTACACGAGACTACACGTGAATACTCGACGAATTTAACTTAGCTGTTCATGAAGAAGTTTTAAGAAATCATCAGAAATTTTCTGAGTAAACTCGACGAATTCCACAAGTGTTCACGTGATGTCTCGACGAACGACACGAGACTTCACGTGAATACTCAACGAATTTTATTTAGGAAAATTTCTGATTCACCCTGAAATCAGCAACCAACCTTTTCTTTGAATCTCCTATGCACTTGAAAATGAAGTACACCACAATAGAGAGATTAGACATGAGTCAACGTCATGTCCTACACAATGAGGGATTACATAGCATAGTCATGTATTCCATGACTCATTATAATCTGACATTGGTGTGTTCTTGGCAATTAAATCCCGCAAGCACATAACTTGAAAATAATGTCAAATACAACTCAACATTGTTGGGAAACAATACCCAACATTGTTGTTGAAAATAATGTCAAATACAACTCAAGCACATTTATCTTAGTTCAAGGGGGACTTCTTCAAATTAGGGTTATTGTGGAAACAATACCCAATATTGTTGGGAGTAGCCAGAACTGTAGAGCGCCCTTCCTAATCGATGTCCCCAAGTGAAAGGGTGTGAGTGCGAGTTTACACTGATGTTGGGATTTATCAACCCCCGCGAACTAGCAAACCCTCTCTTTAACATCTCTCTATTCGTGGAGGAGAAGTGTTTTTTGCTATGCGTGTACAACCCTGTATTCGCGGATTGGGGTTCTCAGGAAGACGCAAGACTTGCTACATAAGTTTAAGCTTTTTAAGAATTTTGTAATCTTGGAGACAAATTTGTGGTCGATCTTTATAATATACTAGTAGGAGGTGCAGTATTTGCCTCCCCCCGACCTGTTTTAAGTGGAGCGAGTGTGGAGGAGGCCGGCACTCGTCCCGGCCCTTTTCAGGAGGAGGGTGCGGCGCGAGGCCGACTCAAGGGTCCCAGCTTAGCTAGCCCATCTCACCCAGCCAGCTCGCCCGGCCAGCTCATCCAGCTCACCCGGCCAGCTCGGCCAGCCCGCCCAGCTCTCCCTGCTCGCCCAGCCGAGCCAGCTCGCGCGGCTTAGCCCGTTCAGCTCGCCCGGCCAGCTCGCCTGGCTTAGCATTCGCCCCGGCCAAGTTCCCGCCAAGCCCAGGGTATGATAGTAATTTTAAGATTAGTGGAGGTTGTCTATTTGCATGTAATTCCCTAAAAACTATAAATAGACCCTTAGGGATTCCTTGGAGGGCATGTCTTCTTCATCCTGTTTCTTCATCCTCCAAGGCACCTAGCTCAGCATTGACTAGGGAGGGGGAGATCACCAAGGTCTTCCGGTGTGAGGTGGGACCTCCACGCTCGAGCCAAGGATCATTCCCCAAATTCAAGTCTCTCACCAAGGGACGGCTTGGAGAAAGTAGGTGTGAGCTGCACCCTAGGTCCGAACTCTAGGTGGAGCCGAATCTCGGTTCCAATAATGCGACTTTCTGTTAACCCAAAGCATTCTATTGTCGTCACGTTGGGACAGATCGGAAGAGGAAGCTGGTTTTTGAAGATTATGGATACTCGGTTCTTCCACATCATCCCACTGCACAACTGAAGGGGCGTTTAGAGGGTGGATCATTATAGCGCAAGAATCAACATAGCACCCCCGGACGATCCAGACCTTGGTGTTGGGCTCCTCTGACCCCCAGGTCCCACATGAGGAGGCCCATGCTCTGTCTCAGCCGAAGGGGAAACGTGTTTCTTATTCTTGACAGTGATGAAAAAAGTGGTGAGTGCATTATTTGTCTTTAATTAATATTGTTGTTTTGGGTTTATCATGCTTCTTTGTTGCAGATTGAAGTACATATTCAGATTGCCCTAATTTGGAACGACCATTACATTGGTCTAAAAGACGAGTACATGTCCATCCAGGGGAAGCTATGAAAAGTGGAGGGTCCCTTACTGACTTAAAAGGGTGGCATGTCGCGACATCTCTCTCTTTGGCAGGCAGATCGAGTATGAGTTGAAGGCTGGTGTGGTACGATTGTGTGAGGAGTTCCAGGCAGAGAAAGCTTTTGTCGAGAAGACGATGCGACTCCAGGAGAGTGTACGGGGGGATGTTTTCTGCTTAGAGTTTGAGGCGGAGCACCTTTCATCGCAAGAATGTCTTGGCGAGCTGAAGGTGGTTGGAGTGACAGAGTACAAAGGTTCCATTGACTTCAAGCAGGATCGTTGTCAGCTTTCGGAGGAGATCCGTGAAGAAGTTTGGACGAAGTCGATGTATCCTGATTTGGTCGATGTGCTTGAGGTGGCATTTCACACTGCGGAATGGCGAAGACAATCCAAATGATAGCTCGAAAGCGTGAATGTGATGTTTACCTATCTTGGCTTTGACGAATCTCTAAGGATGAGTGAGTTGATTTGACGTTGATGACGAGGAGTAGACTCCTAACATGTTGTATTTTATACGTTCGTGTATATTTGTTGTCCTGGTGGCGTGCTTGTTTTTGTATTATGTATTCTGGTTTTATATTGTTGGCATACGAGCTTTTGATTTCTTTTGTAGCTTGTTCATATATTTTTTTGGTTTGTTTGTAATGATCGTTGTGTCACTGTCTGTGAGTATCTTCGGTTTGCTTCTTCGGAGTTGGAGGTTAGAGGACGAGACTCAATAGATTTTGAGACTACTACTAGAGTGATGGGTGGGCCCCTCTAGCCGGTAGTTAGAGGTCCGTCCTACCGATCTCGGGGATCTCGTTGAAGATTGTGGTGAAGGGAGGACCTTCAAAACTGTGAAACCACGAGGGGGAGGCCCTGACGGCTCCACAACCTATTGCGGTGGGATAAGGTGAAACCTATGATCAGTTGTAGTGAGAGGTCGCAGGGACGTGGTCCATGAGACACGATGAAGGAAAGACTTCAAAACCATTGGCAAACACAAGGGGAGCAGGCTCTAGCGACGCCGCAACCTACTGCGGCGGATAAGGGCAAAAAATGGCAACCCGCATGCTCCACATCGAGAAATGTGATTTGTTTGTCTCGTACTTATGGAGGTTACAACCATGCTATTACCAAACACCATGTTAAAAGATATAAAAAGAGCCCACTGTCCTCATTTGAGGGTACCTTACCTTCAGCATCAGAGAAAACTCCTTCAAATATTTTTCAGAGCTCTCCTTCAATGTTTGAAGATTCTGTCGAAGATATATTTTGCCGCTTGACGATCTCCTTCCCCTTGAAGATTCTTTCATAGGCGACTCGAATATCTCACTTCGGACTATGAAGATCTCATTTCCCTTCAAAGGTCTCACTTTCACATTCTACCAAGCTCTTCTTGTAATGTGTGGTGGTCTATCACTCTTAAGAATTTTTCTACTTGTAATACTCAGAGGAATAGTGTCATTTGGCCAATACTTATCGCGCCTCATAGTTTTCCCCATTTCCAGATTTTCCACGTTAAAAGTCTCATTGCACGTTGTTGATCTCTATTTTGACTATTTGCGCGCTCGGTCCTCTCTCGAGCTAAGAGAGTTCATTTTGACTGGTCTGCAAGTGTGTCAAGCAACCCACAACAACAAAGATTAAGAACAACAGTGCCAATTGGGAAAAATAATTTGGTTGTGAACTCCCTACCGCCTGAGATTAAAGGTTCGCCTTTCTCCCCTGCAGTGGGTCGAAGACTATGCCAGGAGTCACCCATTTCCATCTTCTCAGGGCTCCCAGCCCCAGCGACCTCTCACTGTCGTCGATCAAAGGTTTTGCCCTTATTTGCTGTAGTAGTTGTGGCATCGTCAGGGTATGCCCCCTCACGTTTGTCAGCGGTTCGAAGCGGCCGAACTTCACCATCTCTCTAGGACCACGTCCCTGCGACCTCTCACTACCGCCGATCAAAGGTTTCACCCTTATATACCGTAGTGAGTCACGGTGTCACCAGGACCTGCCCCCTCATATTCGCCAGTGGTTTGAAGGTCTGCACTTCACCATTTATCTGGGACCACGTCCCTATGACATCTCACTACTGTCGATCAAAGGTTTTGCCCTTATCCGCCGCAGTAGGTTGTGGCGTCGCTAGAGCATGCTCCCCTCGTGTTTGCCAATGGTTTGAACGTCTTTCCTTCACCGTGTCTCATGGACCACATCCCTGCAATCTCTCACTACAACTGATCAAAGGTTTCACCCTTATCCACCGCAATAGGTTGTGGAGCAGTCAGGGACTGCCCCCTCGTGGTTTCATAGGTTTGAAGGTCCTCCCTTCACCACAATCTTCAGCAACATCACCGAGATCGGTAGGACGGACATCTAACTACCCGGCTAGAGGGGCCCACCCATCACTCTAGTAGTAGTCTCAAAATCTATTGAGTCTCGTCCTCTAACCTCCAACTCCGAAGAAGCAAGCCGAAGATACTCACAGACGGTGACACAACGATCATTACAAACAAACACAAAAATATATGAACAAGCTACAAAAGAAATCAAAAGCTCGTATGCCAACAATATAAAACCAGAATACATAATACAAAAACAAGCACGCCACAAGGACAACAAATATTCAAGAAAGTATAAAATACAACATGTTAGGAGTCTACTCCTCGTCATCAACGTCAAACTCAACACACTCATCCTTAGAGAGTCGTCAAAGCCAAGATAGGTAACATCACATTCACGCTTTCGAGCTATCATTTGGATTGTCTTCGTCATTCCGCAGTGAAATGCCACCTCAAGCACATCGACCAAATCAGGATACATCGACTTCGTCCAAACTTCTTCACGGATCTCCTCCGAAAGCTGACAACGATCCTGCTTGAAGTCAATGGAACCTTTGTACTCTGTCACTCCAACCACCTCAGCTCGCCAAGACATTCTTGCGATGAAAGGTGCTCCGCCTCAAACTCTAAGCAGAAAACACCCCCCCCCCCCCCCCCCGTACACTCTCCTGGAGTCGCATCGTCTTCTCGACAAAAGCTTTCTCTGCCTGGAACTCCTCACACAATCGTACCACACCAGCCTTCAACTCATACTCGATCTGCCAAAAGCGAGAGATGTCGCGACATGCCACCCTTTTAAGTCAGTAAGGGACCCTCCACTTCTCATAGCTTCCCCTGGATGGACATGTACTCGTCTTTTAGACCAATGTAATGGTCGTTCCAAGTTAGGGCAATCTGAACATGTACTTCAATCTGCAACAAAAGAAGCATGATAAACCAAAAACAATAATACGAATTAAAGACAAATAATGCACTCACCACTTTTTTCATCACTGTTAAGGAATAAGAAACACGTTTCCCCTTCGGCTGAGACAGAGCAGGGGCCTCCTCATGTGGGACCTGAGGGTCAGAGAGCCCAACACCTCAAGGTCTGGATCGTCCGGGGGAGCTATGTTGATTCTTGCGCTATAATGATCCACCCCTCTGAACGCCCCTTTAGTTGTGCAGTGGGATGACGTGGAAGAACCGAGTATCCATAATCTTCAAAAACCAGCTTCATCTTCCAATCTCGTCCCAACGTGACAACAATAGAATGCTTTGGGTCAACAGAAAGTCCGCATTGTTGGAACCGAGATTCGGCTCCACCTAGAGTTCAGACCTAGGGTGCAACTCACACCTACTTCTCCCAAGCCGTCCCTTGGTGAGAGACTTGAATTTGGGGAATGACCCTTGGCTCGAGCGTGGAGGTCCCACCTCACACCCGAAAGACCTTGGTGATCCCCCCTCCCTAGTCAATGCTGAGCTAGGTGCCTTGGAGGATGAAGAAACAGGATGAAGAAGACATGCCCTCCAAGGAATCCCTAAGGGTCTATTTATAGTTTTTAGGGAATTACATGCAAATAGACAACCTCCACTAATCTTAAAATTACTATCATACCCTGGGCTTGGCGGGAACTTGGCCGGGCGAATGCTAAGCTAGGTGAGCTGGCCGGGCGAGCTGAACGGGCTAAGCCGGGCGAGCTGGCTGGCTGGCCGAGCGAGCTGGCGAGCTGGGCGGGCTGGCCGAGCTGGCCGGGTGAGCTGGACGAGCGGCCGGGCGAGCTGGCTGGGTGAGCTGGGCGAGCTAAGCCGGGACCCTTGAGTCGACCTCTCGCCGCACCCTCCCCCTAAAAAGGGCCGAACGAGTGCCGGCCTCCGCCACACTCGTTCCACTTAAAACAGGTTGGGGAAGGCAAATACTGCA